>JAESUZ010000449.1:0-1200000 GCA_017311185.1 Proteles cristata cristata
TTTCCCTGTACCAATAAAAATTATAATATTCCTGGAAATGAATTATGAGACAAAGCATATGAATTATCTTTATAGCTCTTGAAATTGATTTCTAAAAGGGTTTTGCCAATATTTATGCTGCCATCTACAAAGTATAAATGTTTTTATTTCATCATATCCTTTTAACATGGTTGGCTACTAAGATTTTGTGTTTTGGGATCATTTAATAGGTATAAAATGGTAATTATGGTCTTAATTGGTATCTCACTGTTAACTCTCTTTGATTAAAAAAATTTTAAATGCTTGTTAATTATATCCTTCCTTGGATAAATAGTTTATTCATGTCAGCCTACTTGTTTTCAACTAGTTTCATCCTAGTAAACTAATCAAGAATATAGGCCCTTCAGAAAGCAGTTTTGTAAAGTAACCTGCTGAGTGTTAGTGACTCAATTAAAATGAGTTTTTGTTGTTCCATTTATTTAATTCCAATGCATCAGAATGAGTTAGATTTTTTGGCTTTTCCTTATCTGGCTCTAGGACTTTTTCATTCTTTGCCTAACGTATCCTCCTCAAAGACTCTTAATCTCCCAGAAACTACTCAAAATTCAGTCTTTTCTTCCCCCACTTTCCTAGTTACAAAATTATAGTAGAGTTTCTTTTCTTTTTTTAATGTCTATTTATTTTTGAGACAGAGAGACAGAGAGAGAACAGGGGAAGGGCAGGGATAAGGAGACACAAATCCAAATCAGGATCCAGGCTCTGAGCAGTCAGCACAGAGCCCAATGCAGGGCTCACACTCACAGACTGTGAGATCATGACCTCAGCTGAATTTGGACGCTCAACTGACAGAGCCCCTTTAGTATCCTCTGATACTGAGGAGAGGGGGAACATGGAAATTGTTTTCCTTTTTTCATCCAGGAAGGAAAAGATTCTAACTCAAAGCAAAAATTGATAACTATTGGGTGCCTGGGTGGCTCAGTCAGTTAAGCATCTAACTTTGGCTCAGGTCATGATCTCAAGGCTTGTGAGTTTGAGCCCCGCGTCGGGCTCTGTGCTGATAGCTCAGAGCCTGGAGCCTGCTTCAGATTATGTCTCCCTCTTTCTCTGCCCTTCCCATACTCTGTCTTTCAATAATAAATAAACATTAAAAAATTTTAAAGAAACGATAACTTTTACCAAGACATACACCTACTATTTCTTAAACAATGTTTGTTATTCTTTGTGGGAAAAGACAAAGATTAAGAATGCTCATGTAAGACTTTTGCATGAATTGAGATTTTTTTGCTCTATCCTGTCAGAATTCAGCCTTTTATAAGGCCCTTTCCTCAGACAGAAGTTATCCAAAAGGTTTCTTTCAATAGCTACTAAAAATATGAGCTATTTTTTTTCTAGAAGAGGGCAGAGGGCAGAAGACACAAAGTGGTTTAAAATTATAGATATATATTGAATTATACCAGAAAACTCTGAGCTAAGTCTGATGCTCCATCATATACTGAATATCCCCATATTAAACATATTTGCTTCTCTTGACCTTGTTCTATTTCAGCCTTCACTTTATTAACCTTTACATATATCTCTTTTCTGTTGCATAAGCCAGGGTCTTCAAGCTAGGACACCTATACTTCTGAGGTATAATGTACCCCTCAGGCTATAAACAAGCTATCAGAGGGACATGTGGCCACAGATAGTTTTAAAATAATCAATTTCTGATCTTTGACTCCCTTTTACTTCTTTCTTAGAATCGATGTACTTGAAAGCATGTCTTCAGTCTCCTTTATAGAGTCCCTTTAATGAATTTATTGCTCTATCTCATTTGCCAGAATCAAGGCATATAGCTCCCTTTTCCTGAATATTACTTTATGTGTTGCTCCAGTGTATAAAATCTTCCTAGGTACAAAGAGATCATTATAAATATTGTTGTGGAGGTAGTAGATGACTCTAGTTTAAATAACACATTGTCTTCCAAAGTAGGTTATGTTTTTTTTCTTTGCTTTCAACAAAATTAAAGGAAGAACCTAATTAATTTGTCAGGTTACAAATCATTAGAAATAATTACTAATGATAGATCACAATGTGAATTTTGGAAAGTAAGTAAGAAAGAATTTAAATAATCAAGTTACGTTGCTAAAGCAATGCTGAAAAAAATTTCTTCAAATGTTATGTATGTGAAAGTTTTTAATATTTTCATCTATAAAAGTAAAGAATAGAAATAGAACATATGCTAGAATAGAATAATGCTAGAATTTATTTCATACTAGCAATGCATAATATCCATAAACATGATGCAATTGGGGAAGATATATAATCACTTCATTAAGAAATCCATTGCCAATAAAATTTTAGTAAGTATCAACATTTATATGAGTTATGCTTTGCTCTAATTATAATAGCCATAGATGCTAATGTATATACATAATACACAATAGTTAATATAGTTAACGTGTATACATATATTCTTGCAAAGAAATATGGTGAGGTAATAAGATTCTCTGAAGGAAATAAAATGGACATACAAGTTCAAAGAAAGCAAGGAATGATATAAAATTTCCTATTTTTAAAGTGAAGTTTATTCGTGTATTTTAAAATGCATAATGTGGGCATTTAGATTCATTGAATACATTAAGAGGAAGGATATGAGTTTTCTTTTAAATTTCCAATATTTAAGTAATTTTAAATTTTATAATGAGAAAATTGTTGACATCTTTCTAAATGAGTACATAGATTTTCAAAATTCTTTTAGAGGGTATGGAAGCTACAAAATCGCTTGTGCAAAATTGATGAGGTATAAATAAAGTAAAAAATAAATAAGTATGAGACACCTTACTGAGCATCAGAAGAGCCCTCAAGGTAAGAATAGGTGTGTGGGGGGGCGCCTGGGTGGCTTAGTCGGTTAAGCGTCCGACTTTTGCTTAGGTCATGATCTCGTGGTTCGTGGGTTTGAGCCCCGCGTCGGGCTCTGTGCTGACTGCCAGCTCAGAGGCTGGAGCCTGTTTCAGTCTGTGACTCCCTGTCTCTCTGACCCTCCCCTGCTCACACTGTCTCTCTCTCTCTCTCCTAGAAATAAATAAATTTAAAAAAAAACATTAAAAAAAAAAAAAAAGAATAGGTGTGTGTGCTTTTGCTGCTTGCCAAGAGTGTGCTTCATACAAGTTCTGTGTTCAGTATTCTTGGGATTCTTAATTAAGATTTATCCTTTTCAATATCATGATGCTTCTGAAAATGAATGCTTCCAGAAAGACATGAGTTACAGCCATTTCGTTGTATTATATTACCAAAGGAGTTCACAAATTTCCATGAGTTTCCAACCAAAGTTACATGTGATTTTTCCTAAAATGATAACAATTAGCTAGCTTTTATTAAATGTCTACTATTTTCCAGACCGGTGGTTCTCCCAAGAAACTTATAAATGCAGTCTCTCATACCCCCAACCTCTTGAATCAGAAGCTCTGGGCATGGGTCCCAGCAAGCCAAGAGATTCAGATGCATGCCAAATTCAGATGCATTTAGTATTTACAAAACATCCTGGCATGAGATCTTAAACATAATAGGCATCTAATAAACACATTAGCTACTATTATTTTTTCAGTAAATAGTTCACTCTAGCTCCTTAAAAGAAATGTTCTAGTTAATATGAGATCCAAGGAAGAAACCCTTGGAAGAAATCTATATGTTCAATTATTTGTAGGATATAATGACACATTTAAAATCAAACTCATTGTCTTCTATTCAAGACAGATTTCCTCTTCCAACTTCCCCTTTTCTCTCAATGGCAAAAATACATACATAAACCTCTGAGGGTCTCAACCAGAAACTTCCCTATTAAAAACCCCACTGGATGGTGATAGGTACCCATAAGCCTGGACATATTTCTTGAATCAGCTGCTTTAGGATATGAAATTCTCACCATCAAAGTCACTTTATTAAGCTAAGAAATCACATCCACAAGTCCTATGTTAAAGTTCACATCTCTTTTCTGGAGAAGACAGTTATTAATGCAAAAGCATATCAAGAATTCAGAGTAACTAGAATTTACTTAGTAGCCCCTTCAATGTCTGGTGTTGTTATTGCAGCAGCACCAGCAGTGAGCATGGCAGACATGTCTCTGGAAGGAGCTGAGCAGAGTCTCTAGCACCCAGAACAAGGGGTCTGCTCTAATTACAGAGGAGCCGCGCTTCCACAGACATTCTACCTCCACACTTAGCAATCACTGGGAAGTGTGTATCACAGGACAGAAAATGAGTCAGGGAGATCCAGCAACGTTCCCTATTCATAGACCCAGGGAGTAACTCCTAAATCAGACACTGGGAACACTGGAGAGGCCACTCTCCGCTTTGCCTATATCCTGGATAACTGTAGATAAAAACTGACTTCACTTACTTCACAAATGGACCAGACATCAAGTCCAATCAATTGTCAAATCCGCCTATTTTTCCTTTGGCTTCCTCTCCATTCCCATTGCCATCCCTCAGGATCTAGAGCCTATTGCAGACATTCTATTCAGATCTCAACTGGTACCCATACTTTCTGCTCATTTTGTCCATGTAAACTATTTTCATTAGTTTACAACTCTGCAGTTGTTTTTTTGTTGTTGTTTTTGTTTTGTTTTTTACTATCTTGGGTGCAGAAGTACTTTGACTTCAGTGACCCCAAGAATCACTTAGATAACATGTTTACTTAGGCAGATTCCTAGGCCCTGTTTCCTCTGGCTTTGGTTTAGGTGATCTGGGGTGGGATGCATGGATGTAAGGTGGTCGTGATAAGGTTTTCCTGGTCTCAAAACCATATTGCGAGAAATATTGCCTACATTATGTAATAGTGCCTTACATCCAGACTTAGTTTGTTATATAAGCTGCTCCAAATGTTGGGTTCCCTTACCTGCTCCACACTTACATAATAAAGAGTAAATGTTGGCAGATCTTTGTCTAAGTGTAATATAAGTTGAGAAAATGAGCTTCTACGTATGTATTTCAGAGGATACCATGTTGAATACAGAAGGCCAAACTAAATCAAAATACCCCAAATCAAAAATATATGTATCTTAAAAGTATTTTTCCCCCTTTGGAGGGAGAGCAAACAAGAAGCCAGAATGAGGAAAAATGACAGTACCAAAGCATGGCTCCTGAAATACGAGCAGCTTCTTCATATACAGGACCATGATTTTGCAATGAGACCTGGATTTGGAGGTGAGTGTTATCTTTACAAAACTCTTATATCACAATGCATTGCACTGTCAAAATGAAGCTGAAAATGTGAAGCAGTTAAGACCAAAACACAAGTAAAGACCATCTATTTAAAAAAAATGTTTACCATGATACTCTCTTGAATGAGAACAATTTTTAAATTAATAAAAAGAAGATAAATATCTTTAGTAAATATACTATTTACTAGTTGTAAATAATGTGTGTTCAATAAATAGTGAATGGATATATACTGCCTATATGGCAACTTATTCTTTCAACTAAAACCTATAAATTCTATTATGGAATGATATTCGTAAAATCTTATTGAACAACCTTATAAGCTGGAATGCCTAGTTTTGGTGGAAGGACTAACACACCAAATGCCATGGCTCCCCATGGAACAACTCTGTTCAGGTTTCTCTTTTAATCACTTCCAGCAACTGAAGTTGATGGGAATGTTGGAGTGCCAGGCACTGGGCTGAGCCTGTTAATGCACTAGCTTATTCTTCGTTCTGAAGAAGTAGGTACTATCATGATCCCTGATATTCCAGTGTAGAAACTGACATGTAGAGAGGTTAGGAGATTTGCTCCTAACCATGAAAAAAGCACTATGTGGTAGAACCAAGATGCAAGGGCAAATAAAGAAGACAGAAGAAGGCCATATAAGAACATACTTGGAACAACGTCTTTCCTGCCCTCAGATTGTTTAAAGAGCATACAGTTGTATCACAGAGGGTACCAAGTTTTCCAGAGACACATAGGATGTGGCAAAATCAAGTGGTTAATCTGAACTCTCTGTCTTACTGCTAAATCCATCCTGACTCTTCTATCATTGACCTAAAATCTCCACTCCTACCATTTCTGAGCTGACAACTTTTCAGAATATTAGAGGTGTGGATGTGAGGCTGAGAAGGCAGGAGCCCTCAGCTGTAGGACAGGTACAGCTTTTTCAAAAATAACTAATACTTTAATTTTCCATATGGGGTGGGGGAAACGTGTCCCTCACTATATTGTGGTTATAACCAAGGGAAGCTTGTTGATACCTCAGAGAACTCACTTGTTAGCAGGTAAAATAAAACAGCACGTCAGGTAGTTGTTCTGTTAAAGGATGTTTGTCTGTTGTTGTTTAATTTCATGGAATCCACTGGGTTGAAATTCTAAGGGTCTAGGTTTGATTTTATTAGATTCTTGACTAGAACGTTAGCAAGCATCAAAGCCACCTGGGGGCTTCTTCACAACAGATTACGGAGCCCACCCCCACATCCAGGTTTTAATTCCTTACATCTGGGTGGGGCCAACAATTTGCATTTCTAATAAATTCCTAAGTGATACTGTTGGCAGCCTGAGAATCACACTTGATAATTGCTGGATTGGATTATCAGCCTCAGATTAAATCTTGGTTAGTTTCATTTTTGGTTTTTCCAAAGCATTTCTCGCACTTACTGAACTTAATTTAAGATTTTAGAAGTCTAAAAATTAATCAGGTTAAAGATGTGTCTGTATTTTGCTTGCAGGGCCACTACTTTATCTTGTTTTCTTCACATCACTGCTCCTCAAATGTGTCTTCCTTACTGGAAATCTCCTAAAGATGCCTGAGCCCTCAATTTCCATTCCCAACAGACCGTTTCTTTCCCGCAACCAAAGTTTGCCCCAAGTTTGGATAATATACTCTACAACTATCATACAATTATTCTCTACCGTGGTCTCCGTGATTCTATACAAGCTTCTAAATTCTTCCCCACCACCACTTAGTTGGAGAAAATTATATGAAGAGAAATTTGGCCTGCTGTGGGCCTTTTCAGCCACTAGAGAGCGCCAGTCGCACAGGAATGACTTGGAACTGGCGTCTCCCCGAACAGCAATTAGAAAGAACCCCAAAATGATGTATGCTCTTCAACACCAGTTTAAAACGCTGCCCTAATTCCTGTCAGTTTAGGCTCCTTCCTCAATTAAATGAATTCCTATCTTAGAGAAAAGGGTTTCTATGAGTCTATTTTGGATCATTGAAAGCCAGAAAGATTGAGAGAAAACGGACTCCTTTATCTGAACCTTGAAACACACACACTAGAAAGCTGTATGCTCAAAATGGTTCAAGGACCAGTAGCAGAATCACCTGGGAGTTAGTTAGAAATGCAGAAGCTCAGGCCCCATGCTCAGGCTTTCTGAATCAAAATCCACATTTTAATAAGATCCCCAGGTGATTTGAGCACACTTTACAATTTTAGAAACACGGCTGTAGATTACCAAGTGAGGACCCTCTGTTCTTACCGTAAAACACTTAAATCTTCATTCTCTCTCCCATATTACCATCCCCATTCCCAACAAAAACATAGAATTGACCTTAAGTTTCCACTTCTTTTGATCTGTTAGAGATACATTTTAAGATTTTATTTTGAGTGGGAATGCTTTTTCCCCAACCCTGAGGCTACTTTGTGGGGTTATTAAAAATGCAATTGAAACGAGCTACTTAGTGGCAGGTGGCAAATCATCCCACGATGAAAATATTTTTCTGACAATCATGAACTGGGGCTCAATGGTGTCCAAATGTCTTATGTGTTCTGTCAGTTCAGGCAGAAAAATCCATAAATTCAGTCAGAAGTGTCACTCTGGTAGCTTTGTGAAATACAGTCCTTAGCCTTCTCTTGTCTTGGTCAGAACAGCCTCTTCCTCCTGGTGACCCATTTCTCTGTTCTCTCAAGGCTGCCTTCCTGGGGGAAATCAGGCTGCAGGATATAAATGACAAGCTTTAATTTATCTTCTCTTTCTTTATACTTGTCCATAACATAAACACACGCACATACTTCTTTCCTCTTGAGCTAAATGTAACTTCAGCACTTCTCTTGCCTTAATGTGTTTTCCTAATTAGCTTTAACATTAAAACCAGCTGCTACCGCAGTGTTTTTTACTTTTATAAAGCATTAGAAGATTAATTGACTCATTATGTGGAAACAGAATATAAATTTAGGGGAGCTTTTTGTTTAACTTGGGTTGTAAATTGCAGCTCATTTTCTTTATGTTTTCCCTACCCTTTACATCTCTCATCACCAAGGGCTTTTTTGTTTCAGTCTTAGAGATGATGATTTCTTTGGTTCTTCAAAGTGAAATCAATTTAGCATCTAGATACTGGCTACTGACTCAAGTCAAAAGCTAAGTTGTGAAAGCCGCTTGTATAATCTATGATTGTCAAACAAGAGGACTAGACTAGGAGCCAGAGGGACCTGACCACATTCCTGCATTAACCAGCTTTAGGTTTCAGGCAAGCTCTCTAATATCTCAGAGTGAGTTAGGTCATATGTCAATTGTAGCTAACATCGGTTCCAACTACCTAACAAATGGCTGTAATGATAATATGGGATAAAATATTGTATAACGTATTTTAAATGCACTATCCACATAAGATGTGTAACTGTTATATAACTATTGTCCCAGCATACATAAAAATAGACTGATGATCTATCTTTATGTATAAAAAAAGACTATAAATGTGTGTGTTACTACCTAGGTAATGACCCTGGAAAATCAACACATGATAATGATTAATATTTATTTATTTTTTACTATATTCCAAATGCTTTATATATAGAATTAATGAAAATATTTGCGAAATTGTTATTATTCATATTGTATGTATGACTGATCCAATAGATGCTGAACAAGTTGGTTGTTAAGATACTTAAATGGGGTTAGTCGAAGGTCTTGGTATGCATGGTTTTGCTTAGTCTCACAGCGATGCTATTAGGTAGGTACCACATAATTATTCCCACTATTTTACAGATAAGCAAACTAAGGCTCAGAAGGATTAACGGATTTACAGAAATTTGGCCTTAGTTCAGGTTTATGGCTAGAAATTCTATTATTTTTAATATATTTGCTTTATTACTACCCTTTCTCTGAGACTCAGCTCCTTATCTATAAAAAGAATACTTGGAATTTATATATATGTGTGTGTATATATATATATGTATATATATCCACAATTCTGTAATTCTATATCTTGCCTTTACATGCCCCTCAATCTCCAGATTGTCCTCAAGAATGTATAGATTCCCAGACCCCAGAGGAAGGTACACTGGGGCATGGAGTTCAGAGGAGCTAAAAATGAGGTCAGATGGCATCTGAGGGCCAATACTTTTCTTCAAAATGGAAGCGCTAATCCCCACAAGAACAGAATAAATCCAAAGGATGAAAAAAAAGTAATCTAGAATGTTTCCATTCCTAATGGACAAGCTATGTTTTTACCCCACTCTCAGACCAGTCTTCCAACAACCCTGAGGGTCTGTTGCACATCCAGTGGTGGCACAAATATGTCCTTGTGTGGTGGCGTTATAAGACTGCCCCAGCCTTGCAGAAATAGCCATTAGCAATTGGGGTGTTCTTACAAGTCACAATGCAAATTGTTCTCAAGTTTTGTCATAAAATAAGTGCTCAATGGGAAGCACTGTATCATTTTCTAGTAATCCATCTAAGAGTGGATGGATTATCTAAATGTTTGAGTGTAGGGTGGGGGAATAGCCTGTATTTCTAGGAGCAGGCTCACATTTTTGCTGAATTGCAGTAGCAATAACATTTATTTAGTGAGCGCCAATTAAGTTTACTAACTGTGTATTCTTTCTAGTCCTCAAATAAGTCTTCAAGGTGAGAGTTTATAGGTGAGGAAACTAAGCTTAGAAATGTTACTAACCCTAGATCACATATGAGTGGTCAAGCCAGGTTCAAACTCTAGTCTGTGACTCTAACACCAGAATTTTAACCAGGACCATCCTGCTACCTCTCTCTAAGATCTCGCCAAGGCCTTCAGCCCCTAGGAGTATTGGAGTTAATGGAAAGATGTGCTCATCCTGAAGCCATCCTCAAAAGCCATGCATTTTTATTTTGATACCTATACTAATTAAAGAAAAAGAGTAAACACAACAAAAGCATCAGAGCTGAACTCAATAAGTAACGGAGTAATACTGAACAGTCCCCAAGTTAATGCATAATCATACTTATCATTAAACAATTTTTAAATACAATTGTCATAATTAATGTTGTAGAGGTAATTGATCCAATATGGCAGAAAGTCATTGGTGCTTAGGATGCAAGTAAGATGTTCCTGAGGCCTGGAGCGGGAATATATTTGAGCACAGGCCCAGAGCCTGTCTAGGTGGAACCTCTATAAGTAAGGAATGATGTGAGGATATATTATGGAGCATAAAAGGGAATCTGTATTAGTAAAGGGAAGGTATTTTCAGCCAATTAATGAGTCACAGATGGGGGACAGGTGAGGCGTATCTTGTTTTATAATGTGTTGTACATTTAAAACACAACAACTAGATGCTTTGTTGAATTGTATGCACATGTATGTCACATATAGCACATCCAGACTTTAATTAGTGTCAGTAAGGAAGTTTTCTAGCCTAACCCTTCTCATTCTCAGAATCTTGACTAAAACATCCACTTGGGATCTATCTAGCAAGATTTCTATTTTTTCAAAAGGAGTTGAAATCATTTTTTTAAGCTCAGAATTATACAGAGACAATAAAATTTAATTGAGAATCGGTCACAATCTGGTTCTCTGAGATCCAACTGCAGACACATCTCAGCACTTGTCTGTCTGAGGTTTCTCCAGAACTGACTTTCAATACATTCTCATCAAACATATTTCTTTTTTTAAAGTTTTTAAAAATTTATTTTGAGAGAGACAGAGAGAGACAGAGAGAGTGGTAGAGAGTCAGAGACAGAGACAGGCAGAGAATCCCAAGCAGGCTCTGCACTGTCAGTGCGGAACCCAATGCAGGGCTTGAACTCACAAACCATGAGATCATGACCTGAGTCAAAATCAAGAGCCAAACGCTTAACTGACTGAGCCATCCAGGCATCCCTCAAACACATTTCTAAGGATGTTTGTTTCATCCAAACTGCAGGTTGTGGTTACTGAAGTTCTGCAAAGGGACATCTGTGAATGTGTGTCATCCCTGCATAGCACTATACTGTCATCTGTGATCCTCTAGCCTTCCATGCACAGTGCAAGTGAAAGAGGCTGAGTTTTTGGCAGGAGAGAAAAGACTCCCACATTTTTCAGTCATGAACTCCATGACTGCTCTGCTTCCTGACTGTAAAATATGACCCTTACCATAGAGAACACATAATTCTACATAATCTCAGACATATTTTCGAAACATTGTTCCTTTTTAAATCACTACTAGCTAAAACAAAAAACATTGAAAACACTATTTCTATACTCTAAGTATACTATAAGAAGGAAAATATTGAGTTGTTCATAAGCAAATATATAATAATTATTGAAATAACATTTATTTATGCATGTGCCCTTTTACTGTAATTGACTGTATAATAATATATTGATAAATAATGGAGAAATTTGTTGTTAATTTGCAACATTGATCTCTCTCTGCTTTGAATGTTTCCAAAATAATTTTAATGATTTCTGGGTACATCATTCATTCTTCTTTCTGAAGGGTCTCCAGTACCAGTGGGTATAGATGTCCAGATTGAAAGCATTGACAGCATTTCAGAGGTTAACATGGTAAGTTTCTCCACAAGATACTGGTCTTTCCTTGGAAGGTTAGAGAAGAGTGTCAAAGTCACTGGTGTTTTAATAAACCATTTTAATTATGTATGCTACTATTATATATTTTTCCTACGTTGCTTCATAGAGTTGAAGTTGTTTTGCTCTCTGTATTCACTTCTTTCTGCTTGAATTTAGATTTTATATATTACTTTTATAATATGCAAATATCACAATTAAAGATAAAATGTAGAAAGAATGAAGATGTATTAAAAAAAAAAAGGTGAGGGGCGCTTGGGTGGCTTAGTCAGTTAAGCATCCGACTTTCGCTTAGGTCATGATGTTGCGGCTCGTGGGTTCGAGCCCTGCGTCGGGCTCTGTGCTAACTGCCAGCTCAGAGCCTGGAGCCTGTTTCAGAGTCTGTGACTCCCTCTCTCTCTGACCCTCCCCTGCTCACGTTATCTTTCTCTCTCTCCTAGAAATAAATAAAACATTTAAAAAATTTAAAAAAAAAGGTGAGAGAGAGAATAAGGTAGGGAATCTCTTAAGGAAGCCAGGTCTAGGAAACATAAATCAATTAAGTTGGAAGATCAAATAATCTTCTTATATATATATTTAATAATTTTATTTATAGTGATTCCTCCAGCTAGTTATTGCCATCCAAATGCTAGCTGAATGAAAAATTATAGAATATATAAAAATTCCAACAAATTTAAGCAAAATTTTTATGACACCTTATATCTTATTTCAATCTTTAAGTAATGTTCATCTAGTCCTTATCATTAGCAAATTCAATATTTATTTTAGTTCAGTATGAAACTTCCTTTATTTTAACCACCCTACTCCAAAGGCAATAGCACAGATAGTACTCACTACTCAAAAATGCCCTGTTTAGAAAGTTTTGGCTCCTACCTGACCAAAATCTGCTTTAACTGACATTTTCTTGAGTCCATTATACTCCAGGAGCAAGCATTCATTTCCCCTTTCCTGGCATAATCTCTAAATTACCCCTGAGTGACCCCATCTGCATCAAAAGTTCTCATTGTCTCCACCTTCTGCCCCTAAAACCCAATCTCATCCTCTCCTGAGTAAGGTCCACTCTGGTACTCAGTGTCAACTAAAACTGGACTGGATTCTCCAAGCCCAATGTGAAAATGCTTTCTAAATTATCAGTAACATCCAGTGTTGGCTTCTTTTGCTTCTCATTTATCATCTTCCCACCCTGTCATTCACTTGTCCTACCCTGAATGCACTTTCAATTCCTTGGAGTTTTACCCCACTCTCCTCTCAACATGCTCTTCAGCCTGCTTTCTCATGATAGTGCCCACTAGTGGTGATGCTGATGTATCCCTGACATATACCAATGGCTGCTATTCCACTTCCTAGGCTCTGTGTTTGCCCAGTGACCTTCAGAACAGACTGAACACCTAATTAAAAATATATGCTTACCAAAGCAATCCATGCAGTAACCCACACAACTCCCTATAGAGTAGTGTTATGGGAACAAATGAATCATTCTACTTATTTGCTCTTACCCTAATCCAAAATTACACATAGCTAATGCTCCCACACTAACCAAGAGCAATAATACAATGTACCTCTATTCTGAACCTAAAAACAAAACAAAACAAACAAACTAGTTCATTAATTGGTGACTTAATTGTAGTTTACTGAGATTTGTCTTTTGCCTATATAATAAATGCCAAAGTTCTATCACATGTAACTAGTTCAAGAATAATTTGAATGTTGCTGGGAAATAAATGATAGTAAGAAATAAACAGTTGTAAAAGGTGAAACACATCGTCATTGTCCACACCCAAAGACTTGGATGTAGCTAGGGGAGTTTCTGTTCAAACGAACAAAATATTAAACACAGTATCTGAGAGCAAAACAAACCTCAAAGTGTTAACTAACCACTTTTTTTTTTGCTAAAATAATGTTAATATACTTCTCCCCTCCTCCTGCCTCCCCCCCACCCCCCCGCATCCTTATCTCTTTACAATTGGGTTATACACGAACAATTCAATTCCCTGAGCCATACTGGTATTAGCTTCTGGGGAATATGCCATATTAACAAATTCATAGGTAAGTCTTTTGCACACTAGAATTTGAGAACCACCATTTCTTGGTATTCTTTTTGTCCCTCAAGCTGAAGAAAATCATTGTCTCCATCTCAGGATCTACTAATAGCTCTAATAAATACTGTATCTGTGTTTGTGGGACTATAGGTTATTCAAATGGGAGACTGTAATTTTGTGGGACTGTAGCTTTGTTCTTTAACAAAGGCAATATAAATTTATGGATACATTATAAAAGTGAATATTTATTTGCAATGAAAAAATAAGTCAAAATAAAATATTGGGCCATGTGGATTCAAGTCCTTTTCTTCTGAGATCTCTTTAGGTGATGTACCAGTGCTTACATAGAAAGGTTTCCCAGTTATAACCTGGCTTCCTTTACCCAACTTGAATTCTTTGTGGTTCCCAGAAACTCAACATTCACCAGACTCCACATGAAGGAGAGGTTCTGCAACTCAAGCTCACTGGATTTATCCTAAATCTACCAGAAAATATAGTATATGCCATTCACTTTATAGATCATTAACACCCATGCCAATCAATCTGGTTCTAATGACATTGATTGATCATCCTGAACTATCTTCCTACTGGCTTTGACTTGTCTCTGTTTCTCTCTGCCTAGGACTTTACAATGACGTTGTATCTCAGACATTACTGGAAAGATGAGAGGCTCTCCTTTCCTAGCACAACAAACAAAAGCATGACCTTTGACCATAGATTGATCAAAAAGATTTGGGTGCCTGACATATTTTTTGTCCATTCTAAAAGATCCTTCATCCATGATACAACTGTGGAGAACATCATGCTGCGTGTGTACCCTGATGGAAATGTCCTTTTCAGTCTCAGGTAAGGAGGGCTATGGATTGCCTTTGACTTCTCTATACTAGGGTTGTCTACACAAACTCTGGTGGATCTCATTTCAGACTCAACTCACAATATTACTGTCTATTTAGTGATGCTGAAGACTGGGACACAAGCAGAAAATATGATTCTTCCTTTTTCTAATGTCCAGATTTTAAAGAATAGTTTTCTAGCAATACCTGTACAGTGTATTGTTGAAGAATGATAGAAAAGAAGATGGGACAGAATAAAGATGAATTATGGAAATCTCCAAAAGCCTGGCCCACAGTTTTATAGGTACACAAAATTGCTTTTCTTCTTTACCAACCACACACTACCAAACAGTCTTAGAATCTTGGATTAACTAGTGTTCTTAATTATCTCCTGCATTTTTCACAAGAAGGCATAGTTATTCAAATTACTGCTAATTTGTTCACTTCCTTTTTATTTTTTTTAATTCAAAACATTTTTCTGGGGTGCCTGGGTGGCTCAGTTGGTTGAGCATCCGACTTCAGCTCAGGTCATGATCTTGCAGTCTGTGGGTTCAAGTCCCTTGTTGGGCTCTGTGCTGACAGATCAGAGCCTGGAGCCTGCTTAGGCTTCTGTGTCTCACTCTTCTCTCTGCACCTCTCCTGCTTGTGCTCTGTGTGTCTCTCAAAAAAAATAAATGTTAAAAATTTTAAAAATAAAAACACTTCTTTCTGACATTATGCTATAACAGCCCTCTATCTTTAATGCACCATATATTCTTTTAGCCTAATGAATTCTGTACATACTGGTTTATTATTGGTAATTCTAAAAATGTGTAGTAAAGCCGAGTAATTGAATTTTTTTTCATGTCTTAAAATCCCAGGAAAACTCTATAGTAAGACTGTGAAAAAAAATGGCTCCCTAAAAGGTATCCATGTCGTAGTTCTTGAAACATGCAGAAGTTACCTTATTTGGCAAGGAGAGGAGAGGAGAGGAGAGGAGAGGAGAGGAGAGGAGAGGAAAGGAAAGGAAAGGAAAGGATCTTTGTAGATATGATTAAGTCAAGGATCTTGAGATAGGAAAATTATCCTGGATCAGTTAGTTGGGACATAAGTACAATCAATCATAAGCATCTTGTTAGAGAAAGGTAGAGTAAGATCTGACACACAAAGACTTGAAGACAATGTGACCACTAAGACATAGAGTGATAGAGTCACTAGCACAGGAATGCCTGCAGCTGCCAGAAGCTGTAAGCAGCAAGGAATGAATTTTCCCCTAGAGCCTCTGAGAGAACAGGGCCTTTCTGACACCTTGATTTCAGTGCAATGATACTAATTTTAGACTTCTATTCTCCAGAACTGTGAAAGAATAAATGTCTGTTGGTTTAAGCCACCAAGCTTGTGGTAATTTGCTACAGTGATAGAAAATTAATAGATTCTGTTTGTTCTACACCTTGCTCACTTTAGTGCAAAGGTGCTATTGCCGTACTGCTGTCAATGTTTTTAAAAATGCAATGAAAGGGGACACCTGGGTGGCTCAGTCGGTTAAGCCTCCAACTCTTAATTTCGGCTCAGGTCATGCTCTCATGGTCCTGGGATCAAGCCCTGCATTGGACTCCATGCTGGGTGTGGGGCCTGCTTGGAACTCTCTCTTCCTCTCTCTATGCCCCTCCCCAGCTCATGCTCACATGTGGTCACTCTCAAAATAAATAACTATTTTAAAAAATAAAAATACAATGAAAAGGAAATTACCACTTTCAACAGAACTTTTTAAAAAAATATTTATTTTGAGAGAGAGCAAACAGAAGTGGGAGGAGGTGCAGAGAGAGGGAGAAAGGATCCCAAGCAGGCTCAGTGCTGTCAGCGCAGAGCCTGACACAGGGCTCAATCTCATGAACCAAATCATGAGATCATGACCTGAGCAGAAATCAAGAGTCCAATGCTTATCCCGCTGAGCCACGCAGGTGCTCCACTTTCAATAGAAACTTTAAGTCAGGTGTCATATGGGACTAGAGTCGGGCCTTACCAGGAATCAAAAGCAGAATGGCAGCATCTGACCAAGGAACCAACTTTCTAAAACTTTTAGCTTTTCAAAATTAATTATTTTGATGAAAGAATTAATTTAGTAGATTGTACCCTGCATATTCCCAAGAATGATTTCTGGCTCCTGGGAGATAACCTCTAAGCCCTTGAAATATCCTGTCTGATAAGAGCATCTTTGTTTCCCCTGCGGCCTTGGGCCACACCAGAAAGTGTACACTAACAATGTGATTTATGGAGGAGGCTTTGCACTACCCAGTATCAGCCCAACCCCTGGAGGGGCTAGAGACCGAGGTCAGCCAGACCTATGTGACCAACGCTCAGTTAATACTTTGGACCCCAAGACTGAGGTAGCTCCCCTGGTTGGAAGTACTCCATGTGTGTTGTCATACTCACTGTTAGGACAGCAGCACTGCCCACATAACTCCACTAGCACAGGACAGCTGGAAACTTGCTCCTGGTCTCTCCTGGACCCTGCCCTCTGTGCCTTTCCATTGATGATTGTGATCTGTGTCCTTTCATTGCAATAAACCATAGCTGTCAGTGGAACAGCTTTGATGAGTTCTGTGAGTCCTTCTAGTGAATCATGGAAACTGAGAGTGGTCTTGGGGAATCCCCAAACACAAGAGGACTCAAAATTGTTGTCCACACAGCTATTCCAGGTGACAGCAGAGCTGGTCCAAGCCCAGAGCCAAGTTATCTGGTTCCAGGCTTGGTTCTGACACCTGAAATATACTGACAGAGATTCTCTCTTGGACCAAACTCTGCGAGGGCTCCTCTGAACTTTCTTCTCACCTAGACTCTGACTTTTGAGCTTCCATGTTTACCTCTAAGTCCATTGAGCCAGAATCCTCTAACTTCAATATCTGACCACCCTCCAAATCTGATCAGATTCCTCATTTTGCACCACCTAAGAATGATGTCTGCTCAACCTGGCCTGCCTTCAGCAAGAATTCTGTTAGGTCCTTTTAGCCAGAATCATCTCCTCCTCACCCCTGAAGTTTCCCATCCACTGCCCCCCACCCTACTCCTTGGCTATAAATTCCCACTTTTCCTTGTTTTATTTGGACTGGAGCCCACTCTCTCCATTGTTAATAAACCAAATTATAATAGTCCCCCTAAATACAATCTCCCTTACTGTTCTTTAACAAGTGCAAGTGTCATGAATAAATTTTTCTTTACCATCACTCCCCTAACCACTTTGGTTGTTAATTTATTCATGTGTATACTATGAAGAAGGTAGACCTGAAGACTTCAGAGATCCCTTCTAGCTTTAAAGTACACTTGAACAACACGGGCTTGAACTGCACACATCTACTGATATGTGAATTTTTTTCAATAAATATAGTACAGTGCTGTGAATGTATTTTCTCTTATGGTTTTCCTAATAACATTTTCTTTTTTCTAGGTAACTTTACTGTAAGAATATGGTATAAAATACATATACAAAATATGCGTTACCTACATTGTTGGTAAGGTTTCCTGTCAGCAGTAGGCTTTTAGTGGTTAAGTTTTGGGGGAGTCAAAAGTTATACAGGATTTTCAACTATACAAAGGTTGGCATCCCTAACCTTGCATTGTTCAAAAGTCATCTGTACCAGGAATATGTGAAAATGAGTATGTTTTGTGACACAGAGTCATCCAGATACCTCCCTGGCTTGGCATTTTGCTGCATGACTGTTGACAACAGAATTCAACCCATGGAAGATAAAATTGTTCTACTTCTCTGATTAACGTAGGGCACCATGGGTAGAAGCAGCCGTTGCCTCTGTGTTTTTTGCAGACTTGCTCAGGGGTGTTTTATAAACCTCTGATCTGCTGTTGTGGGTACCAGAGTTTCTACTTTGAGCCAGGATCATAGTATAGCAGCCTCTGCCTAAAGCCAGAAAAACCTAGGAGGACATAAAATTTGAAAAAACAATCCTCATCAGTATGCAAGGCTTAATGGCACCTGAATTATGCATTGTGCACATAAATCTATAACTAAAAATGCTCCAGGCTTTCTCTTCACTCCTGGTAAGAGAGTTTTCTCAGGCAAACTTGCTTTGTGAGAGAAACCTTTACCCATAGGTTTTTATTACCATCAACCCAGTGCTTTATGACTAGAAACTAGGTTTGGATCTTTGAAAAAGCAGAAGATATTTAAATCCATTTAAAAGTCTTCTCCCTATAGGGGTGCCTGGGTGGCTCAGTCAGTTAAGCATCTGACTTTGCCTCAGGTCATGATCTCATTGTTCATGAGTTCTAGCCCCACATCAGGCTCTGTGCTGACAGCTCAGAGCCTGGAGCCTGCTTCAGATTCTGTCTTCCTCCTTCTCTGCCCCTGCCCTGCTCATGCGCACATGTGTGCTCACATGTGCACTCTCTCTCTCTCTCAAAAATAAATAAACATTAAAAAAATTTTTTAAAAGTCTCCTCCCTCCGAAGCATGTTTTCCTGAAAGATATCAAAGCCAAAAAATATAGAGGGAGCTGACTAGGAAATTTTGAGATTAGAAGCAACTGTTAGAGCATGAGTTCACTCATTAACTCTGAGTCTTCAGCAAATCATCCACCTTCCTGAGTTTGCTTCCTTATACATTATCTTGATAGTGGATGGTAATGCCTGTTTTGCGTTATTATTTTTAATGTTTATTTTATTTTGAGAAAGAGCATGAGCAGGGGAGGCAGAGAAAGAGGGCAGGACAGAGGATCTGAAGCAAGCTCTGTGCTGACAGCAGAGAGCCTGATATGGGGCTCCAACTCATGTACCATGGGATCATGACCTGAGCCAAAGTCAGATGCTCAGCCAACTGAGCCACCCAGGCGCCCCTGTTTTGCACTATTCTTGAAAGGCACACAAAACAAGCAAACAGTAAGGGAGCTTCAATAGTGCATGTTTCTTCAGCCATATGGGTAAATGATCTGCAGTTTTGTTTTCTCTTTCCTTTTCCAGGATAACTGTTTCAGCCATGTGCTTTATGGATTTCAGCAGGTTTCCTCTTGACACTCAAAACTGTTCCCTTGAACTAGAAAGCTGTAAGTCCACTTACTGATGGAGTGAGTACTCATGATCTGAACACACCATCACCTACTTACATGTAAATAAGCATGTTCTTAAGAAACATTTAAAAATCTTGATATCAGTTAAATATATTTGTTGAAAATAATTACATTTAAAAAGAAAACTAAGGCCTGTCAAAAGAGAACATCCAGGGAAAAAATGTTTTCATAATAACATATTCTGCAGTTTCCACAATGGTTAGAAAGGAACAAGTTCCCTAAAAAGGTATATTCTATATGCTATTAACTATGTAGACTGACACACTTCCCAAATTAGGAAAGCTCTGGAATTCACGTTCCCATGCAGCTCACAATCTTCCATAAATGTACCTGGGTTCCCCAGAAAAATGCAGCTCTGGACATAGACTCTCTGATCAAAGCCCTGTCAGAGAGCATCCAAGCCAACTCCTTGTCAATCACTTTGATTCATAAGCTGTTTTTGATACAACATCTTAAAAGCTGACTGCAGTTTTTCATAACGTGGCAAAAGTGCTGGGAATTTTAGTGGCTGTTCCTCCCTAAATCCATTAGAAACTTTATAATGCTAGTTGATTTCAGAAGAAAATTCCTTATGAGCGCAGCTCACTTTGGAATTTCATACAAGAGAGCCACAAAACTAACGGGGCCAGAAGACCTGGGGTCGGGCCTGTGACAGGAGACAGGCAGTGCTGTGACATCACTCAGTGCACCCAGGTACAGGAGCAGCTATTTGGAGAGTTTTAAGTCCTCACGTGGGCACCAGAAAAGCCTTCACACTATGCCAGTCATTAGGGTCTAAGTTTTGGAGATTATTGTTCCTTTTGGTATGTGTGTATTATCAGTCCATTGACAAACATATTTCTCAGTACCCGATATATACAAGTCATTGGACCAGGCACTGGGGATACAGGGCTATATAAAACCTGGCTGTAGACCTCATGGAACTCACAAGAGCCAATGACAGGAAAACATTCTCTTGTTTTAGATGCCTACACCGAAGAGGATCTGATGCTGTACTGGAAACATGGGAACAAGTCCTTAACTACTGATGAACACATTTCCCTGTCTCAGTTCTTCGTTGAGGAGTTCAGTGCGTCCAGCGGGTTCGCTTTCTATAGCAGCACAGGTGCACTGGTTTATGGGGACAGTTCATCAGCACTTACTGACACCCCCCATTGTGAAACAAGTGAAGAGACCAGAATTCACACAGGTGTCCCGTTTGGCCGGTAACATTGTCCCTCCTTTACAGGCGGCCTCCTCCACCTCCAGTCCACAACCGCTCTGCCCCTCATGCAGCCACCTCTAGATAAATGCCTTGCTTCTAACCCTGGCCTCTGCAGTCTACCCTTAACACAGCAGAGTGCTCTTTAAAAACATAAAGACCACAATTCTTTCCTGCTTAACACCCTCCAGGGTTTTTCTGCCACACTTAGGACAAAATTCAAGCTTCTCAAATGGCCTACAAGGCCTACACCATCTACCTCTGACCTCACCTGCTACAACCTGCTCCCCTCCACCACATCCCCCACTCCCCATGCTGGCCTTCCTGCCTGTTCGCAGACACACCTCTCTCTTTCTATCTGCAGGGCTTCTGTTTTGGACTTTTCCTCCCTCTGCAACAGTGCTATTTCCCCAGCTTTCTCATGACCAGGTGTTGTTCAAATATCACCTCCTCAGAGAGTGCTTTCTTATCCGTCCTGTCTAAACTAGGCCTCCTTCCTCACAATTCCCTGTCTGTATTTGTCTTCACAGCACGCAACACTTCCTGAAATAGTTTTCTGTTTGACTGCTTTATTGTCTGAGTGCTTGACTAGAAAGAATGCAAGAAATCTGTTTGTCTTGTTCACCATTTCTTCCCCAGCATCTAGAATGGGCATGGTACATGATAGATACTCAATAAATATCACTGTGCTCACTTTGGCAGCACATGTACGCAATAAGTATTGTTGAAGGAATCAGTAAAGTTCGTCATTGCTCAGAATAGAAAACCTACTCAATATTGGGCCTATATTGTATATTCTTTACTCTGACAGATATGTTTTTCATTTGGCAACATGTATCCAAGGCACTTTTTAAATTATATGTGAGCCCATTTAAAAATTATATGTTGATTAAGTTAGAAGTAGCTTCCTCTTTTCTGGTTATTAGGTCATTTCAGGAAGAATCCATATAAAAGGCCATTTTAGATTTTTAAAGCCATACATAGGCTAGAAAATGTATGTTGCCCTGAGTGCCTAGAATCCTTTTACCTACTGACTTTTCTCCCTGGAGGGTGCTTTACTCTGCCCTTAGACTCCGGAGAGGAGTTATCAAGTTGTTATCTAAAAGCCCGAATCATTGGAGTGCCCCGGTGGCTCAGTTGGTTAAGCCTCAGAGTTCAGCTCAGATCATCATCTCCCAGTTCATGAGTTTGAGCCCCACGTTGGGCTCTGTGTTGACAGCATGGAGCCTGTTCAGATTCTCTGTCTCCCTCTCTCTCTGCCCTTCCCCTACTCATGTGCTAATGTACTCTCTCTCCCAAAAATAAATAGACATTAAAAAAATAATAAAAGCATGACTCATTAAGAGAGAAATCAAAATTTATATCAGAGAAGCTGAGGGACTCCTAGCACCAACAGCTATTTAGCTATTTAGATCCAGAAGAAATGCTCTATTTCACTTCATTATTTGTCTACATTGCTCAGGATTCAGCAGGTAATGCTATTAACTGTAATAAGGCTTATGGCCTTTTCTGATTATATAAGTGATACATATTATTTGTTTTGATCATTGGCATACCCCTGGCACATACTAGATGTTCCATAGGTAATTGTTGAGCAAAGGCAGATAACTTGAAACAAATTCAGAGAAGGTTAAAGAAAAACGCTTTGTAATCCAACTTCATAGAGATAAACTACGTTATTATTTTTATATTTTCTTTTTATTCTTTTCTCTGCCTTCCTGTCTTACTCTGCATGAGTAAATAATGTTGAGCCTTGAACAACACAAGTTTGAACTGCACAGTCCACTTACATGTGAATGTTTTCAATGCATACATTAAGGTACTGCACGTGTATTTTCTCTCCCTTATGATTTTTTAATCTTTTCTTTTCATGAGCTTACTTTATTGTAAGAATACAGTGTATAATACAGATAACATACAAAATAGGTCTTAATCCACTGTTCCATGATAGTGAGGCTTCCGGACAGCAGTAGGCTATTAGTAGTTAGGTTTGGGAGGACTAGAAAATTATGTGCAGATTTTCCACTACACCCCAACTCCCTACGTTGTTCAAGCGCCAACTGTATAAGTATGTTTTTATCAGGATTTTTAATGTTCTTAGTCATAAATTTAATTAATATTTAAACAAAGGAGTGCATGCAATGAACAATGATACCTGTCAATGTGTAATTTATAACTGTTTTCATTTTGCTGTTGTTATGATAAAATAACTTTGGCACATGATAAATTGTGAAGAAGTCTTTGCAATGTTTGAAGCTATTAAAATGTCATGGGGTGACTGGTGGCTCAGTTGGTTTAGTGTTGACTTTGGCTCAGGTCATGATCTTATGGTTCATGGGTTCCATCCCTGCATCGGCTCTCTCTGCCTCTCCACTGCTCATGCTCTGTCTCTCAAAAATGAATAAGCATTTAAAAAATGTCATACATATGAAGCATAGAATATATGCTACATATATAATCATAACAATGACATTTCTTCAGATTTGAAGCCCAAGTATTCATTAATATACACCCAACTACCCTCTTTAAAAGAAAAGATTAAATTTGATTTCCAATTCCTTACTTCATCAATGTGCTGTTGCATTGGCTCTGCTGTCTTTTATTTGTGCCTTCTAGACTTTTAAGTGCTATCAGGCAGGTCCAACACTAGTTGATTTTTCTTCTTCTGGTCATGTTTTAGAATTTGTCTAGAGCCAAACAGAATATTTACATTGAAAATCTTCCTGCTCAGAAAGATGCTTTTAAGTGTTTCAAATCCACTAAAACTTCTTAACATTCCAGTGTTTACATTTTTAAGAAAAAAAATTTTGATTTCTAAAAAAAATGAAAAAAAGTTTAAATATATTTGGTTTGTATAGCATTAGAGATAATTATCCACAATAAATTTTTAAATTTTTAAATCATATTATAGAAGGGTATATATAATCCCATATTTGTTATTTTAAAAAGGATTTATACATGTGGTTTTTTTAGAAGAATTAACAATTGATACTTCAGAGAATCGAGTACAGATTGGGGATATTTTGTTTTTAAAAAAAAATTTTTTAATGTTTATTTTTGAAAGACAGAGAGAGACACAGAGCATAAGTGGGGGAGGGGCAGAGAGAGAGGGAGACACAGAATCCAAAGCAGGCTCCAGACTCTGAGCTGTCAGCACAGAGCCTGACGCAGGGCTCAAACTCATAAACCATGAGATCATGACCTGAGCTGAAAAGTTGGCTGCTTAACCAACTGAGCCACCCAGGCACCCCTAGATTGAGGATATTTTCAATTTTATTTCAACACTTCTATATTTTTTAAACATTTTATTTTTAAGTAGTCTCTATACCCAGCATGGGACACTCAAACTTACAACTCCTAGATCAAGAGTTGCATGTTGTACTGACTGACCCAGCCAAGTGCCCCCAACACCTCTGTATTTAAGAAGAATTGTTTTTAATGTTTTTTATTTTTGAGAGAGAGAGGTAGACTGTGAGTGATGGAGGTGTAGAGAGAGAGGGACGCACAGATTCTGAAGCAGGCTCCAGCCCCCATGGTGTCAGCACAGAGCCCAACGCAGGGCTCAAACTCCCAAACCGTGAGATCATGACCTGAGCCTAAGTCAGATGCTCAACCTACTGAGCCACCCAGGCACTCCCAACACTTCTGTATTTTTAAATTTGTTATAATGTATACATTTTTAATGAGAAAGATTAAAAAGGGCTCTAAGACTATAAAAACTATAAGAGGAAAGCATTTTGGGAGTTTTAGTCAAATATCAAGTTATTAATCATATCCGAGTTTATTCAACCATTCTTAGGCTTCAGAAAGATCAACATTTAGAAATTTGTTTTAGCTTACAAGCATGCGATAGTTCTGCCTCACATTATCCATGAAATCTCCTGAAAAATCCAAGTGTTTTTCTCAGGTTAGTATCCTGTTTAAACATACTAGCTTCATCAAAAATAATTTTTTATATTTATTTTGTCTACATTCCTATCATTATAACAACCACCATAACCTGCACTGCCAAATCAGCTGTATAGAAAAAACTGTATTGCGGCTCTGGTTTGGAGAACCAGAAGTATAGTTAGCATTGTGCAACTTTAGTTTCTGTTTGATAGCTGAGCATTAGGTCCCCAATTTTTTCCCTTGGCTCTTTCTTCACCACTCCCTGGCAATAGTGACAAGCAGGTGAGGTCTTCCGCCCCCTCATGCCCTTCAATGTCCCTCACAATCATGCACTGTAGATTTTTGAAGGAAAAAAAATTACTCCTGCCCTAAAGACTGCACTGACATTTATTCTTTATTGCAGCATAACATACTGGCTAAAAGTATAAGTTCTGGAGACATTCCGCATGAGTTCAAATCCTGGCTCTACTGCTTACTAGAAATGTGGGCAAGTTGCCTTATCTCTCTAAGTCTCAATGTCTTCATCTTTAAGTTACTTTTGTAACACTCTCTATCTCAGAGAGTTGTGAGGACACATGATTTAATACATTTAAATAATTTAGAATACATTCTGCTATAAATAACTTAGTATACTGTCTGTCATATGGTAAATAACCAATAAATATTAGATAGTAGCTATCATCATCACTCTTTTCATAATCATCTTGATCTTTTTGACACAGATTGAGGCCTTTAGCGTCAATCACCCATTAAAGGTGGCAGTTTCCAGGTATAAAACTCTTCTTGAACCTTGTCTTAGGACTAACTCCTCAATCACTTCCCCTCTCTTACATCTTCCTGGCTGCCAACACTCCAGCCCTCTTCTTCTGTTATAAATTCCCCTTCTTTCTACTGTGTGGCAACCTGATGGAGGCTGATGGACCCTTCCACCCAGAATGTGGTTCAGATTTGAAAACTGATGATGCTACACACATAGCAAAAGGGCATAAAGAGATTTATGACACACATAATGAAGTTTTCGAGAGAGTGTGGAGTAGGTTTGAAAATGGCCTGAGAAGACAGGGTAGGGCGACTGGCTTAGGGTTTAATGATGGTTAGAGGGGGGGACTTGAGGGAGGACTTCCTTGCATGATTTGAACATTCCAAGGGTGCCAAAATAGGAGCACCCAGCTTTCTTATTAGCTTGCCCAGATGTGAGACAGAAGGAGAAGGACCAGCGGGGTTTGGGAGCTATGAGTAGTCAAGTATCAGAAGTGGAGTCAGTCTCTTTATTACACCATCTTTCCAAGGAAGCACCATGTTTCCTGCTGGTGGAGGGAGCTCTTTCTGGCCTGCAGCTTCAACCACAATACTGCCTCGAGTCTCCCCTGTCCTGAAGAGCTACACAGCATAGCAGCATTTCTCTTGCTGGTTGCCGAAAACAAATTTATTCTTCAGAAAATTACAAGTAAAGAAAGGACCATGTTACCAAAATTTAAGTCATAGCTAAAACCACATATCCTAAGAATGTCTTTATGAAGTTCTTTCACAGCTTTTCCTCATGTGTTTTAATCTCAAAATAATTGTATGAAGCTGTAACATCAGAGAGACTGCCATTCCACTCCGCAGCTATATTTAAACTCTCAAAGGCACACAATAATCAAGCAGGGCTGTGGCATGGGTAATACAAGACAATGAGTAGCTTAAAAAATAATGTATATTCTGACTTGAGAATGCACTATGTAATGTATCTATTCTTAACCTTGGTAATGAAATTATTCGATATTCTTGAAACATATCAACTGATGATGAGAGCAAACCTCAGAACAGGTGGGGACAAGAAGGGTCATCAGCACACAATTGAGAAGAGAATAATAAGAGGAAACTCTGCCAATTCAGGGTGGATTTGTTAAGTATATGTTTTAGGCTAAATGCCCAAATATTGACCTGTTCTATCTAATAAGTTTGCCATCTTGAGTTTCCTAAGAAATTACTACTGAGACTAGTAGAAGGATTCTCTAACTTTGCAATACTTATAACTTTGTTTTATAATTTTTAACCTAGTAGTCCCTTGCTTTTTGGCCTTAACCTTCCTTCCAGCCAGTGTGAAAATTGTGTGGATGTGGCCACAATTGTTACTTCTGATCAGCATGAGTTAATCAATATTACCAACAGGAGTTTATATAATTCCAACCAGAAGCAAAGAAACATCATCATTTGGTTATTTCTTGTAGGCTTATTATACATAAATTAATTGTACCCACCAGACTTTGAAATAATACAAACAGTTTACAGGTATTCCTTTCACCCACTCCCTTTATGAATCCCTCACTGTCTGGGTTCCAGCTTGGAATCCAATGACTCAGTAGCTACTGTGAACCTTTTCCTTCAGATAAAATGTTCTCTTTCATTTGTTATAGCTAATAAATGGTTTATTGGCTATTGCATGCAGTTATTAGTCATGTATTGAAGGCTGGCTCACTTGCAGAAATGATGTGAACACAATATATTTTGAAGAAAGGCCTTTAAAGGCCATTCCACAAAATATGATCACCATTCATTCCTGAACAGCAGCTATGAAATTTAAGGAGAATCTTTGAATCACATAATTAAACAGACTGCAGGCCACTTAGTTCAACAAACATTGATGGAATGCCAGGCCCAGGCCCTGTCCTCTGCTCGGGAAACAAGGATGAGTGTACTCAGTTCCATGTTCCTTAAGAGCTTAGAGTTTAAAGAAGCAGGTCTTTTCACGAAGTGTGATGTTTTCATGTGGAAGACTATTCTAAGGAAAACTCTGGCTTTGTCTCACAGGTTGGTACAATAGGCTTTTCATCAATTTTGTGCTAAGGAGACATATCTTCTTCTTCGTGTTACAAACCTATTTCCCAGCTATGTTGATGGTAATGCTTTCGTGGGTTTCATTTTGGATTGACCGAAGAGCTGTTCCTGCAAGAGTTTCCCTGGGTAAGTTTTTTCTGCATGTTTGTGAAATGCTAATATCAGAGAAAGTTCAATGAAGGTAAATAAAAAGGTGTGAAAAGTTGAGAGGAAAAGAGTGATGGTTTAGTAGGGATAGTTAGAGACTTACATTCAGGTCATAACATTGATCTCAACAGCCTCAGGGGCAAACTGTAATTGGACTCTTTCCTTGAGAACTGAGACATCAGGTATGAAGCCTGCATCAGCAGACCAAATATTGGCTAATAAGGATAAATTATGAAATTATGAAGCATAAATAGCCTCACCTTACAAATCTATCTCCTCACTTTCAGGAAGTCTCCCCATCCCTTGCCCAAACCCACTTTGCTGTGCATTCCAAACCTTTGCATCATAGAAAATAGAACCTTCAAACCACTATACCACTGGTATCTTAATAGATTATTTCTTGGGATGGGGACAATGCTAATTAGAAATTGGTCCTTAACCTAAACTCCAAAATCAGAGTCAACTGCAATGAGATTTCAGTTATTGTGGCACTTTACCTGGCAAGCGATTTCAAGTGGAAAGACCTTGCCAGCTTCATGAAGTCACCACTTCATGAAGTAGTATGATTATCTACTCCACCTAGCATGTTATATGCCACTGTCACACATACTGATTTAGGGGAACCACTTCAGACCCACTTAGCAGGCACTATGTTCTTTACTAAGAGCAGGAAGCCCGGCTAAGCATTTAGATAACACGTTACTTAACGAGAACCCAAGAGTCAATTCCATTTGCCTTCTTAGCTGGTTCAGGGTAGAGCTCCCTTATTTCAGCTGATTTTGTTCTTTCACCTGTAATGCTCTATCTAGAGAGAAGATTATTATAAGTGCTTCACAATCATAATAATTATCACACAATTCATTCCAGAAAGGGTGATTTCTAAGTTAATGTTCACAAATTATACGCATACTTCAAAAGATCATTTGAAAGACATAAATTGTCATTAATATTAATAATTTGTTCACCTCTTTCCCCTATTAAAAGCTTCAGTCTACAAGCATTTGAGGCTTGACTATCTTCTTGGGAAAAAATACCATCTGAATGCATAATTAAAGTATTGCAGCTGTACCTTCACATCAGAACAGTTGTGCCCTGACCTCGGTGCGGCAGTGGGGCAGGGTAGAACTGAACAGGAGACTAAAGGCACATTTCCAGTCCTCAAGACAGAATGAGAATGACATTCTGTCTCTAATGATTTTCAATCAGATTCCTGAACCTGACTACTCAGCTATTACACTTTGAAAATGACAAGTAATAAAAGCTGGTTCCAGGATGGGTTGGGGTGAATGGAAAACACTGAAATGCATTTAAGTCACCCCTGAAATTCTGTGCTTCTTGCATCTACTGAAAGTTGAAGAATACAGTGACTGTCAGTAGACTAGTTGGGTTCTGCTGCCTGAATTCATGGTAAGGCAACAGTAGCTTTTCCTACCAGTGCTTCTCACCATTGCAAATATCAGCATAGGGAAGAGGCAGAAAGTGTCTTAGTATTGTGAAATTCATCTTCAATACACAGACCCTCTGAAAATGTCATGGAGAGCCATAGGGATCCACTGACTACACTTTGGGAACTGTGCCTATAAGGTGTCTAAATGTTCAGAGTTAGCCTTCCCTATAAAAAGTCCTCAGATGTGCTTGTCCTTTCTCTTCCATTCCTCCTCCCTTGACCAGTGCTGGGACCCTTGTTAGTTTTTCTTGGATTGCCCTAACAGACCCCTGCCTTCCCAGGGTCATCTTGCCAGGCTGTGACATCTGATCCATTGAAGTAAATACTCTCAGCTTGGAATCCAGGGTGTCTCTTGAGGGTTACCAGATGAAATACAAGACATGTGGTTGAATTTGAGTTTTTGATAAGCACCAAATACTGTGTTAATATAAGTATATCCTAAACATTGCATGGGATATACTTATACTAAAACATTATTTGTTGCTTATCTGAAATTCAGATATAACTGAGTGTCCTGTATTTTTATTTGCTGTACCTTTAACCATACTCCTGCCCCAATTGGTTGCCTAAGCTTTAACCAATTTGAATATTCAGTGTTCTCAACAGTCACCCATGACTAACTGCTTATTTATAGTACTTGTGTACCTTTATTCTTGTTCTTACTCTACCTAGAATGCCTCCCCTACCTATCCTTCTCTGTCAAAATCTTGCCATTTCTCAATGGCCACAAGCTTTTACTGATGGCGCCAGCAGACATGGTCTCTTCCGTATTTGAGCCACATGGCACTTTGTATCTCCTCTAAGGTATCTCTTCTACCTTACTTCCTCTTTCTTGTAATAGCTACGGGGTGCCTTTGTAGCTTATCTTGACTCCTATATTAAAATGTGAGTTTCTTAAGGACAAGGATCTTTATTATCATCTTTTTTGTTCCTATAGCAACTAGTACAGTATCCTGCACATATTTTGTGCTCAATACATAGTTGTTAAATTGCTGATGTTTAATCCACCATGTTTTTAATAACTATATTTTAGTTATTAACTTAAAGCAATAATGATTCATTGTTCAATAAGACCTTTCCACATTTGGATTCATTTGCTAAGTAAGGATGACTCATTTGCTGGCTAAGATCCTTTCACATTTGTCATGTTTCAAATGAAAAAACAATAGAGACTGAACAGCATAGAAGTATCAATTGTGATTAGGCACTTTTCATAAGATATAATAGCTACCATAACTTGGAATGTGGGATGGCTCTAAAAAACACTAATCTATCTTTCCATTTGATTTGGTGTGGAGAAGGAGTGAGATTATTATGAAGTTGTTCAAGGATGTTTTAACCCTTGTGGAAGGATGAGTAGTACTGTCCTTTCATAACTTCCTTCTATCTCCCTCCTTCTTCTGTCTTTATCACTTGGCTCCTCTGGGTATGCCATATTAAGTAATGGAGTCATTTACCAGGAACAGACATGGTAGAGAAAGACAACTAAAGTTTGTAGGTATACAGACACTCATAAAGAAACATGTCTCCTAACAGAGGATATGACATATACCTGAAAAAGTAGATACTTAAGAGTAATTTATTTAACCACCATAAAGGTTACCAGAACTTTTAGGCACTGGACTCTGACACCAGCTTTGTGCAACAGTGGTTGTTAGTTTCTGGCCATAGAGTTGTGGTGTTAGGATATCCAACCTACCTTCCTTTCTCTCACATCACTTGATATTTTCTTTCTGCTCAGGTCTACAGGGAAAATGTTTTTATTCACCTAAAGGTGAATGTAGAAACCTATCCCTTCAAAAGACCTGTCCACAACACAGCTACTGAAAGGACGAACTGCCTCAATAGTTGTATAAGTGATGCCTACATGCCCTATTGCCATCACAGCAGTCAACGAACCTCTCTATCATATATGAAGAAAAATGGCCAATGAAACACAAAGATCAGTAACTCTTCCCAGACCAGAGGGTTCTTAGGACCCTACATGTGTCCTTAAGAGTTAACATGGCATAACTGCATAGGCTCGGGAGTTGAGTTCCATGGGCCAGACCAAATATTGTTTCCTAACACTTTCCTGACCATGCAGAGCAATATTGGTAGGTGAGAAGATAATTTTGTAATCCTAGCACTGAACCTTTCTTTGACTAAATGGTCACTTCATATATCTAAAATGCCTTTATTGGAATGTTAACTTTAATGGGTTTGGAAGGAATACGATTCGTCAAGATTAATGTATTTCTAAGGAGTGGCTCAAGACATACGTGTTTTTAATCAGGAGATGTAACACTCCTGACTCAAGTTCTATTACTTTAGGAATTTATATATCAGTTTTCTCATCTTTTACTTTCATTTCAAACAATCCCTTCTCCCTACTCACAAAGAAAATCTAAAATGCTGACTTCAAAATAAATAAAGCTATAGTAAATTAGCTGCACTAAGTACTCTTTTAAGGGAAATGATAGTTTATTGCTCTCTGGCAAAAAGAAAATAGATAATGCAGTTTCCTTTTACTGGTCATCAATTTAGTGGCCTTTCACTAGTCATTGATTTTAAATGCCCAATAAGATCTATCTGGCATGTAAACCCATATGTTTGTTCTAAAACTTTATATTGTCCATGAAGCCCCATGTTACACTCCATTGGGGAAAAAAAACCTCAAGTTCGATATTCTATATTATAGAAAACCGGTAAAAAAAAAAAGACATTACATTTTTTTAACTAATAAGGTAAACTACTAAATATGAATATCAGTGCAGGATTCATTCAGTTTTTACCAGTGAGGTCCTGAAAGGAATAAGACTTTTAGCTTTCTGAAAAGCACAATGTGCCTTCACACCTCCTGACATCGTTCTACCCTCAGTCTGACAGTGTCTTCCTCTTAGAGACACTTCATGTATAGAGACTGGTTTATAACATTAGAAACAAAAAGAAACCTCTCTGGAATGAGAGACAGCACGTTTGGATGTAAAAAGCATGGGTTCCACACTCAGAAAGGTTCCAGCCCTGCTCCTGACAAAACTCAAGCCGATTACTTAGCCCTTCTCAGCTCATATTTATTTTCTTCATTGTGTGGCCAATTACATTTACTTACTTACCTAGGTTTGTGGTGGGTACACATTCAGTAAAGGCAAGCGAGTTTTATTTAGTAATCTTGCCTTAAGAGGCGCCTGGGTATCTCAGTTGGTTAAGCGTCCAACTTTGACTCAGGTCATGATCTCACAATTCAAGGGTTTGAGCCTCCCACTGGGCTTTTTTCTGACAGCTAGGGCTTGAAATCTGCTTTGGATTCTGTGTCTCCCTCTCTCTCTGCCCCTCCCCTGCTTGCACTCCGTCTCTCTCACCTTCTCTCTCAAAAATAAATAAAAATATTTTTAAAAAAATATTGCCTTCAGCTACACACACACCTGTAATGGGAATAAAACATTCATATCTCCACATTTATGGGCAAGGAATGCAAACAGCATCCATTGATATGCAGATTGTTGATATTACTGTTGTTGGAGAGACCTGGGACTCAGTGAGACAGTGGCCTTCATTTAATGGTAAGAGCTGGAATAGTATTTAGGTTTCTTATCCTGGAGTTCGAATCAGTGTGAAGGTAAGATTCCAGGGCCCCCCCATGGTGACTGCCAAATTACCAAGTCCTGTTGGTCTTTGATCGTACAAATTTTTCCACCTTAAGTTTTTCCAACTTAATTTGAAATTGAATAGCTCTGTAGATCTATCATTGTCTTTGATATGGGCTCCCTCAGATGAGAACCTTGAAGAATTATTCTAGAAAGGGTGGAAGTGTGTGGTGAAAGCTGTCCACATGCTGTGTCTGTACATTTCGGAGTAAATCACGGAGCTCTTCCTGCTGTTCGGGACTCTGTCTGTTGACATTAAAATGTCCTCACAACTTATAAAAATCATTAAGGACTCCATTTGTGCCTCCCTGGTGGGAAGTTAGGAAATAAAACTGTTCCAGCTAGTGTACATTTCAAATATTTACAATACTGTACTTTCTCTCCAGGCAGCACTCTCGCTGCGTCCCTCTGAGAAATTAGTGCAGACACAGACTAGCCCACCCCAAGGCCAGCATTTTATTAAGGAAATCTCGAGTCACTTCTTTCTCTATTGTGCCTCAGAACCTTGATCTCATTACCTCTGATGCTTATGCCAGAGGATAAAGAAGTGAAAGGAAGAAAAGGAGAGGAAAGGGGAGGGACTGGCAGTCAAGGGAGGGAAAGAGGCGAATGTAAATGACATTTCACAGGTAAATAGCAAGATTTTTCACTGAACTGAGACTCCACCAGCATACTTCCATTCTAAATCTCTTTCTCTCTCTCTCTCTCTCTTTTTTTTTAAATTTCTGAGAGAGAGAGAGAGACAGCGTGAGCAGGGGAGGGTCAGAGAGAAAGGGAGACACAGAATCCGAAGCAGCCTCCAGGCTCTGAGCTAGCTGTCAGCACCGAGCCCGATGTGGGCTCAAACCCACGAATTGCGAGATCATGACCTGAGCCGAAGCCGGATGCTCAACCGACTTAGCCACCCAGGTGCCCCCATTCTAAATCTCAACTGAACTGTAGTTTCAGTAACAAGGGAACCCTCTGATGAATGAAAGATTAAAGATTGTCTGGAAGACAACTTCTTAACAGTAAAAGTTGTAAAATGACAGGAAAGGGTAGTAGGAATGGTTTTAGAATTTCTTTTCCAGAAGGAATTTATTTATTTATTAAAAAAAATTTTTTTAACGTTTAAAAACGTTAGAGAAAGACAGAGTGTGAGCAGGTGAGGAGCAGAGAGAGAGGGAGACACAAAATCCAAAGCAGGCTCCAGGCTCTGAGCTGTCAGCACAGAGCCCAACTCGGGGCTCAAACCCATGAACCGTGAGATCATGACCTAAGCTGAAGTCAGACGCTCAACTGACTGTGCCACCCTGGCGCCCCTCCAAAAGAAATTTTTAATCTGAACACATTTTAACCTTTCTGGGATGGCTTAAAGAGGCCCAACTGAGGGCAAATGAATGAATGTGTCCTTAAAAATATGTTTGAGTCTGTGAAGTCTTTAGATGGAGGGAAAGAAACATTATGGACAGTTGGGTTGAGGGCAAAGCAAAGAGGTAGAAAGACAAATCTAAGGAGAGCTTCTTGCTTGGGTTCAAGATGTGTACTAGGTTAACATGCAGGGATTTCTTCCTCCCCTGCTTCCAACTTTGATCACCTGATAGTGTTCCAGAAAAACATCCCCTGGTATAAACTAGCACTGTAAGGACACAAGTTTAAACCAAACTGACTCCATGACAGGCTTTCAGTTTCCCCTCTAAACTAGAAGGCCTAAGTTTCAGCTTCCCCGAAACTATCAGGCAGTTACACATTGCCCAAGACAGGAGAAACCACCCTTGCAACACCCAATCAGGAAAGGCCAGCGACCACCCTCCACATCACTAAGGGAGAGGCCTGGAGATAGAAACTATAGATAGGACCCTGTTACATAATGTTAAAGTTAACCCGTTAGTCGCCACCGAACAAGACCCTAGGCTCGCTCTGTACTTGGTTGAATTTAAAGGTACTCTAAATGTTGTAATTGGATCCCGCCAAAAGTAACGAATACTCTAGACAATGTGTATGGTCAAACCCGCTGTCAATGATGTTGTATAATTATGATTGGATCACTGTTCCCCTGCCACAACTTCTGTAACTCCCCTGTCACACACCCCATAAAAACCCTACTCTGCCTTTGCTCGGGGCTCTCAGCACGGATCCACTGTGTTGGTGAGGTCTGGGAGCCCGAGTTCGAGCCCATAATAAAGTCCTTTGCCTTTGCATGCGTGACTCGGTCTCCCCGGTGGTCTCTGGTCGTTGAGGATACTGCGATCTGGGTATAACAGCACCAGATCCTAGAACAGAGTGGTCTTTTCGCTGAGCTTGTCACTACTCTCCAATGGCAGGAATCACCACAGTGCTGACCATGTCCACCATCATCTCTGGCGTGAGTGCCTCCATGCCCCAGGTGTCCTACATCAAGGCTGTGGACGTGTACCTGTGGGTCAGCTCCCTCTTTGTGTTCCTGTCAGTCACTGAGTATGCGGCTGTGAACTACCTCACCACAGTGGAAGAGCGGAAACAATTCAAGAATACAGGGAAGGTACTGCCTGGCTTTACCTATCAGATCCCTTTTGGAATGTGAAAAAGACTATCCTTTCCTGTAACCTCTCCTGACAGTGTTGTAAGCCCTTGTATTAAGTCTATATGCTTTGGCAAGATGCAAGTTCACAGGATTTAATATTGAACTTTATTCTGCCTGTGCTGGCTGGTTTCTTCAGCTTCCTCATTCTCCTTTGCCAGGAGGGTTTTCTCATGTGAGGAATTTCTCTTAGTGTGCTCCTCTCCACCAACTCTATCCTTTGAAAAGACAGAGTTGATGTGTAAACTACATCCTTTCAAGTAGATGATGATGATGATAGCTAACATTTAATGTGTGTTTATTATATATTGGTTATTACGCTAACCGCCTAATGACACAGCATGTCATGTTATTCTCAGAGTAGCACCAAGAGGTTGGTATTTTATAACCCTCATTTTACAGAAGTGAAATAGGAGCAGATAGGGAGTAACTTGGCCAAAGTCACACAGTCCAAGAGGAATTAGGATTTGTTTCTGGGTCTCCCTGAATCCAATGGCTGTGCTCTCAATCCATAAATGATATGTTTCTCCACCAGAGCTAGGATTTATATTTCTCTTCTTGTTACTTGGGAGAGTGGCAGAGTGTAAAGAGAGGTTCTTCTCTCCTTAGTATACTGAGGATAAAAGGTGGTTTCTGGGCTCTGAATGTCATCACATGTTTCTTGTGCCTGGTTTGTTTGTTTGTTTGTTTTTTTAATTTTTAATGTTTTATTTATTTCTAGGAGAGAGACAGAGAGAAAGAGAGAGACAGTGTGAGCAGGGGAGGGTCAGAGAGAGAGGGAGTCACAGACTGAAACAGGCTCCAGGCTCTGAGCTGGCGGTCAGCACAGAGCCCGACGCGGGGCTCGAACCCACGAACCGCGAGATCGTGACCTAAGCGAAAGTCGGACGCTTAACCGACTAAGCCACCCAGGCGCCCCAGTTGTGCCTGGGTTTAATAAATATGGATAGATTGATCTCTACCTGCTTCATTTCACAAAGGATTGGGGCACCAGTTCCCTGTTATTATGATAACTGACATAAGATATTATACTTCAGAAACCTAATTAATCTGTTTGCTAGCCTATACTTGAGGTTATGCACACACACACACACACACACACACACACAGACATACACACACACACACCCGTGTGTGTGTATGTCTGTATATATGCATATGTAGCATATATATACATGATTTTAATTTTAATATTTGCATTAAACCAATATACATTGGTTTGAGATATTGTTATATACATACTTATATGCACCCAAAGCATTATTCAATATTTGTTATACCTCTAGTAAGAGTGCTTCTTACCTTTCAGTGTGTTTTATATTCTCTTCTCAAACTGAACCTTCATATTAGCTCCATGATATAGGCCTTGCAGAGATTATTATCTCTGTTTTTGAAATGAAGCAGCAGAGTTTTAGTGAAGTAAAGTGATTTGCCAAAAGATTCACAGCCAACAGAGATGCATTTGAAATTCAGATCTCCTGTAATACTACTTCCTTCTTCTTTTATATATCCGTTGAATCAAAGCTGTAACAGGAGCTGATTTTGCTTTATTGCAGATGCTTTCATTTCTTTTGTTGACAATGTATATGTGTCCTCACCACATACATACCCATATGACTGCTAGGCAGGTGTGAGAAAACCAGGAGCTTCTGGACAAGTATGCAGTGATGGGTGTGTACACATCACCTAGAATTTGTTCAGGTTTTCATTCAGTAGATCTGGGATGGGAGCAGTGAGTCTTCATTTCTAACAAGTCCCAGATGCCATTGACCTATTGCCTGCACTGAGAATAGCAATGATTTAGATAATCTGTGAATTAAAGGTGACAGAGAAAAAAAAATGTGTGATGAGAAAAGAATGTTGTTGTTGTTCTGTTCTGTTTTTATGTGGGAAGTGGTTAACCCAAGAAAGAGGCACTGTAGTAATTTGTGCCCACCCCTATCCAGTCTTTTGATTCCAAACTGCCTACATCTATCCACCCCCACCTGCCACACAACACATGTGTTCACAGTACCTGAATTTTCTTTTTCACTACAAAGGGTTGTATACATGCTTCTTGTGTACCACTAAGAAGAAAATCTTCTAAGTTAATTAAGAACCATCTATTTTTAAATTTTTAAAAATTGTGGTAAAATCCATATAATGTAGAACTTACCATCTTAACTGTTTTTAAGTGTGCAGTTCAGTAGTGTTAAGAATATTCACATTGTTGTGCAACTAATTTTCAGAAGTTTTTCATCTTACAAAACTGAAACTGTGCCCATTCAACAATTTCCCATTCTCCCCTTTCCTCGGCCTCTAGAAACCACTATACTCAGCATCTTCCTTCAAAAGCACAATTATCTCAAAGAAATGTCCTACCTACCATTCATGTATTTGTGAGGCAAAATGAAAGAGCACAAGATTTGGAGTCAGAAGTAGTGATGCCAACCTAACCCCACCACTTCCTAGCTTTTTGTTCCTGAACTTCATTCTTCATTTTCAAAATGGTGGAATTTCTTCCCTATTTACCTCATAGGGCTCTTCTAAATAATGTAATACATGGATCTGAAACTTTTGCAACCTGTAAAATGCTACACAAATGTTAAGTTCTTATTATGATTAGTGCCCAGCTCATGTGCTCTGAAAGAATAGTAGTTTTAACAAGGAGAGTGGGAGCAGGCTGTCTGAGATGAGATTTTGTTAAAGGGATAGGATGCCCAGGCGAGAGGCAGGGTAGAAGAATATGTCTGTAGGTTTGGGGGATAATCAGTGATACTTCTTTTCTCTATACCTGAGGTGGGGAACCAGTTTAGAGAGAGAAAGATGTGGAACCCAGGCAAATAGGGGGATGTCACCTTTGTTGTTGATAGAGCAGTTTGGAGTAAAGGCTGTAGATATGTGAGCAGGAGGTCTTACTAAGACTTTACCACTATACTAATCGTACTTACCCTTCCCCCCCTTTTTATTAACTTTTTTATGTTTTATTTATTTTTGAGAGAGATCACAAGAGGGAGAAGGGCAGAGAGAAAGAGGGAGACAGAATTGGAAGGAAGCTCCAGGCTCTGAGCTGTCAGCACATAGCCCAATGCGGGGCTCGAAATCAGCAGCTGTGAGATCATGACCTGAGCTGCAGTCGGACGCTTAACTGACTGAGCCACCCAGGCGCTCCTTTACTTACCCTTCTGGTCACTAGTGAAGCTAGACAATTCAGGACTCTCCCTGTAAGGACAATCTCCTCTTACCTCATTTCAGAGAACAAACTTAGATACCAATGCAGATCACAAAGTGCGGACACAAAAGGAACTGAGACACACTTGCCAATTCCTTCTGCGAAACCTCTAGGATGGAATAATGGAGGGATAAAGAGAAAGGCTAGGCTATGGAGTTCCTTCCAATGAAATCATGAAGTTAAGCAAAGTTCATTTCCTGCCAGCACCATCATCACACCTCTTTCCCAAAGTCCCCCAAATGCCAAGAGCTAAGAGAACAGCAAGGGTCATGGAAAAATTGTCCCTACTATTGACCTTTACCCAGAAAAGAAGAAGGAAGTGATTTTCTTTCTTATTTTTTCATCTGAATGTTTTCCTACTTCCAGGACTTAGAACCCCATATAAAACAGTCAAATCCATACTTTAGATATAATATGCTTTAGGTATGTGCTTATTTGTAGGCTGGAGTGAAAAATTAAAGACCCATTCTAAAACTGTTTCTATTAGAACAACCAACTTATCAAATTGTTAAAATTAAAATTGTATACTGGTAAATTGTATACTGCAAGATTTAATCAATTATATGAATGGTTCTAAATTATCATAATGTCCAGTAGGATAATCCAGCAGTGTTCTGTGTGGGTATAGTAAAACCACTGAAGAGGTTATACTAGTTATTCTGTTCCAGATCCAGAGTTGAATATATTATTAATGTTATTTTTTATTATATGAAGTTAGTTTTTGAGTCCTGATCTTATTTTATGTTATATGATCCATTTTCATTTTATGATGAAAAGTTTCTATGGCTAAAACAAAAAAGGACAACATAACTTGATTATGAGCCCTTGATTAGTTTACTGACTGCACAAAATATTCTCTATGCCTCTTGAATTCAATAAAATATTCATTTTTTTTAAATTGCTGTGAACCAAATACATATTTTGGCAGAATTTATTCTGTAGCCTCCAACTTGAATTCCGAATAATTTCAGACAGCGGAAGCTTGTTCATATTTGTTCATTTTTTAACTTCCCTATAGATCAAGAAGTGATTTCGTTTTCTCAGAAAGCAATTAGTAACACCTGCTTCCTAGACACAGTTCTGTATCAGTGAGAGCCACCATCTCCCTCAGAGTAAAACCTTTAAGGAAAACGGTAGTTTAGATTCAATTGGGCACTGGAGCCAGAAAGCACTGATAATTCATTCTCTTCTTCTGAAAAATAAGCCGATTTCAAGTTGTTTAATTGGACTGTATTGATATCATTTATAGGTACTTCTTAGCAAAAATGGGAAGGCTTGACCAATTTGCATTTGAAAAGAGCAGCTCAAATCATTTCCTACCCCTACTGCAAATTTAAGCATAAGTGGATCACCAGATGATATTGTTCTGGTTTTGGACAAAAGATTACACTGACTGGGCATATTACTGTGTTTTCTCTAAAGAGAAAAATATGTTGAAAAGCATATCCAATTGGCTTATATCTCTCTTCTGATAAATCATATTCAATTTCAATTCAAACTTATGGCCAACAATTCATACTATGCAGGAAAAAAAGGGGGAAACCTGAAACAGTGTTCCCTTCTGGGGAAACACGCATTGAGTGTAGAAGTCTATCAGGCCAAAACTAAATTAGAAAACATTGACATTATAATTGTGAAACATTTATTTGTATAATGTTCAAATATCTCTATGGAGATAATAATAAACCTTGCTAAATTCCTATTAGAAACAGATCTCTATGATAATGTTTTCCATTTATTATTAAAATGACTTTGAGTCAGATACCAAAAGCAAAACCAGAATTCTATTCTTTAAAATATGCAAAACAGGGGCATCTGTATGGTTCACTTGGTTAAGTGTCCAACTTCAGCTCAGGTCATGATCTCGCGGTTCATGAGTTCAAGCCCCAAATTGGGCTCTCTGCTGTTGGGTCAGAGCTTGCTTCCAATCCTATGTCCCCCTCTCTTTCTGCCCCTCCTCTGCTTACTCTCTCAAAAAATAAACTTAAAAAAATAAAATAAGCAAAACATTCTTAGCATTTATTGAAACTATTTTAAAAACCTGATTGTTTAGACTTTTACTGTAATTACTACATATAGAACCATATTCATGGCTTACTAACAAAAAGTCTTTTTGTCAGATTTCTGGAATGTATAATATTGATGCGGTTCAAGCCATGGCCTTCGATGGTTGTTACCATGACAGCAAGACTGAAATGGACCAGACTTCCTTTTCTCTACACTTGGAAGAGGACTCCATGCGAGGAAGATCCACAGGTAGCCCCAGCACAGATTCATCTCGGATAAAGAGAAGACAATCCTCAGGAGGGCATGTTGGTAGAATCATTCTGGAGAATAATCATGTCATTGACACTTACTCAAGGATTTTATTTCCTATTGTGTATATTATATTTAATTTATTTTACTGGGGTATATATGTGTGAGGAAGAGATCCTAATGTGTAATACTTGTTCTGGAATCAGATTATGTTAACAGCAACAACAACAACAACAAATAACTCTTGACTATGAGTTGGACTGTACTAGATTAAACTTGGAGTCAGCTAGTCACCTCTCTTGGCCTATAGAAGATTTGAAAGTTGGCTGATTCACATCTATGAAAAGTTTAAGGTCCCAGAAGAATTTGAATCCATACATAAGAGTCACAGGTGTGCATATAACAGAAAAATTTCCTAAGGAAAGGGCTTTGTAACTACTTCACCTGGACCCTCCTTGCTTTCTAAATGTAAACTTTTTGTATTTAACTAAGGAATACAGCTGGGCTATGACAATAATTCAATGATTCCTTAGTTCTAGTTAAGTGCCAGGTTACCTAACGGAGTTGAATCCTTGTGAGGAAGAAAGAACATTAGCATCAAGGTGGGACCACGGACACTCACGCAGCTAAGATGTACATGAAGACCTTCCCTGTCCATCTCCAATCAAGTCTTTTATCTTATTTCACTATTAAATTTCATATATTACTGAGTCCAAGAGCAAACATCTAAACTTTGCTCCAATCCTAATGTTAATATGTCAGTCTTTAGTAATAGTATCTTGTATTTTATAGTTGAGTTCGAGCTTTCATGGCTTTTTGGAGGCATTTAGTAAATTAGTTACTATATTTACCAAATTTTATTGACCTCCTATATGTGCCAGGTACTTTATTAGGTGTTATGTAGTGAAAAATGAATACAAAATGGCATTCCTGCTAACAGTGAGTGCATAGCCTCACAGGAACAGTGAATGGGTAGCTATCAAATAATATAATAAATACAGTAGATGTAAAATAGAGGCTTATACACTGTGTTGAGTTCTGAAAAGGGGATACCAAAAGAAGGAAAAGTACATCCATGAAGGGATGTGGAGTCTCAATTCATAAACAACTGAAGATGCTTCCAGACATGGTATTGAGTGAACAATTGAATGAAATTTATATATCCCATAGTAATCCCATAGTAACATTGGTTGAATCAAGTAAATTAGGTCAAGTGAGTATTAAATAAATGTTTGTTAAGTAGAAAAACCTCCAATGATTAGCATTCATGTTGTAGACTGGCAGCATGCATGCTTTTGTGTTAAGTATTTTGTGAAAAAGATTCCATTTAGAGATCAGCCCTCAGTAAGAAGTATGAAATATTTTCCCTTCCTATTTTGATTTCTGGCATTGAATTAAGGAAAATAAATTAAATGGTGTGTTACTTTCAGTGTATTGCCACTTATTTCACCATAAAGTGAACCAAAATGATTTGAATTATTTCATGCCAGGTTAAAAGACAAATAACTTCCTGCTTTTTTACCAATAACAATTGATTTTACTTCTCTGCTGTGAATGACATAGGGTTCTAGAAACTTATTTTCCTCTTGGGCACAAAAGTTTTAAAGGCAAATCCCATCTCTATCATAATTTTCCTCACAGATAGGCTAATTCTGGGATTCTTCATTCTATTTTCTTAATACAACTTCTCCAATTCTTTCAGAATTTTCCAAGGATTATATTTTTCTAGGAAACTGTCCAAAATTGAACTAATATAAGTTATTAAAACCCTTCTCCATTTAATTATGTATAGACTGTAAATAAATTAGAAAACTACTTAATGGTTTTTAAGATTGAATTAAAAGGAATAGTAATGGTATAAGATTGCATTTTCAAAATACAGAATAGATTAATATGCTAGGTGGTTCTTTGAGAAGTTGTAGCTATTATTTGAGGAGAGTACTACAGTTGCATTAACATTTCTGATTCTGACATACTCTGTTAATAAGTGATGTTAAAAAAAAAAAAAAAAAAGACGGGTTCCTGGGTGGCTCCGTCAGTTAAGCATCCAACTCTTGATTTCCACTCAGGTCATGATCTTGTGGTTTGTGAGACCAAGCACTGAGTTGGGCTCTTCACCGACAGTGGGGTGCCTGCTTGGGATTCTCTCTCTCCCTTTCTTTCGGCCCCTCCTCAGCTCTCTCGCGCTCTCCCCAACCCCCCATCTTTCAAAATAATTTTTAAAAGGAAAAATCTATAAATGAACAGAATAAATTTATACCGTTCCATTCTTCTCTCAGGTTCTTCAGATATTACTATTTTTCTTCTACTTTGAACTATACCATTCAGGATGTCTAAAGCTTCCCCTGGGCATATTTATTCCACAATTTCAAATCAAATGCATCACTGAATACATCTGGCACTCTAGGCTGGAAGACTGGGTCCCCACCACACTACTCATACACACACCATTCCTCTTGAGGAGTATTAATGCACAGCTGTTGACCGATCGAACATAACTTTTGTTAATGTTTAGAAACAGTCTTTGCATTTTTCCGTAATGTCTAAAATATGTTTGCTGCTCAAGAGAATTATTAGACAATCAGAATGAGCCCCTGGGATTTTGGTCATTTTTCATCTTCCCAGATTGGTGGCTTGTAGAAGAGTAGATACAACTTTCCTGGGAACCTCATTTCTACTAAGGAGCATCAATGTTTCTGGCTCTGTTATTTCAAAAAGAGTGAAATCACAGTTACCTTGGAAATGTATGAGTGACAGACAGCATATAATAGTTACCTCATTTTGATTTTCACTTCATTTACTGATCACAATCCAGAACAGACTGCATGTGATTGTTCACTGAGGGATAAGCTTGGATAAAATGTGAGGATTTCAGAAAATAAGCTGCTTTCTAAGATTTAAGAAAAAGCCAGCCAGCTTTGTAAACTGCCTAAATATAAAACAGGATATTTTATGGGAACCTCTCTGGAAAATCTGTGAAAAAAATATTTTTAACTTAATTTTATTGTTTTCTGATTACAAAAGAAATACATTTTCATTATTAAAATTAAAAAAAAAAACCAGTTGGCAAAAACAATCCATTCAGAATGAAACAGTTAGCATTTATGTTTATTTATTTTTGAGAGAGAGAGAGAGAGAGAGAGAGAGAGAGAGAATTCAAAGCAGGTTCCAGACTCTGAGCTGTCAGCACAGAGCCTGAGGCCGGACTCGAACCTACAAACCCTGAGAACATGATCTGAGACCAAATCAGATGCTCAACTGACTGATCCACCCATGTCATGCCCAAGCAATTAACATTTTAATGCATATTCTTAGAGTTTTTCTAAACATAATGTATATTTTCCCAATGGAATAATTTGTATATACTTGCATTTATTAATTTAAACACTTATATCACACCAAACACTATGCTGGAGATACAGTAAAGATGGACACTCCCTAACTAATTGAATTTACATTCTAATTGGGAATGTGTTTAACTTAGGCAATTTGTAGCCAGATTTTCTTCTCTGGATCATAAGCAACATTTTTTAAAAATACAGCTTTGTTTAAACATTCTTTTCATAAACAATTTTCTATGCCATTTTTTCCTGCAAAATAATTTTTATGTGCGGCAGAGAAGTCCACTAAATGAATGTAGCATAGTTTATGTAACCCATCTTCTGTGGGACATTGGCTTTATTTCCTATTGTATGTGATTATAATGGGCTGCAATTAGCAACATAAAGAATATTTAGAAGTAAAATTATTTTAGAAACAAATACAATTTTTAGCTATATCTGAAGTTCAGCGTTTATTTCCTTTATAAGAATTCCTATTTACCATTACAATCTGCCATGTCAGACTCAGTTACCAGTCTGTTTACATGGAACTATATGCACTGGTATTCCCTTTTTAAAAGAAGTTTAGACATTGTATAAAATACCTATTTAAAGCAGTCCTATTTATTGAAATTCTGCTTTCTTCCATGATTGTTACTGCCATTCCAAGCCCTTTCTGTAAGTAGGAGGGCAACTGAGATTGCAAATATTTGCATATGAATTGCGGTACAATCATCATTTATGGTTACATTGTCTTAATTCTTGCAGGTGGATTAGTTTTCATGAATAAGGTCTATCATTTTGTATTGTGCTGCTCCTAAGCCTATTCAAATCACACACACACACACATACACACACACACACACACACACACACACACAATTTTTTAACATGGAGATTAATGAGGAAAGAATACCTAATTCTGTAGCCATTATTAAGGTCAAAATTCCAATACGATTAACAATGCCTTGAAAGAAGCAAGGTAAAAAAATGGTAAGGAAATTGCTATTCTAACTGCTGTTCTATACCTGATGCTATTTCCTAGCAGGGCTTCAGGCAACCCAGCCAGTGGGACATCCAGCGATTTCATTTGTGTGATGGAGCCACCTATTCTTACCCTGTATTCATGGCTTTAAAAAACACTCAAACTGGAAAGTCTTGCTTAATTTTATTTTTATTTATTTATTTATTTATTTATTTAATGTTTTATTTATTTCTAGGAGAGAGAGAGAGACAGCATGAGCAGGGGAGGGTCAGAGAGAGAGGGAGTGACAGACTCCGATACAGGCTCCAGGCTCTGAGCTGGCAGTCAGCACAGAGCCCGATGTGGGGCTCGAACCCACGAACCCGGGAGATCATGACTTAAGCCAAAGTTGGATGCTTAACTGACTAAGCCACTCAGGCTCCCCTTGTTTAATTTTAAAGTCCTATCATCTTCCAACTGCAATTTGACTTCCCTGAGTTTAACAAAGAACTTGAACACTGTGTTTTCTCTTGTGAAGAAACTGAAAGAAAAAATGCACCAGATAATTGAGATGATTTGGTCAGGCTATCACAATAGGAAGGATATTCATTAATGAGGAACATCTCAAAATTAAGGAAGAGGGCCCAGAAATCCAAAAAGACAGGAAAACAAGGGAGTCTTACTCACTGAGGAAGGGTAGAGGTGGGTCTATCTCAGAATATGTGACAGCAAGGTAGTCATTTCTCAGAAGACAAAATGAGTGTAGGGGGGCAGGTTTTTTGACTCTTGCAACTTTGCAAGAACACAGGAGCTTCAGATGAGGTTCCACATTGTCGACTGTTTTCCCATTTCAATCTACTGCTGAATCATAATGCTTTTTGATCAATAAAGGGGCTGTGTGTGGAAAAGAGATTTCACAGTCACTGAGAAAAATTACCATAGTTTTCTTTTCAATATATTGATGCTAATTTTGATGTAGGAAACATTGAACTATATTTTATTATCAATTAGGTCATTTGATGGATGAGCTATTACTTTTGATCCCAGGATCAATACAATTCATTATAGAAACTTATTTTCTACAAGAGTGCTTCAAAACCTTTCTACAAAATTATGCTGTTAGTAGCTTACTCCTTGCCTTAGGCAATCGAAAGGAGATGATGTTATAATGTCATTACAAACTATTTTTAAACCCATTGTGAAGTAGTAACGCTGTCTGAAGTTTGATATGCAAGCCAGAATCCTTTAAAAGTGACACAATATTTTCAAGAAGACTAGCTAACTGAACCAGGGACCCTAAGAAAGGAGGTGCTTACATACATTCATTTCTTCTCTTCTTCAGAGAACATTAATGCAGGTGTTTCAAGTGTTTTACACTCTAAAGAAGTGTCATGAACATAAACCACACATCAAATAAATTTTTAGAGCAATCACACCACCCCAGAATAACTTAAAATATGTTTTGTTAATTAGGTTGTCTCTTGGGTGAGGTCATACTTAAATTAAATGGTTAAGCAAAGTGAAAGAAGCCTCAGGACCCACTAAAGAGCTTTTAAGTGAATACACAGTTCAGGTATACAGTGAAGAAAGAGGTTTTCTGAAAATGAGCTCTAATAATTTAATGTGACTTGAAGAGATAATGTGAAATTGAAGTAGGAGAGAAAAATAAGGCAAAAGAAAGGAGAACGGTAGAAGCTAAAAATGTGGTTGATTTCACAAAACAAACTCAAAGTTCCATGGTTTGTGTCTTAAGGGAATATTTGGATTTGAAGGCAAAATTAATTATATTTAATTATTTTGGATAATATCCTGGTCTTGATTAATACAATCAGATGATTATTGCTCATTTGTACAAAAGATGGTGTGTCTTTGGGCAATCAAAGTAATTAATTGCATGTTGGTCACAAAGTAATCAATCTAATATGCCATTTTGACCAAAGTAATCAAATTATTCAAATTATTAGGATCATTTGATTCTCTCATAACATTATCTCTTGCTCTTTTTATGCAGTAAATTCAGTAGTGGAATTTCTGGTGAGTTCTACTTGATTAATATAGATTAACCATTTATTATATTGCTGAACTATATTTCACATGAAATAATCTGAATTTGTTGAGGGTACTGATAGACTATGGCTTTACTTTTAATCAATGACTATTTAATATGCTTTATTGGCTATTAATTCTCTGCCCCTGGCTGGCATCTCAGGTAGATCCCACAGCTTTTTAGATACTTTGAATTATCAATCAATCAATCAATTACCAAGCAATATAGGCACATACATACAAATAAAACACTTTGATGATGGAGATTCGTTTTCGGTTATAAAGCCTAGACTGATTTCAGTGTGTTTTCACTTTTCTCACCTCAGGCTTAAACCCTGAATGAAGGAAATTGTCCTAGGAATAAGGTAAAATCTGTTCTGGTACATGTCCCTCTACTACCCTTTTCCATCCATCAGATTCAGAGGCAAGGAATGAATGGGTGAGATTAGGGAAAGAATTGGCAAAAGTCATTTTACTTAAATGACATAATGTATTTTAGTTCTTTTGGGGGGCAGGTACACCTGATCTCCCGAGGCAGTGAAACCAGTACCCTCACTCAAGGCCCCACCCTTGGGTGTTGAAGCTCTACAGTTGCCATCTTGAAATTCTTAATAATGTAATCTTTAAATTTGTTTTGTCAGTAAAGTCTGTTGGAATAACGGTGCATGTACATGGGCTTGGCACATGCAATTCCACTTCCTGTGGGATGGGTTGTGGACATCACTTTTTTGCCTCCTTCTTCCAGACCCACCTGGGGCCCACCACTGCTCCCTTCCTCTGGTGGGAGCTTGTGCATAGGTCCACACATCCCACAACATTTCCCTGCCCAGCTGGCAGTGCCCTGATGGGTTTTGAAGAGTGTTTAGACTGAAGCAAGTCTCTCACCCATCCCCTATCCGGGTAAGGCATGAGTCCTGTCTGGCAGGTTGCAATCTCCAGAGATTGGCCAGTCTGCTTTGGGTTGGGACCCTGACCAGTGAATTAGGAAGATTGACTTCTCCACCCCTGGCTTGAGCACAGCAGTGCTGGTCCAGTGGTTAGCAGGAGGGGATACTGAGTAGCCTGTGGGCCGTGTGCTTTTCTGTGCATGTGTGGATGCTGAGTGGCACTGCAGGGTCCTCCTATGCCATGAATGTATGCACTCACCTTTCAAGTATTCCTATGTTTGCTAGAGCATGACATTGAATAGAAAATAACACCATCATTATAGCAAAGAGAGAGATTGCAAAAGAAAGGAATCGTTCCATATTTTAGTACCTTTAACGGCACTTCCCTCTACTTTGGAGCTTCACATATTCATTTTGCACTTGGTCCCACCAGTAATGTAGTCATTCCTGGTGGCAAGTGTTCAAATGTTGAAGCTTTCAAGGGATACTGGTGACTGTTCTTTGGAGTCTACATGCTGTGGTTCACTAAAGTTAAGCCTGAGATCTCTGACCTCATGTGACTTCATGCTCCTTTCCTGTCCATGCCAAAGTTTATGCATCTGTTTTTATAAATACCAATAGGCTATAATTTTCTTTCTTAAAAGGGTTATTTTCCTTTTCTATATTCAGAAGCAGTTTATGTAAGGTATATTTCTTTTCTTCCTTGGAAGTTTAAAAAGATTCATTAGTAGACCTGTCAGTTCCCAACTACTACCAACTTTCAGGATCAATTGATTGGTCATTATTAGGTCATTATGATAAAAGTTTTAAAGGAAGATAAGTAAATGAATGTACTGTGACCATGTGAAGCTCTCTCACCCATCTATACATGCTGTGCCAGTCTCCCAGGAAACATTTTCAGTCGGAGACTGTTTACTTTTAACAAAGCAATCCAAATAGTATGAACAGAAAGCACCTGTGTAGGACTAGATCTTATTTTTATAAGAATCACGAACAAGTTTATTTTAGGGTTTATGGGTAACATATTAAACAACAACTTCTCTCTCTGAGGGAACGAATCACTGGCCAAAACCCAAGGTGTATTTTCATCTGCAAGTGCTTGGCTATTGAAGAAGGGAGGTGTGTAGTATCATTTAATTTAAAAAGCTATACAACCTATCACTGACTTTCCTAAAGGCACAGGCTAAGGATTAGGCTGTAAGCCAGACAAGAAAATGGGAATACTAACCCAATCTGATTTTGTAAACACTGAGTAACTACACCGTGCAAAGCTCTGTTCTAGTTCTCAGAATAGATGAAAGCAATTTCCTGGCTCTGAAGAGTTTAAAAGATAGTTATAGGAATATTGATTTCAATGAGATGTATCATAACTGTAATTTTGGAAGATCTCAGCTGGGTCATTAAAAAAGAAATGTGGCCCTTCTGAAGTTAACTAAGTCTGGCCAAGGTTATTCATGGTGATATGGCTCTGTCAGTTAGAAGGTGCCTTGTTGGGCAAGTTTAGTGAAGGAAGGAAAACATATACATGTAAAAGCCTCAGTTGCATTTAATTCATTCTGTGGATCATGTTCAAGATGTTGTAATGGATTTAACAATAAAGCCCCTCAGGTGAATAGCATTCTACAGTTTTAACACTCTTCTGCTTACTCTGTCTCACATGAGACTCACAGCAGCTTTATCAGTTAGACAAACAAAGCAAAATTAACCATTTTTACAGATGCAGAAAATGAGGTTCAAAAAGAGGATTAGCCAATAGGCAGCATGGGATTTTTTTTTTAATGTTTATTTATTTTTGAGACAGAGAGAGACAGATCATGAGCAGGAGGGGCAGAGAGAGGGAGACACAGAATCGGAAACAGGCGCTAGGCTCCAAGCTGTCAGTACAGAGTCAGGTGTGGGGCTTGAACTCACAAACCATGAGACTGTGACCTGAGCTGAAGTTGGATATTTAACCAGCTGAACCACTCAGGCACCCTGACAGCACGGGATTTTGATTTAAGTCCCAGATGTGCTATCCAATGGCTATATAATTTTGAGCAAGTTATTTAACCTCACTATGTCTCGATTTCCTTATTGTATATATATTGTTTGCAAAAGTTCGGATAATAATAATAATGGCATAGGTATTAAATAAAATTGTATAAAAGAAGAAATTACTTAGATCTTTTCTGGACCAAAGTGAATACAAATACAAATACGTAGGGGGCAGTATGCGTGATTTCTGATTTTTCTCCTAATACCCTGTGGAAATTGGTGCACAGACCTTTAGGATTATAGAATTTGAGAGCCAATAGGGATAACACAGAATTATCTGGTTCAATCTCACCTAATAAGTGAGGAAACTGAGCATTAGCAAGAAAAGAGAGAGTTAAGTTCATGTACTTGGCATCTCCTCCCCCTGAGTAACCCTAAAAAGCACACTCACACAGCATGATTGTAAGATTCTTTGAGCCCGGGATCATTCTGTTTGGAGATGGAGAAGGACAGAGATGGGTTTGTGCAGCCTGACGCCCAGGCATGGCTGGCCCAGTGGGGAGCCCCAGTGAAGTGGCCAAAACCTAAAGCTCTATAGGAAGAACAGCCTAGGAGATCACAGGAAAGGATGACAAACTTGGGTTTGAAAGGGTCTTTATAAATGAAGCACCACAAAGCATATAAACATGAAACACCCTGCAGAAGTGCAAGTTATTTTTGTGAGAATCATAGACAGGCCTATTTCAGGGTTTCTGTCTAAGGTAAGGATCATCTCGGCATCTTGTTCCCAGCCTCCAGAGGAGGATCACTAGTCTATTGATTCGGATATCTAGGGGCTTCTGCAGGCCCTTCTGGGCAGGTCTAGGTCACTGAGTCATCTATGGCTTAACTATCTATGACATTGTTTTCATGAAATAATAGATTACAGAAAGAAAATAACTGATTTTTTTGATGAGTCTGGAATAAATAAGTTGGAGACTGCATAGTAGCCTGCTTCTTGTCCTCTGGAACAACATTAAACTCAATGGACTATAAAAGCAAACAATGAAAAATCAAAGTACACAAACAGTATATTAGGAATGCCTTAGATTCTAGAAGCTCTTCTCTCACCTCTCCCCCACCTTTTCTTCACTTCTCTCCCTCCTCCTTTTCTTTATAGACATGCCAGCCATTGTGCTTAGGTCTGAAGACAGAATGAGCATAATTTTTTTTTTTTTTGCTTGCCACGCTAAGAAATCTGAATTATAATGACAGTATCAGAGAGAACACATTGAAATTGAAAGACTAATTTTGCACCAGGGGTACTCCTGTACAAGATGTATGAGTTTCCCTAGCAGAGCCGACTTCAGTATGTACCTTTGTTCTGTTTAGACGCCCTAGCGACTATTCTATATCTGGGAAAGGGTTTTATTTGTGTTGACATTGAAACTTTATACAAACACAAAGTGGTGCTTTTCCACATAATGGACATAGGTAAGAATTCACCATTTTCTGAATCCTTGTAACATCAATACTGTTCTACGTTATCTTGAGTAGATGTTTTGTAGTCAAACTAAAGAGCAAAGTACATTACCAGTATAATGTCCAGTGAATGAGAGAGATTTTCTTGTAGTGTTTTTCCTAAAGACAGAGCTGAGAAAGTCTTTCCTGAAAGACTCAGCTCTTACAGATCTAAGTGTGGCTTTGTGCAAGTCTACTTCTCCAGATTCAGTCTCCTCGGCTGTAAAACGGAGGTAAGCACAAGGTTGTGGTGAGGTTGGAGCGAGGAGTCCACGAAATACTCCGCATGGGGCCTGAACTCAGTTCATGTGTTGCTATTATTGTTAGTTTGGGACAAGTGTTAGACAAGGCTGTACTTTGTTCCCATTTGCTCATGTGTCACTCGATAATCAGAACTAGTCGTTGCTCTCAATCATCCTGACAGAATGAAATAATTTCCTTCGGGTCCTCTTTGGCTGTCTACAGAGCAAAGGACACAAGCCAGAGCAGAGATGTGCCATTGATCCCCCTACCCAGTTGGTCCAGCCTCCCTACCCAATAATGAGTCAACGTTTCCAATGATGAGTCAAAAGACAGAGCCTTAGGCCAAAATTAAATCATTGCTTTTGTTCTTCTCTTCTATAGCTACAGTCACAAATAATTTCCAATATCCTTTTTCTTTAAAATTTTTTTAAAATTTATTTCTAGGAGAGAGAGAGAGAGAGAGAGAGAGAGAGAGAGAGAGAGAGAGAGACAGCGTGAGCAGCGGAGGCTCAGAGAGAGAGGGAGTGACAGACTCTTGAAACAGGCTCCAGGCTCTGAGACGGCAGTCAGCACAGAGCCCGACGCGGGGCTCGAACCCACGAACCGCGAGATCATGACCTAAGCCAAAGTCGGACGCTCAACCGACTAAGCCACCCAGGCGCCCCAGAATTTCCAATATCCTTTTAAGCCAGGATTAATTCTGACTCTGGGATCAACGCGATATAAATTACAGTTGACAGTACAAAGCAGCACAGCTTAGCACGGAAAGCCCAAAAGAAAGCAATGGGAGAATCTGGAAGTCCGACTCCCCAAACTTGGACAGCTCTCCTCTCCTCTCTGCGCCTGGGTTTCTCCATTCATAAAAAGAACAGGGTTGTACTAGAACAGCTGCCCCAAATCCAGAGGCTCATCCCGCCCCCAACTAAAAACAAACGAAAAACCAACCCCAAAAACCAAAACCAAGAACTCTGTACTTCCTTTAACGTCAAAGGGGAAAACGTGACGGCGTGAAGACCCAACACCCGCGGGTACCCGGACGCCAGAGGGAGGGGGTGGGGGCCGGAGCGGGCCGCCCCCCAGCGTGCGCACGCCGCCCCGCCCCCAGCCGCCGCCCCGCCCGCTCGCGGCCGCGCGCAACAGGCCGAGCAGGGTGAGTGCAGCGGCGTCCGCCCGCTGCCCCGCGCCGCCGGGGGGGGCGGGGTCGTGCGCGCCCTCTCGGCACCCGATCGCTGGTGCTCGGGGGGCCCGGCGGGTGACCCGAGAGCCCAGTCCTCGGGACCCTCAGAGCGGGCGGGGCGGCCTGGCGGGCGCTGGTGCTTTCGGGACCGGGGACGCGCGCCGACGCGGTCCCTGATTCCGGGGACCGGGGCAGGGAGGAACGCCGGGTCAGCTGCTGCCCGAATGCTGGAGTAGGGTCACGAATGGCCTGGGCACCGAGAGTGGCCCACGTGGGCCGCCGGTGGTCTGGAGCCTGGGACGAGCGCGCGGAAAGTTTGGAGGCTCGGCCGGGAGGGTGACGCCCGCCGGGAAGCGCGGCCTCCACGTGGGCTGTGCTGCTGGCGTCAGGTCGGGCCTAAGAGACAGGCTTTAGAGCTGGGAGCCCGGCTGCCCGGGCTGCGGGGCGTGGGAGCCGCGGCTGTCTTGTGCCAGCCTGACTTTAAAATTACAGTCCCCTCTGCCAGTTCACTCAGCAAGTGTTACTAGTCGGCAGCCCGACTGTGGGTTGTCCAACAGGTTAGCGAGGCCGGGTTGTTCACGGAGTGTTCAGGAAGCAGGGGCCTGGGAGTCCCCTGATTTCGCTGTAAATTCGGCGCCAGGCCGTTGACTGCATTGGACTCGCGTTTAAATGGAGGAGCCTGACCTACCCAGCCTCTGCCACCGTCGCTTGGATGGTTTTTGTTTCTCTGGCCTCATGCTTTGTAACATTGTGCTCACCGTAAGACAAGAATGTGTTAAAATCTATTTTCTTTTTACAATAGAACTAAACGGATAACTGCCAATCACAGCGTTAGGTCAGCAGGAGAATCAGTTTTCCCTCTGGAGGAACGTTTCTGTTATGCAGAAAAGGAATATTTTAGGTCAGGGGCTGCCGGGTAGCTCAGTGGGTTAACTCGATTTCGGCTCAGGTTATGAGCTCAGGGTTAGTGAGTTCAAGCCTCCTCCCCCATCGGGCTTCGTGCTGACTATGGAGCCTGCTCGGGATTCTCTCTCTTCTCTCCCTCTCTCTCTAAATAAATAAATATATGTTTAAAAATAAACATAAAAAACATTTTAGATCAGCGGAGGCAGCCGAGTTACAGGTAATATTTCTGTCAGGTGTATGTGTTTAATTGAGCAGAATTTGACTATCATCCTCTATGTTAATGGATCTAAAATTCCTGTGGAGACTTTACTGTGTTAAGGTAGATTTTTAGGACTCAGCACAAGAAGCGCTAATCCAGTAGGCGTGATGTGGGGCCTAGAAATTTGCAGGTGACCAAGCGTTCCTGGTGACTACACTGTAGAACACCGCTCTGAAGATGGTAGAGACGTATCCCCCTCCGGTTGGTAATAACCACTGAGGGCTAATTTGCCTTTCAGCTCTGACTGTGCGGGTGAATACCCCGGCTACAGCTGCCATCAGAATTACCCCCGCTGAATAATCTGTCTGTTTTCCTCCCAGCTCTGTTTTGTGTAAGGCTTTTGAGGATTTTTCTCAAAAATTATGTACAGATGATGAAAAAGGAGGATAATTTGTTCAGCAAACATTTCTTGGGGACCTATGTGCCCCATCCTGTGCTAGGCCTCTGGGACTGTGCAGAGAGCTGTTCCCCCAAAGACTTCTTGTCAGTGAATATTACTACAGAAGAGAAGGTAGAACACTTAAAGATATAAAGGCTCTGTTTATATTTATTGGCTATAGAATGGATATCAATAGGGATTTTATTGCAGTTTTAATCCTTCAAAGTTGTTTAGATCAGTTGGTGGTTTTTTTTTTTTTTTAATCTGTGGGCAGCTAGTAAAATATGAACCGTGACTCTTTTGACTTAACCTTTTTATACTTTAATGCTTATAGTCAACTCAGATTGGAAACCTTTGTTTTTTAAAAAATTGAAATATAATTGATATATAACCTATTAGTTCCAGGTGTATACCATGATTTGCTATTTCTATAAATTGTTAAATTTTTTTAATGTTTATTTTTTGTTTTTTTTTAACATTTATTTATTTTTGAGAGACAGAGCATGAGCAGGAGAGCGGCAGAGAGAGAGGGAGACACAGACACAGAATCTGAAGCAGAATCTGAGCTGTTAGCACAGAGCCTGACACGGGGCTGGAACCCCCAGACCGTGAGATCATGACCTGAGCCGAAGTCGTACACTCATCAGAGTGAGCCACCCAGGCGCCTCTAAGGTTTATTTATTTTTGAGAGTTAAGGAGAGAGAGACACACACGCACAGAATTCAAAGTAGGCTCCAGGCTATTAACTGTCAGCACAGAGCTGGACACAGGGCTCCAACCCATGTACCATGCACCGTGAGATCATGACCTGAGCCGAAATGAGACACCCAGGCCAGTGCTTTTTTAAAAGCCACCGGTTCTTTTTTTAAAGCCTGCTTTTTTTCCCTGTAGCTGTATAAAAATATTTAACTTCTGTTTGGGTGGTCTGTGAGGTTTCTGGGCAGGACTTTATTGGCTTTACTTTTTTAGAGAAAGGTTTTTCTTGTTTCATTACTATATTTCTTAGATACTTAAAATAATTTCATATTTATTTATATTTGAGAGAGAGAGAGACCGAGATGGAATCTGAAGCAGGCTCTAGGCTCTGAGCTGTCAGCAGACTCTGATGTGGGGCTTGAACTCAGGAGCTGTGAGCTCATGACCTGAGCTGAAGTCTGATGCTTAGCCAGCTGAACCACCCAGGTGCCCCTATATTTCTTAGATTCTAAAAGATTCACTTTTTTACTTTTTCTGAAATTGTGATGCATGGTAAGATTTTTACATGTGTAAAGTGATAGGGTATGTTATCTGTTCTCCCTTCCACCCTCCAAAGCTGTTAAAAAGAATGGTTGTCTTAACAATATGGGTAGTGTGAGAATCAGAAATTGTTTGTTTGCCCAGTAATCTTTAATCCAGGTTCCAATGAACTGAACTTTAAATCATTTCAGTATGAATGTAGAGAGACAAGAAATGATGCAACTTTTGGCAGTATAAATAGTGAAATTTATATTCTAACAAAATCGTTTGTTATGCAGTGCTGGGTTTATTGTGTTAGTGATTATAGATGGGAAAAATGCTTTAAGTGATTTTATTTTTGGCTTCAGTATTTTGTGCACTTTGTTAAACCACACTTCCTGGTGAATGTGCTTATACTGTAGTCATAAATTGTGCTTAAAGAAAAGCCTTTCAGCAGTATCTTCCTGCTGTCCATCCACATCCCTTAAATAAATTTTAAACTGACCAGTTGTGAGAGATAAGAGATGTGTGGCTGAATATGAAATTACATTTTCATTATAGGGTACCTTAATGGTAACAAACTTTCTGAACCAATTTAACACTTTTTTTAAAAAACATTTTATTTATTTCTGAGAGAGAGAGAGACAGCATGTGCAGGATAAGAGAGAGGGAGGCACAGAATCTGAAACAGGCTTCAGGCTCTGAGTTGGCTGTCAGCACAGAGCCCGACGCGGGGCTTGAACCCATGAACCGTGAGATCATGACCTGAGCCAAAGTCGGACGCATAACCGCTTAACCGACTGAGCCACCCAGGTGCCTCTAACACTTTTTTAAAAATGTTTATTTTCGAGAGAGCGAGTGCCAGCAGGGGAGGGGCAGAGAGTGGGGGGGAAAGAGGATCTGAAGCAGGCTCCATGCTGACAGCACAGAGCTACATGCAGGATTTGAAGTCACAGTCAGATCATGACCCGAGTTGATGTCAGATGCTTAGCCAACTGAGTCACCCAGGTGCCCCCAACTTAACACTTTAAAAATAGCAAGCAGTGTATCGGGGTCTCTAAGACCATCCTTAGGTTCAGTGATTTACTGGGACTCACAGCTGATATATTATAGCAAAAGACCAGGTGCTTAATTGTCCCAGCAAATAGTTGTGACAACACGTGTGCCATGTTGCCAGCCAGAGAAGCCCATCAGACAGTCAGAACTCGGGGTTTTTACTGGGGGCTGACCACATCGACACCCTCTGCCTGGCACCTACCAAAGTTCCAGACTCCCAGAAGGAAGACAGGTGTTCATTATAAACCACATTGCACAACAGTTTAGGCACAGTGAGTCACTCTTATCAGTTAAAGATGGTGGGAATGCTCCTGAAATCTGACTTCTCAGACAGTAGCCATACTCGGGTCCTTCAAAGGATAGCTGGTAACATCTGCACAAGCCGTGCTCTTTACTGACTGTGTCTTCGTGTCTCCTGTGTTTCTGCCTCACATCTGGGTTCCAAGTACGAGCAGTACTTTGTTTCGTGGAAGCCTTGATTCTTTCTTTTTTTTTTTAATTTTTTTTTAATTTTTTTTTAATTTATTTCTAGGAGAGAGACAGAGAGAGCATGAGCAGGGGAGGGTCAGAGAGAGAGGGAGTCACAGACTGAAACAGGCTCCAGGCTCTGAGCTTGCAGTCAGCACAGAGCCCGACGCGGGGCTTGAACCCACGAACCGTGAGATCATGACCTAAGTGAAAGTCGGACGCTTAACCGACTAAGCCACCCAGGCGCCCCGTGGAAGCCTTGATTCTTTAGTTGAGAAATCAAACTGGTCTGGGAAACTTAAAAAGCATGGGTAACATTTTCAGAAAATATGTCTCATTGATGACATAGCCATCACCAACGTTTGTTTTTTTGGTAAAGCGTTAGTTCTCGAATGCAAGCTTTTAGTGTCAATTTGTATTTGTTTTTTACTCCCGTCCTGTGTGTCGTACGAAAGGCACTTGATCTGAGCTGTTTGTAGGTACAAAGTTTAGCGGCTGAAATGAGGGCGCTGGAGTTGAAAATGTTGATGTTTCCACTTCCTAAATTGTTCAGTGTATATTTGGGTTGCGTTCCAAAGGTTCATTTATAAATTAATTTTTGCGGTGTGTAACACAGTGTTCCAGATCCTTACTTGCCAGGCCAGATCACTCATTCCACTTAGTCTACAGTGTAGCTGAAATACAGCTTAGTTACAATAACAAAAGGGCAGAAAACAATAAATTCGGCCGGTCCTACAAAACAGAAAACCCTAATATCTATGAATAAGTTACTGGTCTCTGGGAAAAACTGTTCTTTATAAGTGCAGTGGTTCTTAGCCATTAAGAATCTGGTGAGAGCAGTGTGCCCCCACCCAAGTATGTATTTATATATAGAAATAGAGATGTAGACACACACTTTGAAATAGGATCTCGCAGTTTCTGAAAATTCATGTAATTTGAAATACCATTCTTGAACCCTAGGTGAGGGACACCTACATTATTATAAGTGTGATGGTACTTGTGGTTTGGGGACAGTTCTGAGAGAGGCGTGGCAGTGCTTGGGATTGTCACTCCTCAGGTGTGGTGCATGGACCAACTAAAGCCTCGTTACCTGGGAGCTTGTTAGAAATGCAGAAGGCATTTCTAGAACACATCATCTAGGTGATGGTGGTATTGTGTCTTATTTTAATTTAAAAGTTAAAGCTTTCAAAACATGGGGTATAACTGTCTTTAGCCTTTACTTTGCTGTCTTCAACTCGTTTGTTTTTTTTTAATGGAGGTGGAGTTTCTGATAAAGTAGCAGTTTTCAGGAAAAAGCTGGGACTCAAGAGTGACAAGGTTCACCTGTTGAGGAAGACTTGGGAGCAGGCAGCTTCTTGCTCCAGCCACCAGGTGACACCACTGGCCCAGGGCACCTTGGCTGCCTTTCTAACAGGTGGGGGTGGTGCTATGGTAAGGAGCACCTGGCTGTGAGCCCCTGTTGTAGTTCTCTGAGGCAAGTGCCTGTAACTCAAGAGTGCGTCTAATTAGATTTGGGACCTGGTGCTGATTGAAGCCAAATTCAAGATTTTAGACTGCTGTGTCAATAGCCAGAGGCTAAAACTGTGACTAGGAACTGCTGAGGTGGCTGAACTATTTAATTTCAGATCCTTATATTCCCTAATAAACAACGACTTTCATGACTTAGTGCTTATACACAAGAAAAACATGCTTTCCTTTAGATGAATATGTAATCTGAGTGGTGTTTGAGGCTGGATCCTCTCTTGGAAGATGTGGTGTTGAATTAAGGCTGTGTCCCGTCCTAGAGGAAAGGGCTTTCACTTCCAAGTTCTCAGGAAGGTGGCGTGTCCACACAAGTTGTATGTGCGCGATCTGCTAACATGAACACCAGCCCTCCCAGTGAACCTAACCATGTGTGCTTTGTTCTCTGGTAGGTGCATCTCCTCACTGCCTTGTCTTGAAGACAGAACGATGCCGAAGAAAGCAAAGCCCACAGAGAATGGGAAGGAAGAGGGGTCAGTTCCCTGTAAGCAAGTGAAGTTAGAGGCAGCTGGAGAACCCTCCTCCACTTTAAATTTTGAAAGCCCCAGTGATCTCTTTGAAAGTTTAATCTCGCCCATCAAGACAGATATTTTTTTCAGGGAATTCTGGGAGAAGAAGCCTCTTCTCATTCAGAGAGATGACCCTGCAGTGGCCACATATTACCGGTCCCTGTTCAGGCTGTCAGATCTGAAGAGTCTATGCAGCCGGGGTATGTACTATGGAAGAGACATAAATGTCTGCCGATGTGTCAATGGGAAGAAGAAGGTTTTAAATAAAGATGGCAAAGCACACTTTCTTCAGCTGAGAAAAGATTTTGATCAGAAAAGGGCAACAATTCAGTTTCATCAACCTCAGAGATTTAAGGTAACAGGTTCTCCCCATCATGGAATCATTAGATGTATTAAAGTGCTAACATTTGGCCACAGATCAGCTCAGGGATGAGCTTGTGATGAACCTGCCAGTCTGAGAAGAGGTATCTCATGTTTGCTCTTTAAATGCATTCCAAATTAGGAGACCCTGTGCTATTTTTTGGCTAAACTAGTGAATCGCCCTACAACTCAGGTGGACATGTTTAAGTGTCATCACACTGCAAAAACTATATTGCAAATTTATAAATTAACATTACACTTCCAGGACTATATTCTTTGGGTTGGTTTATGTTTTGGTATATAGTAGACATTTCTATTTGGTTTGTCCTGTCATTATAATTTTAGGCATGATAGCGTCAAGGTGATCATATCAAGGTGATCATTTTCTTCTTGAAGTTACTTCCTTTTACTGCTGACATCTAGCTGAGTAGAAACTTCAGAGCTGTGACCAGATCAACTACCAGATGCATGTTCAAGAAGGAGGCTTCCCTCTTATTAACAGCCACTCAGGTGGCATTGGGGAGCTGGGTCCTAGAACTGTTCCTGGGGAGACAGTCATAGGTGGAGGGTAGCTGTGATTTGCAAGTCTGGAAGACTGGCTAATTTTTTTATTCTGTATCAGTGATTAACATCCGAGAAATAATTGGCCTCCTCTCTGCTCAGTTTCTGCTTTATAAAATGCAGTTATAGCTTATCTGCTTTTGTAGAGGTTTGGGATCTTTACATGAACACGTAGCCCAGAAGGATTGAGGGCGTATTCTGAGTTCAGAAGTCCTGTTTCGTGACCCATGGCTGAACCAAAATGGCAGCATGGGAGGAGCAGGAGAGTGGTTCCCTAGGTTCCCTGTTGAGGATTCTGGCTGTGATGGGATGAGGATCCTGGGACTTTGTCATCAGTCACCAGTAATGTTTCTGATGACTGAACTCATTTGCTTTGTTAGAGCCCATTGGCCAAATCTAGTGAATGCGTTTTCCTCTCTTAGGAGGATCAAAGATCCTGAACCTGTTTGTGTCTAGAAAAAGTATAAGTACTCTTAGATGTTTCAGTACAAGTCCTCATTCCAGGTATGCCATTTCCTGCAATCATAAGAAGTTGAAGTGTCTCTGGGTTGCCAGCCTTTTGACCTAAACACCCAAAAAGAATTTATAGATCACTTGCCAGACCAAGTCATGATTTGCATTCAGGAAATGTGGACACCACTGTGCTTCTCTCTCAGTGAGTCCTTGACTCTTACCTTGATTAGAAGCAACACTTCTTAAAAAGTGGGTTTTAGATACCTAATAACTATGAACATAAAAGGCCAGTGAAGTTGATTATATGTGATCTGGTTACAAACCAGTACAAAGTTATAATTTGACATATGTATGGTGTCCTTAGTGGCTGTCATTTCCATACTTTAGGATTTTCTTCAGCTCTCCTCTGCTCATCTCTTACGTCCTGTACATTTCTCCTCTCTGATTCCAGGTGGCCAAACACTTGTATTTGCTTTGCCCTGGTGACTCCGCTCTTTGGCCAGGTTTATGGAAATCGGAAGGATAAGCTTTCTCAGTCTAAACTCAGCCCCCAGGCTACACTGGGTTACACCCTGCTTTTTCTCTTTCTACCACTTGAGAGACCTATAGGAGCTGTAGGAGTTCACCCTCTTATAGTAGAGTCTGGGTTCTAAATATTTTATGAGGAGGATTAGTGTTATGTTTGTATTTAGCAGTGTGCATATTAATATCAGGATAGACAAAGTCTAGAAGTGGTTGATCACTGGCTACGTTGAGAGACTGTGGAGTGGACTGTCAGTGCCTTGTTTATTGGGTCTCAGAATGTGCACAAGTTATAATTCTATTTGGTCTGGAAGTGAATAAGGAGGAATCAGAAAGCCATTAATTTGTTCCCCCCCACCCCCTCTTTGTGTAAGGTCTGGGTGAATTTACCAAATACATGTATTCTCTTGAACCTTCTAACAGACACTTTAAATGGGGCATTCATTATGGTCTCCATCTTCCATGCGAAAAAAACGAGTTCAGAGATGTGACTTTTTCTAAGCTGCCAAGTAAGGACTTCCAACTCCAAATGTGCAGCAGTTTCATACTGTACTTTTAAAGATGTTATTTGAAATGTAGTAGGGCTTTGGCATGGGTGTTTTTGCCTTTCTTTAGGTGTACCCGTGGGCTTCTGGTCTTAGCAAGTACATTCAGTTTTGATTCTGTGAGTAGGTCCGTGGAGAGAGGAGGTTGTAGGCAGCCAGGAGCGAGGCTGCCACCTTCCTTTTTTGCTGCTCTGTGGTCCTCCTAGGCATCTCCTGACGCCATAGTTGCAAGTCCTGAATTAAAACTGGACTTCTTTGTGCCTAAGTCAATGTTGGTGAGGCAGTAACACTTGTTTACTCTTTGCAACATAAATAAGTTTGCAGGTGAGTTGTTTTATGTGTTTCCCAACAACTTTGGGGCAAGGGGGTCGAGTCCTCGTTTTACAAATAAAGAAGCTAGAGTCATTTAGTTTGTAACTACAACTTGGGTTGAGGTGCTTTGTCCTTGTACCTCTTTCTACTAGGCTGTTCTTGGCAGATTCAGAAGCTAAAGGTCCAGGAGAAATGGGAAAATTGTGCAATTGATAGGATTTTTGTAACCTTTAACAAGAAAGGAGACATGTACGTATCAATTACAGACCCAGATGCTTGAGCTGGGGACCAAAAAATCACCCACATGGTCCTGAGATCCCTCTCAAGCCATCAGAAAGAGATACCTTGGTTTTTCTAATGGTTCTAGTCCCTGTATAAATGTAATTACAGACCCAGGTCCTGCTGGCCCCTCCCTGGTATAAATTAGGCTTCTTGGGAGCTCTTTTAACTCTTTGGAGCTATGCAGAAGCCATTAAATTGTTCTTCCTCTGTTAAGTAGAACCCTTGAGATCTATAAATAGAGTAGCCCAGTAGTCTTTATAAAGATGTCTCCCAGAGCTTTTTTCATACTGACCTAATTCTTTCCCACTTGATACTTTTAATACTGTAGGTCCTTTTTCAGTCAAATTGTAGGATTGACTCCTAAGCTGTGGTCATTCGTTTACTCATCAGATTTTTTTAAAATGCATTTTAGTGGGGCAGCTGGTTAAGTGTCTGACCCGTGGTTTCGGCTCAGGTCATGATTTTACGGTTTGTGAGTTTAAGCCCCAAATGGGGCTCTGTGCTGCCGCTGGCGGAGTGGAGCCTGCTTGGGACTGTCCCTCTGCCCCTTGCCTGATTGTGGGCTCACACTCTTTCTCAAAAATAAATAAATAACATTTTAGTGTCTTTTGTGTGTCAGGCACTGTACATTCATATACTTGAGACTTGGAGTCTTGAATGTCCATTCGAGTCCTACTAGGTGACTTGTGTTTTCTTTAAGATCATTCCAAAAGAGGCACTACAGAGCCATGGGTAAAGTGCTCAAGCCAGGCTGCCTGGATTTAATTCCTGGCCACGTCGTCTATTAGCTGTGTGTTCTCATGCTTCGATTTCCTCATCTGTAAACGGTGCATGATGATAGTGCTCACCTTGTGAGACAGGGTTGTTGGGGACTTATGTAACCAGTATATATAAAACACTTAGAAACAGGGCTTGGCGCAGAAGAAGCGCTAATATCCACGTGGCCTAATTGCTACCTCCCTTCTCATCTGCTTGGGAAAATTAGGATTCATATTTTCTTTCTCTCTGTCTCTCTCTCTGGAACCAATGTAGAACTCTCCCTGCACACATTTCCCCCTCGCCCCTGCAAGAAAACTTTTCTGACCAATCTTTCCCATTTCAGTAAGTGGAACCAGGCACTGATTGCCCATCTGAAGCCAGGAGGGTTTGAGTAGTTTCCCCTTCCGCCAGCCCGCTGTGCCTCTCAGGCTCTGCCAGTGTTGCTTCCTGGGGGCATCACCCCTCTCTGCTTCTCCCCCACCACTCTGGTCATCTCTGGTCTGGGCCACTGCCCTGGTAGCTTCCAGACTGATCTCTCTCGCTTTTCTCCAGGCCATTCTCGGCACAATAACCAGAGTGAGCTTTTAAAAATGTAGATTAGATCATGTCATTGACCTCCTTAAACTCTTGCATGACTCCTGATTACCTGCTTTGCCAGTTTCTCGTTTCTCTGTGGTGGTCTGCACCAGGATGGAAGGTTCTCCAGGGCACAGGCCTCAGCTCTGTCACTGCTGAGTTCTCGGATATGCGGAACATAATAGCTGCATGATGAAGACTTGCTAAGTTAATAAGAACATGTCCTTTTTCTCATTTCCAATATGCTTTTCACCACTTCTCCCATCTTCCTTTCATTTTCTTAAGGATGAACTTTGGAGGATCCAGGAGAAGCTAGAATGCTACTTTGGCTCCTTGGTTGGCTCGAATGTGTACATAACCCCTGCAGGATCACAGGGCCTCCCACCCCATTATGATGATGTTGAGGTAAGTGGAAGAAAATTGTTCGCTCGGGAAAGGAGTCACTGTGGGCCTGGCTTAGCTGTCAGGGTTCAGTTCAGCTCTCTGCCCTTCTTGCTGTGTGGCCTCAGGATCCTGACCTCCCCTCCGTGTTGAGCCAGGTTAATCTCACCACACCGGTTTCCTGCTCATTCTCAAACAGGAGAGATGGTTTTCAGCCTTAATCCTAGAAAGAGCTACACATTCCTACAAAACAGGTATTGAGTCTGTCCACAGAAAAGCATGATTGGCTTTTTCTCTAATTGCACAGCATAAGGGTTTTAATAAAGTGAGGTCACAAGTAATCTTTACATCTGCTTTCATTTTGTCCTTTTTCTGGAGCTGCCAGAAATAGATAATCTTTTCCATTTGTGAAAATCTTGGGGTAGCTTGAATGAAGGTCATGGTTTCACTTAAGCACTGGCACCTTGACAAGTGTTGATTCACTCTCACGTGGCTGCCAAACAAGTTAACTCTTTGGCTTGGGCATTTCGTAGTTTTATTTTCATACCAATACAAGGTTATGAACACAGAGTTATCAGTAAAAAAAAAAAAAGTCCCCTTTTTCCTCCTCTGAAGGCAATTTGACAGCAATACATTTCCCTGAAGTTTTTGTTTTTGTTTGTTTTTAATATTTTAAACAGCGTTTTAAGATATCTTTGGCTGAATGAAGAATAAAAAAACTTGAAGTTTTCCTGTCTTCAAGGATGGTATTCAGGATTTTAGGCACTTTGAGTAATATCTGAAACTTGGCTTTCCCCTCAGAGATTATGGGCTTTCAGCTGTCTGATAGAAGGTTCAAAGGAAGGAGATAGTGTGATATAAAAAGCCCAGTGAGGCTTTATTACAATGAAAAGAATGAATATCCTTTCAGTATCAGGGTTCACAATGACCTGTTTTTAAAAGTGAAAACCAGTAATGGCAACTTTTATTCAAGTGTAGAGTGAAAGGCGTCACTAACCATATTTTTCATCTGGAATGTGTAATTCATCTAAGCCCTTGGGGGGGCTAATCCCCTAGAACCGCTTTGCCTCTGGAATTGTCCAGAAGCTGACACTCCCGGGTCCTGTGGCTCTTTGTAGGTTTTCATCCTGCAGCTGGAGGGAGAGAAGCACTGGCGCCTGTACCAGCCGACTGTGCCCCTGGCCCGGGAGTACAGTGTGGAGGCCGAGGACAGGATCGGGAAGCCGGCCCACGAGTTCACGCTGAAGGTACGGGACCTCCATCATGGGAGCTGTGCCTGAGACAAGTTCAGGTTTGGGGTTGAGTGTTTGTGTGATGGTCCTCTTGGGAATATGTGCAAGAGCATGGTGGGGGTGGGGGGTGGCTCTCACTCTTGAGCCCATACAACTTGTAAAGGAGACCTGGTGTTTGTACTCGTAGAATTGTGCTAAGGAAATGTTACGTTCATTTTCCAAAAACGTGTCTCCAAGTATAATCCAGGTTCCACAGGGGTGGACTATGAGTTCGGTGACTACTGACTTAGAAGTGGAAGGTTTGGCCTGGGGCAGCTTCACCAAATCTAAGACAGCAGTCAGGACTGGGCTGTGGCTTACTTAGGCAGAGCACAGCCGGGGACTTAGTTTTTTTGTTGGTAGAATTCTAGTGTGACTCATTCTCCTTCTGATTGTACAGTAGACTCTCTGTGCTCCCCTCCTTACCCCCTGCATGTAGCCACCAGAAAAATAGTAATAGTGAAAGGTCTTAAGGAATCTTACTCTAGGAAGCCAGGTGGCCTGATCATGGTGGCTGGTTCGCTGGTGTCTTGATACAGAAAGAGACTATCTTTGAGCAGTTAGGTTGAGTGGACTCATAGCCAATCCTAGCAGGTGAGATTGCTGAGAAAAAAATCTCAGAGGGGGGTGCCTGGGTGGCTTAGTCGGTTAAGCGTTCAACTTTTGCTTAGGTCATGATTTCACGGTTCGTGGGTTCGAGCCCCACGTCAGGCTCTGTGCTGACTGCCAGCTCAGAGCCTGGAGACTGTTTCAGTCTGTGACTCCCTCTCTCTCTGACCCTCCCCTGCTCACGCTGTCTCTCTCTCCTAGAAATAAATAAAACATTAAAAAAAAAATCTCAGAGGGATAAAAATAGGTCTTTAATTTAGCTTTATTTATTTGTTTTTTAACATTTATTATTGAGAGACAGAGCATGAGGACGGGAGGAGCAGAAAGAGTGAGAGACATAGAATCTGAAGCAGGCTCCAGGCTGTGAGCTGTCAGCACAAAGCCCGACACAGGGCTCGAACTCACAAACCCATGAGGTCATGACCTAAGCTGAAGGAGAACACTTAACTGACTGAGCCACCCAGGCACCCCCTTAATTCAACTTTATATATTGAATTAAGATACCATAGTTAGCTCAAACCATTCCAAGAGTCTACCAACCTGATATACTTGAATATAGTTACTGTGTTTGCATTTCTTGTGTCTTGAATTTATCATTAGTTATACTTACTCAGTGCCTTATGGACCCTTCTTGATTTTAAAGTTTGCCTGCCTGCCTGTGCCTGGGAGAAACAATATCCCTTTTAGGATGTGTGCTTACATTACAGGAGATTTGAATAGATACAGTAAAGGCACCCTTCATTTTTTTAAGTTCTTGGTCAGTGGTCAGCAGACTATGGTGTGTGGGCCGGAAATATGGCTGCTCCTGTTTTTCTAAATGAAGTTTACTGGAACACGGCCATATGCAATCCTTATTTACTGTCTAGGGGTCCATTCACATTGCACCCACAGAGTTGGCTGGTTGCCACAGAGACCACATGGCCCATAACCGATATTTATCATGGAGCCCTTTACAAAAAGAGTTCACCAACCCTTGGTCTTGGTGAAGCGTGTTGAGTAGGCTCTTGGTTGATTATTTTTAGGCCAAAGATTAAGCTGTCCATGGTCTCTGAGGCCCAGGATGAGTTACCTAGTTTGATGACAGCCGACTTGCCCTACCCGAGAAAGTTGGTCTTTATAGCGGTCTTTGGGTACAGGTGATGTGGGTTCTGTGAGGCGGTGCTGGGAGGCTGGGATGTCATGGAGCCATGCCTGTTAGTCACACTCATCCAGACCTCAGTTCATTAAGAGCAGCCGAGTCTTCTAGGAGGCGAAAGACAAGCATCGGGTACCGTAAGGTTTTTTTCCCAACTGCACATCTGTATATACATGTGAATTTTAAATCACCGAAGCTCCTCAAATGTCCAGTATATGAAACAGAAGAGCTGAGTCGTTCTGGGTAGGGTGGGCATCAAGGCCACAATGAACATCACCACACCTGGGGTCTTGGGATGAAAACCACTCCTGTGATGGAAGCACCACTATGGTTTTGGGGTCTGACACCCCTGGTTTTGAATTTAGCTGTGGTCACTTAAGAGCTGTGGGTTCTTGGGCAGGTTGTTTATGTAAGTCTCAGTTTCTCCTTTATTGAAAAGGAAAGCATAATATTTACCTTGTAGGTGGTAAGAACTGAAAAATAGGGTTTTTTTAAATGTTTGTTTATTTTTGAGAGAGAGACAGAATGTGAGTGAGGGATGGGGAGAGGCAGAGAGATAGAGGGAGACACAGAATTGGAAGCAGGCTCTAGGTTCTAAGCTGTCAGCACAGAGCACAATGTGGGGCTTGAACTCAAGAACTGTGAGAACATGACCTGAGCCGAACTCGGACGCTTAACTGACTGAGCCACCTAGGCGCCCCTGGAAGATAGGTTTTGATGCCTCCTTTACAGTGAAATTCCTTGGAAGAGAAGTCTATATGTCAGTAAATTTATTGCTGCTTATCAAATTCCCACAAATTCAGTGGCTTAAAATAACAGACACATTTAGTTCTGCAGTTCAGCAGTCCAGAAGGGATTTGGTTTTCCTTGGCTGAAGTCAGGTGTTGGCAAGACTGTTCCTTCCAGGAGCTCTAGGGGAGAATCCATTTTCATGCTTTTTCCAGCTTTTAGAGACCTCCTGCATTCCTTGGCTCACAGCCCTTCCTCCATCTGCAAATCCAGCAGCAACGTAGAGCCTAGTCTTTCTCATGCTGCCATCTTTTTGGTTCTCCCCTCCTGTACCTTCTTCTGCTTTTAATCATCTTTGTGATTACATTGTACCTGCCCAGATAGCCCAGAACAGTTTCCCTCTCAGCAACCTTAATTCCATTTGCAGCGTTAAATTCATCTTTTCTGGGTGCCCTAAATATCCATAGGTGCTGGGGATTAGGACGCAGACCTCTTCGGGGACCCCGCCCAGTCTTCTCTCCTTCCCCTGGGAACTCTTCCCAGCAGGCTTCCCCCCAAGTCCCCCCGACTCTTGCTCCAGGACCACTCTCCCCAAGGTTACCAGGGACCACCACATTGTCAAGTACAGTGCTTACCTCCAAGTCCCCATCTTTCCTTTTTCTAAAGTTTTATTTATTCTGAGATGGAGAGTGTGATCGGGGAGGGCAGAGAGAGTGGGGAAGAGAGAGAATCCCAAGCACGCTTCACATTATTAGTAGAGAGCCTGACGGGGCTTGAACCCACAAACCATGAGATCATGTCCTGAGCCGAAGTTGGACACTTAACCAACTGAGCCACTCAAGCACCCCCTTCTGAGTCCCCATCTTAGCAGCCTCCTGTCAGCCTAATTGGATATAGTGGGACACTCCCACCTTCCTCACTGGGCTTCTAGGATGCCAGCCTCTTTTGCTTCTCTTTCCCACTTACTGGCTGTTCCTCTTCATTCTCTTTGGCTGTTTTGTCTTCAGTCTTTGCTCCTCTGAACGTTAGGGTCCCAGGGTTTATTTCCTGGGCCTCTTTCCTCAATCTGTACCCACTCCCATCATTTTAAATTTCCTCTAGACTGATGTATTTGCAATGCTATGTTCTGTCTCTAGCCCACATCTCTAAACTCCTGTCCAACTGCCTACTTAATGTCTCCACTAAAAAGATAAAAGGTGTCACAAATTTAATATTCTGCAAAGCAAGCTCCCATTTCCCGCTGTCCCCAGCCGCCTTTTCTGTAAAATGTGTCACATTTTCCTGCATGTTCAAGACAAAACCCTTGGATGTGGATTTATACAAAAGCCCCCTATCTGGTATCCCCTTTGCAGACTTTTCTGACATAACCATAATGATCCTTTTGAGATCCATTGTACCCCTTGCTCAGACCTACAGTAGCTTTCTATGAAATCTGGAATAAAAGCCAAAGTCTTTAAAATAGGCCAGAAGGCCCTGTAATCCAGCCCGTCTTCTGCCTTCTCCCTTTACCTCCCATCATTTCCACCTTCACTGCTCTCCTACCACATTGACCCAAGCACATTTTTAACCTCAGGACCTTTGCACTTGCTCTTCCCTCTGCCTGGAATCCTCTCCCCAGGTAGTCACTTAGCTTGCTCATTCTCTAAAGACCTACCTGAAATGTCTAGTAGAGTGAGGTTTTAGTGCCCATCCTGGATAAAAATGGCACCTCATACCCGAGGCACATCCTGCCCACCACCTCTGTATGTGTCATTCATGTCCCTCTTCTGTTGGTTTTGTATTCATTGCGCTTCCCACTGCCTGACATTATTTATTTACTGCCCTGTTTTCTGTCTTGCCCCACTAGAATGTTTCGATTGTATTCGTTGTCTCTTCTCTCTACTCAAATGTGTCCTCTCATCTCAAATGAACTACAAAGGGGCAGGTCTTTGTTTAATGCTTTAACCCCAGTGCCTAGCATGATGCCTGGCACGGGAGCAAGATGGAGAGGGGTGAATCCAATGTTTGTGGGATGAATAAATGAATGAATGAAGGTCTCATTTGGAAGGTGGTGTAGAGACACTTGAGCAAATGAAGCTGTAATTGTGAGTCAAGCATTTGCTTCAAGTAGTAATTTCCCTGTCAGCTTGGTGTCATTCAGGGTGAAGGAGCCACCAGGATAGCCCTTATGAATATATTTAATTGTATATTGATTCTTTTTAAGGAAGATCTTAACATTAAGGAAAGGTTTATTTATTTATTTTTTATTTATTTATTTTTAATTTTTTTTTTTAATGTTTTATTTCTAGGAGAGAGAGAGACAGCATGAGCAGGGGAGGGTCAGAGAGAGAGGGAGTGACAGACTGAAACAGGCTCCAGGCTCTGAGCTGGCAGTCAGCACAGAGCCCGACGCGGGGCTAGAACCCACGAACGGTGAGATCATGACCTAAGTGAAAGTCGGACGCTTAACCGACTAAGCCACCCAGGCGCCTCGAAAGGTTTATTTTTTTAATCTGCTCTCTCTTGAACCACACCTCCTGGGCCCCTGCTCTTAACCGGAACCAGAGTGCTTCCCACAGTTGCAGCGGGGAGGTGTGTGGCTGCTAGGATTGCTTCTCCTCTCTTGAGGCAGCTGCTATATGGAATGTTTCTCGCCTAGGTGGGATTGGGGAGGATGTAGCTTCAGGAGTGATTTAGGAAGATATGCCTGTCCCCCGGCTTGAGCGAGACCTAGGACAGGGTAGAGATGGCTCAGCTGCCCACGAGAGGGACTCATCTTCAGTCACATCTAGATGTTTTAGTCCAAGTGAAGGGTTCCGTGGTTTTTCATCTAATCATCCAAACATTCACTGAGCCTCTGTTGGCCACCGGTGCTTTGGTAGTTTGGGCTCTGGAGAACACACAGCGGACCTTGACCCTGCCTGGAAGAGCTTACAGACTTCCCAATGGAAGATGGGGGAGTGGCAGCTAAAGCGGTACTTACAGCACCAGCACCTGCCCTCACCTGGCATCTCTTTTAGTCCTGAAAATAAGTCTGCATTTTGGGCCACTGCCTCCATTTTACAGGTGAAGGAACTGAGGCTGTGGTGGGCTAAATAATTTTCTGGGGTCCCTAACCAGTAAATGGCAACATCTGTATGACTCTAAAGCTTCTCCTCTTGACCACTGGACTGTTCAAAGGGTGGAGAGGAAGAGTGAAGGCTTCCCTGACACAGGAGGTCACCTGCGTGATCCCTGGATTTGGGGGCAGTTTCAAGGGTAACTGGTCTCAGCTGTTAATAAAGAAAGTGACTTGGGGGACTGAAAGCCTCTTCAGGACTGGGGTTCACAGTGACAGGCTCACAGGCACAGTGAGCTAGACTGGCGGGACCCCAGGAGCCCAGCATACAGAATCACTAAAAAGGAGGTTTCTGAAAGGGAGAACTGAAAGTCAGAGCCTGTTTTTATCTCTTTAGGACAAAGGATTGAGAAGACATCCCCCTTATTAAGTCCCTACTCCCTTTTCTTTTTCTTCCTTTAGCCGGGTGATTTGCTGTACTTCCCCAGAGGGACCATTCATCAAGCGGACACTCCTCCGGGGCTGGCCCACTCTACTCACGTGACCATCAGCACTTACCAGAACAAGTATGACCCTCCTCCCAGCCTCATGTCCCAGGGCAGCTCAAGTGGTGGCCCGTGGCAGCTGCTCACGGATGGGAATGAGGGGGTGGGCCACTACTGTCCTGCTTATCCAGTCTCAGGGGTTGCATTCAGGCTCCCTCGCTAACGCCATATGCCTTTAGAGTCCTCGCCCTGCCATCGGCCCGTGGAGGATTCTTCCCGGGAACACCCTGATCATTGGGAGTTACCCAGGAAAGGCTCCCAAGTTTGGGAAGAAAGAACGATAGCCATGGGTGTGGCAGTGTTAGTGATGCCAGGCTAGACTTGTAGTCTCTCTCTTTTTAAAAACTTTTTATTGCAGTAAAATATATTTATAACCTAGAATATGCCACTTTATCCATTTTTAAGTGTACAATTCGGTGACAGTAATTACATTCACACATTGTCTAAGCATCACCCCTTTGTTTCCAAAACATTTTCATCACCGCAAACAGAAAGTCTATCCATTGAACCCTTTGGATCTCTTTTGAGGTTTCCAGCTTTTATAAAAGTTCATGAAGTTAAGTAGGAAAGGAAGTCTGGAACAGTGAGACCTAAAAGCACATGTGCTCAAAACAGTTCTAATTAAAACTGTGCTCTATTTCCCTGAGTGCCTCCTCACAGGACCCGGGCGGAAGCGCACTCCCTGTGAGCGATTTCCTAACAGCAGTGACCTTGCTAGTCCAGATCTCGTTAAAAGTCGTGAATGTATTGCAGCCTGCAGGCACCAGAGCCTGTGCTAGTTGCTGGGAATGCAGGGGCTTTGCGAGAACGTGCACTCTGAAAGTAGGGGTAGATTCTACCAGGGGTTAGCAGGGGAGACTCTTGCAGTATGAACGAATGCACTTGGCCAAGCTGGGGCATCCGGGAAGGTTCCAGAAATGACTTGACACTCAAGCCGAGTGAATCTCAGAGGATGAGTAAGTAGAGGTGGGTCAGCAGGTCAGAGTAGGAGAGGCATTCTAGTCCCAACGGACAGCCAAGTCCCCTCCTACCTTCAAAGCCCTGACTTGCAAAACAAGTTAGTAAGTGTACTCTGCTTCCTCATCTGGCTTTTCCGGGTGAAATCAACCCCTGTGTTTGAGGTTTCCCAGAGGAACTAGCTGGAGCCTGGCCTAAAGTTAGTGCAGTCCTTGCCCATAAGTAGAAGGCCAAAGCTTATGAAAAATGCCTTTCTTACTGTGGCTAGGAAGATGCATGTCACCAAGGCCAGCTTAAGAAGAGTGGGGACAATTGAGGGAGTGGGCTTATAGGAAGTGGAGAAGGGCCAGCCTCAGGGAGGCCAGAACCAGAAGTTCACTGTGGGTTCAAAGTACCTCGGAGCCTGTCAGCCAGTTTGGTCCCATGAATGGCCATGTAGCTTCCGGGGTCCTGCCATTTATGTTACTCAGCTACTCTCCATTTCTGTGATCCTCTGTCTTTTGCATTTCACTTACTGCCCCCAACTGGTGTTCTAGTAATTGGTTTTCCACTTGTTTTCTTTCCTCACCTTCTGTTTACTCCTTACATTGACTCATCATAAGCCATCATTAGGTTACTTGTCTGACCTCCCTTTATCTCACTGACTTAATAGCTCTTACCTCTGCTAAACTATTTCCCAGTTCCAAGAGCGAAGATCCGGTGGGCTGTCCCTGGGTCCCACCTGTGCCTTCTCTGGTCAGCTGGGGACGTGACGTGTCTGGGTCAGACTCTAACCTGCGCCTTTATCGGTGGTGCTGAAGCTAGAATGGGACAAGTGTAACTCAAGAATCATTGCTTTCCAGAGATGTCCCTGTGCTTTGGTCCTGGTACTGTTGAGGGCACTGTGTGTGGCAGGGTGAGGATTTGGGGGGCTTTTCCTAACACCTCTTAAGGGCAGCATTGTTGGGAATGTTTGGGACCTCTGTGGAACAGCAGCAGATTAATTTGGCTATTTTACCTAAGGGAACCCCTCAAAAGGTATTAACCTTACATTCTGGAAAGACCCAAGATCCATACTGACTCTTAAATAAGAGCAGAGAGCTCTGGTTAAGTGCAGTTAATGCCTTCACGAGCTACTGCCACACGATTTCATCTGTGACCCTGCAGAAGAAGAGCTTATTTTTGTGCAGGTGAAGGTCCCCAGGAGGGGGTTCACTCAGTCAGATGTGAGGTTGGGTGTCACATGAAGTTATAAAGTGGTGAAGAGGCCAAATGGTGGATGTCGTAAGGAAAGTGCCTCTTATGTGGCTTTTGTCTTCGTTTGCCACTTTTTTGGAAGGGAAGCATAAAAGTGTTAATTTTGCTTAGTGGGTGAGAAGCAAAAGTCATACTGTGAATTTCCATTTTGCACATAGCAATTTGAAATCTGGCGACACTGAGGAAAATTTTAAATAGCGAAGAAATGTTTAAAGAGAGCAGCCCCACAGAGTGTTCCGTACAGTGGCACACATTTGGGACTGAGCCAATGGTAAATGGCCCCAGAGAAAGCACAGGTAATTGAACATCAGTGCTCAACCCTACATGTTATTTTTGGCCACTGGATTCTACCCTTCTAGTCCAGTAAAACTATGGCTAGAGTTTAACAAGTTGCAAATTAACTATTTTGAAATTGTTGATGTTGGATATTTTACTGAGGAAGAGTGCCCATCTTCTATATGGGGGGAAAAAGGAAAATGTCATGTGTAACAGTTCAGATAATTATACAGTCTAGGGATCTGGAGGTTACCCTAAATGTATTTCTTCTGGATTTTTTGAACATAATTTTTTTTTTTATGTCCTGTAATTGTTAAAATCTCCTACAAAGCCCTTCTCATACACTTGTGTTATAGTTGAAAACATTTAAAAAAAGTTAGTCCCTTGAACTTCCCACTTTACGACTGTATATGATTGTGTGGCATCTTTAAGAGAAATTGTGAATAGAGTCGATTTTCCCACCTTTAACTTTCCACGTGAGTGTCTGGGAAAGGGGAAAGAGAAGCTGTGTGATCGATGAAGGTCTTTTAAAGTTTTTTTGTGCTGAGTCATATCAAATTAATTGAACTCATGATGACTGGGGATGGGAGTTGGAATGTCCTTTGTAGCTTTGGGATTTACTCTCGCAGTCAAGTGTTTTTTGTAAATTCTGTGTGTGGTCTGTTTTCTTTCTCGGTGCATGTTCCAGTTCCTGGGGAGATTTCCTTTTGGACACCATGTCGGGGCTTGTGTTTGACACCGCAAAGGAAGATGTGGAGCTCCGGGCTGGCATACCCCGGCAGCTCCTCCTGGTGAGCAGTGAAGGCGGGTGGGGACACATGGCCGCCCAGGCTGCCGGGAGCTGTGGTCTGCCTCCGAGGGACCCCGGGATCCTTCCTCCCACAAGAGTCAAGCTCGTCTCCTCCTGGGCGGATGGCAGAGTGGGGTGGTTTGCAGAGGAGGGTCATGCCGCACATGACGTGGGACCCAAAGAGGGTGTTGTCAGCCCCCTTCCCATAGGTCCTGGTGGCAGCAGCAGGCACTGTGAGGATGCTGGCTGAACACGTGGTTGAATAAGTAAGACGTGCGGCTAGGAGAGCCATAGATTCCCTGCATGTGATCAGTTAGGAGAGGCCCCCCGGCGATCCTTGGCATACACGGGTGTTCCTGGCTTTCCTCTGCCTCCATGTTTTATGTTTGGAACAGTGGCACTGATAGGGTAGTTTGGAGGTGACTGCATTAGTGCTGAGTTGAGCAAGGTTACTTTCACTATCTGAAGCAGTCGCCTCAGGACAGTGAGTTACTTTCCTAAAGGCAGAGCTGAGACTGCCCCGTATTTCTAGGGATCCCTCTTGTCAATCCTGACAATTGATCTTTTTGGAGGAAACAAAAGGCAGCTTATGATGAATAGTGGTTACAAGAAAATAATGGGGTATTCTTAAATACATTGGTTGTCCCAATCCTGTACCCCCAGAAGTGACATGGATCTGTGTCTGTACTGGGCGATTATGCTCTGTACTACTTTGGAGACCAGCACCTGGGCCGTAAGTCCTGCTGGAGTTTGGACCAGGACTCACTTCTGTGTTTCCAGCAGGTGGAAGCCACAGCTGTTGCAACAAGAAAATTAAGTGGCTTTCTGAGGACCCTTGCAGACCGCCTGGAGGGCACCAGAGAGCTGCTTTCGGCAGACATGAAGAAGGATTTTGTTACGAGCAGACTCCCCCCTTACTATATGGGAGACGGATCAGAGCTTTCCACGCCAGGTGGAGCTTTTATTTTCCTTCCAGGTGGTCAGGGGCTGAAGTGGGAGATTTTGAGGCTTTCCTGGATGGGCTTCTCTTTGGGCAGATGGAAAGTAAGAAGCATCTTAATAAGATTTATATGGGGGAGAAGGAGGGAGAGAGAGAGAGAGAGAGAAAATCTCAAACAGGCTCCATGCTGTCAGTGCAGAGCCAGTGTAGGGCTCAATCTCACGAAGCGTGAGATCAGGGCCTGAGCCAAAATTCAAAGTCCATCACTTAACCATTGAACCACCCAGCTTCCCCAAGCACTGTAGAATTCAGGTGGGTCTGGATCTGTCTCTGGCATGTTATGTTTGGATAGGACATGCTGTACCTTGAGGCATCCTGCATCCCTGCATGATGGGGAGAAAGAGCCTTGTGATTGTGGGTGAAAAATAGGTGTATTTATGGGCCCTCAGGTATTCATCATCTTCAGGAAGTTTTAATAACTTGAACACTGAACTGATTCCAACAAGATGACCTCAGGGATGGGTAAAATATTGCCACCAGCAGGTGAAATGTAAGAATGTCCAAGGTGGTCACCAACTTTCCCTAAGTCTCAAGTGACTGTTTTGTGACAGGTTTAGGCTGCAGATGACCTAACACTGTGGATAGATGGTGATAGCAGACCGTCAGCATGGCACTGCTGCGGCGGGACAAGTGGGTTTATGCCTTGTGGCACCCGGGAAGACCACACACCGCTGGGGGTCGTGGGGCATCTCAGTAAGAGTGTTGGAAGGATTTATAGGATTTGGGCTCCAGTGAGGTGAATTTTCAGGAAGGTTAAGGAAGTGGGACTTTGCTGTGGGTTGGATGCTGTCTGAAAGTAGGGAGTCTGACTGGGTCTCCTGCAGGCATAGTGGTGAAAGGAGGCTGAAGCTGCAGATAGTGAAGCAGGAGCTGCCTCCTGGAATAGTGGGGTGGGGACCTGGTCATTTTGGAGATTGGGACAATGTTCTTGCTTTTGCCTGAGTTCTGACATGATTGTGGAGCAGTTTTGTTGTCTTGCTCTCTCACAGAGGAGGGGCCTTATGTAACGTTGGTGTTCAGTGGGACTGTGTTCAGCAGACACACGGCTGTGAGCTCCAGGCCTGATCTTGGGCTGCTTGGTGCTTTCTCCGTGGAGTGAGAGTCTCATTTTTACTAATTTTTATAAATGGCTTGTTTATCATAGTTGAGAACCACTGAAATGGTCTATAAGGTTGCCTCTAACATTGATTCTAGTTTATATTTTTAGTACAGTCTTTGGGGGAAGTTTAGAATTTGTTTTCGCTAATAAAAAAAAAAAATAGCAGATTTTTACCAGCATGTATTTTTCATCAGCTTATGGTGCAGAATATCCTAAGCTTTTCCTTGTCTTAGCCACTAGAGTCCATAAGGCTCTGTTTTTAGTGGCTAACTTTTCACGAAGTTAAATCCAATTTGGAAAAGACAATTTTTTTTCTGTGAATTTTATTTATTAGGAGGTGGCTTTTATGATCCTCTGCTTGACCTACATGGATAGAATAATTTGCTATGATTATACAACTAGTAGTTGGTGAGATGGTGCGGTTTGAACTCAGTCCTGCCAGGGTCCACATGTAGAGCAAGAGGCAGAGGACAGAAACTGGGGAAGGGAGTGTTGTGTGCAGAAGGCACGGTGGCCCTATTGTGACAGCTGTCATGCTTCCACAGTATTGTTTACATCTATTTAACACACTTAACCATCTATTGTTACTGATCTGTTAAACATCTGTACTGGGAGAATGTGCTCCATAAGGATGTAAACTATATTTCAGCATCATTATAAATATGGGGTAAGCCAGTACTTGAGTTGGGGGGGTACCCCACATTTGGATTTATCCAGACAAGACTGAGCTTGGATTTCCTCTTGTGAAGGTTGTCTTTCTCCCTCTGGGTCTTCTAGGTGGACAGTTACCAAGGTTGGACAGCACAGTGAGACTGCAGTTTAAAGACCACATTGTCCTCACAGTAGGGCTGGATCAGGATCAGTCCGTGAGTATCCAGAGGGGAGCTTTCCTCTTTTCTCAGGACATTTCCATCGCAGGCCTCAGGGTATCAAATTAACATACGGCCCCTGCTTTTCCCCTTCATGCATCCGTCTGTTCCCATAACTTAGTGCCCTGGCTTGACATCAGTCAGATGGTGCTTAGATCTCACTAGGCCAGAGATGCCTGCCTGTTGGGCATTTGGGGATTGATGCCTGGTTTCAGGCCATACTGCTTTTGCTCTGATAACTGCAGACCCTTGTTCATGCACCTCCCTCTCCCCTCCTGAATATGACTTTGTTGAGGTTTCTTCTAAAAAAATCTCTTACAGATCTTGGAGAAGGTCGACATTCTATAACTTTGCCACATAGCCCTATGGTTCTCCAAACCAGCTGTTTCTTGACTCTTGGAATTTTTTTTTTTTTTTTTTTGGAGAGTGTGTGCCAGCAGGGGAGGGGAAAAGAGAGAGAAGGAGAAAGTTAACAGGCTCCATTCTGGGCATGCTGATGCCGGCCTTGATCACTGTTGTGAGATCATGAGCTGAGCTGAAATCAAGAGTCGGAAGCACAACTGCCTGAGCCACCCAAGTTCCCCAACTGGAAAACTTTTAGAAATTTTAAATTCCTAGGTTTCATATGGTCTGGGTTGGAGCTTCTGGATTTATTACTAAAGCTCCCTGGACCTAATGCTAAGGACCTTGGGAACTATCCCATGGCCATGCCCTAGGGCTTTACCCTCTTCCTTTTAATCTGCTATCTCGATACATAGTCTATAAATGACAGCAGGGGAGGAGAGTATGGGACAGCTAGGTGTGTTTATAACCACACCTGGAGAGGGCTGGTTTTTAAGACACACAGTAAACCTCAAAGGTTTACACTCTCTTATTCCTACTTAAAATAAAAAATCCTAGTTATTCTGATAGCCAATCAGTTTGAGATATTCTGTGTCAGGCTAAGTATTTGACCCTTATCTAACAGGTAACCAGGACTGAGTGAGGGTTCTGATTAGGATGCTGAACACCCCCTCCCCCCACCTCTCCCCATGTAGGATGGATAGGAAGGGAAGTTGAGAGTATCTGGGAGGCTACTGTAATTGGAAGTTTAATAGATCCCATGGCTGGTAATATGCTCCATGATGTTTATAAATTGCCAGCTTATCTAACTGGGAGTGTCAAATTCTGACATAAAACTGTGCTGCTAGGATCAAATGAACAAACTTGAGTGTTTCATTGATTAAGTTGATATGTAAACGGTTTTCTCATTAAACTACATTTCTGATGATCTCCCAGCTACGCTGTCTTTAAAATGTGACTATTTGTTACATACAAATAGTAATCTGGTTATAATATATACATGGTATGGTTTGTGTATATACATCCTTTTGTATCAGTTTCTTTACAGTATCCTTGGTGTTCATTTTTATTATTGGAAAATCCTCCTAGTATTTTGTTGACAACTTAATGCTTTCCCCCCTTTTTCTTTTAAAGGATGAAACTCAGGAAAAGATGATTTACATCTATCATTCCTTAAAGAATAGGAGAGAGACCCACATGATGGGAAATGAGGAAACAGAGGTATGTTCCAACCCAAAGTGTCTTTCCTGTGATTTGGTGGTACCTGGGAAGAATGTGTTTGTTACCTTTGACTTCTGGGTAATGTGCCTTTTTATGACTGCAGTATGGACTTAACGTTTTGCACAATTGACAAAGCCCTTGCATGGGGATGATGAAGTCAGACAATTCTGTGATCTACATATCCCAACTTTAGAAGATACCAGCTGGGACCTTCAGCCTTGTAGGAAATGTGTAATGTAATAAAGTAGGAAGTGTTTCAAATGACTATTATATAAACTAGGATGCTTTCATAAAGTCTAAGTTTTTATATGGAATTGGTCAATCCTATAAGACCCAATTTTAAGGTTATCAAAGATGATTTACTGAGAACTATAGAAGTTTTTTATGAAAATACATTTTTTATTTGACTATTTTATCCTTTTTCAGGGTCATGGACTTCGCTTTCCTTTGTCACATATGGATGCACTGAAGCAAATTTGGGGCCATCCAGCTGTTTCTGTCAAGGACCTGAACCTTCCTACAGATGCGGAAAAGGAAAACCTGGTGTTATCCCTCTGGACAGAGTGCTTAATCCAGGTAGTCTAGTGCCTTTGCAGAATTATCTCCTATGTACATATGAAAAGGAGTCAACAGCCTGGGCATGGCCCTTTACCAACCGGAGACCTACCTGTTTCAGGAGGTTGGTTGGCCATGTGTATTACAGAGGTACGTGGAGGAAAGAATGGCAGATGAAGTGTCTCAGAAAGTAACAAAACTGTACTTTTGACAAACTCATTTAATCCAGTGTGGTAGAAAAGGCACAACTTCAATAAATGTTACCACTGAAATTTGAAGGTCGTTTACCTGGCTTTGTCTTTGTTCTTTGGAAGAAACAACTTCTTTAAAGAGCCTCACATCACTGGCTCTATAAAAATCTTTTCAACAATTAACACAAAGAAAAAATTTTAAAGTGTTTTTTTTTTTACAATGAAAATATACATACCTTTGTGTATACACAACGCCCCCTCCCCCAATTAAAGTTAACTCCATAAGTTTCATTAAATACTGCCAAACTAATGAGAGGCACTCACATCTATGGGTTTAAGGGAGTTTTACAGATGCTGCTTCAAAGATGACAAAAAGCCTGAGAGTGAAGGAAAAAACTTAGTATTTACATGGAAAGACCAAGTCTCTATAAAAAATGCTCAAAATAGTGGGTCTTTGTGTTTAAACAATTCACTGTTATTTTACAGTCTAAAGTGCTTATAGGTTGATATTTAAAAATATCACTGGTGGATTGAATCTATATAAAAATAGAGCAGATGGTTTTCTGCTTTCTGACAAAAGTTGGGGATGAGGGGAACAGGTGTTTAAGTTTAAAACCAACTCAGGAGGAAAAAATACTAAGAGTTGTGTAATTTTTAAAGGTGGTAACGATTACTTGATATCCTGCCTGATTTTGCTTATACATGGAAATGAAAAGTTGAGTTTTGTCATTTTATTAAATAAAATGGTAGAGTCAAGGCTCAAATACTATTTGGGTTTTCATTTGAAATTTACATCAGCAAAGAGAAATGTGACTAAAAACTCCTCGAGGGCAGATCAGGCAGAATCTAGGATGAGGCCTCAGCACCAGGACTGGTTCGAGTCTTGCCATCTGGAAGGTATGTTACTAACAGAGTAGAAGGATGGCCACAGGTTATTTCTGCCTTTTTTTTTTTTTTTTTTAGTTTAGCCACAGAAAATATGTTAGTACTTGAGCCTTTTTCCTAACAAAGCTGAGGTCCTTCTCAGTTACAAGCATGAATACTTACGGTGCTTCTGTTATAAAAGCTTCAAAAGAGAAGAACCTTATCTAAACAGCAGCTTAATAGGAAGGTTTATTAAATACATTTTCAGGTATTGCTAAAAAAGTTACATTCTTGCAAAAGTATGACTTGACCTAAAGGAATTTGTTTCCCTGTGCTCAGCACTCACACACCCATCTAGTAGGATTAACAGGAGAGAAAACACACACTTAAGGAAGCCTGCTCACCAAAACTGGACATCAAGCAGGAATCGAACCTTTCACAGAAATCACATTGTGTTCTTCATAGGAACACTGAACCACCAGCAAGAATACTCTGAGCCTTTCCATGGTTAAGAGCAACTGTTTGGAACCTGGGAGAAAACATTCTGCTCAGTAATGGAGAAGCGCGAGGAAAAGGAGATTCCTCACCATAGGAGGTGAGGTTCCTTCTTCGTTTGCATTCTCGAGATGTTCCCGATTCTCACAATATTTCAATGTCCCATTTCTGTGTTTCTTCTCCCTCCAGGGGTTGATTTACAATTACATGAGTCTTGTCATAATAATTTCCTCCTAAAATAGAAATTCCAAAAGATTATTTGTTCATACGGGTGCTTAACAATGTTCACAGGCTTTTATTCTGTCCATTGTGTGGTAGACTAGTACTTGATTTTACAGAGCAGCCTGAAATGGAAAACTGAGTTTAAACCAGCTTAGCTGTTAACAACCTCAAATAGGACGGACCTTATCATGACTCAAATTGAAAACATAAGGGGTGTAAATTGACTGCAAAAGCAGTGTGCCCTAACAAAGCAATTCTGAACAACAAAGTGCTCGGTTGGAGGCAGCTCTGGCTGAACGTCCACTGACCGTGGCTATGACTCAGCCAGTTAAAGCAACAGCCTAGACCTTGCTGAATTTAAAAACTAGCTTAAACAATACCATCAATTTTAACTGAAGGTTTTTAAGGACTGCAGCAATTCATGGCAAAAAAGGTTTCTTTCTAAGAAACAGGACATTTTCTAGTTGATGAAGCTTTTATCAATTTACAATTGTTCTCAAAGATCATGTAGCAAATGAGAATTTTACAACTATACTAATGTACAAAAACCTTGTAAGGTTTGTCCTTAGGCTTTTCCTACTTGATCCAAGTAGCGAATTGTTTTGTTCATTAAAACAGCATTCTCTCTTTCCAAGAATAATTAGAAATAACTTAGTATTTCTTTTACCCAGGAGGAGGTTTGGAATTTAAATTATATCCAGGGACATAGAACGTTTGTCCTGTGGGTTTGTTCAAAGGCCCACCTTTAACATCAAGGACAAGCTGATCACTGAGATAGGAGCTGATGGTTCCATTTCTGTTCAGCCTCCACTTCTGCCGGAACTGTCCATGTTCGGTCCATAGAGCCACTTTAGCTCCTGGTATGTCCCGACCACCAATCACATCGAGGCATGTATCACTGGCCTAAGAGGGTTAGGAAGCAAAGTGGCAGTACCGTGTTAGTGCAAATCAAGTGAACGGGGTGGGTCCCTTTTCTTTACACGACTCTCATCTAGAAAAGAAGACCCTATAGCATAATTATAATTCCACTAACTTTTTAAGTCTTCTTTATAGCTGAGAGAAGGAGATGAGTGGTACAGAAATAGATCTACTGAAGTTGAGGTGCTCGTTTTTAAAAGGATATCTGCATCTGACAACAGATGGTCAATGAAGGTTTGCTGCATTACAATTAAATGTTTATTAGCATAAACGTATCAGGTCAGTGGAGCTTGGTTTTCCTATAAGAGCATCGGGTGATGAGCTAGATAGCCATACGATAATTACTCTTAAGTGCTTTTCATTTTTGTTGATGAGAAAAGGGTGGATAATCCATTGGTGACATAATAAAACTGGTGTCCTATTCCCCAGAGCATCAAATGTAATGGAGCGTCACAAATGTAAACTTTACTTTTCTAAGCTTTCTCCAGTAACAACTTCGTGTACTACTGCTTCCCTGTGTATTTGAAAGTGGAAGTTTCAACATGATCAGAATCAGAAAGACAGCTGATTTTACCTGGGCCACAGTAAGGCATGTGTCACAAAAGCCTTATGTCCAGTTGGATCCAGTGGTTTTGGAACGTCATTTAGGCATATCCACCTACCTTAGTTTTTAACTTCAAACAGAGAATTTTTCCATCTAGAAAATTCAGTTTCTAAATCCCTTTCACTGAAAAACCTTAGTAATATACATCACAATATTTGTATAATCCTTCAACTAACTTTCTAGGGAGTTGGATTATTTTATAATGCCATTTGATTTGGCAAAATTCTGGTTTCCAAGAGGAAAAAAAAAAAAAACAAAGGCCAAAAGGCAGGGCGCACTTTCAGTGGGGTGGTTACCTTGGACTTGAAGAGCCCTCGACAGTAGTGCCAGATCTGAGTGGTCTTGCCACTGTAGGGAGAAATGCACACAGATGTTGCCCTTGTGTCAGCGACATTGCCGGTGACGGTCAGATACTCGTCCTGGGCCCGGTTCTTTATTCTGATGTACACTGCAGGCTAGCACGGGAGAGACCGCCAATTAGGAAGAAATCTTGTGAACCTGGAAATCAAGCCTTCCAGAGGACGGCTTGGGAGGCAGGCAGTGACGGAATCCAGCTTATGTATTCACTTGCACTCTTCCTCCCTTGAGTCAGTATGTTTAAGTTACTGTTTTTCTACTGAAAGATCTCAGGTCACTGAATACTTTTCTTCTAAACAATGCGCTTTTGGAAAGGTGAAAGGTAACGGTTTCCTTCACTAAAATGCCACATGTCAAGGGGCAGTGAAACATGCTGGACTTGCTGAGTTTCATTCAGGAACCAGGGTGTCCCATCTGTGTGGGGAGAGGAAGGGGAAGACGCTGCCCACCTCCAAGGCTCTCCCAACAACTTAGCAAACACTGCAATCGTGAGACCTAGTGTTTGAGCTACTGTTAAGTGCCAAATGTCTGCTGTGAAAAGTCTTGAAAAACCCAGGTAGCTGAGGGCCTGAGCAGCTGTCATAATGTCTGTTTAATTTATACTTTGTGGACCTTTACACTTTAAGGGAAGAGACCATGTATGTTTAATCACTATGTAGGTATTCAAGAACTTTATCCCCTAAGCCTGGAAGACAGAGTTTTCAAATGCAACAGTAAATCTAGGACTTACCTAGATAATATTGATTGAGAGCTTAGTATATGTCAAGCAGTGTACTAAATGCTCTCTGGGCCATTGTATTATCTGTCTATGTTAATAACCAGAAGAACCCTTTAAGAAAGTACAATGATGAGCCAAAATTTACAAAGTTAACATAGATGTGCAGAAGCCAGGCTGGCCTTCACCAAAACTGTCCCTCTTAACCAAGATGCTCTAAGGTTTGCTTAAATGTACTAATTACCCTCAGACACAGAGAATAAGAGAAGGTGGCAGTGTGAATTAAGTCAGAAGAGGAAAAGATACAGCATAGGATGGAAACTCCCCAGAAACCATTCTTTCAGCCATAGGCCTCCTGTCTTAATGAAATAAAATACAAGACACTCCACATCCCCACCTTGGGTCATACGCTGACACCTCAATCAGAACTTTGCTAAGTAAGAACAAACCATCTATTGAATATGGAAGCATTTCAACTCCGAGAAACCTAAGTGCAAGATAAATGCAACAATGTATCATTGTAAGCCTCTTCGACTATTCTGACTGAAACTTAGATCAACTGAAAGCCAGTTGAATTTGGTATATTGCTGCCATGTTTGGCCTTTCTAAGGAAATAAACATTCTGAGTACTTAAGCGAGTAGGACACATTTTTATCTGGTAATTTAAAGTAGGTAAAAAAGACTCTACTAGGCAAAATGTTTTAAATGTTTCAGCACACTACTTTCACATTCATAATGACAATGTACTAAGTATTTGTGGTTGATAAGTACAGGAATTACATAATTCTGTAAGTCTCCCACTGCCAATTATTAATTCCTGAGGGTTCAGTACAGCTTTACTCGTTTCTTTACCTTGCACACAGAAAACAACAGGTATGAGGGGCGACCTTCACAGAGGACACAATTCCAATTATGTTAGGACCAAGCATCACAGTTTTAATCAATTAACTTGAGCAAAGTACTAATTACCCTTACTACACACTTGTGGTCTGGCTCTTCTGTAATTATACTTTAAAATAGTGATATGCATTATAAGTGCCTTAGTGACTTCCTAATTCCCAAACTCAAAGAGGATTGCATTTTAATTATTCCTGAATTTCCCAACAAGAAGATGAACTATATAGTAATACCAAGAGCCTTACCAAAAATGAAATGACCATAATACTGTTTTAGAAACCCCGAGTTCCTTTGCTGGGGTTTAAAGCTGTAGCCTAAGTAAACAAAGGCAAAATAATCTAGAAAAATACTATTTTTAAAATTGATTATTAAACTAGAATAGGAATCCAACGGTTTCTAAAGCACAATGCAATAACAACACAGTGTTAACTGTCAAAATCTTTTCTGTGAAATTAGAGGATATTGTTCTCGCTCTTCTTTATCTCAGGACCCTGAACAATCAGAGACCTCCTTCTCCAGTAAGGAGTTACCTTTCACAAGTGAGGGAGTAGTCTTAGTGTCTAGGTTAGCCTCTAAAGTTCCTAAGAACATAGGATTGAGAATTATTATACAGTTGGTAAAAGCTAAACTGAATTCCCATTTCTGCCTTGCCTTTTCCCAAGGTTTTCAGTGGGATTACCCACCATCTCATATGACCAGAGTGAGGAATAAGTGAGATGTGAAGTTCATGAAATCCTGTACCACAAACTCTTTGCCAGGAAAGCCTGCTCATGTTTAGAGTCACTCAGAAGAGCAATTTCTGATTCTCTCAAGAGACACTGTGAATAATGAACTTTCAAAATAAATGTGTTCCCACAGTAATGTAAGCCAGATGTTTTGTCAGGCTTTTTATATACATCTTCTTATTTAATCCTCACAACAATCCTGAGAGGTGAGCAATGGGATCACTGTTTCATCAGAGAGGAATCTTAAGGTGCCAGAAAGTGAAGTGACTCACCGGAAGTCACAGTGCTTACCAGTGGCACAGCCAGGATTTGAACCAACAGAGCCAGAGAGTAGTGGGAGTGTGTGTGTGTGTGTGTGTGTGTGTGTGAGTGTGTGTGAGAAAGGGACGGCAAGACCACTTAGGTTAATTTTTTACTGGCTACCATTTATTTAACACTTAATATGTCCAATCTGAACATCAGAGCCTCAGAACTTCTATCCACTATGCCACCCTCAGCCCAGTGCCTGGGATATATGGTGACTCTGCAAATATTGATCTTACTTTGGAGAAGTTAAGTGTGTGGTTGCTCAACACAAATTTTAGAAAATAAATCTAGGTTCAAATCCTGGTTCTGACAGTTGGAGGACTTTTGCCAATTTGCTTTACCTCTCTGACCTTTATTTTCCCATCTGGAAAACGGGAATAACAACTCCTACCTGAAAGGGCTTTTTGTTGGCATCAAGTGAGAAGACTTTCAAATTAGAAGTCAAATGACATAACCACTGACCATCGCACCTGATCCCCTGGCTTGGGTTTGCCACCTTCTGTGAAACCTCCCATGGCTCCACACATGCTCGTATTTCCTTTCTGTGACCCAGGCATTGCCTGTGGCTTTTTGATGGTTATACACTGTTTTCCATTTTATGTTACTGTTTTGAGCTGGACTTATTTTAATCCAACAAACATGTTAAACTTCAATAAAATCAGAGATCATATCCACTCTCTAAATCTTCCACAATTCTTAGCATAATGTCAAACATTCATTCATCCATTTATACATTCATTCCTTCTTTAGACAGTCCCTGAATTCCTACAATGTGCCAGCCTCTGTGACAGATACAAAGGGTAGAGCAATGAGCACACCTTGCAGAGACCTTGGCTTCCTGGGGTGTGCAGCAGAGTAGGAATGTGCCCAGTCTGACCACAACTGCACTTACAAACCACATGCAGTGTCTCGCAGAAAAAGAACCAGGTCATTTAGGATCTAAATTAGGCATGCTGAATTATGAGAGAGGCATGCTGGAAGACCTGACACTTAAATTTAGGAGGAGTAGTAGAACTAGCCAGGCAAAGAATGAGGGGAGAGACTTCCAAACCGAGGGCACAGCCTGTGTTAAGAGCCTGAGTAGGAAAGACTCTGTACATTGGTGTCTATTCACAGCCCCATGTGAGGAAGGAGGAGACCAGTGACAGAAGTTGCTGGAGAGGCAAGGGGTACCAGATCACATAGGTACGTTGATGGGATCAGATCGCATCCCAAGGGCAGTGCAGTGGGAGGCTTTTGAACAGAAGATCCATAAGCAGTAGGTGTGTAATAAATACTATTTTAGTTAAGTTGCCAACATCCATCCTGAGTTTTATTAAGTAGGGGAAAACGTCCAAGTACTTAGAAAGTAAAACTAGGGAAGTCTCTGACTTCATGGTTTCCTTTGATTTTTCACAGAAGACCTCATGATAGTTATTTTTCCATGAAAGGTCAACAAGGTCAGTAAGATTGTGGACTCAAACCCAAAATCCAACATTCACCTTAGACAATGTAATCAATCAGTTAACATACAAGATTCCTCATCCTGATTTGATCCCCTTGTAACATAAATGTCAAAAACTAAATGGTCAATATTTCAGACGCTGTGGTTCATGACATTTCTACTAGAAAATCAGGCTATTTTGGATCTTACGGGTTTTTTTTCTTTTCTCCTTACCTGCTTCATAGGACGGAGGGAACCAATTGTCTTCCATCCGCTGAATACTGTCCAATTTGGGATCTCATTAGGCTCGAGTAGGATCTGTTTTCCTAAGAAATTAGATCCTTCATAAGCTATCCACCTACATAAAAGCAGGGAAAAAAAGTTTTAAGAGTACTTAAAAACAAAAAGCAATCTCTTATCAAAAACACCATCTTGTATACAAGATTCATTCTCTAAAACTTCTAGGTTTGTAGATCTTGTAAGAAAATATGTGTAACACTTTTTTAACAGAGGGCAGGAGGGACTAGGAGAAAGGCCTTGCACTGGGCTCAGAAGATTTGCATTCCACTTAGGATTCTGGTTTCCTTCTAAAACAAGGTTCCCTCTGGGTCTAAAATTCTGTGTTTCTTTGATGTTGTCTGTTTTTGGTAACAGTTTAACATTCAAAGACAGACCACAGCCTCTCCCTGTCACCAGTTACGCACACTAGGCTACTCTCCCATGCGTAGGCTCATTGCCAGGTGTCCTTCGGGGCCTCTCTAGGCGGTTCCAGGGACCTCCCAGGCACACTCCTTCTACAACTTCTCCAAGGCCATCTAGGGCAACTGAAAATTACCTATAGAAATCCACTGTCTTGCTTTCAGGCCCAGCTCTGTTGCAAATCCTTTTCAGTACCCTTAGGGCCTCCAACTTGGGCCAAGTTAAAGCATATAGAAATATTCAGAACCTTGAGGGGAGTCTCAAGACTTAAGTGGCGCATTCCTTCTTTTATTGACTTACACTAGGTACTTTTACTCCACAAAGGCATGGTGAATAGTTGTGACTCAGGATGGCCAACTGAAATCATCATCTGGTCCTTTACAGAAGTTTGCTGAGCCCTGATTTAGCTGAACTAGCTCAGGGTTATAATAAACTGGGATTGCCAAGGGGCGCCTGGATGGCTTAGTCGGTTGAGCGTCCGACTTTCGCTTGAGTCATGATATCGCGGTTCGTGGGTTCAAGCCCCGCATGGGGCTCTGTGCTGACTGCCAGCTCAGAGCCTGGAGCCTGTTTCAGTCTGTGACTCCCTCTCTCTCTGACCCTCCCCTGCTCACGCTGTCTCTCTCTCTCTCCTAGAAATAAATAAAACATTAAAAAAAAATTAAAACTGGGATTGCCAAGAAGATCTGAAATTCTCAGGACTCGAGATCACCATGAACAGGGCTTTCAGAAAAAAAGCGTGGGAGATGAGGTGGCTACCTTGCCCGGTTCAAACAAAGCACTCTGCTCCCCACAATCAGGGTCAGGCTTGGCCTGATTTTTCAAGAGAGATAAATAGGATGTTTGACCTTGCTCTGCCCCTTCTTGCCTACACAAATCTGAACTATGGAGAGGCTCATCTACCTCTCCAGCTGTGCAGACTTTCTAAAGAGGCAGGGAAGTTTCAGTTATAAGGCAAGACTTGAATAAACTACACCTCAACACATATTAATCTCAATGGATTCTATGGCTGAAAAGCATAGAAGCTTGACTAATTGGAGATATGGCATAACACAGGGATCAAGTGAAACAAAACAAAAAAGGCGTCAACAGGGCAGCGGCCTGTGCATTCAGTCCTGTTCTCAGCCATTTGCAGCACAGGAAACCCTTCAGACTGCATTCACTATTCCTTACTCTGTGTACTCATTCTCTCATAGAGAATCCAGAACAGGGAGGTAGGTAGATAATAAGCTAAAGAGAAGACATAATGTCAAGGTAAAATAGCACCAGTTTTCTACAAAAGACTGAAATAAGAAATTTTAAGAAATTACAACAGGTGAGTCAGTAATTATCAGTTCCACTTAGGAATGTAAAGAAAAGTGTAAAAATTCTGTGAAAGTCCTATATCACAGGATGTAGAATTCAAAAGACTTAGTTAAGTGGTAAATGATATACCAGTATATAGTATGGGGATTATTATGCAGAGTAAGTCAATTTATGGTTAAGAAACACCAATGTCAAATGCTTTGAAGAAGAAAAATTGTCTTACATGGGAGTATTCAAAAGCCACTTATTATAATAGTTGACTTAATTTTCAAATCAACTTATATTCTTGGCTCTCTCTTATGTTATCCCCAGATATTTAAATAAGCAGAGTTTATTAACACACAATTTAAAAGTCATAGGAAATAAAAACAATCATCTTTATATTAATCATTGAGAGCTATGTGTGTTCTTTTAGTTCACTTTTGGTACCAAAACAGCAACAGGGCAGGAGGAGGGGCAGCTTACGTGCCACTCTCCAGGCCCTGAGAGGCAGATCTCCCGGGAAGCCTTCAGGCCTCAACGTCTGAGCCTCTCACCAGCAGGCCTCCTACCATTTCTGTTCTAAATAAATATGCAAGTTCATACCTAATTTATGTATCTGTCATTTTTCATTCCTTTTCTTAAAGTAGTCTCCCAGATTGTGTAAGTGTAGGCCCCACACAACCGGGATCCAGCCCAACAACCTGAATGGACAGCAACACTGGTGGGTGGTAGGTCCACCAGCACATTCAGCATGAAAGTAAGTCCCCTGGAGAGAAAGCTCTAGAACACAGAGGACATCAAATCAAAATACAATACCACATTTCCAGTCTGATGAACGGTCGGCTGTCTTGGGCCAATAGTGGTCTCAACCGGTCAAGGCCATCTCGTCTACCTCCTCTAAGACACATGCTCTCAACACATGGTGGCCCTTCTGTCCCAAAGGGCTCTTCCCCAAGACTGCTGCATGCTACTATTTACTGGAGCTAGTCCACAGCCTTATCTCATGTAAACAGAAACTACTCTCATTGCATTAAGAGAGAGGAGTAATAGCATCTTCAGACCACACAATGATAGCAGTGGAGAAATAAAAAGCAACTATTGTTGGGGTGCCTGGGTGGCTCGGTTGAGCATCCAACTCTTGATTTCAGCTGAGGTCAGCATCTCACAGTCATAAATTCAAGCCCTACATGAAGCTCTGCACTGACAGTATACAGCCTGCCTGGAATTCTCTCTTCCCTTCTCTCTCTGCCTCCCGTGCTGGTGCTCACTCTCTCAAAAATAAATGAACATTAAAACAAAAAAGAAAAAAAGAAAAAAGCAACCATGCAGCTCTCTCCTAAAACAGTAAGTGAACCAGGCCAAACCTCTGTCCCATACTTACAGTCCACTTTTTACCCATACAGACTGGGTGTAGAAGTGCAGGTCCTTGTTCAGAACAGAGTTCACAGCCTCTTCTAGATGTAACTCTCTTCCTTCACAGTGTTCTAGAGCAAAAAGGCTAATGGAGGGTTCTTCAAAAACCTAACAGCAAAAAAAGAGAAAGCATCACCACATAGGTGGCCATACTCCAGTGACCTCCCAGTCAGAACACGGGGCACCCTGGATCCACTGTAATCTCAAATGTATACAGTTTACTGCTCCACCTTCTAATGATATTATAGTCAAAACTGCACAGGTGAGACTAAATTTTACTCATTTTTGTTTGCTTTTTAATAAATTAAAATTGAAGTTTCAGAACAGCAATCTTAGTCTCATAATGAAAATGGACACTTGGTTCCAATTAAGGTCTGGTTGTGCTGTAATAGGGACACTTTGGTCCTGTCCATGCTTTCAGCTGGTAACAGGATAAACATGGAATGGAATGGCACTCTTGTTTCCCCAGAAAGTCACAGGAGCAGTCACCGAGAACGCAACACTTGATGGCTTCACACTCTTAAACACATTCTTAGGAGGAAGAAAAAGGCATTCTTTTTTCTTTTTTTGAGAGAGAAAGAAGAGAGAATGGGGAGAGGGGCAGAGGGAGAGAGAATCTCAAGCCGTCTCCACACTTAGCATAGAGCCCAACATGGGTCTCTCAATCCCATGTCTGCAAGATCATGCCCTGGCTTGAAATCAAGAGTCAGATGCTGAAGCAACTGAGCCTCCCAGGCACCCAAGAAAAAGGCATTTTTAATTTAATAACAACAAAAACCCAGAATGCACAGGGGCAGGAGTGATTGCTACATTCAATCTAAGTATTCCCCAACCCCTTGTGTCAGAGAAAAACAGAACCAATTTTGCTTTTTTTCACTCATTGGTATATGCAAGTCACCATGCTACAGGACTCTTCAGGGATGAGAAGACAAAGCAAGGCACCATCCTTATGTTTGGGGCATTACTAACTAATAACTAAATTTGGAGAATGGCACAGATATTGAAATGTAATCCAGGGTAGAAAAAGGATATGCCCTGTGAAAGTTCTCAGAATCTAGAAGACGTGATGCGTTTTTAGCAGAAGGGAGCAGGGGTGAAGGAAGCTTCACAGAGGTGGATGCTGTGGTATGTGAACTCAGTCTTCAAGGATGCCATGGAAGGGGCGCCTGGGTGGCTTAGTCGGTTACGCATCCGACTTTCGCTTAGGTCATGATCTCGCGGTTCATGGGTTGGAGCCCCGCGTCAGGCTCTGTGTTGACTGCCAGCTCAGAGTCTGGAGCCTGTTTCAGAGTCTGTGTGTCTCTCTCTCTCTGACCCTCCCCTGCTCACGCTCTCTCTCTCTCCTAGAAATAAAAAAAAAAAAGGACGCCATGGATTTGGACAGGCCCAGAGAGAACAGAGGAAAGGCACTCTGTATGAAGGAAGGGAGACAGAAATGCATGGAACATATTAAGGGAACAGCAAATAGATCCATATGGCTAGAACAGAGGCCAACAGGAAACTGTCAAGTACCCCCACTGTTTGCTAGGAGGTATTGAATTGTCTGCTTCTCCTTGCCACTGACAGGGCAGAGACAGATTTACTGCCAATGGAGTCCTTGAAGGATTCTGGACAGGGGCCTAGGAAAGGATCTGTAATTGGTACACGAGAGGCAGAGCACTAGCAGCAGGGAATGTCGATGTTCAAAGAACAGTAAATAAACAAATGACTTTGTGTAAGAGCAAGATGAATTATGAAAGCACTATTCTTTGCAGCAGTGTCTGGAATAACAAAGGACATGGAACAACTTAAATATCCATCAAAAGGAGACTGCCTAAGTTATGGTACATTCATAGAGAAATGCAGCTGTAAAAAAGAATAAGGAGATCTTTATGAAAGATCTCCAAGATATATTCCTTAGAGGCAAATACAGTGAAGAGTAATGTGGAATAGCACACTTATTCTGCTTCCACTTGTGCAGAAAAGGGAAAACTTATGCACATGCCTACATATAAGGTGCACATGTACACATGAACAATTTCTTTAAAAAAAAAGAAAGAAAGAAAGAAAGAAACTGCTCCATGACTACCCATTAGAATAGGACCTGAAAGATGAAGGACACAAGTAGGAGCCAACGTTCTGACTACATTCCTTTTGTACTTTTTGACTTCTGAAGTATTATTAATTCAAAAATTTAATTTTTTAATGTTTCTTTTTTTAATGTCTATTCATTTTTGAGAGGCAGAGTGTGAGTGGGGAATGGGCAGAGAGAGAGGGAGACACAGAATCTGAAGCAGGCTCCAGGCTCTGAGCTGTCAGCACAGAGTTCAACACGAGGCTGGAACTTGTGAACGGCGAGATCATGACCTGAGACGAAGTTGGACTCTCAACCAACTGAGCCACCCAGGCGCCCCTCATGTTTGTTTATTTTTGAGATGGAGAGACAGAGTGTGAGTGAGGAAGGGGCAGAGAGAGAGAGGGAGACACAGAATATGAACCAAGCTCCAGGCTCTGAACCATTAGTACAGAGCCCAACACAGGACTCGAACTGACGAACCATAAGATCATAACCTGAGCTGAAGTCAAGACACTTAACCTGAGCCACTGAGGTGCCCCTCAAAAATTTAAATTGGTGATTATTATGCACATTTTGCATGTATATGTTCTTTTTCTTTTTTTTATTGGTGGAAGGGGGCACACAAGTAAGGGATGGGCAGAGAGAGAAGGAGAGGCAGAGAGAGAGAATCCCAAGCAGGCTCTCCATTGTTAGCTCCAGTGGGAGTCGAACTCATAAACCATGAGATCATGACCTGAAGAAAAACCAAGTCAGATGCTTAACTGACGGAGCCACCCAGCCACCCCTGCATTTTTCTTTAAATGGACCTCAGGAAATCTATCAGACAACATGAGTGAAGCAAATAGAAATGGTATATGGGAAAAAGCAAGATAGTAAAAGCTCAACAATGTAAGACAAGAGGGATGGTTCTAAGGAAGGAATGAGACGTCCAATCCACTGTTTCCCATCAGGTCAGGACCTCTGAATAGGAATCAGTCCATGAGGGGAAAGATCACTTTGAAAGGATGAACTATGCTTCCTCTGAAATACAAGGAAAGGCAGAAAAAGAATGCCAAAGAAATTTCCAGGTTTGTAAAGTTGGTAAATGTGTGAGTTATCTTCTCTTTGCATTATGCGGCAAAGGTTACCTGCTGATGAAGGAAGGTATGAAGCACTGTCCAACAGAACTTGCTGCATATCTGTACTTACCAGCCACATCTGGTCACTGAGCATTTGAAATGTGGCTTGTGTGACCAAGGGACTGAATTTGCCTTAAGTAAATATTAAATATAAATATATTATAAATATCATATAAATAAATAAGAAATAATGACATGTGGCTAGTGTATGGTAATGGACAGTACAGATTAAGGGATTAGAGGATACTGGACGAGATAGACCGTCACAATCACTGTGTGCAGTGAGACAGTAAGGTAAGCCTTCAAGGGCTATCCAGGAGCACTGACTTTCCTTCAGCAAATACCATAAACTGGGTCAGGAATAGAGCTTCATCTCTAGTTCCTGAGTGACTACAGGTAAGATTCAGCACCTCTTCTGCTTTCTGCAAAATAAAAACTGGAAGCAGCCCAACAGTTTATAGAAGACATGTCCTTACAGGAGTCCAGAACAGCAGGTAAAAATAGCAGATTCTAAATTACCCACTAAAACTGGTGACTAAAGATGGACAATGACAATCAAAATCCACAGATAAGCCTCTGCCTTTGTTGTTGGACTTTCTCCAACATCTTTACCCTTATGCTTTTAAAAAAGCATTTCAGCTTACTTCTTTATATCTCTTCTGGTTGAGTTACTAACTAGTAAGGAAGGGCAACCAGGCAAGAAGCCCAGACAGGGCTCACAGTCAACTGTTAGCAACATTCTCCCCAGTGAGGAGTCTGATGAAGTAGAATGGCAAATACCTCTATTAAAGGCCTTTAAGGTTGACATACTGTAACTGTTTTAAACCCAAGAGGGAAAAAAATTAAAAGCTTACTAGAAGAATGTAATTTAAATGCTAAACATTATTCTAAGAAAAATAGGACCTGTGTATATTTTTCTTCCTCCTTTTGCAAGATGCATACAAAAACATTTTTATTTTTTATTTATTAAAATTCTTTTAATGTTTTATTTCTGAGAGAGAGAGAGAGAGGGGGAGAGAGAGAGAGAGAAAGAAAGAAACAGTGTGAGCAGGGGAGGGTAAGAGAAAGAGGGAGATACAGAATCTGAAGCAGGCTCCAGGCTCTGAGCTAGCTGTCAGCACAGAGCCCTCGCAGGGCTCAAATCCACAAACCGCAAGATCATAACCTGAGCCAAAGTCAGACGCTTAAGCGACTGAGCCACCCAGGCACCCCACAAACACACTTTTAAAAAGATTGCCATTATCCCTCAAACTGCATCAAATTCACTCTCCAATGGCAATTCTGAATCTAGAAATTTATCTTTGGGAAACTATGTAAAATGCAGAGCAGGGGATCACAAAAGATGATTTTAAAACGATGATGAAGGGAGACAGAGAACAAAACTGTAGAGAATGATGGAGACAGTATGTTTAATGAGTTTATATAAGTCAGTAAAAACAGCCTGTTGCTCTACTAACAGCAATGGGCTATCACCAAGTGGTTCCATTGACGAGACTTCTCATTTAAGAGCATCTACTGTCTCTACACTCACAGTCATCCATGCTCTAGAGGTTTGATCTATTTTTAACTTGATCTTTCGCTCTTTATTTTTTTATTTTTTATTTTTAAAAAATTTTTTTTAATGCTTTATTTCTAGGAGAGAGAGAGAGACAGCGCGAGCAGGGGAGGGTCAGAGAGAGAGGGAGTCACAGACTGAAACAGGCTCCAGGCTCTGAGCTGGCAGTCAGCACAGAGCCCGATGCGGGGCTCGAACCCACTAACCGCGAGATCATGACCCAAGCGAAAGTCGGACGCTTAACCGACTAAGCCACCCAGGCGCCCCGATCTTTCGCTCTTTAAATTGTTTAAATTTAAATGATTTTAATTTTTAAATGTACTTATAGATGTGCTTGATTTATAAATATACTTAAAGGTTACGAAGGTAAACGTAAGTGCTAATGCGGACAGAATGGTGGAAGGTGGTAGATAGCTAATTGTTCAGAAATAAAGAATGCTGAGAACTACTTCAAAGTCCTATTTTTCTGATACATTTTCCAGATATGAAAGTAAGAATATAAACTATTAATAGTCCTCAAAACTGCAGATGAGAGAATAATCTAAACTTTCCAAGGACACCAGAAAACACCAGAGTTTAACTACAATTTGAGCTCTACAAATGTCTTGGCCTCAGTCCATGTTGACATGGTTACAAGACGGCCAACCATTTGGGGCCAAAGGCTCTTCTTAGGTGTCAACAGTAACAGGACATCCCTGCTGGGTTAAGTTTAAGCCAGGTAAAAATCAGTTTCTAAAAGAAGAACATAATAAGAAAGAAAAAGAATACTTGAACAGATTATATAAGATAAGTTTTAAGAAGAAAAAACCTCTACCTCATCCCATCAACTAAACTATATTTTAAGTGACAATACTAGTTCTAATTAACATATGCAGCAACTTCATATGCTCCTGGCATTATATGTAAATACCTCCATCCACAACCCCCTTATCCATAGTTCTGAAATGCAGAAAGCTCTAAGCTCCCCAATTTTTTTTTCCTAATTCAACTGACAACAAAATCTGACTTGAAGAAGTAGAGGGCTACTTATAATATTTCTCCAGTATATATAGCCATAAATACATTTGCTACAGTAATAGGAATGTGTTTAATTATGGGGTGTTCTCAAGAACCCTTTCGGAGTGTTTCCTTAAATGCTACATATGAACCAGATCACTGTTTAAAATGGGAAAAAAATCCCAAATCCCCAAATATATTCAGATTAGCACACTGTGAATTTATTTCCTTATTTAATCCACATAACTACCCTTTGATGTGGGAGCTATTTTTATCCCCCCTTTAAAGATGAAGAATCAAGGCACAGTTCACTCACAGTTAAGTACAAGAGCTGGCATTCGAATCTAGACAGTACGACCCCAGAGGCTGTGTTCTTAAACCCTACACTGTGGCTCTAACATATTCTAAATGCCGGTAATTTTAATGGTGAATATATCTACTGCCATGTGCGATAATGTCTGGAGTACCTGACTCCAACTTGCTCAGATGGGCAATGTATATATATGATTCCTATTTCTTACCTCCCTTCTCTGGCTTCAAAAGTGTGTCTGTCACCTGAATCTGAAGTCCTGAGATCCTAGTGAGAGTATTCTGCTAGAAGGACTACATTTATGTCAACATATCTTCAATATAACTGGATAAAATTTTTGAATCCAAGTGATTTTTGGCTTAGAAAAAATACTAAAGACCTTTACTCGAGCAACTGTATAGTTGAGTTTCAAATCACCATGTATATGGAAAAGGTGTTAACAGTACCTCAGGGTTATATTAATTGGTTAGACTCTAAATATAACAAACTTTTCAAGATATTCAGCAATTAGCCATGAGAACAGCCATATCCACATAGCTTGACAACATCACTTCAGCTCAATCTTTGCCAAATGAACAATGGCTAGCCAAAACATGAAGTACAAGTAAAATGAATTCAAGGAAAAGTAACCAAATGCATACCTCTAAAACCATTCCATTCCAGAGCAATACTTAACAGTGTGTTGGCAAAAAGTTATGTGAAATGATAGAAAATTAACATAAGGCTCATAAATCTCTAATATGACTCTAATCTGGAATCTTTTGAGTTTAGCATATTAAAAACAAAAACATAAATACTTTCAGCCTCCCAAGCCAATGGCAGTCTTGATGTTGCTTAACCAATATTAATTACTGTCTATGAGCTCTGTTACTGAGTGCTTATCATGAGCTAAGGCTGCACATGCCCTAGCTTGTTTAAACCTCGCACTTTATTAGATGAGAAGGCTTAGGGTAGTCAGAAACCTGCCCAGGGCCACTCAGCAAACAAGTAAGGGTCTGTCGGGCTCCCAGACCCAACTATTCACCAGTGAACTATAATCCTCTACAGAGAACTGTGTTCATTTTGTTTACAAAATCATTTTGTTTACAAATCAGTTTCCTTCTAGATCTACTTTCCAGTTGGTCTCCCCTCTCTGCTTTTTAAGAAAATTATTTTTCCTATTTAAAAGAAGCTAAACATTAAAAAAATAAGTAATATACAGATAGACTATGTACCCAGCACCCAAAAGCAATAAATTTTATTGTATTTGTATTGGATTTTATAAGTACATAAAGGCACAGCTGAATTTGAACATCTTCTTTCTAAAGGTAACCACCTTGCTGAAGATATGACTTCTTCCAGCTTGTATTTTTATACTTTACTAATGGTCGTGCATCCTTTGTTTTTATTTTGTTAACATTTATTTAAAAAACATTTTTTAATGTTTATTTTTTTGAGAGAGAGACATAGACAGGGGTGATTCGGGGAGGGGACTGAGAGAGAGGGAGACACAGAATCTGAAGCAGGCTCTAGGCTCTGAGCTGTCAGCACAGAGCCCAGTGTGGGACTGGAACTCCCTAACTGCGAGATCATGACCTGAGCTGAAGTCAGATGCTTAACTGACTGAGCCACCCAGGCGTCCCTAATGTTTATGTATTTTGAAAGAGAGACAGAGAGACAGAGAGAGAGAGAGACTGTGTGTGCACACACGAGTGGGGGAGGGGCAGAGTGAGAGGGTGAGAGAGAATCCCAAGCAGGCTCTGTGCTTGTCAAGTGCTGTCAGTGTGGGGCTTGAACTCACAAACCTTGATATCATGACTTGAGCAGAAACCAAGAGTTCGACATTCAACTTACTGAGCCACCCATGTAACCCTGCAACTTTTGTTTTTAAATTTCACTGAAAGTATCTTACTAGAATACCCTTTAGTAACACATGGAACTCAACTTCCATTCACTGTACCCACTGTCTTACATTTCCTCACATGGAGGTGCTGCGGCTCCTTTTCATCCATCAATAAACTGCAACAAACATCCTTATTCCACTGCCTTGCCTTCCCCCTCCCCCCCCATATAACTAACACGGCTTCCACAAGCTGTGTATGAATAATTCCATTTCTCTGCCACCAAACCATTCAAATGTTTCTATCTAAAGTAAGGCAATGTTACCTAATTATTTTTTTACTTGGCATTTACTTGATCACTAGTGAGGTTTAACATTTTTTGCATATCCTTTAGCCATTTTTCTCTCTTCTCTGAACTCTCTAATTCACATCCTCTTACTAAGTTTTCAAAAGGGTTTTTCTTTTTTCTCAATTGATTTAAGAGTTCTTTTTATATTCTGTATACTAAACCTTTGCAGGTTTTATAAGGGCTGCAAATATAGCCTCTCAGTCTGTGACTTGCTGCAGTAGGCTGAAAAATGTTCCCCCACCTCCACACCTCCCATCCCCACCCAACCCCCAAAGTGTCCACATCCTGATCCCTGAAACCTGTGAATAGGTTACCTGATATGGTAAAAGGGATTTTGTAGATGTGACTAAGAGTTAAAAATCTTGAGGTGGGGATATTAGTCTGGATTATTCACAGAGGCCTAATACAGTCACAAGGGTCCTTATCAGAGGTAGGCAGGACAATCAGGGAGAGAGGACAGAGAGAAGTTGGGGTGACGCACTTTGAAGACAGACAATGACCATAAGCCAAGGAATGCTGAGGAGGCCAAGAAGCTGGAAAAGGTAAGAAACCAATTCTCCTTTTAGCATCTTCCAGAAGGAATGCAGTCCTGCCAGCACCACAGTTTTACTATGCTAAGACCATTTTAGACCTTCTGACGTCTAGAACTCTAGAATGTGGTTTTTTGTTTAAAATCACTAAGTTTGTGGAAATTTATTATAGCAGTAATAGGAAGTGAATACACTTGCCTTTTCCCTGTTATTGACATGTACATTTTGTTTTAAATCCACTCTACTCCAATACTGTGAGAAGAAAATATGGAAACTAGCCTAAGTTTTGAAGCTTGTTTTTCACATTTAGGTTGCCACAATCCATCTGGAACTTATTTTTATGTGTGGAGTAAAGCAAGATTCTAACTATCTTTTTCCATGTAAAGAGCCAATTGTCTCAACATCCATTTATTTAATAGTTCATAATAGACCCATTGTAATCTACTTCGGTCACCTTCCAATTCCATTATTTATGTAGGTCAGTTTCTATGCTATCCTGTTCCACAGTTCTGTTTTCTCTCCTTGCACCGATACCCACTATTTTAATTATTACTGCATATAATGCAATATATATTTGGAAGGACAAGTGACCTTGTCTGTTGTTCTTAGTAAGAAAAGAAAAGTATCTTGGCTATTTTGGATCTCTATCTTCCAAATTTAGGATAAGCTTGTCATGTTTTACCATCTCACCCTAAAAAGACCCTCTCCTAGGAAGGCAAAAGATTCTGTAAGCATTATGCCTGAAGTCGTATTAGTTTGGAGAGAACCACAACCTCACTATATTAAGTCATTTCAATCTATAAAATATTGTATCTCTTCATCTTTTATGCCCTTCAATAAAGTTTTTAAAATTTTCTCCATAAAGGACTTACTCGCCTTGCGGTCTGACTTATTCTTAAGTACCCTATCGTTTCACTGGCATTTACCTCGTATCCAGAAACTTTTCAAAACTTTCTATTAAGCCTAATAATTTATCTGTATATACTCTTCACAACTTTGTTTCTTTATATGTTTTTTGTTTTGTTTTGATCTTATTCAAGTGTTTGGGGCTCCAGAATAATGTTGAATAGAAATGGTGATAGTAGACACCTTTGTTTTCTGCCTAAATTTAACGGGAAATGCTTCAAATGTCTCTCTACCAAATGCGATGCTTAGTCTTCAGGGTTTTACTGGCCTGCATTTTTAAATTGTACACAACAGTTAAAACTATTAACTAAATATGGATTCAGCTGAAAAGTTTAATACTAACCAAACTCTTACACACTTTATAAACTCACTGCTTCCTCTCATTCTGTGGCTGGATTTAGTCTTTGACCATTTATAGCTGTGCACCTTATTCAGCATGCTTGCACAGAATCAATCATTGCCTTGCCAATTTTTATTCTACCTCTTAATATTATTATGTCATCACAGTTATAATTTCATTTGAAGTTTTTCTACAGCTTCTTGTTACAATGTTTCTTATGCTTTGCCTGCTTATAGCTGCCAGGATTGGATTATTACTTCAAAGGAGGCCAACTTCCATGCCAGGCCACCATGGAGACACTAAAGAAGCAATGAGCAGAATGCTGCTCCCATGGAAACACAATAAAAGGTCACCCTACACACTACTGGGCCAATGCTTAAAGCATTTATAGAGGTTCCTGACTCACCTCCAGCTCCTAACCAACTGTTCTGGGGACTGTTATATGGCATAACCTTATTGAAAGCTAATATATTATATTATTCCCTCAGACCATAGGAGTCCTAACGCTGGATATATTGTTTTGCATGCCCAATTAGAAATATACCCAGGATGCTTATTTGCAACAGAACTAAAGGCTGCCAAAGATTTGAAAATACCTAATAATTTCTTTACATAGGAGTTAACCGAGGTACAAATAAATTAAGTGATTTTCCCGATATCACCTCAGTGAGAAGCAGAACTATAAAATATGCTCCTAAGGTCCTTTCATTGTAAAATGACTGCAAATTATCCATGGACTTCTAGAATGTAACTTATGTCTGGACAAACAGAAATCAGCCTGGAGCAAACTGTCATCTGCAAAACATACTGATGTTGTATGAAGAGAAGTCTTAAAACTCCTCAATATTAGACCATTATGACACTTTAGTATTAATTTACAGCATGCCTGGGAATGCTAACTACAGGCAACACCCTCAGAATTCTGCAGTTATAACTAAATAAAGCAAACTATAGAAGTTAGTCCATAAACATGTCAACTCAACTGGACAGAAACATTTTCCAGATTTAATCCAGAATCCCACTGAACTGTGGCTTACACGGTGGCATTAACAAATCTGAAGAAAAAGGTAGGGGCAATGGAGATGCAGACCGAATCGGAGAAGCAGGATAGGTAGAGGGTGTCTAGTATTTTCCAGGGAAAGAGAACACAGAATTTGGAGAATGTGAACACCTAGGACCTTCAGGGGTCTCTTTTGTGGGGAATGTTAGCTGAGTAAACTAATCTCAAGATGCCTACTTCATTTTACCTAGATCTTATGCTCAACAAATAACCTTCTGAGGACTAATTCACTTTCCTATGTTCTAGAGAGGGAGAAAAATGCTCAAAACAGAATTCTCAAGCATTCTAGCCATGAGAATCCACCTTCTACAGATTATTGTACTGACATGGTTCACATATCAATCTCCTAGGTGGGATCAACTCAGGGTGTCAGGGCCACCAGCGTGAAGCATAGTGGATCTTCACCAAGGAAATGTTACTTGTTAAGGCCTCTTCATGGTCATTCTGGATGTCTTTGCTGGGATGCCCAACCTTACTTCACATTCCTTCCATTTCAAAACCAAACCTACCGCCTAAATATATCCTCAACAAAAAGTTTTCAGAGATTTAAAAACATACCGTGTAAAAGCATTAAGATGAATGTGTTGTCTGTACATAAACTGGATATACTTTTTCATCAGTTCTTGGAGAGAAAAGGCTATAGCTGTCAGGTCCTTCCTAAGAGGCACCTTCATCTATACTGCTTGGGTTCCACGGAACCAGAATAATGACACACAACTGCACAGTAAAATTTAAAAACATTTCTTTCTATTTTCATTCCATATTTTAATTATTCACTTTTGACTTCATGAATGTAAAACTGTAACTCTTCAAAGAAAAACAGTAATACTCATTAATTCTGACTGATTCTAAAACTCACTCCCTAAAAATTTAGTTGGTTTGGCTCACTGAATTAGAAGTCCTACAAAATCCTTTCGACATGGTGCTTCCTATGTAGAACTACATATACAAAATAAGTATCTGTGTGCTGGCTCGACCACTAAAAAGTGCTAAGAAAATTCCTTTCCCAGTGAATGTGGACTACCTTTCAATGTCTTTTTCAACCTTATCAATACCTGGAGAGACTAACCAGACCGCATTTTTTTCCTCCCACTGTTTTTTGTCCAACAACAGGAAGTCTCAATCAGTAGCCACCTATGTCTTTCCCAGTTGGTGTCTACGCTGCTACTGGGAGAGACCAAGGACTGTTTCTACTTATGTTCCTCAGCCAAGACTCTATTCTTAGTCTGATACCAAAAATACTCTATCCAGGAATGTCTTGTGAAGTAAGACTATATTGCTTAGGCTGGGATCAAAGTTTCTGAGGATGATCATCATCTCTGGAGTCAGCTCTGGTTCAAAGGTCTCAGTCACTCATATCATTATGCAGGGCTTAAGATTATCTCATCTCTGTGTGAATCTCAGCTTTGACCAAATGCTCCAAGGGAATGATCATCATCAGATATCTTGAAAATATCCCAGATCCTCATTACTTCCTCTGCCCAGACCCTACAAGCATGGAATTGATGCTGCCGACTAGTGATCCTGTTTTGCTCACATTCAAAATTCTGAGCAAACAGGATAGAAAGGAGAAACCACTTACTCTATAAATATGGGTCTCCAAGGTGACCCAGGTAATGGGAAATCCCTAGATACCCCAAACAAAGGTTTGAAATCAATACCAGTGGCCATATTGGGACCTATGCCTTAAAGTAACATTACAAACCTGAGTAGCAAATTGTCGTGTGACTTATGTGGTAGGATAAAATTATCAGGTTATTATTTTTATTAAACAGCTGCAACAATTAAAACTAACAGTTATAGCTAACTAATAGCTAACATTTAATGACTGCTCACCATGTGCTTGGCATTTTATGAGCATCATTTCATTCAATATCCCAGGAGCCTCACAAAGTACTATTATTTTTCATAGATGAGGAAACTGAGTAACTTTACTAATGTCATCCAAAATGGTTAAAGTATCAAACTGAGATTTAAGCCTAGGTCTATTCATATTATTCTAGTTCCTGAGTTTTGAACTCTTGGTTTAAAAAAAAAATGACATATATATTTATACATATATATAATGTAAATATGTATATATATATCTGATATGTATACATTATCAGTCTTACATTTTGGATTTAATGACTGAATTTCAATTTTACAGTCCATGAATAAATATTCATAGTGATATTTACCTGTGTATCACTTCTTCCAATATCACATCATTTACGGTAATTAAACTGGACAAGAACAAGTCTTATAATTATGTAACCAAAAAAAGTACTTACATAGTCAATGGGCTTGAGGGATTTAACTCTAGATGTTGGGCAGCCACAGGAAGTAAGGTCAGCATAGAGGCCTTCTTCTAATACACACTGATTATCAGAAACGTCCTCTTGATAATATAGGAGCCAGCTTAAAAACAAGCAATAAGACATTCAGTCAAATTACATCAGTTGATATCACAGGCTCATCACCATGCTGTGGGAACCAGGGAAGGAGAAGGACAAAGTCATGGTGCTGACCAGCAGCAAAGAAACAGCTTCAGTTTAAAGAAACAGCTTACCACTATCATTTTCTGACTGCTTACCACATGCTAGACATGTGCTAGGTACTTTACCTATATTATCACACTGTGTCCTCAATTTGATGAAGCAGAAACATATCCTTATTTTTATAGGCAACAAAACTAAGGATTAGAAAAGTTAGGTAATTTGTCCAAGGTCTCCTCAACTGTTAAATGACATCATTGAAATCTGAAACAAGACGTCAGCTTTACACTAAAGACATTAGCTTCATTTAGTACCTCCAAGTACAAAACAATGTGATCAGATTACGGTAATTATTAAGTACTTGAACAGATTAGAAAAATACTGCTTGTTTCTCTTTTAGGAAAAACAATAATTTGTATTCTTACTTAAATGATGAATTTGATGTCAGTCTAGGGGAGTAAAGAAACTAGACTCCTAACATCACACAACAGTATATAAAATCTATCACATGTACATCTGATAGCTAATGGAGATTTTTAAAAAGAAATAAACCCATTTGAATCTTTGATAGTGAATTATCTTCAATATATCACTCATCAGAAGCTTGGTTAAGACGTATGTCTTTTGAAAAGAAGGAGCTAAAGGAAGAAATGAATTAGCTATTTCTACTCACTTCTGGTGTGTTTAAGTTTTAGCCTTATAGTTTAAGACCATAAGAATGTACTCTTGCTAGGCCAGGTTAACTTAGGATAACCACAGATATGCTCTGTAACATTATAATTTACTGTCCTATCTTCTATGTAATTAGGCATTTTATCAAAGGTTTTCAATGTGTTAGGCATGGAGTTAGGCCCTTCATGTACATCATTTTTTTGTCCCTCATAAGAATCCTTTGAGGTAGGTACTGTTATTATCCCTCCTTGAGGAGAAAAATGATTCAGACAGATGATCTAATTTAAAGGTTATATATTGAGAAAGTGGTGGAACTGGTCTTTAATCTCCAGGTCTCCCAAGTACTCCAGGTACTTAAGCAGAAACCGCCAGGGTTTCTGTAGTCTTTAAAAAACTGCAGTTTGATAAACTACACACACACACCCAGAGAGAGAGAGAGACAGACAGACAGAATATTCACTACATAAAGCAAATATGACTAATTTGTCCCAGATTTTAGTGTCAGGAAAAAACACTTTCCTCCAGAAAACCTTTAATACTTCCCTTTGTTAGAAAATTAAAATATATCTTACTAAATAATTTTTTTATCTTAGTGGAGAAGAAACTCAGAGCCAAGTACTAGTAACAAAATTATTTTAGGTGTCTGGTATATATTACTCTCTCACTAAAGAGGTGCAGATAATCTGTTTAACTTATAGCACCCTATTTTATGTGTTTTAATATTGTAAAACCCTCATATTCTTTTCTGTAAATATAAAAATAATAATATACACAGAGAAATTCAAACTAGTAAGAGTTATAGAAAATGAGAGGGAAAGATTAGTGGAGTTAATCAAGAAGGTTAACAGAGGGAATCATTGTGAAACTTAAAGATACACTCAGTTTAAAATCAAATAGGGACCACAAACATATATATCAATAGGAGGCCAAACGGGTAATGTACAGAAGTAGCGTACCAGGTTAAAAAAAACAAAACCAGAAATATATCCTATGGTACACTGGGATCACATAGGCCATTTACTTTTTTTATTTTTAAAAAGAATTTTTTAATGTTTTATTTATTTCTGAGAGAGAGAGAGAGAGAGACAAAGAGAGAGACAGCATGAGCAGGGGAGGGTCAGAAAGAGAAGGAGATATAGACTCTGAAACAGACTCCAGGCTCTGAGCTAGCTGTCAGCACAGAGACTGATGTGGGGCTCGAACCAATGAATCGCAAGATGAACCTGAGCTCGAACCCATGAACCTGAGCTGAAGTGGGATGCTTAACCGACTGAGCCACCCAGGCGCCCTGTAGGCCATTTACTTAACAGTAATTATTGCCAAAGGTGAATGCTTCTTTTCAAATTCTTTGATTTTTTTTTTTTAAAGAGGTTAAAAACGTCATAAACCCAAATACTGATACATTTTGTTTAACACACTATGTAGGCCAAACAAATAACATTGCTGGCTGGCTAGCTTTACCTGAAACGTACAGTCTTTCACATAGAGCAGGGATTAGCCAACTACAGCTTGTGGGCCATCTGTCCCATTGCCAGCTTTATACAGATCACAAGCTAAGACTGCTTTTCACATGCTGCAGTGTTTTGTTTGGTTTTTTAAATTTTTTAAATGTTTATTTTTGAGAGTGCACGTGAGCATGCATGTATGTGTGTACACACGTACGTACACACACACACACACACACACACACACACACACACACACGGAAGGGGCAGAGAGAGAGAGGGAGACACAGAATCCAAAGCAGGTTCCAGGCTCTGAGCTGTCAGCACAGAGCCTGATGCAGGGCTTGAACCCACAAACTGTGAGATCACGACCTGAGCTGAAGTTGGATGCTTAACCAACTGAGCTACCTATGCTTCACTGGTTTTAAAAAATTACAACAATAGCTTGTGACATGTAAATATGCTATACAGTTAAAATTTCATTGAATTAAGAAGCATTTTATTGAAATACAGTCATGCCATTTATCTTCTGTGGCTGCTTTAGTGCTTATAATGGCAGTGCTGAGTAGCTGGGACACAGCCTGTATGGCTCACAAAGCCAAAAATACTTACTACCTGGCCCATATAGAAAAGGTTTGCTAACTGACCCCTGGTATAGGTAAGGCAAAAAATACTCAGCTGAGTAAATGTTGGAAGAAGGAAAGATGGAGACAGTGTAGGGATAGAATGTGAATGGATGGGAAAAATGAGACTGATGGTAAATCCTGGAAAAGGAGGCATTTGAACTTCGTCTGACTCGTATTAGAGGGATGACTGTGGGATTTAAGGCAAAGTAGTAAAAGTATGAAACTGGACTTGGGGACATATAATTGGGCTGTAACTAGTTTGTGGTAAACAATGGAAGTAAGATAATACTGGAGTGGCACTACTTAGGAGACAGAATTTCTTCAAGCGGTAGAACTGATTCAAGAGAAAAAGTAAAACTGATAAAAATCCAAGATATCTTAAAGAATGAACAGAGAGATTCTGAAGAGTTATTAGGTAAATACTTGAAAGAGACCTACCACTGAATTGCACACTTTAAAATGGCTAAAATGGCAGCACTCTCCACAATAGCTAAAACATGGAAAGAGCCTAAGTGTCCATCAACAGATGAATGGATCAAGAAGATGTGGTTTATCTATACCATGGAATACTACATGGCAATGAGAAACAATGAAATCTGGCCATGTGTAGCAACATGGATGGACCTTGAGGGTGTGATGCTGAGCGAAATAAGTCAGGCAGAGAAAGACAAATATCATATGTGTGCACGTATAGGAGGATTAGAAGGAGCTTAACAGAGGACCAAGGGGGAGAAGAAGGGCGGAAATGGTGGGGGAAAGGGGGAGAGGCAAACCATGAGAGACTCTTGAATGCTGACAAAAACTGAGGACTGGTGGATGTGTGGGGGAGGAGGGGTGGGCATGGAGGAGGGCACTTGTGGGGATGAGCACTGGGTGTTATGTGGAAACTAATTTGACAATAAACTATGTTTAAAAAAAAAAAATAAAATAAAATAAAATGGCTAAAATGGACCTTGAGAGCTTGTTTGGAGGTTCTAGCAGGGGAGCGCAGTTACTCGTATACCGTTGACTGAAGAACGGTCCTCCTCTATTGGGAAAGGTCGTCCTCTTCGACCGAGTGTGCAGCTTGGAGGAGGGGGGAGATGGGCATGGAGGAGGGCACTTGTGGGGATGAGCACTGGGTGTTATATGGAAACCAACTTGACAATAAACTATTTGTAAAAAATAATAAAAGCATTTAAAAAATTAAAAAAAATAAAATGGCTAAAATGGTAATGTGTAGTCTATGTATATTTTACAATTTAAAAAAATGGAGGAAATATGTTTTACCCTTGAGAATCACATATGGTTCATTTATATCTGAGGAAGACCTAGTATATTGCTGTAGTTCAATTAACACAAGATTTATTTTTTATTTATTTTTACTACTTTTATGTTTATTTATTTGAAAGAATGGGGGAGGGGCAGAAAGAGAGAATCCCAAGCAGGCTCTACTAGGTCAGTGCAGACCCAGATGTGGGGCTCAAACTCATAAACTGTGAGAATAGGACATGAGCCAAAATCAAGAGTCAGAAGCTTAACTGACTGAACCATCCTGAAGCCCCTAGATTTAATTTATTAAAATTGATTTAATTCAAAAAATTAAAAAGAATTGCCTCTCTCTCTCTGCTTCTCCCTGCTCACTTGCTCTCTCTCTCTCTCTCTCTCTCTCTCAAAATAAATTTAAAAAGGGAGGGAGGCACCTGGGTAGCTCAGGTGGTTAAGTGTCCAACTCTTGACTTTGGCTCAGGTCATAATCTAGTTCATGAGTTCCAGCCCCACATTGGGCTCTGTGCTGATAGTGCAGAGCCTGCTTGGGATTCTCTCTCTTCCTCTCTTTCTGCTCCTCTCCTGCTCACTTGTGTGTGCATGCTCGCTTTCTCTCTCTCAAAAAAGAAAAGATTAAAGCAATCCTAGGTCTGACATTTGGTGTGGAATCTTGGGAACACTAACTCTGAAATCAGGAGTACTCATCTGTGAAACAAGGTTGATTTGATAAATAATTTCAACAAAATATACATATTTTTAAATTTAGGAGTAGTACATCTAATATAGACAAAAACAAGTTTCTTAAAGAGCATTCTATTATACTATCCAATAAACATACAAGTATTCAAAATGTTTAGGAAATAATCTAAGGTAGCAGTGAGAAAATAAAATGACCATAATGCTCTCAGAGTTGGCTCATTAGCATTTCATTTCTCTATATCATACAATGGTTCATACTATGAACCACTGTATTAGCAAAATTAGTATTAGCAAAATAATAATACATTTAGTATCAGCAAAATTACTATAGGCTAATTAGCTGCCCAATGACTAAAAGAACTTTTTAAATTCACTGTGAATGCAAAATAAATAAACAAGTCAAATCCCTGTGAATTTAAAGGAAATTTAGTTACTGAAGAACAGTAGAAAGCACTCAACAGTGTACTTACCAGCCCCGAAGAACTTTAAAAGAACACGGCATGAATGAAGTCAAATCAGAAATTTCTTCTGTAAAATCTACACATTCACCCTGGAACCCTGGTTTACTGAATGCTTTGAGCTACAAGAACAATAACACAACAATTTGACAGGAAACAACTGTTTGACATTATCACAAAAGCAAATGAAAGCCTTTTATTTCCTGTTTTTATTTTAAAAATTAAGCAAAATATTAGAAAGAACTTTACCTATTACCAATGAATCCAGGTTAAGGATGATATGCTCTTTAAACTTCCACTGTTTGTTTCCTTACCCATTTCACGCAATGTCACCATTTATTGACCATTTTCATCCAGCTTTTGCATCAGATTCTGGGCACAGGGTCGCAGAAAATAATTCTGCCGATAAGATTAAATCAGAATCCTTCCTCCACTAAAATGTGGTCCCTGTCTATTGTGTCAAACAATTATTATCCCACGTGGTGAGATGACATGCCTAAAATAAGCAGCGATGTACTGTTATATGTGAAGGCAGTTTCAGTTAGTATGAGGGGTGGTTGGTGTTGTCTTTTCTCTTCCCAAGTCTTGCTGATCCAGTTAATAAAAGGTTGAAGCATGAAGGCGTGCCCCTAAGTGGGCCTGAGAACACAGGAGCAGAGGGCAGAGAAAATATTGCCGACAAGATTAGTGCAAGATTTACGGTGAACAAAGACATCCACATCCTATATTTCAGCTAATGGGCTTCTGCTTACTGTTACGAATATCTTAAATGTATAGCTTACTGTTATATATAACCACATTTCTACTTCAGTTCTTTTTGTCAAGAAAAATCCATGAAATCTCAAAGTTATTTGCTTCATACCAGAAATCTGCAACTCTAGTGGCCTTGAATCTATATAATAGGAAAGAAAAAGTTAATGAGGCCTGTAAATATTTCAAAATACATGGGAGCCTTTAAATAACATAGCCCACAGGTTCACCCTGCACTGACAGGCCTGCATTGTAGTTAAAAATGCATCATAATGAGCACTGGGCAGCACTGTCCTTTTTCCTGCTCATGCTGAATCAAGAACAAGGCTTCTTTGAGCAGTCGATGTTTGCCTCCTTCATCTTCCCAAGAGTCCTCTCAGAGGCTGATGGCCTCTGAGTTCTGCACAACTGCGTCTTGACTGTCGTCTTCTGCTCTGACATCAAAGACTAGTGAAAACCAGGGAAGTGGGGGAACGGACTCCCCTGGACCATCTGTGGCTTGCACAACTTCCTATTGTGAAACCAGTCTGCATTTGGATCATTAAAGCACCAGGGACTCCCTGCCTTAAGGAAGTTTCTATCATGATCCTTCTGAAGTCCAGAAAGAAACAGACCTCTGCAAATATTCCTCATGTACGCACAATTCTACGTGTCCAGGGAAACTGCCCGTAATTTCTTTGATAAGAACACACATTTTGGTTAGTCGTTTTATAGACTACATGCTTTAACTTTAAGGCTTATAGAACATTAGGTTGAGAAGTATGCCACAATTTAACTTTCAAAAATGTATAGTAATTTTTTCTGTATGCGAATATTATCTTAATTCATAAGAGTTGGAAAAACCACATGCAAACAGAGGTCACGGCTGTCTTGTTCACTCTGCAAATACCCAGTTTTTACACTGCTGAGCTTAAGATTTATACTTCAGTATATCACCATGAAACCATGAAATCCCACACAATTGACAGTGCAAACTAAATATATTTCAGATGGGATATGTCGTAGCCAACTCTAGTGTTTAATCTGTCTTCATAACCAGAAACATTAATTAAAATACACACAGACACACACACACACACATTTGCCATAAAAGTACCTTTTTGATTCGATGGGTTAGAATATTCTTTGCCCAAGCTAAAAAAAATCAGGCTTAATGCCAATCTGAGCTGCCAAAATGAGATACCATATTGGTTCACCCAAAATTTGACCAACCCCAGAAAAGTAATTCCTCACTCTGGTGACCTGATGAATGCCTCAACAGAACATTCTCATAATAATGTTCTGAGATTGGTCCATAAAGAAACCAATTCTGTGATTATTAATTAGAATTAAATTGTGGTTTCTACTCTTAGTAAAATTAAGTAACTAACAGTATCTTGGTAAAATAAGTCCTAGGAAAAGGTAGGTGGATAAATCACAACTTTGTTTTCCTTTCCAGATAAATGGAGAATATACAAAATAATTCAGATAGGTTGCTTAGAATCAAGGCAAACAGATAAGAAAGAGATGAGTTTATTTCAAACTAAACCTGTCCCTCTGTGCCATTTAGGTATGGCTCAATCCCTATCAGCTTCCCAAAGGGAACTGTATAGATGCAAAAAAAATAAAAAAATAAAAAATAAAAAAAATTAAAAAAAGACTGCATACCACTGTTTTGCAGTGCAGACTGCCTTTTCACATATATTATTTTCTTTAGAATGAGTCGACTCTATCAGAAACCATCATTAGCTTATGATGAACTTTTTGCAGAAATGTTTTATTATGTACTTTTCATTTATGATATACATGAATAAATGTAATAGGTCTTTAATATGACAAACGAAGAACTTTTTTTAATTACTGACCAAACACCATAAGTTGTGCTCAATGTCACAATATCAGAATAATTTTTTCAGTGTAACTTTATTTATTCCAATGCTAAAACAATTTTTATGAGAAACTTTCTATCCTACTTAAACAAGGCTTTCTGTAGCTTTCTGGATCTTCCTCACACAAACATGTTCATTATTAAACAAAGAACAGTCTTGTTTCTATTTGTTTCAATTCTGTTATTGCATCACACTGTCTCAGTTGTCTTGTTTTGTACTCCTCACATCAATACTTACTACACAATAATTTTATTTCCCTGATTACTTGTAAAGGGCTTTCTTTACTTAGCTCTTACTGAGTATTTCTGGTCTCTGGACTCTATAAAAATGATCTGGTTGTAGCACCATGAAAAAGTATTTTCCTCTAGTACTCTTGAATCTTACTAGCCTAAAACTGTCACTTTCCTACCCCCCATACAGGACAATAACCCCAACTGTTAAAGATGCTGTAATCACTCTAAAATTCAATGTGGACAAACTATCCAATACAAGAAAATATCCAGTTGCTTTTTCTCAGCTAGAATCATAAAGTGGAACAGAGGCTCAATATTTAAAGAAATTAAAATTTCTACTAACAGTATTTGCAAATGCACTTGAAAAAGATTCTAGGAAGAAAAAAAGGTCCTCAGTTGTATCAAAGGGCAGAAGTGGTTAGAATTCCTAGAGAACAGTGCCTGACTACACCTCTTTGAAAGCTAAAGTCACTTTTATAAGATTTAATCTATTGAGATGTCTGATGTTCTGCTAAGACAAAAAGATGATGAAATTATGAATATAATCCATATATACTGTTTATGTTTTGTTTTCTTTGGGGAAAAATAAAAATATAATTAAATGTCAGCTCCTATTATGAAGAACTATATAATGATGCTGTATATTTTAAGTTGCAATTAGACTTGATCTAATCTTCAGCCATAGGTAAAACAATGATCTTCTGCATTAAAGGAGGTATTCTGGGTAGAAAATAAGACAAATCTCATCATAATATGGTGACATATCAGAATTAATATATTTATTTGCAGAACATTCATGATGTGTATTTATCTCTGTACACATACATATTCTGGCTTTTCTCTTAGGTTGATGAGGTTCCCTTTATTTATTTATTTAATTTTTGAATGTTTTATTTATTTTTGAGAGAGAGATAGAGACAGCATGAGCAGGGGAGGGTCAGAGAGAGAGGGAGACACAGAATGTGAACTAGGCTCCAGCCTCTGAGCTAGCTGTCAGCACAGAGCCTGATGCAGGGCTCGAACCCACGAACCGTGAGATCATGACCTAAGCCGAAGTCGGATGCTCAACCAAGTGAGCTACCCAGGCACCCAGATGAGGTTCTCTGTAAAATCACCAGCATTTAAAAAAAAAAAAAAAAAAAATTATTTCTTGGACTTCAACTCTGAAATGTCATTTCCTCCTTATTTCTCAGTGAAAATAACATCTGAAATAGTCAATATGACTATCACAGATATTTGTGAAGAAGAAAATACTTTCTAGTTACTGAATGGAACCAGAGTGTCAGCCAAGATCCTTTTCCCTTAAGTAAAAACAAGCGAAACATTCTGAAAATGTGGTCCAACAGAAATAATACGAACTTTGAAGCGGTAAACTAAGGAGGCTTTGTCTTCATGTTACTGAATACTCAGCTATCATATACCTGTCGGAAACATTTATTTCACAAGGCTATGGCTGAGCCATATCCAGAAATATGAAGTGGGGCTGACTGCACTGGGCGTTTTCTGCTGCTTCCTTTCTCTTCAAGTTGGACTGGAAATACTATAAAGAAAATACTCTGAGCAATCTGCCCCAAACAAGGAAGTCCATAAAAAAAGAACAGGAATGTAGGAGGGAAAAAACAGCACTTAAAAGAATGTGACTTTTATCTGCACTTAAAAACTTAGAAAATGTGCAGTTTGTAATTATCCCTGTTTAACTCTTTAACTACTCATGTTGATTCCTGAACAAGTGCTTTAAAAGTCCTCTGCTGGAGTTTTCAAGGATTCAAAACACAGATCCGGCAGGAAGTGTCTCTGAATCAACAACTCAATTATATTCAAAAAGGAAATATTCCCATTAGGACTTGAACTAATCAGAAAATAAGAAAACCTGAAAACACTTAACAGAAACACGATTACAACTAAGCTGACTTGAACTACATTAAATACTTGCAAGAACACGAAAAACATACACATTCAGAGAAAAAGATTCAGCTTCATCTAAAGCCAGCAAATGTCCAATATTTAAGCTTAATCACTCAATTAGCTTATTTTTCCAAATCTGTTATTTAAAATGAGACAGAGGAAGCAATGTCTCTTATCCCTTCTCCTTCTATGAATGTACTGATTATACCACATGTCTTTCTCTGATGTAAAATCCTGAAAATGTGGTTTGAGGGGAGTCAGATATTAAAAAATGCCTATTTTGTTATTTCTAGCTGTGTGAAATGACACTTAAATTCTAAATCTTGGTTTTCTCATTAATAAATGCAATTAACTTTGACCTTCCAGAGTTATCAGAAGCACAAATTAAGCATAATTTGTAGCCCGCAATGGATCATAAACAAATGTTAGGCTCCAGAGTATTGTCCAATCCTTGAAACCATTAACACACTAGAAATAAACATGCAGGGCTGCAAATTTGCTAGTGCTTTTAGGAAATATGTGAGTTAGGTATTAGAAATACATTCACATAACAGGCATGCCAACACAGCCATTTTTCCACGTTAAGTTTGCTCCTCCAAACACAGCCTAACATACTGTGCTGAATAAGAATGTGACATTGAATGGGGGGGCGCCTGGGTGGTTCAGTAGGTTACCCATCAGACATTGGATTTCGGCTCAGGGTCATGATCTCACAGTTCGTGAGATCCAGCCCTGTGTCAGGCTCTGTGCTGACAGTGCCAGGGCCTATGGGACTCTCTCTCCCTCAATATCTGCCCCTCTCTCATTCGACCTTGTGTACATGCACACTCTCTCAAAATAAATAAAGTTTAAAAAAAAAAAAAAAGAAGAATGTGACATTGAAGAATGAATGGGCAACAGGAAAAGAGTGGCAGAGGTTCAAAATGACCCCAAAGAGGTCAGAGTTAAAGCTCTCTGAGGAGAAACCAAAAGGAAATGTGGTAATTCCAGGCCAATACAACCAGTAAGGAAGATGGGCACTCTTCTGCTCATGGGTACCAAGTACAATATAAACTGTCCTGCCATATAGATGTAAGCAATTTATCTGAAGGAAAGAAAGAATTGAGACATTGAGACAAAGGGCACAAATGCTTTTAGTAAATAAAAAAATTTTGAAACATACCAAATGGGGAGGCTCATTTATTCCAAGTGGTTCCTGAAACATATATTAAAACATTTTAACAATTGTAATCATATAATCTTACTTATCTTTTTGAAAGTTTGAAATAGCATTTGAAAAATTTTTTTAAAAAGTCTAATTTACCAGGTTTCTTGAACTAGTTATGACCCTCAAATACCTTACTGAATTATCTTGATTTTATTATTTATTACTCATTCATTTTGAGTAATGTAGCTGGGAAAAAATACGTGCCTCGATGTCCATCAGAAAGATGGAGTCTGAGCTTCCTACCATTACCCTTCTCACCACTATTTCATGGGCACTCTTCTTGTTCTGTGTTGTTATTATCTACACTGGCCACACTCTTTCCTAACTTCATGATTTTGCACATGAGGAGATTATTCCCTCTTTGAGGACTGTTTTTTCTGCCCTACGTCATTGTCTGGCTAAACTGCTTATATCCCTAAAGATATCACTCAACACATCCTTTTGAGAAGAGGCCTGGTGCCCAACTCCCAGGCTCTGAGTGCTCTTCACAGACTCCCCCGCACCGCCTACACACTTCAGCTCCTCACTTATCATACTACCGTCAGTCACCTACACATCAATCTCCTCAAAGAGATGGAGACCCATCAGGGCAATCCTATTCATCTTTTATCTCCCGTGATCAGTAGTGTCTGCCATATGAGGCACTAAATAAATACTGTTAAATGAGTGAAGTGATCAAATTACAGCCATCTCACTGATGTGCTGATACCACCTACTACTAGCTCTCTATAGAATCTAAAGCAATTCATACGCTATTTCATTTTCTCTATGTATTCACATAACATAATCCAGCAGTTTCACTTTTATAAAGCCTGTACTACACATTAAACTGCATGCTATTACATGCTCTAGGATTGGTTATGATCATAGCTAACTCACCAGTTGAATAGGTCGTATGGACATGATTATATTATTTGATGCTCCCCAGTCAAAAAAGCATTTGTATTTCCCTTTCTCTAAAATGTACTGTTCTCCACAAAAGAACTTCTGCTGGTAGGCAACCCATCTAGTAGGGAAAAAAAGAAAAAGAACAGAGGTGATACAGAATCGAACAAACAACAATTTTAAAACCAAACCTCTCAAAGTTCTCAGAATGGGAGAAAACTTACACGCCGCTTTTAACATGAATGGATCTGGTTTCGCTGCCAAAGCCGATTTCTTCTAAGTCAGAAATTTCCTGATTTGTAATGTCAATAAACTTCCCACTTTCTAGGTCAGATTCAAATAGTGTGATAGAAGATTCTATAAAATTCTATAAAGAGGAAGAGGAAAGTTAAAGAGAGCATAAGGATTTTGTTCTACGGATTGTTGTATCTTAGCACAATTTTTCACATGCTTGGGATCTCACACAAATTAACTCCAGAAGAATTTTAAATGCAGCTGGAAATGATTTTGATAGTTATTACTTTTAAAGTTTAAAGAAAAAAGTAACTCTCAATTAACTTTAATCAAGAAAACACCATTTTTATATAAGTGGAAACTAATCAAGAGTTGGCAAATTGCTGGGACTTTAGCCTATTATATGTTGCCTACCTATAAAGGAAGCTAAAGTTTCACTGTGCCTAAAGAGTGAAAGCCACAGCATGGATCCAAGAGTAAATACACAATGTACAGTGGATATTTTGTTGGAGAGAATTTTATAAGCTTAAATGTAAAAGAAAAAATAAAATTTCCTTGACAAAAGAGTAAAAAAAATTAAAAGGAGGACGTTTTAAAAGTTTTATAGATAATGTATTTATAATAAGAATATCATAAAAATTTTAAGATCCAAGTTGATAAATCTGCAAAAGACAGAGACAATTCACAAAAAATATTAGCATTAAAAACAAATAAGCAAAAGTCCAGTTCCAATAGTAAAAACTAAGAAATTCAAATTAAAACCACTAGATACAATTTTCACTTTTTAAAATAAGGAGGTTCTAAAAATCCAGTTTCATCTGGAAACATTACTAGCAGAAATAGATGTTGGATAGGGGCATCTGGGTGGCTCAATTAGTTATGTGTCTTGGGCTCAGGCCATGATCTTGTGGTTCTTCAGTTCAAGTCCCGCACAGGGTTCTTTGCTGACAACTCAAAGCCTGGAGTCTGCTTTGGATTCTGTGTCTCCCTCTCTCTCTGCCCCTCCCCTGCTTGTGCTCTGTTTCTCAAAAAATGAATAAACGTATATACATATATATATGTGTGTGTGTGTGTGTGTATATATATATATATGATATATATGTATATAGGATAGCGATTTTAGAAAATAATTTAGAAATACATTTTAAAAGACAGATATTGTTTAACTCTCTGATGTCATTGGTAAAATCCTTTTCTTTAATCTAGAAAAAGTTTTCCGAAACTAAATGATGGGTAATTTATATGCAAAGATGATTTTTATTTTACAATACCGAAAAGCTATAAATGGTGCAAATGCCTAAACGATGTATAAAGATAAACCTTTATGCATCTACCTACCACCTGATGGAATATACTTACTACTGGCCAGGAGCCTTATGTGTCTTATTTCCAAAAGAGCAATCACATAAGATTATATTACCATCATTCTCATTTTCCAGCTAAGGAAGGTGAGTAAGTTGCCTGAGGTAACACAGCTACTGAGGGACAGAGACTGAATTTAAGTCCAAATTTGTCTATGTATCTACCTACCTTAATCACTGTCAGATAGGAGGAAAGAAAAGGACAAAACCTCAAACTTCTAAAACTGGTAAGATGATAAGCATGCAAAAAAAAGCCCAACTTTTCATAAGAGAAGGCTAGCAGGAAAAAAACTGAAGGGTGGTTGGGTCCAGGGAGGTTGGACAATTTTAACCTACATTTTTTTCAAATCTTTATAACAGATATACTTTTTAATTGGAAAATACAGAATACATTTATTTTTTAATTTTTACTAGTTTTGAGAGAGAGAGAGACAGAGTGTCAGTGGGGGAGGTGTAGAGAGAGAGGGAGACAAAGAATCTGAAGCAGGCACCAGGCTCTGAGCTGTCAGCACAGAGCGTGACGCAGGGCTCGATCTCACGAACCGTGAGATTATGGCCTGAGCGGAAGTCAGACATTTAGCCGACCGAGCCACCCAGGAGCCCCAGAATACACTGCTTTTAAAAGAACCAAAATCTCTTTCTCTATTACTACTATTTTGTTGTTTGTAGATTAGTCTTAGACCTATGGAAAATGTTAGCAACTTCTCTAAGTCTCAACAATACCAATTTTCTCCTGCTTTTAATACATTATAAATTTAAGAACAGATTTCTAGGATAAGCATTCACTTTATATGAACAAGCAAAACAGTGTCAAAAACAACCAAAGCATCTATAAGAAAATACATTCAAAAAATTCTCATTTACTACTTGTCAACTTCCAACGATTTAAAAACTGTTCCTATAAATGGATCAAATTTCATTTGAGAATTTAGGATAAAAGAGAACGGCTTTTTGCCTGAAATGTTTATTAAAAAATAATTCATACCATAATTGTGTTTTTAATTCCTCCTTGACAGTAAACCTTTGGAACCTGAGAATATGTGTTACCTCATTACCTTCACAAGTTTCTTTAAAAAAAAAAAAAAAAAGTGAGAGTTGGGCGAATTTATTTTACATCACTAACATCATCCCTTCCTTTTTTTTTTTTTTTAAATGGTTATTTATTTTCGAGAGATAGAGAGACAGAGCATGAGTAAGGGGTGGAGGGCAGAGAGAGAGGGAGACACAGAAACTGAAGCAGGCTCCAGACTCTGAGCTGTTAGCTCAGAGACCAACGCAGGGCTCGAACCCACAAACTGTGAGTTCATGACCTGAGCCAAAGTCCGTATGGGTCAGTATGTTATGTTGGAGTAAAATAGGACAAAGACATAAAAAGATAAATACAGATACATGCACATGTGCTGTGTCTGTGCCCTTTCATTAAGAAGTAACTTGCATTATTTTGCAATGTACTTTACTTGTGCAATTATTTGCACAAATCCTATTGTGTGGGCTGTGCAAGAGTGAGCTGGAAAGCAGGCAATAATGCAGCGTGGAGCTGAGCAGAGGAGGGACCCACTGTCACAGGACCCAATGCCAAGTACAAGAGCTGGATGCTGCCATATGCTTGAGGATTCACAAACAGAATTCCTCACATGGCTTGAGTTTGTGTCCTTCCTACTCTGTCTGCTATTCTCAGAGACCTGGCCATGGGCCACAGGAGACTCTGAAGCGGCATCGCTCTCCTCTTTCCCATCTTCTGCTTTTGTTTATTCAAGGCTTTTCTTGCCTTACAGCTTTTGCCTTCTTTTGCCTTCTTGCCTTATAGCTTTTGCCTACTTTTTCTCAGTACCTTTCTGAGCCACTTTCCTTTTTTCACTCTCTGTATTTTTCACTCAAATCTACTAATTATAGTATCTGATCTAGTTAACTAGTTAGCATCAATATGCTGTCCCTGCTGGACAGAGCTCTACCTCTAAGCCAAATCCAATCACCTGGGGCTAAATGTCCTGCAGATACATGTGCAAAGTGTGATATAAAACACACAAAAAACTGTAAAAACCCAAGCCCATAACTTCTAACTGTCTTGTTCAGGTGACTGCAATAGGCACTTAAGGGTGTTATGCTGAGTTATGCTGAGCGAGATAAGTCAGGCAGAGAAGGACAAATATCATATGTTTGCACGTACAGGAGGATTACGAGGAACTTAACGGAGGACCAAGGGGGAGAAGAAGGGGGTAAATGGAGGGAGACAAACCACGAGAGACTCTTGAATGCTGAGAACAAACTGAGGACTGATGGGTGTGGGGGGAAGGGGGGAGATGGGCATGGAGGAGGGCACTTGTGGGGATGAGCACTGGGTGTTATATGAAAACCAACTTGACAATAAACTATTTGTAAAAAAAAAAAAAAAAAAAAAGTCATGTCCAGAGTAAGTTCTATGAGATTTCTATGTTATTAGCATCCCTGCTTTGCCAGGGATGCAATTATGTAATTTTAAAAGTCACACAGATTAAAGTGGAGCTCTATTGCTTGGGAAGAATGAATAATGATGGAATGATCTAAAATATGTACTCCATTTTATATTTTTAAAGGACTTATATCCAAGGGAAAATCTGGATAGCTTATTATAGTTTCTGGTCCAGAACTCCCCATTGTCAAAAAATGAGCAGATGCTTTAGGACCAGAGATAAATCTTTAAGGATTAGTAAATTGGGTGTTTTTAAATTCCATACAATCCCACAGCTGATCTTCCCTGGAGCTCTTATGCTATAACCCACTGGTGAACAAAGTAACATGAGACACCAGCGGATAATTGGTATATCCATTAATTTAGGAGAAATAATGCTCTCCCCATTACATACCACCTTGTTTCAGAGATCTGAAAAGAGGCCCCAGGTCTGAAAATCCTAACAGAGACAAATCCAAAAGTGAAGCTTGTATAAAACTGAGGGAAAAATATCAAGGAAGCCAAGGAATAAAAATTCCTTGTTTAACCTCTGGGGTCTAAATACTCCTATGTCATTCTGGATCTTTCCTTTAAAAAAAAAAAAAAAGAAAGAAAGAAAGAAAGAAATTAACTCAAGTCAGTATATCCGCCTGCCTCATTTGGAATTAGAAACATATTTCCTGTTGTCTTCTCCAAGAACTCCAAGACACAGATCACATTATCCGTAAGGAACATGTCCAGAATTTGACCTTAGTAGATTCACAGTGTTGTGCATTCTGAAGTCAGACATTAGAAAACCGTAGTGCATTCTGCAACTTTGCTATTTATCCTCTTATTTATTTTATCTTATATTACTTTAACTTAGATCTTACATGTAGCACATCATTCTTTCCCAGGTTAGGGACCTGAAAGATGTCTCATGTCAACTCTACCTGCTAACCTATGCAGGCTGTGAAAACCATGAGAGCTTTAAATCCTATGTCTAACAATACTTTATCTTAAATTTAAAATTTTTCAGAGAGGATTATGTCTTATCACAAAAAAAGATAATAAAGGGGTCAGGAAGAAATTTTGGGAGAAGATGGGTATGTCTGGTCTTGATGGTGGTGATGGTTTCCCTAGTGGACACATACCTGCAAACTCATGCAGTTGCATATGTTAAATATGTACAGCTTTTTTTTTTTAAAGCATTTATTTATTTTTGAGAGACCGAGTGTAACAGAGTGCAAGTGGGGGAGGAGCAGAGAAAAAAGGAAACACAGAATCTGGAGCAGGCTTCAGGCTCTGAGCTGTCAGCACAGAACCTGATGCGGGGCTCCAACACATGAGCCATGAAATCATGACCTGAGCCGAAGTCAGAAGCTTAAATGACTGAGCCATCCAGGTGTCCCTGTAAAACTCTTTACATATCAATAGTACATCAATAAACTGGTTAAAAAAAAAAACAAAACAAAACCCAAAACTCTTCTCCACTATCTGCTATGTCTGAAGAACGCAAAATATTTCATATGCAAATATTTTAGTGAACATAAATTTAAATTATAAATGAACTGCCTCAAAGTCATGTAAATATTGATTATACATGTGTACTGGTCTGCAATGTTACCATATATTTATAGCTACAAATGAAATGCTAATAAGCCTTTGGTTGAATGATATCAAGTTTTCCAATGTTAAGATACTTTTTTAGTCTAATCATTCTGCAACAACAACAAAAAAAAGGAAAATATGACATGAGCCCTAGAGTAACACAAACTTTCCCTCAAATCACAATTCTACACTTGGGTATGGCTCCTACCTGAGACCCTTAGTTTCTGTACCTGTAAGATGAAAATGATAACAGTCTCTATCTTGCGGTCTTTGTGAAGATTCAGTACAAATATGCTACATGTAAGGCTATTAATAAGCACTTGACAAATGTCAAGATTATAATAATATCTTTATAGGCTAACAAGTAGTCTTTTAATTGTTAAAAAAAAAATCTTACCGTAGGAGACAAAGACTTTATGTCAAGGGCATTTTTATCTATATAAAAGCTGTCATTATTTTCATAAATGCCCCAAACTTGTATGCAGCAGTAATCAACAAGCCAATTCCTATCAATTTTTTCCAATGGTATATTATCATACTGTCCATATCAAATACTTACTAATTATGTGGCTATATATGGTATTTATATCTTTTCATATTTTCTATTATTGGGAGATTTCACTGAGTGATTTGGGGTTTTGTTTGTTTTAGTCATAGTCATCTTGAGAAGATGCTGTCACATTCATTGTTGAACATTTCTAGGATCAGCAATGCTTCCATTCAGCTACCTTTTTAAATAAGGAGGGAAAATACTAAGAATTATTCAACACTAGGGTAGAAAATGCTTTGAACCATGACCCACAGTTCCCTGAATGCATGTGGTTGTGAAGAATTAAAGTAAAATGATGAAGGCTCTATCTTGTTTTGTCTTCCTTGCCTTTTTAGTGGTCAAGAATGGAATGGCTAAGTAGAGAAAGTGCATGAATCTTGTATAATAGAATTGTGGACTATGTACCTCATAGTTATCTATCCACTGCTCAAGGAAACTCAGTTGCCAATTATCTTCAATGGATTGTCCTAGAGGTCTTTTTGGTAGAACTGGTTTCCAACTAACAGTCTTAATACCAAGGATCATTCACAGGGCTGGGGGGCCATGGGGGGAGCTCCCTTGTTCCCTGTACAACTTCCCTCATTCTTGCCTCTCCTGCCTGACCAGGTAAATAGCCCAAAGAGACAAAAAGCTAAAAGGCCAGAACATGCCAACCTTCTGCTCAAAGTCCATGTGGACACCCTTCACTTCATATCGATTCCTTCAAAGAGGGCTTTAGAGGTCATGCTAGACAGTTAGTATTTATATGGCTAAAGATTACTTTGAGAAGAGACTGCAGTGATAACTCGTGAATTGCAAGAAAGCATGCTCCTCTGAACATATTAAAAAATCTCCAGAGCTGGTCAGAAAAATGAACAACATTTGAAAAGCCCTGATCCCTACAGAACTCTCTAACATATATCTCCACTTCTCTGTGACCTCAACTTCTACCTGGAGTTATGTAGTGTCCAGACTTACCTCCTCCATCCCAAGCCATTTCTGGATAAAGTCACCACAAAGATCTTTCTACATTTAAAATCTGATCTTATTCATTGGGCATAAAACCCATTAGAGGTTCAAGGTCAAATCAAGAAAAAAATATCTGAACTCAACATGTGGATAAGACCCTTCATTATCTGGCCTTTGCCCTCATTTCTTCCAAAGTTCTGCCTAATATCCTGACTTAACTGCATTTCTCAAAAACACCAGTTTCACTTACAAGAGGGTTTCTCAACCTCTGCACTATTAACATGTTAGACCAGAAGACTCTTTGATATGAGAGGGCTGTCCTGTGGCTTATGGGGGTTTGGTAGTATCCCTGACCTCCACAGAGTAGATACCATATCACCCCGTATCTGGGCCCCCACAAGTCACGACAACCCAAAAGGTGACCTGACACTGCCAAATGCCCCCTCGGAGGTAAAATCACCTCCAGCTGAGAACCAGTGGCTCATGTCCTTAACTTTTACTGTTAATCTCTTGCTAAAATAGCATTTCTCTTTCTGTATTCACTCTGTCCTGGAACCTCTCCACTTGGCTAACTCTTGAATCAAAAATTTTGCTCAACTGTTATCTTTTTCCTCTCTACTTCCAAGTGGGAGTAACTGACCTTTCTCTGGGCACCCTGAGTACTCTGTGCTTAGTCTAATCATAGTCAAACATAATCAAACGCTTATATAAATGCTATTTTCTTTATTAGACTATCTGCTCTGTGAAATCAAGGACCGAGTCTCCGGCCACTGTATTTCTAGCATCTGATACAATACAGGTCACAAAGCAGGTGCTCAAAAAATACATATGGAATTGATGCACGAAACATAAACGTAAGTATTCTATAATAATCACAGCAGTTAAGAAAAGCAGGAAAGCTACATAAGTGGTTCAGTGTAATGCTCTCAGGTATTAGAAACATTTTACAACCTCATGTTTTATCACAGCTCATGACTGATTTTCATGGATAGAAAACAGAAAATTATGAATAACAAAGCTAACTCACAGCTTGTAAGAAGCGGAAAGACAAGATGGGGCCACTTAATGCTCCACAGGCAGTGCTGTCTTCAAAATCTCCCTCTTCAAGCAAGAATTGCTGGCCTTTAAAATGTTCTTTTTCATAGGCAACCCATCTAGAAATACAAAGGATATCCAAGTGAGCCATGAATAGAACTTTATTAAAAAAAGAAAGAAAGAAAAAAGAAAATATCCTGATAAAGCACTTAGTTGTATATCACCATATTTTAAAAAGCAACACATTTGTTTTGTTACCATTTATAATGACAGACAAATGCTATGTGCTTCATGGATCAATACCTTTTTATAGTTTGGAAGTTTTACCCAACAAAAGGTTAACTATTGTAGAATTACAACAGAGCAAAGCTTGCTAATTGTGGTATGACCTGATACTACATCTCACTGTGGTTGGAAAAACAGTTGGCCAATTAAAAAATAATGGAAAGCACACAAATAGCCCATGAGAAAAGTTTCAAACCTATGATGAGATTCAAAGATAACTATTCTTATTTTACCGACAAAGCCCTTCTGTAATCACAGAAAATGTAATCCCTAAATTAAACATTTATTTATGGTTGAAATCAAAAGAACCTCTCACTAGGCTTCAGATCTAAAACACATTACAGGTGGTTTTAACACGGAGGAAATGCAACTGGGCTGGCATTAGCACTGGTGGCCTACACATATATGAAGGCATCTGTGAATATTTATAGGCAGGCAATGTTGTTCCCACTATTTCATGAGTGGTGATGATGGGAATAGGAAGCACTGTGACAGAGTATGCTCCAGGGACACAGGTTTCTTGACTTTTAATCTAAAACCGTCAGTACAGAACACCGATAAACCCCATTGGTCATTCAGCTCCTCCCTAAAACTTACCTTTTTATGGAATAATTCACAGTAGCTAATGAAGGTAACATGGGCATGGATGATTCACAACACATGCTGGCCTGCTTAAATCTGCCTTCAGGGGCACTGTGTTGTTACAATGGGAGCCTCTCCAATGGGGCAGATTCCAGAATGACTATTTTCGGATCCTGGGTTGGGAACTTCTGAATTCTGGGGCTTGACAAATGAAGCTGAGTAGGGCCAACTACTATTGTTTTGGGAAAACAAAAAAACTACTCCAAAAAATTGTTTCCAGAGGGTGCAAAATAAAAGCAGCTGCTCAGCAATCATGAACATCTCCTCGCTTTGTGTGTGTAGGTGTGCACATGGCAGGGGAAGGGGGATCTCCACGAGTTGGGATTAACATATTTGATACATCTTAGTGTGCTTGTAATACATAGAATAACTATCATTATTTTATTCTTAAACTATTATGTGAAGATAGATTGCACAAGAAAACCTTCAAAAATGTTTTGAGCTTATTTTTGAGAGAAAGAGACAGAGAGTAAGAAAGAGGAAGAGAATCTCAAGGAGGCTCTGTGCTGTCAGCACGTAGCTCAATGCAGGGCTCAATCTCATGAACCGTGAGATCATGACCTGAGCCAAAATCAAGAGTCAGACGCTTAACTGACTGAGCCACCCAGGAGCCCCAAACACTTTCAAATTCTAAATGTGGCTTTCGTTTATATAAATGTGGCTACCCAAAACATGCTCCTAATAAACCTGAATGGGAAATATATAGAAGACCTTAATATTACGGGCAGATTAATAAATTATTACACGGTGACAGTTCAGAAATCTTCTCAGCTTTTTACAACAGATTAAGTTTTGTCTAAAAGTCAATTTATATATACATCTGGGATATTTAAAAACAGATGTTTTCTGAGAAAAATGAAAAAACAACAACTCCACTTTCCCTAGATTCCTCAAGATGGTAGAGATGAGTTCCTCCTACCCGCAGATAAAGTTAAACAGTTTACATAAATGGTAGAAACAGTGAAAAACAGTGAAATTAACTGTTCACTTTTAAATGGGGACATGACATTTTTATTTCTGCAGTTGTCACATGAAAAAGGAAACTTATGTATATTGTATTACAAGCCATAATATTTTCTTGAGAATTTTTATAGAATAATTACAAAAAAAACCCTCAGGAAACAATGCAAATCACAATCTAGTTACTGAGAAAAACATTCAGATCTCAAAGGGAAGAAAAGGCAATAATATTTAGCAGGGTTAACAAGAAGCATTATGTGTTCACAGATTAGAGAAGAATAAATACGACACAATAAAAATTTGTTTATCCAAAACATGTTTGTTTTTCAAGGGCCTAATAATTTTAAATGCAGGATAAATAATTAAATGATTATCAATATGTCAGGCCAATTACGGACACGCCCTACATATCTAATATATGGCATAGTCTCTCATGTTTCCATTTTGGCTAGTGTGGCTAGTACCTGATTTACTGTCAGAAACTTCAAAGTCTAAGTCTCTAAATGTAGACCCTTGAGTGATCTAAGACCCATCATTTAACTTCTATGAATAAAATATTTTAGTAGAATCTTTTGCTAGAATAGCATGAACAAGTTTTATGATATTACTGCAAATAATGAGACATTGATACTTAAAATGAACCAATATTCCACATAAACTATCGTATCAACGATACGCTACGACAACTGGAGGAATTCTAGTACCGGGTTGACAGTAGCAAATAAGCTCTGATTTTATCTGCCAGGATACAAATACAAAAGCATATCCCATCAGTTCAGTCATAGATTTTCTGGGGTCCCTGTCCCAGAAACTGATGACTGAGATTAGGTTACACTTGGGTTTATACTTAGAGCTTCTTGGCGGGCTTCCTCAAAAACAGTATAAGGCCAGAGGGTAACCAATGTCAAAAGTGCTGGATTTGGGAAACATACAACACAGGCTACTTTAATGTTTTTTTTTTTTTTCTAGGGGGGAGAGAGAGAGAGAGAGAGCGTGAGCAGGGGAGGGTCAGAGAGAGAGGGAGTCAGAGACTGAAACAGGCTCCAGGCTCTGAGCTGGCAGTCAGCACAGAGCCCAATGCGGGGCTCGAACCCACGAACCGCGAGATCATGACCCGAGCGAAAGTCGGACGCCTAACCGACTAAGCCACCCAGGCGTCCCAACAGGCTACTTTTTTAATGAAGGACTCACTGGCAAGATCCACAGAACAGAGAATAAAAATTGGGGTTTTCATTCATGTCCAAAATTTGTAAAACAAAATATATCAATTTCTTTTATCTGAGTGAGAGAGAGCAAGCAAGCAAGCGAGTGCCCATGCAGGACAGAGGGAGAGAGAGAGAAACCCAAGATGTGGGGCTCAATCCCACAATCCTGGGACCATGTCGAAATCAAGAGTCAGACACTGGAAGAGAATGAACCACTCAGCATCCCCCGCAAGAATAATGTTATTTTGCAATTTTTATCTTCTATATTGTGTTTAGCAATACTAAGTGTTTAAGTTTTAGGAACTATTTTCTACAATCTATCTCAAAATCTCTAATACATTCAAGAGCTCACAGAAAAGCCATTAGTAACTACTATTTCTTATTTTACAGTACCTTATAGAAAGGATGTGTATTTTTAGATTAAGGCACACTCTTTTTGCTCTGCTTAGCACGTTTTCTGTGATCTTCAAAAATCAGACTATTAATTGACATACTGAAAATGTAACACTCACACTCCACCGATGACACGAATTGATCCAATTCCAAGAAAATCCCCGTTATTTCTTAAGAACTTAGGGACAGAATCTATGTGTTCACTAAACTCTCTGGCTTGTCCACAGAAGTGAGGTTTTTCATAAATAATAACCTGGAAGATTGAAAGAAAATTACTTAACATGCTCATAATTTAGAATAGGTACAAAACTCATTTACTTAAGTGAGACTAAAGACCCCAACATGAACAGGCACCACCATCAATTTTTTTCATTAATATTTATTTACAATATAGCACACGGTCTGATATTCACAAGGATTTATGTGAGTTATTACCATAAAGATATCTTAATAATATGTTTCTGTCACGAGTACACTGTTTGCTGCTTCTTATAATATAATACTAACGGCTTCTCTGGTGACTGCCGGTCACTAGTAAGAAAGAGATACACAAATTCCTGAATTTAAATATGAAACTTCCTAATAAGAAATGATTGAAACAATTATGGTGTTTCTTTTTTCTTTTTTTATATTTGATTCATACGGGTGGGGAGGTAACTATAGTAGAAAACCCATTTCTAGCATTTCATTTATTTAGATTTGGATTGGTCCAAGTAGGTCTCTTTCACCATTTTGATGCTCTTTACTTCCCTAGTATTCCCAAGTAGTACGTGGAGGTGATAATGGTACAAATTTATCTACATCTATCACCCGTTCCTACTCGTGGCTAATGGCATACATTGCATACAACTGGCAAAACAAGGTCCCATGCTAAAACATACTGACCTAGTTATATCTAACTTGTTTTCAAAAATTTTTATCATCATACAAACTGAAAAAAAAAACCCACGTAATAGTGTTCCTGGTGTGTTCTACACATTAAATTTTCACAGGGTATTGTATTTGAAGTGATGAAGTTTTATTTGGTTTAATACTTTCTACATCTGCTGACCACACTCAAACTAAGAAACGATAATTCTTTGATGAGTAAGCCATCAACTAACATCTAAAAACTTGAAAATGTGACAATCTATGATAGCTATTTCATTCCTATGCCTCTACAACCTGTCAAACTGCAAATGTCCAAGGAAGGCCCAGCCTGTCACCCCTGAAGAAACAGACAGGAGTCACTCAGTGATTGTCACAGCTAATTCTGCATCTTTCAGGCCACTGGTTCAAAACTTCAGCTGCATGTTATCACAATCACCTGTGGAACTTTGAAAGTTTCTGCTTACACCTCAGAACAAAACAGAATCTCTGTGAGTGGAATATAGGAAAATTTTTTTTTTTTTTTTTTACAACTTAGATATGTATGACTCCAACAGACGGCTAAGGTATACTATGCTCAGATACTAAGTTTTATAAGATTCCACATATGTGATTAAGAGAATGGTGGTCAATTCCTTAAGTTAGGAAGGCGATCAAAGGGAGGATTGGAGGAGCTGGGTCTTGTTTTGTAGGACAGGAGAAGGATGGATGAATCTTTGTTTCCATGTCTGCCTGTGGAAGTGCTTGCTATATACTAATTAAGCAGAGGTCTGCTTGCATCTTTGATCACTGCACTGGTTTTTTTCCTCTCTGTTTTCACACACGTTTTATAATTCCATTTCCTTTCCCAAACTGGGTTTAATCCTGGTGCCTCTACTGTTCCCTTCAGATACTTATTTATTCTTACCAACTGACATCTCTCTGACAGGAGCTACCTACCGCTTCTTCTGATCACCTTTGATCCCCTTTCTGGGCATCACTCCCAAAAATCTGCTCGCTATCTCCACTGCAATGTCAAGCTGTCACCTCCCCAGTCCCTCCCCACCAAATCAAAAATCCAACCTATCACCTTTCCACCCTGTAGTAGCTGCTCATTGGGTCTGACTAAGTTGTCAGCAAGACCTCCATCCTTACATACTGACCTCTCTCTTCATCTCAGCATGGGTACTCATTGATCATTCTGTGCAGTCACTTCCCACCACTCCAACATTCATTAGCTATGCATTTTTAGCATATATGTCAGTCATCATTTTTTTACTTTAATAGTTCAAAATATGTGAAGATTAATACTCAAACTTTTTAGCCTGCTATAAAAGTCTGTTTTAAGACTCACCTTTAAGTTCATAGGCATTTCCACTTTCAGTCCACCCTTAAGACAAGAAATTTTAATATTAGATACATAAAGATTTAGAATATCTGAAAGTAAACTAAGTGACGTATATAAGTTACATAAAAAGTCTAATTAGTAAAGATTACATACCAGTCAGCTTTTTAAGTTGTGGTAAATTTTAAAATTTAAGTACAGAACTCTACAGTAGTCAAAACAGAATCACACTGCTCATCGATGTAGATGGGGGAAGAAATTTTCAAAATATACTTTACAGATTAACCAGTACAAGTAAGTGCATGCAGCTAATGAAAGATTTAATCCCACTGCAGAGAGTCCCAAGAAATAGAGTGGAATTGCTGGATTTTAAAAAGTCTACTTTGGCAGAGTAGGTTTCCAAACCAATGACGCTACATTTCCTCCTCGGAACTGCTCGGGCTTTCTAAATTAGAGTGCTTCCCCTTCCAAGTTCCATCAACACTTTTTATCATACTTACAGTCTTTGTGACCTCAAGGTCGCAGAGCATAAAAGGTAACCCCTTCTTCACAAAAACTAATACTAGAATTTCCTGTTTTTAATGCTACTCCACATTGTGGTATTTCTTAAAATTTCTTAGGTTTTCTTGGTTTTTATTTTTTTTAAGTCCAGAGCAACTGAAAAATGGTTTATCATTCACCTAACATTTAATTGAAGAGTTTGTCCTCAAATAAAAATGTTTGCAACAAAAATAAATACTGCATGCACTTATTGTCTTTAAGAGAGCAACCACTGACAGATTTATTATTAATGCCGTGCTTATCATTCATTACTGAAATGGAAAAGCATAATTTACTATAAAACAAATTCAGAACTTTATTCAAAATTTTTGCAGAATGGTACTTATAAGGAAACGGTATGCATTGTAACAAACTTAACACAAAGCAAATTCAGACATTTGTCTTCTAGAAAGCATTAAAATGTTTTCACACAGATATTGTCTGTAATATAAAGAAACGGAAAAATAACATAGAAGTTGCTGATCCAATAGTATACATACTCATTTCTTAAGAGAGAGATGCATGAGCAATCACCATAGCTATTTAATTTTGGACTCATGGGCATTTTGGAAAAATGCTTTTTTTTTTAAATATGCTTACCATTTGAAGTGGATGCAATGATTTCATTTCTGTTGCAGAAATCTCAAAGAGCCCATGGTCTTCCTCCAAAACTGTAGCTTGTCCCTTAAAATTAATATCTGGGTAGGCAAGCCAACTAAATAAGAAATGAATAGTTTGTTAAAGGATAATAGGGATACTTTAGTCTTGTAAGAGTTAAAAGTAAAAAGGGGTACCAAAAAAAAAGACAAAAAGGCAAAAACCCAAACCAAAACAGAAAACCTTCATGGCAGAATTACAACTAGTAAAACACATTCAAAATGACTTCACTAGAGAGCATATTACAAGAATTAATGTGTTATTAAGTATTAACATTCACACACTGTCTTATAAGTCTATTACAGGTTTTCCAAGCCCTAAGCATTACTTTTCTTAGAATTTTCCAATATTTAAAAGGTGTGACACCTTTGATTCAAGCAGAATTGGAGGAAAAAACATTCTACTATGTTTTCTTCTTTTAAAGTCGGGCAACCAAAGGTAGAATTCTACAAGGCATTTTACACTTTTTTTTCCATTAAGGCATTTTACATCTTTGACCCACATTTTTATAATCAATAATCAGTTCCTGCCTCAGGAACAGTATTTGAAATGAGATTTCCAAAAGATCCACTACCTTCTACCTAAACTTGGTAATTACAGACATATCTCATGGACAGGGTCAATTACTGGGTCTGTCCCAGAGCTCTAATCTATGGTTGGGAGAGACAAAGAAAGATGTCCTACAGTGACCCCTAACTTTTACAACAACCATCATCAGAGCAGATGCAAAGAGTGAGAGACAGAAAAGGAACCTGTATTGAATTGGTATCACAGAGTCATGATCTGAGCTCATCTGGAAACTGAATTCAGGTTCTGGGGTACCTGGGTGGCTCAGTCAGTTACACATCTGACTTTGGCTCAGGTCATGATCTCACGGTTTGTGAGTTTCAGCTCTGCGTCAGGCTCTGTGCTGACAGCTCAGCACAAAATAAATAAAATAGAAAATAAATAGAAATGCTAAAAAATAAATAAATAAATAAAAATGTATAAATTCAGGCTCAAAGTAGCACCAATAGTGCAAAAGATACCTCTGGAATCAGACAGGTTTGGCATCAGATTCATGCCCACCAGCTGGTAGCCTGAGACAAATTATATAACTTCCTCATTTATAAAATGAATATCTCCACCTGTCTTGCAGGAATAGAGTAATAAACAAAAAGGCACCATGGGTCCAGCCCTGTGGAGGCATTCAATAACTAATGACACTGAGACACCCTTGAAATAGTTCAAACTCCAGATTTTTAGGTCAGGGACATGTTTTTATTTCTCAGTCCCAAAATTTGGTGAGTGAAAAGAAGATGGATGAATCTATCAAGAACTATGTCTGAGAATCTCCATCTCTTCCTGGAGCTCTACATCAAAGTCTTAACTGGATCCAAAGGAAGACAAAATCTGTTTTAATTCTTGCGACAGTCTTTTGAGTATCCAAGAGCATAAACTAAAACTTCACAGAAATGTATGTCACCTACTAAAATATGAAATAAAAACTTTGATGGCCATCAATTACTATAATAAAGAGAAACTGATACATACACTCCTGATTTCACAGTGAAGGACACAGATTTGGGGATATTCAGCTCTTCCAAATTGGGGACTGCTCTCTGTATATGGATAGGACAATATGCTGGGTCAGACTGTGGGCAAAGTTCTATCTCTGGAATGCTGCAATCCTGGAAAAAAAAAAAAAAAAAGTCTTTGAAATCATCTGGACACACACACAAACTAGCATTCTCAATACCCTGGACATGCAATTACAATTATTCTCATTGTTCAGCTGAATTTCTTCTCAGAAACAGCATAAAGGAAATACTGTTTCACTTTACCAGTTTTTTAAAATGAATTATTGTAAGAAATTACATTAATGACATAAAAACTATAAAAATTGAAAAAGTATTACTTAATTTTTTTGCTTGTTTTTTTTTTCCATAGTTTTTATTTATTTATTTTGAGAGAGACCGAGAGCAAGGAGGGAAGACGCAAGGAGGAAGGGAGAGAGAGAATCCCAGGCTGGCTCTGTACTGTTAGCATGAAGCCCAATGTGGGGCTCGAAGTCACAAACCTGGAGATCATCACCTGAGCCAAAACCAAGAGTCGGACACCCCTGCTTGGTTTTTAAATGTCTTGTTCTATTAAGCAATCAATGTTCAGTTACCAAACTATGTGAGTGCCAAAAGTCTTTAAGCCTTCCTTCTAGGAAGCATAACAAAGTCAAAAAGAGGAAAGGAATTAAATAAAAGCTAATCTCATGGGGGATATAAAAAATAAATAAGAGGGAGTCACACTACTCCGTCAGTGTATTATCTAATTTACATTGACAAAGGAAGTAGGAATTAGAAGTGAGGGTAAAGGAAGTCTGTTTTCCTACTTTCCTACTTGTGGGATTCTATTTATTTTCTTTAATACAAGTTGGTTTGAAGAAGAAAGGCATTACAAAATTTTACCCTACACTCCATCACATACTGTCACCATGTCCTATGAAATATCTCTTTAAAATTTCCCTTATATCTATCTCTTATCTATTCCCACTGTCAAGGCCTTTTATGAAGGCCAAGACATCAATTATGGGCCTATTCCATGAGTCAGGTATGAACCACACTTTATACAGCTGGGCTTGTTAGAACACCCCTTTCCTTATGACACTCCTTGGCTCAAGACACAAGCACATCAAATTTACATGTGTTTGTCTTCCTACAACATGGCACCAACTCAGAAACCCGTAGGAACCCCATACAACTTTTCGGTCATACTGGTATCTGTGCTAATCCTACTCCCTTTTTTATAAAAGTTTTATAAATTTTTCCTCCATTGTAACTAAATAGGGAATTTTCTATATTCTTAATTATGAAAATTGTCTAATCATCAGGTTGTAACTCAAAAAGATCCCATCTTTTCTTTGGAAATCAAAACTACAATTATTTTTCCCTCCTCTGAAATTAAAGATGTGCTTCTGTCTGAACACACAAACTCAGTAATCATGAGTGCTTAATTATACAACTGAAACTTTCAGTAGCATAATTCTCACCTAGGACATTGTGAAATTCAAGTGATTATGCTTTAATGAAACAGGTAAATGAATAACAGAGGTGATGTTTATTAGGCTGAATAATTCTATCTTGTATTATAATCAGTTCTGCAATTTATAAATGCATTTTAAAATTTTTTTTAACCTTTCTGCAAACTGAGTTTTATTATTAATCATTCTTATTAATATGTACAAGCAAATTAATACATCTTATTTTCAGAAAGCTAATTCTAAAATGCAATACAGTAAAGAGGCATAATCTAAAATATCCTTTGAAGTATTAAAAGTATTTCTTTTTAAAATTTCATTTTACTTTTTTTTTTTTTGAGAGAAAGAGAGCGAGCTGGAGAGGCAGAAGGGAAGAGGGGGAGAGAGGGGGAGGGGGAAGAGGGAAGAAGTGGAGAGAGATAGAGAATATCTTAAGCAGGCTCCATACCCAGTGTGGAGCCCAATGCACGGGGACACTCAACTGACAGAGATACCCAGGCGCACCTAAAATTTCATTTTGAAAAATAGCCAGAAATGCCCACAACAATCACCTGTCAATCTTCAAGGCTTTTGTTTGCTATTAATAATAGAGTTCTATTAACATTATTTGAAATGCTGCCCTATTAATGTTCCCCCAGGGATGTAAAGTACAGTAACAGAATACATAACTAAGTGTCTCACACAAATAAGTTTCCTCTGCATTGTGTTACACAAACAATGCTTGGGTGGTGTACTTTAAAAGGGAAAAAGCTACAAGGCACTTGAGTCCGCCACAACAAAGAAGGAAACAGCATAATGGAAAAAGCATGGTGATGACTAAAAAATGGAAAATAAACAAAAAGAACGCTTATGTTCTCAACTCTCTTTGCCAGAGGACCAGGTTTTTCTCTAGTTAAATGAAAAAGATTTCACTGGTTAAGTTTCACCTTCCTCATGGGAGCTACTCTCACAGAAATAATGTCTCTTCCAAGACTTGATGGATGGAGGCAGTAACACTAACAACTGAAGGGTACTTTATAGTAATCTAGTGACAATAACAGTTTATTCATAGTGAATAAACTCTGCCCCCCCACAACTTTTCTAGTCATGTTATACTTTAAAAATACCTTGATGAAATTCTCAAGCTCAGGCAATTAAAACATTTTGTAGGAATGGAGACAAAACTATAGGAGAGAAACTGGGTAGGAAAGGATTACAGTTAACAAAAACAATAAGAAAATATAACTGACTCCATCTCAATTACCATCAGTCCCTGATCTAACATCCGACCTCTCTCTTCTCAGTTAATTAATGAAGACAAAACCAAAATTTCTGACCAAGAAAAATGTTATGCCTTTAAAAAGAATATTAAATGCACAGTAAATAGTAATTTGTAATATTCATTTCTAGTAGCTGAGAAAAGAAACACCGGACTCTAGAGTTACTGCAATACTACCTCACCCCTAATTATTTCTGGGAGCAAAGATGACCTTTGAGCAGAACCTACACCTGCTGATAACTGATGGTGTCCTCTGCATCTATTTATAGTGAAGTGAAGACATCATAGAAGTATTATCGTTAAAGAACACTGAAGTTTTGACTACTCAGATTAGAGCAAATAAAAGACAATAAAATAAAATAAAGTTAGAATTAGGCTTAGGCCTAGATGAATTTGGAATTGTAATAATCACCATGACAATGAAGTTATCAATAGGTAAAATTTTGACAAGGTTGCAGATAGGAAAGTTTGACACCTGATTCTTATTTTGTAAAATATTTAGAAAAATGCTAATGTCTTTTCCATTCAATGCTCAATAGTTTTATTTTCCTTCCTCATTAAAAGGTGCTAGCCTGTTCAAGACATGAGAGCACTAACACTGCAATTTAAAACATAACTCCAGGGGAGCCTGGGTGGCTTGGTCGGTTGAGCGTCTGACTTTGGCTCAGGTTATGGTCTCGAGGTTTGTGGGTTCAAGTCCCTTGTTGGGCTCTGTGCTGACAGCTCAGAGCCTAGAGTCTGCTTCAGATTCTGTGTCTCCCTCTCTCTCTGCCCCTCCTCAATGCTTGCGCTGTCTCTCTCTGTCAAAAATAAACAAACATTAAAATTAAAAAAAAAACAACACAAAAAAATAAAGACTCCAATAACAAACACTGAAAGAAGGAAGAAATGCAAGCATTACTTACTCTTTCTCTTAATATAATTTAAGCTAATGGTGGATGTGCAAATATACATTTCTATATCCATATTCAACAGAAATGAATTTTTTACTTGATTTTATTGTGATTTTTTTTGGGTGGGGAGGAGGCTGCTGTTTTCATCAACTTACCTTTTTTTCCCCACTAGGGTTGGCATGATGCCTGACATTCTCTCTCTCTCACACACACACACCTGAAGCTATTTAAATCTTAGAAGATTATACCTACACACTATTTATTTCAATCAATTTCTTGTGAGTTAGCTAATTAAATGAGCACTCTGAGGTTACTTGCTGAACTGACCTGCTTGCAGTTCGGATTTTCAATGCAAATGAACACCCTCGAGGCTGCAGCCATCAATCTCCTTGTGGCACCACCAACATTCACATCCGCATCTAGCAAAAGTGGCTCTGCCAAGAACTTCCTCACATCTCCCACCCGCCCACCCCTTGACTCTCTCAAGATTCCAATCAGGCGCCAACCCCTCCAGGGGAGATGCCTCTTCTTTGAGCACCCCCAGGGTCCTGCAGAGCACGCTTCCCCTAGACTTGTAGCAATCTCAAGTATGAGATCATACCTCACTTGTATTTCCACTCCTGTGCCTATCACAGTATAGGGTCCAAAAGCAGAACACATATTTGTGAAGACACAGGCTTATTTGAAGCTTTCCAGGAAGTATTAACTCACACAAAGTTTATGCAGATACCCCTTTCATGGTGACATTTTTCTGGAAGCTGTTTCCTTCTTCTGCCTACCATATGCAGCTATCAAGAGGTTTTTTTTTGTTTTTTTTTTTTTAATATTTTTTTATTTTTTATTTCTAGGAGAGAGAGAGAGAGACAGCGTGAGCAGGGGAGGGTCAGAGAGAGAGGGAGTCACAGACTGAAACAGGCTCCAGGCTCTGAGCTGGCAGTCAGCACAGAGCCCGACGCGGGCTCGAACCCACGAACCGCGAGATCATGACCTAAGTGAAAGTCGGACGCTTAACTGACTAAGCTTAACCGACTAAGCCACCCAGGTGCCCCTGCAGCTATCAAGAGTTTAATAACATTGATCCAAATCACTGTGATAGGGTCTACCTCAATTTACTTTTTTAAGCATATAAACAAAAAACTTCATAACTTAAAAAAAAATATGACTGTCTTATGATTATAATAAATCATGTACTATTTTACTGCTGAAGGAACTCTTAAAAATGCCCTGGAGAATTCTGTCCTTATCTGAGATCTGTCCTCTAAACCACCACAATACTTCCCACAAAATGTTTTATTATACTGAGAGACCTTCCTCATGTGAGTATTAAATAGTATTTTCTAAACAGAAAATAAAAGAGCAACACACTTTCCCTTCCTTTCTCCACCCTTCCTTCTCTAATTTCCTCTAAACACTCATACTCACCCAGGTACTCACGCACATACTCCTACACTCAGGAGTGGAGATCTATACTAAAAAAAGATATTTGGAGATATCGGCTCTTTTCCTAAAGATGCCTGGTTGAGATATTCCTACTACTATTAAAAAATATATGTGTAGGGGCACCTGGGTTGCCCAGTCGGTTAAGCATCTGACTTAAGCTCAGGTCATTATCTCATGGTGCTTGAGTTTGAGCTTTATGTTGGGCTCTGTGCTGACAGCTCAGAGCCTGGAGTCTGCTTTGGATTATGTCTCCTACTCTCTCTCTGCCCCTCCCCTACTCTTGGTCACTCTTTCTCTTTCTCTCCTCTCAAAAAGAAACAAACATTAAGACATACATATATATCTATATCTACATATAGATAGATAAAGACATATATTTATCTATATATATATAAAGACATATATATATCTATCTATATATAAAGACATATATATATCTATCTATATATAAAGACATATATATGTATATATATAATGCACAAATTCATTTTATGGGCCAGATTACAGGCAACATTTTCAATTATCATTCACTATAACACTTTATATGCATAAATTCAAAAGATTACCATCAATATAATGAAGACTGGTAAAATCAGCACAAATATTACCAATCACTTCTAAACATTGCTAGGCCAAAGTACAGCTTTACTACTTGACAAAAGAAAATAAATAGGAAAAACAAAACAAAACAAAAAGTTGTATTACCTTTAAGACACGTTTGATAGAACCCAATACAAAGTCTCCTGGTGGATGTTTTCTGTTCTGAAGGATCCAATCACGATTTAACACCTTTTCTCCCTCTTCCAACACATATTTCTGACCCTGGAAATGTGGCTTCTCATATAAAATCCAGCTGAATATAAAAGCATGATTATTAATTAAGTTATAATTAATTTTCTAAGAAATGAGGCATAAAACGTTTAAGTTTTAAGTCTGTTAAGTCCACAGACCATCTTACCTACTTAACTTTCAAAACCTGAGTTATTTTTCACAATTAGTATATAAACCTATTTTTAAAACAATGACATATGCTAATTTAAATACAGACATAAGGCATAAAAGTACACACAAGTTGGGAATATTCCTGAACATAATCTATGCCTATGTTTATGTATGCCTGCACTTTCCAGATGGTATATATACAAAGCTATACATTTCTATTAAAAACAATAGCTTAACAATTCCAATTTTTAAGTAAAATGGGAGCACAGGTGTCCCATTTTATTGCATGAAGACAACACTATACCATACCACTTACATCATGAATACTGACCACTGGGTAACTGAGACTGGACAAAGAACTGTGGCTCCAGCATGTGCAAGGGAAATGGTCCATAACAAATGAGGTTTCCCCTCATTTTTACACCACACAAAGAATCCTTCACTTCTTGACCATGTCAGCTAGACAAATGACTTTAAGTATGTGGCCTTCACATTCCTTAGCATCCCACAACTTTTTAACTTGCTTTCAAAGCTATGCTTCATTTAGCTGATGCCTTCAACTCAACTTGCCAAATCCATCCTGCTAATAATGTAGTTTCAGAATAGTATTAATTTCATATTATATATACATTAGGTCTTGCGACTTATGGCCCATTGGCTTTAAGCACTAAAAACACCCCATGTTTTCTGTCACAGTACATAAAGAGAACAACTGAATTATACAACACTAATAATATTTCAAAATATTCTGTCAAAAACCAGAGGAAAGGGAATGTGACTTTAATAAAAAATACTAAAGGTATAAACAGTAAGAAAACACACTTAGTTGGGGGGAAAAGGCTACCAAATTTTAAGAGATTTCTTACCAGCCCCTCACAACTTTTATCAGTACCCCATTCGGAAAGGACCATGATGTAGCATCGGGAATATTACAGTAGATCTCTTGCTTGTATTTACTTCCATGGAGATCATAGATAACCATCTGCAATATACAGAAAGCAGGCACAATAACTAGTTGTAAGAATGCATTTAAAATTCCAAAATCTCCTAGAAAATATCCTAAATATATAGAAGTAACTATTATTACAAATGCTAAGTCTTTGAGTAAAATAATCCCTCTTAAAGTCAGTTAAAAGTATTTAAAGTTCCCCAAACTGAAAGTAACTTTACTTTTTGTTTTCTAAAGTAAGCTCTATGCTCAATGTGAGGCTTGAACTCACGACTCTGAGATCAAAAATTGCATGCCAAAAGACTGAGCCAGCCAGGCATCCCTAAAGTAACTTTACTTTTCATATTTTATCTTAGATAATAAGAAACTTACGCTTACCTTCCCAGGTCTTGGGTTACACCTCAGAATCTGTTTGTCAACATTCTGAAAGAATAAAAGTGGAAGAAGTAAGTCTTAAGAAACATCAGCAGAAAGATCTACAGCTCACTTTCTTAGCAGTCACAAATCCAATTCATCACATATTTACTTAGGGACCCATTATATGCAAAGTACCCCTCTAGGTAGTACAAGAGGGGGAAGGACAAATATAAGGGAAAATAATGTATTGTTTGTGTCCTCAAGGAGCTAATAGCTAGAAGGGAGGAACAAAATTTCACATGACTCTTCTAGGTGAAGGACTAAGTTAAACTCATAGGTAAAATAAAAAATGCTGACTTATGGACATCAAGGGGAATGGCACCAGCATGGAGGTGAGGTGATGGCGCAGGGAGGTTCCCAAAAGGCTTGTTGGAAGAAGTGATGGAGAAGATCTTGAAAAACAGGATTTTAATAAGCGGAAAAAATGTGGCAGGTTGGGGTCAGTGAGTAGAGAAAAGAATTCCATGAAGAACATACTGAGGAAAAGTACAGTTCTAGGAAACACTGGGTGTATAACCAGAGCATGAGGAGACAAGGTAGCACAAACAAGATTTGGGGGTGTTGCAATGCAGTGAAGATGTTCCACTTGACTTGGTAGGTGATGGGGAATTATTAAAGAAACAGTTCTCAAAATCTCATCCTTTCTTTTAAAAAGACTTTGCCTTGCAAACTATTCATTGGTATTCCAGGATAACTATTTGCTACTATGGCTATTCACGGTGAAGACACAGGTTTTGGGAATCGTAGAGAAAGTTCCATGATCTTGGGAATGCCAGAAAGAAAGTATCATGTTAAGTGAATATTCTATGTTAAAAGTTTAAATATTTCTAAGGCAAATAAAACATGAACTGAATTTCAAGACCTTTTCCAGCTGTAACGTTTTCATCTTTTTCTTTCAATTAGGCTGTTTGCTGCCCCGCTTTGTATGAACAACATGATCAACTACTGATAGGATATTGTCGAGCGATTACTTAAAGTATTTTAGAATACTAAGAAATATTTTACTGAGACACATAAGCTCAGTGGAATGTAACAATTTCTCCATATACAGTGCCTTGAGAAATTCAGAATGCTGTCACTTAATTTCACTTGAAAACTAAATATTAGCAAAGAAGGGGGAAATAACTTGCTGCTCTCTTAATGCCATTTAAATTGTCTAAGCAATTTCGCTTTCTCCATTTAACAGTCCAGCTAAAATACAGGGATTATGAAAAATTTCAAATAAAGGATAAAGTAAACTGATATATTTTTAAAAGAATCTTTACACAACTTCAAAACACTGATTTTCTTAATAAGCTTTTAGATCATTCCATGACCCAAAGCACTACTTCATTAGTTAATGATCAAATAACTTACCTCTGTGAATGGGCTTAATCTGCCTGAGACGTCCTGAGCATGGAAATATTTTGACACTGGTTCCTGAAAAATCCCAACAGATCTGGTTCCTTTGTCTGAGGAGTGGGAAGTTTGTAAATACTGATGATAAGCACTCTTTAAAGAAGAATGTAGTTTAGAAGTAAGGTCAGATTTTTGTAGAAATGAAGTCTTTTCTGGCCACAGACCAACTTGCAGGTTGGAGGTAGTAGGTTCATTTGACATTACATATGAATTCTTAGAGATTCCAGTCCTTTCCTGGTCATTATCAGGGTAAAATGTGATGGAAGGATCTGACAGCTTCAAAGTAATGGTTTCCTTCCTTCTAGCCCTCAGGCTTCCTTTATGCAATGGTTCCTCCCCCTCCTTCTCCTCTTCCTCTTCCTCTACCCCCTGTCTGTCTTCATCAAAATTCATCTTTAAACGCTCTGATACTGACTGGAGAAGGGATAAAACAGAAGAGGGCTGGCTTGCACTCTCTCTTGATTTTATAGAGCCATGGTGACCAGGTGAGACCTCGCTGGACAGAATGTCCTCCTGAGAGCTGTCATCCTCATAAATGGGAGACAAAGCTAAGGGGTAAATTTTGTACCTTTTGGCCTCCACTGATAAGAACCCTTCTGAACTATCACTATCGAATGTCCCACCCAATTTAGTGTCCTTTTCAAAATGATGGACAAGGTCAGTTCTGCTCTCAGACCTCTCGCATGTGACAACAGGCATGCTGTTAGCAGATGTATCGGGAAACAGGAGAGTGTGTGTTCTTACTTCTGTGGTAGCACACCTGTCTTCATCTTGAAGAGGCTCATCATATAATATAGTAAAGGAAGAATTTTCTTGTTCATCCTGAGAAACGAAGGCTAAATTAGATTCTTCTTTTTCATCACTATAATTATAATCTCTTAGTTGGTTATCTACTGTAGTAACAGATATTCTTTTGTCTAGCTTTCCTATGGTACCCTCGGGTTGAAAATCCGGCACTGCTAAAGCTGGGTAGCCTTCATAATCCTTACTTAATGTAGGTGATTCATATCCCCGGAAATAGGAGGCAAGTCTGTTGTCACACGCTATCAGGCCTTCCTTTCTTTCAGGGGGCTCTTTCTCTATTTCTCCAATACTCTCTCCACCAGACTCTTGGGATGTTTTTTCAGGTTCAAATATGAGAGGCACAGCCTCTGTTTGTGTAACAGGAAATTCCAAACCTGTTCCATAGATTTTCTTAACATTTGCCATTGTAGATAATACTCTGTGTTTCCTGACAGTCTCATCAGAATCTTCTGGAGATATTCTTTCCATTTCTCTTGGAGAAGGCATCGACACACTCATTCCAACTGGCTCTTCATCCTCTGTCTTACGTGCTTTTTCCACTGCTAACAAGACAGGTACTAAAGGTATCGTTTCGGTTTTCCCAATACACCCTCCGGCAGCCTTCTGGTAAGGTATTTCCAACACAGGCCTTCCAGTCTTTTCCGTGATGCCCTCGGCATCTTTTTCATAGATATTTACCACTTCTAACATAATGGGCATAACCTCACTTTTGTCCAGATCATCTTCAGCCTCCTTTAGGTAAATATCTTCCATTTCTAATGTAACAGGTACCACCTCAGTCTCTGTAATATCCTCTTCACCATCCTCTGGGTAAATATCGTCCATTTCTAATGTGGCAGGGATCACCTCGGCCTTTTCAGTAATCCCCTCGAAGTCTTTTTGGTAGACATTTTCCATTTCTGACACAACCGACGTCATCCCGGTCTTGCCAACATCACCTTCAGCATGCTTTTGGTAAAGAGTTTCTAATTCTAATGCAACAGGTATCACCTCGGTCTTTGCAATATCCCCTTCGGCATCCTTCTGGTAAATATTTTCCATTTCTAATGTGGCAGGCATCACTTCGGTCTTTCCAGTAATTACCTCAGCATCTTTTTGGTAGGTATTTTTCACTTCTGAAATAACAGGCATCAGGTCAGTTTTGCCAAGATTTCCTTCAATATCCCTCATTTTATAAGTTTTTTCCATTCCTAAAATGGCAGGTAATCCCTCAGTTTTTCCAATATACCTCTCAGCATCCACTTTGTATACTTCTCTCACTTTAAAAACGTCAGCTGTTGGCTCAGTTTTTGTGACATTCAATTCGGCATCCTTTTTATGTGCTCTTCCCATTTCTAACATAGGAGGGACTTTCTCATATTTCATAATATTCAATTTAGCATCTTTTTTGTTTGTTTTTCCCAATTCTAACATCGAAGGTCTAAGCTCCATTTTTCCTATATTTACTTCTGTGTCTTTTTTGTGTACTTTCCCTACTTCTGACATTGTAAGGAGTGTGTTTTTATTACTCTGTCCTGACAAGCTTTTTTCAGATATACACACAAGACTATCAGAAAAACTGCTCTTGGATGTCCCAGGTACATGGATGTCATCATTTGCAAATGGAGGCCATTTGAAATTTAATACAAGAGTTTTTGTATCCTCTGTTCCAGTTTTGTGATTATCCATACACTCTATTTCCACTCTATCTTTAGAGTCCTCTTTGAAAAATAAATGTGTCTTTACCTTATCATCTAACCCTTTATGGAGTGTGTCTTCAGCTAGTAAAACAGTATCTGATTCCTGCAAATTTATCCTATCGGACTGTCCAGCTCCATTTCCAGAAAGTGGGGAATTTTGGTAGAGAACAATTTCTCTTCCTTTAATTGACTCTGTGTCCTTAACTAAGTTACTTACAGTGAAGAATCTACCCAATATTTTATTCTCACTAATTTCACATGTGCTTTGATTTGCTGCATGTTCAGACACTAAGAACTCCCTTAATGTATCATGTGGCTTAACACTATCACTGTTCAGAATTTCTGAAGTATTAGCCTGAAGTTCAGAATCCCGGGTATCCTCAGTATCTTCAAAAGCATCACTTGTCAGATTTTCTTGGGCTGAATAAATAATCTCACTGACTAATTCCCTAGCCTGATCTTCTAACAAACAAGACAAATTCATTCTATCAGAATCAAAAAGGAGACTCTTCTCACCAGCTGTAGGTGAAACACAGACCTTTTCTTCTCGGACATCTGACCTGCTTTCCATGCCCTGCTCTTCCAAATGCTCTGTCAGCTGGATCCCTGTCAGTGTCACTTCTGACAGGTTTTTCTCAGGGACGTCTTCTTTCAGAGTACCTGGATTCATTATGCCGTCTATGGCTATATGCTCCTGGCAGGTATCAACTATGTGTTTGGATTTTAATTCTTCCCTGACAGAGATAAAAATTTCACCAATCAATGTATCAGCCTTTTTAAGTAAACCACTTCTGAGGTCTAAAAGTTGGTCATGTGCTTTTCTCCTTGCTTTTATGTGCTCAGCAGAGGCTTCAGAACACTGCTGGCTTGAGCTGTTAACTGACGCTGGAGCCCCAGCAACTGCTCCAATCTCTGCTTCCATGGGATTGTCAAATTGGGCAGCAGTTGGGAAATCAAGAGACATCTTCCCAGTAGGATTCCCAAAATGTTCGTGAAAAGGGGTCACTTCTGCCCCTGTTGGGACAAATGTTTCAAATTCCAAATAAGACCTATTAGGGTGCAGCAGGTTAGTTAAAAAGGCACCTTCATGTGTGGCATCTATGGTAACTTTTACAGAACTGAATTTGTTTTGGTGATTATGTGAGCTTAAAACCATGCTAATTTCTTCAGCATTACCAGAGGGGGACATGCTATCAATACTACCACTTAGGGAATGAGTATTCTCTTTATTTCTGTGAGATAAGGCTTTCTTTTCTGATATCAGCACAGGAACATTGTGAAAGTGTGAATCCTCAGATGCAAAAGCCTTTTTTCCCAAACTTTTATCAGAATCCAGAAAAGGTGAATTTACTTTTGTGCTGTCAGTTTCTTGGAATTGTGGGGAAGCAGTAGTTAAGCTGAGTTTTGCCATTTCTGAGAAACCAGAAATCTTTCTAGTCCCACAAATATGTGAAGGTTGATGAATCACATAAGCATTGGCTTCATAATTCTGTGCCATTTGCCTAGTTACTTTTTCATCATGAACAGGAGGTAAAATCTCAGATACACTACCTTTGGGAAAACCAGGAGGATAAACTAAGGCTTTTGCCTCTGTTTCAGGCATACCTTGATATTTGGAGGCAGGAGGAGAAACCTCAGTTTGACAATTGTCTTTAAGCCCAGCAGTTGAATATTGCTCTTTAATCTCCTGATGACCCATCGATTGAAAACTTTTGTCCTGTCCAACCTCTAGGGAAGTTAATTCTGATAAAATAAGCTTTCCTGGAACATCTGTAACTTCAAATGGAGAAGAAATCTTATCCTGAGAAATATCTCTGGGCTCTGTTTGGGAAACAGTGATCTTGGAGAAGGCTATAGTTTTTCCCCTTACAGAATGCAACTCAACAGGAACACTGTTCTGACCACCAACTTCCATCTCTGATAAAATTTTGGCAATATCAGGTTCGGCTTCCAAGGAAAGAGAACCAGACTTCTCTGTAGTGCTCTTATTTGCTCTAGTGTTTGAAAGCACCAATTCTTCTTCAGCAGGGCCTTGAGATGAAATGGAACTGTTGTCCTCAGAGAGGCTTTCACACTCCAATCTTGAGTCGACTCCAGGTACACGAATGTCTCTGGCTTTGAGATCTAGTGGAACCTGGCAATTTTCACCTTTAGGAAAAACTTCCTTGGACTCAAGAGTTGCAGATACATGCTTCAGATGAAGGCAAGCAGAAGTACTCTTCCCATCTACTGCCTCAACACGATTTGCCACATTTTCTTCTTGACACTTACTGGGCTGACTGGAAATATCAACAATGCTGATATCCCCAGTTTCAGTGAGCACCGAACACTCATCCTTTATAACAGGAATATCTAACTTGCTAGGCATACCAACTCTGGAAACAAAGGTAGGAGATGAAGTATTGAAATCTGATTTTTTACAGTCAAGGATATGAGGTGTTCTGACATCAAGTGATGCTTTGGCTTCTTGAAGACTCTCCACATCAAGAGGAGATTCTGAAATGTGATTTCTGTTAGGTTCAAAATTCAGTTCAGGTGCTATTCTATTTTCTAAGCATGCTACAACTACTGATTCGCTGATGTGTCTTCCAGAGGCAGGATTGTTTTGATTTATTCCAACCATGTGAGGCGTTTTGCCATGTGGCCTAAAACTGGATCTTTTGGATTCTGTTATAAACAACTGGTCAGTATCTTTGGGTAATGGCTCAATTCTACATTCTGGAGCTTTTATGTGACTTGAAGCTGTGGATTCACTAACCAAGGTGCCTTCTGTTTCTTGTCTGATTTCTGTAGCAGTCAAATTTTTCTGTGAGTCTTGGGAAGACAGTATATCTCCTTCACTTATAGGTTCTGTGTCTGTCACAGCATGTCTCTGAAGAGCTGTGGTGCTGGTGTGACTGTCAGCCCACTTGGCTGAGTTATCGATGGCTTGCTTGTCAGAACACTTACTTTCTGGCAACTGCAGCTCTTCATGCCTAATGGACTTACTTGGACTCGGCAAATCTGCACTGTCCTGTTTGGTAGTGTCACTCCCATCAGGTTTACTAGAAGAGAAGTCAGAAACAGCAGGGCTCTCATGCTCAACACGTTCTTCTCTTTGCACCCATGTCCCGTCACTCATCACTGAGCTGTCTTTCTTTATCGTAGTTTCTGTCATAGTTACCCCCTGAAAATCTGGACTGCAAGGAACTCGGCTACTGCTCCTTCCTGTAAACAATGCTGAGCATACCAAACTTTTATCAGTCTGAGAAACTGGTGAACAGCTTAAATGGTGTTGTGAGTCAGATTCACTGGCAGCGGAGCTGGAGTTAGTCACAGAAGAAGGGGATGACCTACTTCTCACAGGTCCCCCAGGATCATTTTTATTTAAAACATTCATAGACGCAGCAGTATTGGGCAATTCTGGACGGTCTGTCAGATGGCTTTTTGTGTTAATATTTATTTTGCTACAGTCAGAGTCTTCTAACAGGCCTTCAAGCAAATGTCCTTTCACAGATATGTCTGTACTAGCTGATGACAATGACGACACCATCCTAGCCTCAATGTCGCTTGTACAATGGATGCTTGTACTAGAGTTAGAACTTTCATTTTCTCTGTCCAAGGGATTCACAGTTTCCAATGCAGTCTGGTGCTTCAAATATTTCCTCATTTGTCTGGGGCCTCGATATGTTGCATATGTTACTGAAGGCCTCTCTGGTTTACTATCCAGTTGTCTGTAAAAAGAAAGAGCACAATAATATCATGAAATATAGTAACACTTAACAGTAATCCTAGAAGTTATGATAAAGTATATCTTTTAAATACTCCTAACAAGTATTCAACTGGAGAAAGAAATCCTAAAATGTTTTAGTTAAACCTGTCTTTACTAAAAATAATGAAGATTTGACAAGAAGCATGTGAACATCAAGGCAGCATGAATGTTTGAGCTCCTTACAACAATTCCCTCTTTTAAAATAATTTTTTGTTAACATTTCTATTCAATTTTGAGAGAGAGAGAGAGACAGTGTGTGAGCCATGGAAAGGTATAGAAAGAGGGAAACATAGAATAAGAAGCAGGCTCCAGGCTCTGAGCTGTCAGCACAGAGCCCAACACAGGGCTAGAACTCACGAACCATGAGATTATGACCCGAGTTGAAGTCAGACACTTAACTGACTGAGCCAGCCAGGTGCTCCAAAACCATTCCCTCTCACCTGACTACCTACATCTCTCTCACAGTGGTGAATGGAGAGAAAGTGGGCTGACAAGTCCAAGGCCTGGGTTTTAGTTATAATCTCAAAGACGTGTCTGACCAGAAAGAACCAACTGCCTTACTGCCTCATACTGGTACAATTCATGGATATGTCACTGATTTATCCACCATGTCAGAGCACCATAGTAAGCTTCTCTTCCTTTACTCTTAGATATAAATGTGAATGGCAACTTCGAGCACATAGAACTTTTAAAGGAAAACAACTAGTAAGATGTCTAACATCAAGCACTCAGCATATATTTGTTAACTCAATGACAGAAGTGTCTTAAAAATCCTATGAATTAAGTTCTTCAATTAGTGTAGTATTAAACTGCTTGGATAAATGTATGAATCAAAAGGGACTTCTAGAAAAAGCTCTCTACTTCTTCTCAGCCCCAGCACAAAGTTCCTGAGGCTCTCAGCATCCAACTTCCTTTGAAGAATCTATTGCTGGGAGTTCTCATGCTCTCTGATGCTGCCTAATAGCCCTTGACACACACCATTCTCTTCCCCTCAATTCCAGCCCCAGAGAGAAACTCCAATGTCTAAGACTCAGTTCACAGGCAATCTCCAGAACAAACAGATCCCAGGGCCCCTTTCCTGCTAACATGGGCAGTTAGCCTCTGATCTGTGGGTGAACAGAGCATTTGCCATATCAAACTATAAAGATGTAGGCACTTAATGTATTTTTGCCACTTGCCTTATGGCTATTTGAAGGAAGACACTGTGTCTTAATCATCTTTACATTTGTAAATGCCCCCCTCCCCAAATTTGGCAAATGGTACATATTTACTAACTTTTAGGCGATGAATGACTAAAATAAAGCAATAACTGTAAATGCTTAATGTGTAATTAATTCCAGACTGTCTTCATTGTTGTAGGTTATATAAAAGTTTTTTAAATTCTGAATCTAGGTTCATTTTACTATCTTGACACTAAAAATGTATGGCAGAAATATCTGATGTTCTATTTTTCTTTAAAAAAATTTTTTTTAATGTTTTATGTATTTCTGAGAGAGAGAGAGTGTGAACAGGGGAGGGTCAGAGAGGGAGGGAGATACAGAATCCGAAACAGGCTCCAGGCTCTGAGCTAGCTGTCAGCACAGAGCCTGATGCGGGGCTCGAACCCACGAACCATGAGATCATTACCTGAGCCGAAGCCCGACGCTTAAATGACTGAGCCACCCAGGAGTCCCTATCTTTTTTTCAAACTAAACATAAAATTAACAAAACATTATAGAATGCACATGAGTAACTAAGAAATCCAGTCGCTAGTATTTCAATATCTAAAATAATACTTTTTCTCCCCTACTTTAAAGCAGTAATATTAAGAACACTAGACTCACGTATATGATAAAACAGAAAGTAAACCTCCTCTGACATGTCAAATTTTTACCAACTGTGCCCCTCACATATTTTTTGAATTTTAGCTGAAATAATGTATTTCAATCTATATAATTGCTGGTCCCCGAAATCCTATCACACTGCTATTGTAAAAACTTGTATTGGTTACATGTATATTTTTATTGTCCGTTACAAACAGCTAAAGGAGATGACTAGGGAAAAGCTTTGCCTTATGAAAACGGTTTTAGCTGCAGCATGAGTGTCATGCTAGATCAAAGGCTATTATGAAACAAACTCAAAAATGAATAAGGTAATCGCGTATGAAAACGTGCTAGCAGAGAAAAATACATACAGGTAGAGTAATACATACAGGTAAAGTAATGTTATTGGTGAAATCTGATATCAAAATATATTAATTATTCAGAAGACACAAGAGCCTTCAGAGCAAGATATAAAGATCCAGAAACCCAAATAAATGAAAAGAAATTTTTGGTCATTTTCTTCTTTCAAAGCTTTAACATTTTATATTTAAAATCTACTCTCAACAGGCTGCAGTATTTTTTCCCTCAAAAGATAAATAATTCTGAAGAAGTGCATACACAAAGAAATGTACATCATGTCCAAAGAAATAGGAAATAAGATAGGAATCAGAATTTAAGTAAACTGACATTCTCTTACTATCAACTCCCTCCTAAAGAGACCTTAGGACATTTTATCATGCATCAAATCAATAATGCACCTTTTGATCTGAAAGGGCTTCTAATAAAATAAACCATATAGAAAAATCCATTAGATGTCAACTCACTGTTATAATGCCTTTTGGTAATTTTGGAGTCCTTTCAGGGGCAAGGGGAATCATTTTTCTCCTTTTTTAAAAGACTTACTGGATACTTTCAACTAAAATGATTACACTGATTTATAGGAAGTAGTTTAAATTTCTAACTAGATAATCTCCTGCAGTACCTGGTGAAAATGTTATATACCTGAAACTAAAATATACATTGCTTATACTGAACTACTATATTATCATGTTTAAAGTGCTGAACATCAAAGTTTCAAGCTTAGCTTCATGTACTGTAATTAGTTGTGTCAGATACTGATGAGCTACACTCCCTCTTTTTAAAAGATTAGTCACGTCGCCAATGTAGCCTGTTTTCTATAGCATTCTTTCTCCGGTTGAAGTTGAGTCTCCATAATTGAATAGTGTAAGAATATAAAACTGTCCTGGGGCGCCTGGGTGGCTTAGTCGGTTAAGCGTCCGACTTTCGCTTAGGTCATGATCTCACGGTTGTGGGTTCGGGCCCCGCGTCGGGCTCTGTGCTGACTGCCAGCTTAGAGCCTGGAACCTGTTTCAGTCTGTGACTCTCTCTCTCTCTGACCCTCCCCTGCTCACGCTGTCTCTCTCTCTCTATCCTAGAAATAAATAAAACATTAAAAAAAAATTTATAAAAAAAAATGAAATTTTTATGTTCATAGTGAACATAAAAACAGTTACAAAGCTGTTTATTATTTTTAATTAAGTGAAGATCAAATAATTTATAACTTTTGAGCAGGATATTTTTTAGAACACACTTCAAATTATAGGTAATAACGTACCTAAATTTTAAAAACTGTAATTAATAGTGACTTTAAAGTATTCTTGATATTATAGTAACAGCATTATACAACACAGATTATTTTATAAACGTGTGTAAATTAAGCTATTAAGCCTTTTTAGTACACTGATTATCAAAGACCTATAGAAAAAAAAAGTAGAGACATTATTACTTGAGAAAGATGATGCAAACCCTTTAGTTAATTAAAAAATTGAAGTTATAAAGAAAATTGAAATTTTTTTGTGACACTGAAATCTCCTACCAATTTCAGAAGAATAGATTTTGATGAGATAAAACCCTTTCCAAAGGCTTGAGATATAAGGGGGGCCATTCTAGATTTCGAAGTCAGTCTGACTGTACACTAACTCTGATTAAACAAAGAGCCTGATTTATGGCTCACCAAGCATACACTGTATACCGAGGTTACGAATAGCCTAATAGAAAACCATCTTGTCCTTGCGATATTGATCAATGCTCCTATTCCCTGCATTCCTTGACCTTAAAACTTGTGATTCCTGCTTATACACTAATCTATAATCTTTTGAGCTTTTGTAATATGTAAAAACATATATAATTCTGTAAAAACTGTTCCTTACCCAGAGCACGTTCTTCCCTGTGAAGAGTGTGCTTCCCGGACAGCTGTTCTAACTTGGGCTTGAATAACACTCTTTCTTACCTTCAGAGATTCTTATATACAAGGTTTGTTAATTATGCACCAGCAACTCCTAATTTTATTTTTTTATTTTTTTTTAATGTTTTATTTATTTCTGAGAGAGAGAGAGAGACAGCATGAGCAGGGGAGAGTCAGAGAGAGAGGGGAAGACAGAATCTGAAGCAGGCTCCAGGCTCTGAGCTAGCTGTCAGCACAGAGCCAGATGCGGGGCTCGAACCCACGAATCATGAGATCATGACTTGAGCCGAAGTCAGACGCTTAACCAACTGAGCCACCCAGGCGCCCCAGCAACTCTTAATTTTAAATAACATTTTATACTTGTAATATTCTCATGAACTCAATAAAAAATTAAATATATCCTTGTTTTCAGTAAATTCATTTCACAGAACTAAAACAACTGTAATACTTATAATGCAGTCTCAAAATTATTAATATCTTCTGCATATATATTATTTAAATATCTAAAACTGGTTATAAGTGGTCCTTAATCATATTGTCAAAATAAAGTATTAACAAAAATGGTATGCAACTTTTATATAATCCTTAAATTGACATTTGACAATAGGAAGTCACTAAACTGCAATTCTGTACCTGATAATTTGTAGGCCTTTGGAAATGGGCCAGAAGAGGCTTGTATCTCTGTCAAGACAAAAGTTTTGCGGAGGTGTTTCTGGTAACTGCCTTAAGCAATTCTTTACGTTTTTAAAAGTTTATTTATTTATTTATTTATTTGTGTATGTGTGTGTGTGTGAGAGAGTGAGAGTGAGAGAGAGAGAGAGAGAGAGAGAGAGAGAGAATGTACGTGCATGTGAGTGGGGGAGAGCCAGAGAGAGAGGAAGAAAGAGAGACTCCCCAGCAGGCTCTGCACTGTCAGCACGGAACCTAGCCTGACATAGGGCTTGATCTCAGTAACCATAACATCATGACCTGAAGCAAATCAAGAGTCGGATGCTTAACTCACTGAGCCACCCAGGTGCCTCGGCCTTAATCAATTATTCTATTAACAAGGAGGGCTTTACTAACAAGAAATAACAGGCAAGGTATCCTCTTGCATTTTCTACTGTCCAGTACCGAATAACCTGACTAATCAAAACCAAAAGAGGGATTAAAAAGAAAAAAGGAAAAAAACACAAACTTTCCATCCACATAATAGCCTTGAAATCCTCACCACTTTAAGTTACTTTGTTACAAAAACAAAAAGTCATCTGGAGAGGTTGTTAGAAGATTGCTGGGTACCACTGCCAGAAATTCTGATTTAGTGGGTCTGAATCAGATAATTTGCATTTCTAATGACTCCCAGGTGATGCTGATGCTGCTAATCCAACCACCACATTTTAGATAGCACTACTTCCCTTTACCACAGAGGTACCCCAGTTTAACCATTTTTCTGCTGTTGAACATCTATTTCCAATGATATGTTTCTGTAAATAATATTTCAGTAAACACCTCTTTATATCATTAGAAATAACCTACAAGCTTTCTAAGCTTGATACATATTGCTCTAAAATATGGCCTCCACTCCGAGCACTGTATATGGAGCATCAGCTCTATTAACTTTGAGTAACATAGAATATATCATTTATTATTACTGTTAACAATTTAATAAAAGTTATTCTATTTTAGTTGGCATTTCCTTGATTGCTGGTGAGAATAAATCTTTTTTCCACTAATATATTAGTTTATATTTCTTTTATTTGTTTATATTGTTTGACTTTTTTTTTTCCTATTGAGTTAGGGTCTAAAATGGTGATCAGTTCTGGGATGCCTGGGTGGCTCGGTCAGTTAAGCGCCCAACTTCAGCTCAGGTCATCATGTCACAGTTCATGGGTTTGAGCCCCACATCAGCGGGCTCTGTGCTGATGGCTCAGAGTCTGGAGTCTTTCTGGATTCTCTCTCCTTCTCTCTCTGCCCCTGCCCTGCTCACGCTCACTCTCTCTCAAAAATAAATTTAAAAAATAAATAAAATGCTTATCAGTTAAAGCATTCTCTGACATCCTTTTGTATCTGATTTTCTCACTTGTCAATATAATATATCACTGTTTATTTTGTTTGACACAGGGAGTTTGAAAATTAATTCAGGGGCGGCTGGCTGGCTCAGTGAGTTAAGTGGTCGACTTTTGATTTTAGCTCAGGTCATGATCTCTCAATTTGTGAGTTCGATATAGCCCAGAGCCTGCTTGGGACTTTTGCTCTTCTCTCTCTGCCGGGGGTGGGTGTGTGTGTGTGTGTGTGTACACGTACATGTACTCATGCCCTCTCTTACTCTCAAAATAAACAAACACTAAAAAAAAAAAAATAATCCCATTTACTGGTCTTTTTCCTGATACTTTCCATTGCAATCATGCTTAGAAAGCAGTTTCTCATTAAAATAGAATTCACATTTAACTAGTTTGGTTTTGTACTTTTTAAAATCATTTGTTACTGAATTTTAATTATTTTACTATAACAATGAGATAAGAATCTAGCTGTTTTTTCTTCCAAATTGTTAACCAACTTCTCCAAGTTTTCCTTTCTATAATATGGGAAAAAATTAAAAAATAAGAGAATAGGTAAAAATGCCATCACATTGAAGGGTTCAAATCACACATAAAAGGTGTCTACTTTTGGATGACCTATTCTGTTCTACTTAAATGTTTAGTGTTACATTAGTATGACACTGTTTGAAATTATGTGGCTTTATCAGTACATGGACATCTGGTAGGGCAAGCCCTACCACAACAATCGTGATGGGCAAACTCAAATCTATCTGGGTCTCAGTTCTCACAACTGTAGGCTGGGTCTATGTCTACCTTTGAAGCTTGCCTATGAGAAATTAACTCAAAGTACATGTATGAAGACACTCTGAAATTACAAAGAACTACACAGTTAGCTCTAAGTTATCATCTATCTCAGACTATATTATTACAGACAACCTCTTAAAATGATACAAATAATTCACAAGTAGAAGCTAAAATCAATATAATAGGGGCGCCTGGGTGGCTCAGTCAGTTAAGCATCTGACTTTTGATTTCAGCTCAGGTCATGATCTCCTGGTTTCTAGGTTTGAGCTCTTCATCGGGCTCTGCGCTGACAGCGTGAAGCCTGCCTGGGGTTTGCTCCCTCCCTCTCTGCCCCTCCCCAGCTCGTGCTCTCTATTGCTCTCAAAATAAGTAAAAACATTAAAAAAATCAACACAACAGATCCTGATTAGTTATGAATGAATACTACTAAGTTACACAAAATGGCTAATGGACGAAATATTGTTATATACATTTTCTAGGTAAAAAAAATATTCCTTCTAGCTCATTTGAGCAAAAGAAAAACAAGTTGGTGCCTGTTTGTTAATCAAGGACAGAAAAAAAAGGGATGGTGAAATAATCCTTATATCTGCACAAGATTTCAGTTTCTCAGAGCTGTGGAAAAGGATCACAAGACTAGTTTTACAAGTAGAGTCCATTTAATTTCTTTTCTTAACCCTTTCCATTCCAAAAAGGAAAGATATGAATGTGCATACAAACCTTAGCATTTCTGTTCCCAAAATGCAGACACTGGTCTCACTGCCTGCCCTAATACAGGAAGAATTCTGACAACAGAAAACACTCTCATTCAAGGAAGTCTTAAATTAGAAATAAATCTTATACTCTGACAAATTTAGCACCTAAAAGGTATTGATACTACCCCGTAAAATAGCTCAAAAGGCCCTAGATTATATATATGGTACACAGAATCATATTTTTTTTTTTTTTACACTTAGTAACAGGGACATTATGCAATACTTTTTCCAATCCCCTTAATTAATAAGAGAAGTAAGGCTTCAGAGCTAGGTCCACAAGTTTAATTTTCTGGCTAAGTAAATTGTAAACTTACTTTCGTAAATCACTGGTTTCCTGTTCACTGTCTTGTGTTGTATCCAAAGAAAAGGAATCTGAGGGCTCTGCTGAGTTGGACTCTGGTTCCTCTGCTGGAAGCATCTGGGTGCCCAGGGAGCCACCAAAAATCTCCCTTTCCCTTTTGACTCCCTCCTCAGGATGGTCACTGGGATTCTGTAAATCTTTCTCAGTTTTGTCATGGTCATCCTTGAAAGAAGACTGTTTGGCATCACCGAGAGATGATTTTCCTGAGATATTGAATAAGTTACCAAGAAACTGAAAAAAGCTTTCCTTCGGCTGTCTATCACTTTCTCCTATTTTGGTGTCTGAAGTGGAGCGGGAGAGGTCATTTGGCTTTCTGGAATCTTCCTGAGTTGGAAGAGCGATTAGCTTCTCAGCATGGTTCCTTTTGTGCTCACTTTGAGGAATCTTTGAAAACAAGATAGAGAATTATAAACATCATCATTTAAAAAATAACAGAGACTGACTAATAACTTATTATATGACACACTCTGTGCCGGACGCCAGGCATCCATTTCTAAGACTGTTGGCTTCTGATTCCTCGGGCCCTTTACAGTCTAATGATGAGCAAGGTCAGCACAAATTAAAGACATACAGTACCTGTCACACAGAGAGAAGCAGAGCACGAGTGGGAAGCCAGAACAGGAGTAACCAGTACAGGTTTGGTAGCAGTTGACAGCAGAGTAGGTAACTCAGAGGATGATTCCTAGAAATGCCATTTGAAGGAGAACTAATATGTGACCCTGTGATGTTTGTGCATCTCTTTCCTTCCCTATCTCTCGTCCCCTCTGCTCCCCCTCCCCCCAAATCTATTTAGTGATGTGTCAGCTTCTAAGGAGTTAAAGATGAATGGAGCTGGGGTACAAAATGAGAAGAGTGAAAGATGTGTATGGAGAGGTAAGTGAAGGGACAGCATGGCAAATTTTATGTATATTTAAATTCGCTTTTGTTATTCTTTGCTAATGTGCAGTACTTTCCGGACTGTGCTATCCCAGGAAGCTGCCACATTGTATAAAATTGTTCCTTAATAAGATGAGGAAAGACAGCAACATGGTCTATCAATTCAGAGGAAAAGCGCTTAATAGTATCTACTACTATTTACTACTACTATCCTTAATAGTAAAACACAAAGCTCTGAGATGTACATTAATGCAAACCCTGGGCAGTACTGGGAACTCCTGCAGATTTTAAACCATTCCACAGCTGTGTTTCACCTGCTCATAATTAAGTTACTAAGATAGCAAAGCATATTCATGTGAGGAAAGACTGAGCTGCATTCTCTGTGAGGAAAGACTGAGCTGCTGTATCAAAGAACTTGCTGACATTCCATGTCACACTCTTCCCTGAAGCTTCATTAGCTTTATGCCCACGTGCCAACTCAGCCTGCCTTCCAAACATGCCTGTTCACCTACTTGTAAAAGGAATGTCTGTCTGACAGTATCTGTCAGATGTTATGCTCACTAGTCCTCATAAAAGGAAAGCTCAAGTGCGAGTCAGAGAAAGAGCAGTACACCAATATAAAATCACCTTAGGGCACTGTAAGTTCACATGATAAAGGTTTATTAAGAGACTGATCCTCAAGCAGGCAAGAGCATCATAATTATAATGTTGTTTACCTTGTTCCATATTTTAATCCAAATTCAAAAGAGTTCAAAGAAGTGGTCCGCTAACCACTAATAAGAGCATATGAAAGCTTGAACAATTGTTTAGAACTTATTAGCCCCAGAAATTAATTTTAAGCAAACCATATTTTAAGTTTGTTCCCACCTTTGGAGTCAGAGGGTATTTTTGACATACAAATACAAATATTTTGACATATTTGAAAATACACAGATAGCATTTTTTTCCCCCTGTGTCAGGAGCTTCATAAAACTCGTGAGTCTCTACATTTAGAACATCACCAACCTTCCAGAGTCACTCAAAGTTTCACCTTTTACTGGTTTCAACTGCTTTCAACTGCAACTTGATCCCACACGTCTCCACCTTATCCCTCCAACCTTCTGCTGATCATGAGAGCCTGCGTTACAAATTAGCTGTGCCCTCTCCTCCCCAAAAGAGCATAAACGGCCTCTTGGTTTGACAAAAGAAATGCTAGTTGACATTTTGAAAATACTTATGTGTATGAAGATATACATTTTTTTGTCCTTTATGCCATTTAAATTGTTACAATGATCAGCCACAACATTTCTTCCTGTTAAAAGGAACTAAGATTGTAACATGAACAGAATAGTGATTTTTTTTTTCCCTATAGCTAGATGAATGACTGCTCTTCCTGGGTATCTATTTGAAGGAAGTAAACTATAGGCCATTCATTAGAATATTGTAAATACTCTTAAAATGTTTTAGAAATTCACAAAAGAGTCTTATAAAATTGGGGCAATGGATTTTTTAAAAAAGGAAAATTAAGAGAATATGGAGATTACATTTTTTTGACATCAGTAAAATCCCAAGACAAATAATTTCTGTCAAAAATATTATTTAGGCATCTGACTCTTGATTTCGGCTCAGGTCATGATTCCAGAGTAGTGCGATCAAGCCCTGTACTGGGCTCCGTACTTACCATAGATCCTGCCTGGGATTCTCTCCCTCTCCTTCTGTCCCTCTCCCCTGCTCACACATGTGCTCTCTAAGGAAAAAAAACTATTTCACTGCCTCAACAATCATTTTTTAGTTGACAAGTCCTTTCAAAATACAAAACTGCTTTCTAAACAAGAAAAAATATTTTTTGCCAAGTGAAAGCATTTACATTTAACCTTTTTAGAATTATAAATGTAATTTTTTTAAAACAACCACTTGTTTTTCCTTCCCAATTTTCAGTATTTAAATACATATATTTTTTAAATGTTAATGTTTTCATGTATTTTTAGAGACAGAGAAAGAGAGAGAGCAAGCCAGGGAGGAGCAAAGAGAGTGGAAGAGAGAGAATCCCAAGCAGGCTCTGTGCTGTCAGTGCAGAGCCAGACACATGACTCAAACTCATTAACTGCAAGATCATGACCTGAACTGAAACCAAGAGTCAGACACTTAACTGTCTGAGCCACCCAGGTGCTCCCCTCCCCCCTCCCAATATTTCAGCTTCTTTGCTCTTCTAGAATCTTTGGATCTTCAGTTTACTGAAGAGCATTTTTTGGGGGGTCCTTAGATGTCTCCATTGCTTAAATGTTCCCTAAATCTTATGAGAAATTTGTTTCAGTAAAATACCAACAAGAAAAAAAAAGTATCTAAATCTAGAAACAAAAACAAGCAGAAAAGTACACTGCTATTCAAAGTAAACACAATAAATTCTATATTTATACAATTAAAATGTTAAGTCTGATCTGAAACAGCTGCTCTCTCCCCTCAGCCTAAACAACAATAAAGTTCAGCCTGCCACAAGCTAGGGCCAGCACTGCCTGCCAGCAGGATTGTCTGCCAATGTTCCAAGGACTAGAATGAAAGCAGCCAGGATTCAAGCAAACAAAACATCAATTTCAGTTGTTCTCAGTGTTGGTATTCTGAATATAACATACAGAGGCTACTGACAAAGGCATATGTATCTGGGGAATTGGGACTTTTTTTCCCTTCATATTCCATTTGTTGCAATGTAGTGCCCTTATGTTAATTTCATCCATCTCTCTAATCTCTTTGCTAAGTGCCCACTACATGGAAGCACAGGAAAGCATTAGGGATACTGATTAGTGAAACGTAGCTTTGGCCTCACGGAGCTTAACAGTCTAGCAAGGTTACCACTGTATCGCTGTGCGGGGCTTAGAAGAGGTATGCACACAATGAAGGACACAATGAACTTGACTGGGGACAAGAAGAATCCACTGCATAGAGGAGGGGACATCTGAGCTTGCCCCTACAGGGTGAGGAGAGCATCCTGGACACACAGCAGAGTATGCACAAAGACACAAGTATGAACTGTGTTTGTCATGGCAGCGGTATGGCTAAAGACTGGGGTAAAGACTAGAGAATGAGGTTGGTAAGATGACTCATTGAAGCAGACGGAGAGAGATAACAAAGTCAGAGACAACTAAGCTTTCTAAACAGGGCAACTTTTTGAGTAAAGTCAAAAAATGGATATGGGAATTAGGAGAGGTGAGATTAGGGCCTAGGTGGGGGTAAGAGGAGGTAAGGCAACAAATTACTTAGATGGCAAATACATCGAATTTTTGGTCTTCTGGTGATATACAAATTGAGATGTCTGGAAAGTACTCAGAAGCATAGTTTAAGAATTTATTCTGGCAAAACACAGTGTGTGGAGGATAAAAGGGAGACCAATAAAAGATCCCTATGGTAAAAAGATTTTAAAAAGGCGCAAATAGTGAAGAAACGACTGAGAGATGGGAAAGGCCAAATTCAGACCAGCTCATTTCTCCAGAATACTGGTTGCAAAGGACAAAGAGGAATCCAAAAGCAAATGGGGAGTAAATGCCAAATGCCAATGTGAGGGCAAAAAAGATGACGATCCTCTCCCACTGTTCTTCAAAAGCATCAGGTACACTCATATCTCAGGAACAGTACATCTAGTCTTCTCTCTGCTTAGAATGTTCCTCCCCCACACAGCTGTGTGACTCACTCCCCTCACCTCCTTCAGACCTTTATTTCAAAGTCATCTCTTCATTGAAAGCTTCCCCAGTCATGCTAAAATAGTATATTTCTCTACCCTGAAAGTGCCAATATCCTCTCTGAATTTTCTCCTTTGTACTCGCCAGTGTCAAATACACACACACATACACTTTCATTACTTATAATTTGTTTCTTCCTCTAGAAAGTAAAAACTGCAAGTGCAGGGATTTTTGTCTGTTTTATTCAGTGCAGTGTCTCTAGCACCTTGAAATGTGCCTGACAATAAGAGGTGCTCCAATAGTTGTTGGGTTAGTAAATGAGGAATGAGGACTATGGACAAGCCCTAAGAATGCATGAGAAATAGTTGCAACAACTCAGGAACTTGCGAATACAGTCTGCAACTCTAGGTGTTAAGCCAGGAGTAGTAAGTAGACAAGGGAATAGAAACAGTTGGTAAATAAAAGGGAACACTTTGAGAAGTTTTTTAACCTAAAAAAAGAAAAAGGAAAGACAGAATATGACAGTTTAAGATCCCAGGTAGAATAGATGGCTTTTTGATCCTGTTTTCTGGATCAGCTCTGCACCTTTTGGGAAGAGAGTAACTGCTATACAAGAGAGAAGGATGGCAGGTTCCAGAATAAAAAGCACAAAGTAAGATAAAGAGACCAGTATAGTCTCTAAGACTTCTAATGCTAATAAAGGGCAAATATTATCCTTAGAGAGGAGTAGAGACATTTCCTCTTCCAGGTAAGGAGGTAAGGAAGTGGCTAAGACCTGTGCAGTGCTGTAAGTGGGGAAAACAAAGATTAAGGTCCAAGAAGTGGCTATGACCTCAGTAAAGTGAGAGGAGAGATGATGAGCCAAAGGAGGGACTAGGTGGAGCTGGGATTTGGGCTCCCCACACAGAGAAGACCTGGAAGATGGTTTCTGGGGAATGTAGTAGTAATAGGCAGAAACGGGTACACCAAGTAGCAGTTAGGGTCAAGGCAAACTTGAAAGCATTCACTCATTCGGTAAATAATGAACAAAAGGGTATCATTCCAGATGTTTAGATGCAACAGTAAAAACAAAACCAAACAAAAAATCCACCAAGAGCACTGCTTTCATGGAGCCCACATTCTAGTGATGTAAGAATTTGCAAGTCTAACTGGTATTAGACTGTGTCACCTCCCGAGTAGCCTATAGCAGGGAACAGATTGTGGGTGCTGTCTCAACATGATGACTAGCACAGGACATAAAGTCAAAAAGGTCACGGGGTACAGTGTGTCAACAAAAAGCCTGTTGAGTGGAAAACAGTGAAGAGCCAGGTGATTCTTTCTTTATTGTGTCAAGCATCTGGCTTGGTCATCCTTTCTACCTCAGACTGCACACAGCAAGGGTAAGCCTTCAGACACCCTGACTCAAAGATCCTTAGTGCCCTCAACTCCAGTGACCTCCTCTGCCACTCTTCTTCCCTCTTTGGTTAAGTCTGACCCTAGCAGTTACTCATGACAGCAGCATCACCTCTGAAACTCCATCTCAGGCATTCCCAGTGTCCCCACCTTCTCATCTTTCCAGCTGTCTTACCACACTGTCCCCTGCCTCATCACAGTTTCTGTCTTCTCTTACACTGTGCCTTTCAGTTCCCACAAATTTTCTTGTATTTTCTATCTGGCCATCAAATGACCAATAACTTCAAAGTCTCTGTTTTATTCCTTGGCATCCCCACCCAGAAAATTTCCAGTTTTATCTTTTCGGCCTAAGTGAATGAGTCTTGCTTTAAAAAGCCCCAAGTATATGCATGTTATGCAGTTTCAGGCAGCCAACAATTCACAATTTACAGCCTCTGCGAGAAATATGTCTGTACTCTTTCCTCATTTTCTACAGCAGCTATTTCCCACCTCTCCCACCCCCTGCATTATCCCACAGCCCTGCTCAGCAGAGCCCTCTACCCTCTCTTTCATGCAGATGCTCCCTCATAGCTCTGATTCCAGCAGCATCTGCACGCCTTCCTTCACTGATCCTCTCCATGAAGGAAGGCCTCCTCCTCCCAAGGCAAATTTCTCTACCACAGCACCAGTTCTGAGTCCTTGTCTCCTTGGGAATTAAAATTCCTCTTCTGCCCCTTCTGTAAGCCCACCATTCAAAAGTAAATGTCCAAGGAAAGCCCTCTCCACTCTTTACTACCAACCTCCCCAGAAAAGGATTCCTAACCCTCACCATCTTTTTTCCCCAGTCCTCCCAAATCACTCAAGTGCTTGCAATCTGGCTTCTTCCCCAGTTGTGCTGACCACAATCGCTAAAATATACTGTCCCACTTGCTAATACATGTTCCCCTGTCCTGCAGGGACACATGGTGTGTCTGCAGGATGTGAGATTTAATCCCTTTGTGATAACCAATCTTCTTTTGGCTTTCATGACATTACTCTGAGATTTACCTTCTCTAAACTTTCTTTATTTCCTTCCAGTTCACATCATTCTAGCCGTCTCTAAATAACATGTTTCTTCGATTTCCAGCCTAGGACTGTTTTATCTTCATGATCTTTCATTTCCCCCAAACTAATCAGATGACTCCCAGATTTTTATTTGTAGCTCAGACAGTATATCTGATCTATTATCATAACCAACTTATCAATTCAGCATCCATAGCCACCTGGGTACTTCATTGGAACCTTGAGCTGAACACATCCAAAACTGAATATGACCACGCTTTGTTTCCATTCTTTCTTTTTCTGCAAACCTTAACATTCCCATCTGTTAAAACGTCAGACAAAACCTCAGGATACCATGACCTCTCCCCTAGAATACTGGCAGCAGTGACTTAATCTGTTTCCTTGCTTGCACTGTCCCCAGTCTATTCTCCAGACAAAAACTAGAGCAGTGCTTTAGAACTCAAGATTCTAATCATCCTTAAAGACCTTTAAAAGCTATGCACTGCTGTCAGATAAAATCCAAACTCTCAAGCATGGCACTCAATGTATTGGCGGATCTAGCCCTATGCCTTTCTCCAATTTCATCTCTTGCTACTCACAATGCTTGCAATGCCTAATGTCATCATATCCATCATCATTCACTTCTTCCCCATTTCTTCTCTCCACTCTCTCTTACTACAGAACATCTTTGCAATAATGTTATTCCCACTGCTGAGACCACTTACTCTTTGTCCTCTTTGCCTGAGAAATTTCTAATACAACTCAAGTTTTACAAAATGGAAATCACCTATGCACATGTTATTCCAGTGAACATAACTACTGTTTTCCCTGCCCCCACAGGGTAAAGGCAAACAATTTTATATGCTTTCACCATGAGGAAATTATTAACAGGTACTAAAATCTGACACTTATAAACTAAAACCAGCTGCTTATACTAGAGAGTTCTAGTTAGCTTGTTCCTAAGACATCTGGCTGCTAACACATTACTTGACAAATTTGCCAGTATTTGAAATTCTACCAATAGTTAAAATTTCTTCAGTTTTGAGGAAGATATTTATTATCAGATTATTACTGATATCCTGAGTTAGCTTTGGTTTAAGTGGTGCTAAAATTTTTAATCAAAATCACTATTTACCCTCATCATAATGGGTTTAATTTGCAGGGAGTTGTTTAACTATAAACTATTGATACATATTTGCATGAATAATATTTCCCAATAAATGGGTTTCACAAATAATGGTAAGGTGCAAAGATGAGCTATTTATACCCTTATTATCAAAGTAATTGTTTGAAAGGCAAATATTTCATTTTTATCACAGAATCATTTTTCCACTAAAAAATTAGAACAGGCCAGCAGGTTGGCCATCAACTATTTCACCCTGACTAATCTGATTATTGTTTAACATAAGAAGTTATCTGCAACTTTTATGTCATGACATATCTGGGTTGTGATCAGTTCTGAGATGTCACAAATATTATATTACTAAAATTAGTTAAAAAGCTGAAATTTGAGGTGTTTAGGTGGCTCAGTCAGTTAAATGTTTGGTTTCAGCTCAGGTCATGATCTCATGGTCCACAAGCTGAAACGCTACGTTGGGCTCTGTGCTGACAGCTCAGAGTCTGGAGATGCTTCAGATTCTATGTCTCCCTCTCTGCCCCTCCCCTGCTCACATTCTGTCTCTCTAAAAAATAAACGAACACTTTAACAAAGCTGAAATTTCACTTATAAAAATGTTCTAGAATGGGGGTGGCTTAGTTGGTTAAGCATCTGACTCTTGATTTTGGCTTAGGTCATGATTTCATAGTTTTAGGAGTTCAAGCCCCATGTAGTGCTCTGGGCTCTGGGCCTGCTTTGGATTCTCTCTCTCCCGCTTTCTCTGCTGTGCTCAGTTTCAAAACAAACTTAAAATGCTCTAGAATGAAATCGAGGTTTTTATCAGTGATGTTACTTTCAGTTTTTCATTTCCATGTAATTTCTGACAAAGGGATATAGTAATATACAGTGCACCAAATAAGTGCCCACGCCCATAGGTGACCCAAGACAGTCATCTATCATCTGTGTCAGAGGGAAAAAAAACACGGGAGTAAGATCTAAGTAAAATAACCAGTAAATTAGAACTCAAGATTCTAATCTAAGATTCTGGTTTAAAATAAGAAAGTCTCAGCTGTAGACTAGCAAGGGGTATGGGAAGGAAGAAAGGGCTGTTGATGGTCCCTGGCACCATGAGGAGACATAATGACAGAGTCATTTCCATGTGTCAAGATTGGGTAATTGGTGGCAACTTTAAGCAAGACAGGGAATACAGAAAGAGAAGAAAATTAGGACAAAACAGACTTAGTTCAACTTTGAGAGTGTCACATCTTATACCCAGTGACACTGACAGAAAAGGTGCATCAAAGAATTGGCCCTGTTACCCTAAAGCTCAGGAGAACACGTTGAGCTGGAAGGATATGTGTGAGCTTTGTCAAGGGTTAAGATGTAGGTAGAAATCGAATCAACCAGCGCAGACGTGTAAGGAAAGAAGGAAGAGGAACAAAATGACAGAAGACAGAGAAAAGGCCACTCCTTTCTTTTATGGTATAAAGAATTCTCCAATGAAAACACTGGGCCAGAATAATAAATATTTTTAATTCTATGAGAGCTATTTGGAACCCCCCTCTAATGTTCTCAAATCAGTATCTGGCACCCATGGAGGAAAATTTACTCACAGAAATCTGGAGTACGTACATAACCTTTCACAGACAGTTTCCATTTGATAAGGTACTCCATTATACTACAAAGTAGGACCACTACAGGTCTCAGACGGAATGGAGCGGCCACAAATCAAACCAGTTACCTTACACCACATTCAACAGCCAGGAACTCTAAGATCAAGGCCCCAGACAAGCACCAGCCATACTGACGGGCTTGGCCCTGGCAGCTCCTTTGGTCATGTGGACCACACAGTGATACACAGTGCAATCTCCACCTCGGGCACTCTGATGGCCTCAGTCTTTATAGAAGCATTCAGGGCTGAGAATTTCTTACTTTTGGCTAAATTTCAATGTGTATATCTCCATGTATGCCTTCTTTTCAAATGTGATAGAGAATTCATGTTTCTAATAACTATTTCTATACTATTCACCCAGAAAAAGTCAGCATCCTTCTCAGCATTATTTCTAAGTTTTAGCCAGGCTTTATATGGCAAGAAGGCAGCTCCTTCCCTGAGTACCTATTTTGTGTCCAGCATTGTAGCGCTGTATATGTTCACTTCTATGAAACAACTTTCCACATACTCCCACTGCAGATCAGCAAACCAAAGTTCAAAGAAGTTGAGTAAATTTTCCAAGACTACAGAACTACCACATGGAAAGCTGGGATTTAAGCCTAGATTTGTGTGATTCCAAAGACTTGTTCTTTCCATCACTACACATGTAATTTTGAAACTTATCCAAGGAGGCCTATGGCTGGCAGAGGCAGAGAAGTAGTGGCTCACTATGAGAGAACTCATTCCATCATCAACATTACCATCAACTAAAGCTTGCTTTAATCTGTTTATAAGTGGGTTCCAAATGTGATTACAACTGAATTTAAAAAAAAAAAAGTTCTTGTATTTGAAAGATGTGAAAATATCTATATTAAATTGATGTCTTACTGCTATTACCTGTATTGCTGAGAAAAAAATGATAGCAAGCATTTATTAAGGGCATAATTTATTTACAAAATTAGTTCAGTAACCCAGGTTTCCCCTAGCCTAACCAAGAAAACATTTAATGCATTCAAATTGGGCTATCATTTCACTTTTGGCCAAGAAAAAGTTGAAAAGACCAATAAAGAAGGAACAGTTACACATATCAATATATGAATGGATGTATAAATTTAATATGTCCATCTTACTAAACAGCATTGTACACTCAATATAAGAGTAGTATAAAGAACAGTTAGTGACTATTTCTCTTCAATAAGATATCCTTGAGCTACAATATTCCCATATTTACCTACTGGTTAACAGTGACAATAGTTAAAAGAAAAAGTGTGGGAGGGGCCTGGGTGGCTCATTTGGTTAAGTGGCCAACTCTTGATTTCAGCTCAGGTTATGATCTCATGGTTCATGGGTTCTAGCCCCACTGGTGGGCTTTGCACTGACAGTGCAGAGGCAGAGACTGCTTGGGGTTCTTTCTCTCCCTCTCTCTGCCCCTTCCCAGCTTGTGTTCTTTCTGTCTAAAATTAAATAAACAAACACTAAAAAAAAAAAAAAAAAAAGTATGGGTCTTTGTTGTTAAATGATTTATTCACAGGATTAAAAATAAGTGTTATGAATCATAAATCATAGTAATATACACTAGACTGATACTCCTTGATTATTCATAGGAACATCATAGGCATGTATAAACCACCACCTGTTTAAAACCACTCTAGAAACTTCACCAAAGTTTTATGATTAGTTATAAGCAGCCGCACTAAAATGGGACAAAAGTTAAATTTTATATAAAGCAGATGTCACACTATCGAGAACAAGCCTAATAATCATCAATTTATTTAGGACAGGGTTGGAGTATCTATAAACTATGGTCTAGATTTAGTTAATTTTATTTAGCTCATGACTCATTTCTGAAAATAGAATCTGATTTTTTAATTAGATTTCTTTTTGGTAAATTTAGTTTATGAATATACCTTAAAAATTAAGTTCACAAATATGAAGCATTATACAGAACTGTATCTGATTTCTCTTGTCTCTTCACACTATCACTGTAGATTTTGTTAAGTGACAATCTGAGATTCACTTTCTTCACCTATAAAAAGATTAAAATTCTAATTAACACTGTTGACGAAGCACATATACTAATTGCTTCTCTTATACAAAACATTATAAAATGATAGTAAAGGAACTGTTTAAGTTATAAATACAAAGAGAGGAAGAGAATAGTTATCAACAGATAAGAGATTTCAAAAAATGTTTAGAAGGCAAAGGCAGATGGAGGCAGAGTAACTGATGCCAGAAAGCTTCTACCCAACTGTCTCCAAGGGGGAGCTCTGATCATGAAGGAAACAATCTACTCCAGGGACAACCTGAAAAAGCTCGGGTTTTAAAGATACTAGGTACCACTCAGGACAGCGTGAGACACAGGATAAAAAGTAAAGCGTTTGGTTGAAAATCTTCAGATGGGACGCCTGTGCCCAGGGTTCTTCCCCTGTCCCAAGCAGTTAAAGGATCCTCCCTACTTCCCATCACCTCCACCTGCCAACCAAGTATATATAGAGAGAGAACATCTCTGAAGATCGCCCAACTTTTGGGGAGGCTGAATTTGAGGTATCAAAGGGCATCCATACAGAAATGTCTAGAATACAGACACTCAAGTCTAAAGTTCAAGAGGCATGTCAAACAGAGATCTGAGAGCCAAAAAATAAAACAAGAAAAACTTGTTTTTACAGCAAAACTTGTATGGCATATAAGTGATAACTAAGAACATAATGATGTCCAAAGATAGTATCAAGCTTCTATGGTCTTTAGTTGTTTGAAAAATACAATTAATTCTTGTAGCTTAAACTTACAACTAAAGAATCTTCAACATCTTGATTTGGCATCTCAAAATCAAATACAAAAAGAAACAGATAAAAACATCCATTATTCATAAATGTTACATTTCAGACTCAAAAGGAAAAATGCTGCATATGTTTCCTCATCAAAGAAGTCATTATCATAAAATTCAGATTAAGAAGATGGGAGCATGGTAACAAATGTCACATTATAGTGGAGTGCTAGGTTTCAGAAAACAACTCATTAGAAAGAAAACAAATATGCATGTTTTATTCCACTTATTTCTGAAAATACTTAAATTGAGACTATTTAAAATAACAACATCATAAATATTATTGCTAATGCATTTCCCCCCCAAAGGAATGGTGTTGAGGATTGGTATTATCAAAATACATATTTTTGATGCATGGCAGAAAGAAGTATCTAAGCCATTGAATCTGTGTGGATAGGTTGAAGAAATCTTACTAACAGTTTCTGGAAGGTAAAGAAACAATTACAAGGACCAAAATGAATAGACCACCCCAATGACAGTGTCATGGTACCCTTTCTGTTATGTGCTCAGTGGACTACCTGTGTGTAAGTAATCCCAGTTAACCACAGGGGAAACAACCTTGGGACTGTGGGCCATATTTACTTGGGAACCCAGATCCTAACTGAAATTATCTCGGGCAATCAAACCAAGATATTAAGGACAGACATAAAGACTGTAATAACAGAAGCCCAGCTGCTATATTTGCTCCACGTATATATTTACCATATCTACAAAGGTATGACTTTGTCTACAAGTAGAAAGAAGGGCTATAGGAAAGGCCAAGTTTGAAGAGTGAAGGTTTTTTTTTTTTTTTTTTGTTTTTTTATTTTTTTAGTGAGATCATAACTGAAATAGTATAGTATCAGCTACAGGCTACATGGGGAAACAAGTAGAGACCAAGACAAGGGAAGGCAGAGCAAGAATGTTTGGTGAAGGTTAACGAACAGGTACAAAAGCAATGAGGGATTAGAAGATGAAATGACAAGAGTTAGCAGCCAAAGAAAGCTCTAAGTCTGAGATCTCAAAAGAAAATATTTCCTATAAAACAACACAAGAGCAAGGCTGCATGTATATCATTAGAAGTAAAAATCTTGAAGGCAACTCAAGACATGCAAAAACTGAAGAAGAAGAAAGCTACAAAGCCCAATCAACGGTCTACCAGCAGGCTGGCTAACAACTGGTTGAGTAGGTAGGAAAGGACTAGGTAGAAATGTTACAAAACCTGAAAGTAGGACCTAATAGCCAAACTCACAAAGGAATGAAAAAAGATAAAGAAAGCAAAATAATCTTGATTTTTTTCTTTCTTTCTTTCTTTCTTTTGTTCTTTCAATAAAGTTAAAACAAATCAGATCCTGGTATTTTCTTTCAAAAATATATTTAGGGATGCCTGGGTAGCTCACTTGGTTGAGTATCCAGCTCTTGATTTCGGCTCAGGTCATGAGCCCAGGGTCATGGGATCAACCCCACTTTGTCTCCACAATGAGCCTGGAACCTGCTTAAGAGTATCTCCCCCTCTTCCTCTCTCTCTCTCTCTCTGTGCTGACAGCTTAGAGACAGGTGCCTCCTTCAGATTCTGTGTCTCCTTCTCTCTTTGCCCCTTCCCCACTCACACTCTGTCTCTCTCAAAAATATTTTTTTAATTTTTAAAAATTAAAAAAAAAAGAATATCTCCTCTGCTTGTGCATTTTTTCTAACATAAAAATTTTTTAAATGTACTAAAAAATTTTTATATTATTGACTATGACAGGATAGAGTGAAAGCAGCTTTATCTCGACCATATCTAATGCCTTTGGAATTATATAATGTTTAAAAGTCCCCCTACCAGGGGGCACCTGTGTGGCTTAGTTGGTTAACTGGCCAACTCTTGATTTTGGCTCAGCTCATGATCTCAGAGTTTCTGAGTTCAAGCTCTGTATCAGGCTCTGCACTGACAGTGCGGAGACTGCTTGGGATCCTCCCTCTCTCTCTCTCTCTCTCTCTCTCTCTCTCCCTTGCTCCCATTCTCATTCTCACTCTCTCCCTCTCTCAAAATAAATTAATTAATTAAAAAAAAAGTCTCCCTATCAATAATGAAGAATTCAGAGGACTTATGGTCCTCCCATTGTCCAAACTTACTCTAGAATGCATGGGAAGCACAAGCATTCTCCTTTACAGACCATCACAAATTATGTAAGAAGAAAGTAACTGAGAACAGACTCCATGACTGTGAGACAGCTACAAAAACTTGATCACATATCTGTCATCATATTACCCAACACCACAAACATCCAATTCCTAGTAAATCACTTATGAGTTAAAAAAAAAAAAGTCACAAGGTTTAGTGATTCTCAAGGATTTTTAACCACACTTATCAGTAACTTAAACACTTTTCAGGTTTGTCCTGTATAAACAACAAAAGCCAGTTCATATGTGAGCTGACCAAAAATATCCATCATATACTACAAACATGCAAGAACATGTTGTTAATGTCTGCCCACCAAAAGCACTATTAGATGTCAGCAGCATTCGGGAAAACGCAATGTAAATCGAAGAATGTCCTAGGGAAAAGAAACTATGATGGTCAGGTGATCCCCAATTCATAGATTTAAAAACTAAGGCTCAGAAACGTTAAATGCTTTAGCTAAAGGCCCCAAAGAAGGCTAGTGGCAGAGCTGGGATGAGCACACCACCACACTCCACTATCTCAGGGCCCTCTCCTTCTACCCTGCCCCACATACTATATCCAACAGAGCTGGGTTGGATTTATACATCAATAATACAGTGCTCTTTCTGAAATGTCAAATGAGATGCAGAATCTAAAAGGAGCAGAAACTAAGAAAAATATTTGCTTAATATAAAATAATATTAATTTGAAACTATACCTTTATTGCTTCTGATGAAAGTGCATTTTCCTTTATCTGACTTGTGCTCATGGGCTCATTTTCAACACTGAAAAATAAAAGCCACAGTTTCTTTGAAATTAAAAGAGAATTACCAAAATACAGTTTGCATTTAAAGTAAAAATTGAAAAGTCCTTCATATGCAATGCTCAAAGGACTCATATATAAGATGTAAAAGAATATGTTGATTTGAAACTTGAAAACACATTGAAATATACTCATCTGGGCCTCAGAAATTCTTATGAATCTATCACGCACTACAGTTTATGTTGATAATCAGTATCACAGTAATGATGCACCTGAACAAAGAACAGTGTACAACTATCTTGGAAATGATTAACACTATACAATTTTTTTATATTAAGATTCTCCACAGCCTGATATATATTTTTTAATGCCTATACCAGTGCTATATGGAATACAATATATTTCTACTCAACAAGTCTTTATAAACATATAGGATCACCTAGTGAACTTTGGGAATATTCAAAAATAGATGCAAGCTTATCTAGCCCCAAATGTGTCCCAGAAGGCACCTTAAAAACCAGATTTTCCAGATAGTCACCTCCCAATTGTCTGGTCTAGAATACCTTCACAGATGCCTTATGTCATAATGAACTATGCTTCCTATTAGGCGCATATACATTTCAGATATAAATTTTTATATTTCTGTTTTATACATGATCTTATTTTCATACTTTCATAATGCTAGACAAATTGAACAGCTCTCCACTAAGGATTATCCTGACTATCTGCAGTGCGCCAGAGATTGTGCTTGGCCTTGAGGATTTAAGAACAAGTAAGTCAAGGTCATTACAAAACTCAGTCTTGTAGGGGAGACTGATATACAAACAAACTAAAAATACAGTTTGGTAAAAGCTACAACTGCTCAGAGAACAAAATACTATGAAGCACAGACGAAGCAAAGCAGAGCAATTCTGCCTAAGTGCCCGCAGAGGAAGCACAAAGGAGGGGTAACAGAGAATATAGCATTTTCAGGGGACTATGTTCTGTTTGTTTGTTTGTAATATAAGACTGAAGCACAACAACTTGTGTCAGGCAGAGATAAACTTGCGAGAGAGGAGAATGATAGCAGAGGTAGTGGCTGCCAGACTATGAAGAACTTGTCTGACACGTTTCAGAACTTGATCTTTGTCCTACTATCACTGGGAAGCCTTTAGCCAAGGGACAAACATAAGGTAGGAGGGATGATAAAGGCTGGGGAAAACATAGGGCCTCATGGTGAAGGGATGAAAAGGAGGTGGTCTTAATAGCTCAGATTAGACACAGAAGAAAGAGAAGACATGATTCAGGCTAGTTAGGTTTTCTATCTGTAATGTCCAGTACAATTATGTAGACTATCCAGGGAACAAATAGTAATGATAAAAAGACAGAAAGGTAGAAAAATCATGAACATGGGAAAATACAACAGATTTAAATTTCATTGAATCTCAAATGAAATATTCAATGAATCTCAATGAAATATTCAAACCAATAAGAAATAGTCATACTCATAAGCCTTTGAAATGTCAACAGGAAAAGCAACTATGTAAAGGAGATAAGTATGTGCTTAACACATGAAAATTCCATATGAAAAAGGACAGAAATAGAAAACACTGTAGAATTCAGAATTGTAACCAAAAACATATACACACACAAACACACACAAAATGTCTCAAACATTGCTACTTTAAAAGTGGTAGGGTTCTTATTTCCATTTTCTATTTATTTTCTATTTTAGCTTTATTTGTCACAGGTCATTAACAATTTTTTTTTCAATTTGACGGAGAGAGAGAGAGAGAGGGAGAGAGAGGGTTTGTGAGTTCCAGGCCTGTGTCAGGCTCTGTGCTGACAGTTCAGAGCCTGGAGCCTGCTTTGGATTCTGTGTCTCCTTCTCTCTCTGCCCCTCCCACACTAATGCTCTGTCTCTGTCTCTCAAAAATGAATAAAGGTCACAAAAAACTGAAATACTAGGGGCGCCTGGGTGCCTCAGTTGGTTAAGCATCCGACTTTGGTTCAGGTCATGATCTCAGGGTCTTGAGTTCAAGCCCTGCATCGGGCTCTGTGCTGACAGCTCAGAGCCTGGAGCCTGCTTCAGATTCTGTGTCTCCCTCTCTCTCTGTTCCTCCCCCTCTCACACACTGTCTCTCTCTCTCAAAAAATAAATAAACATTAAAAAAACTGAAATTCTAGAGTGTTTACAGCACTCTCTGTAAACTTACTGCGTTAGTGAGATTGTAAATGAAAATGGTAAAAGTTTCTTTTCTAGTACAAAAGGTCTGTAGAAAATGTAGCTCCAGGTTCATGAGAGCAACACAGAAATCAATATTTTCAAGTAGTTATAATTACATACTCTATAGACACACACAAAATGCCAGAAAAATATAGTTGTAGGTCGGCATATAAATATTTTGTATTGAGTAAACAAATGAATAATTAAAAGCTGGAAAAAAAATACCTTCAGAAAATTTCTAAAACTTATGTCCTATGTTTAAGTCTCATGAATGTTACTGCTAAACCAAAATTTCAAAATGTGTTGAGTTCTAAAGTAAACAACACATTTTAGAATTCTGGTTTAGCTAGGGGCGCCTTGGTGGCTCAGTCAGTTAAGCGTCCGACGTCGGCTCAGGTCATGATCTCACAGTTCGTGAGTTCGAGCCCCGCGTTGGGCTCTGTGCTGACAGCCAGCTCAGAGCCTGGAGCCTGTTTCCTATTCTGCGTCTCCCTCTCTCTCTGACCTTCCTCTGCTCACACTGCCTCTCTCTCTCTGTCAGAAATAAATAAAGCATTAGAAACAAATTTAAAAAAAAGAATTCTGGTTTAGCTATAAAAATCAGTGTTTCAGTTAAAGCTTTCCCCACCTCTTTTCTAGTTTACCAACGAAGAGTCCTTCTTAACTGATCTCAGGCCTCTTCAGGATTGCTGCTTCAATCCCTTATTCCTGTCAAAATGATTATTAATCTGATCATCACACTTTCCAGTTTAAAAATTCCTTCAGATTCATCAGTCTATGAGTTGACGCATAAAATGAAGGGTTCTTAGGATACAGAAAGTTATGTGGTCCCAGATACACCCATCACAGAGCCACTTCACATTCTCAGAATATGCCAGAAAACCACTTTCTTCTCTGTCTGCAACATCCTTGACACCCTGCCCAGCTCTTATTCCTTTACAATTTAGGCTGAGCTTAATCTTTGTTTTTTTGAGTTCTCACTGAACCTAGTGATACCACACATACATTTCTGCTGTATACTATAATGTCTATCTAATTAGAATTTTAACTCATTATTTTCAGAAATTGTATCATTCATGTCTATATCCCAGAGCCTAGCATTGTGTCTAGCATTCAAATATTATTTGTTAAATGAATTTTTAAAAAATGATACCAAACAGGTTCTTCATTTGTTCCTGCTTTATCAAAAAAAATGGGAAAAATGAAATAAAACTTTTTTTTCTTAATGAAGTAGTATGTAAGTCTCCTAAAAGAATATACACCTTTCTCAAAAAGGTATAAAGAAGAGAGTGGGGCGGTTAGAAGAAAATTACTCAACAGAAATAAGATTATTCTGAGATGATTTAAAGGTGAAACACACACAAATAAAACAGAATAGATGAAAATACTGAAAATATTGACTTACAGGTTGGCTTAGTTTAAAAAAAATGAACACAAAAGACTCAAAAGGCTTGGAATAGTATTCTCAGACTCCTAAATATATAAGGGAAAGAGAAACATGTTCAAATTCAGACGATCTCAAACCTTATGAAAGACGACAATCCGTTTCTATTGTTCTCTCACAATTTAACCCCCTTTGGGACCCTGGAATATTTCAAAAGCAGTATTTTTAGAAAGCACACATTTTGCTCATGGCTGGGGGTGAGGGGCAGGAATCATAATCACACGGAGGCACAAATAAGACCACCTTGCATTTCTTTTTTTTTTTTTTTAATTTTTTTTTTTAATGTTTTATTTATTTCTAGGAGAGAGAGAGAGAGACAGCGTGAGCAGGGGAGGGTCAGAGAGAGAGGGAGTCACAGGCTGAAACAGGCTCCAGGCTCTGAGCTGGCAGTCAGCACAGAGCCCGACGCAGGGCTCGAACCCACGAACCGCGAGATCATGACCTGAGCGAAAGTCAGACTAAGCCACCCGGGCGCCCCTACCCAGGACTGTTCTGAAGCAGGTGGCTGTCTGACCGCACTCTTGGTAAACAATTCTTCAGCAGAAGCCAACAAATGAGAGCTGTATAGGGAAGAGAATGATCCAGTCTGTGGGACCTCCATTTAGTATTATTTAAATATGTTCAGTGTTGATAGTTAAAGAATATGTATCAATTATTTAGAAAACTCAAGTCATGTAAAACATCACCCATTTTTCAACAGCCATGCCCTGCAGAGCTCCTGGCCCCAGCCAAGCGCTGTTGCCCAAATGAGTGCTCTGAGCATCCCAAGTGCAGAGTAAGGATCAACAGGAAAATAGGCCCTTTGTGGGGCGCCAGGTGGCTCAGTCAGTTAAGTGTCCACTCTTGATCTTGGCTCAGGTCAGGATCTCATGGTTCGTGAGTTCCAGCCCTGCACTGGGCTCTGCAGTGATGTCACAGAGCCTATGTGAGATTGTCTCTCCTCCTCTCTGCCCTTCCCCCACCTCTGCAAGCATGCTCTCTCTTAAAATAGGTAAACTTTAAAAAAATTAAAAAAAAGAAGAAAAGAAAATATACCCTTCTTTTCAGTGTATATCACAGACTGAAGAATTGGGGATGCTGCTGGGCCTCTTCCAGGCTCAGCTCCTCATGTGGTAGGAATGCAACTTCCCAGATGGTCAAGGGATAGCCGTGCAGGGACAGCACAGAGACTCAGAGGACTGGGTGGAGGCACAGTAAGGGAGAGTAAGGCTCTTCACCCCCCCCCTGCTAGAGCACAGCTGCCGTATATTGCCTTTTACTCTGCCTTTTCTCTCACACATCATTCTTGTGGCTGTTTCAGAAAAACCTGGAAATGTCAAAGAACTGAATACAGCTTCCATAACCGTCTTTTGGAGGTTTGCCCACATCTCTACAGATGCAACAGTCTATGGTTTCTAACCATTTTCAGAAAGGAAGTAACGTTTGGTGCTGAAGACATCGCTGGCAGTAATTCTCAGCATATCCCTAAACACAAAGCCACTTAATAAAATGTAGTTCCCAATTTGGGAACGCCCTCTTCATCTAAACAGCCCCCTCCCCCAACCTGGATCCACTGTCCACAGGGACTTTCCACCGTCCCTAGAGAAATGAAGGATTTTTTAAATTTTTTTCTCCTCCCCTTCTGTCCTTTCTTTCCATCCCACTCAGCCTGATGCTGCCTGAAACTATCTTCTGATTTTCATTTCCACTGTATGGAAGTATGGTCTGCAGTAGAGGAACCAGCAGGGCTGAGGACAGGGAAGGAGAGTCAAGGCAAGTCTCTATTGTTTTCTCCTTCCCCACTAATATAAAACTCTTCTGATCCACTGAACAGCACCGCCCTCTCCGCCACAGCGCCATGTGTCCTCCCTGCCTGGCACGTTATTCCTCTCACCTGGGGGCCCACTTGACACACATCCTGTGACGAAACTCCAGAAGTGGCCAGAATCTGGCCTTCCTTTGAAATGTGATCAAATCATAGTTGGTCTTCCGGGTGTGACGTTACCTTAGAGAACGAAATGAAAAAACAGTATGGAACAAGAAGGGGTCTTTTACTATCCATACCCTTTTCCTCTGGTCATTAGAAGCAAAATGCTGTGGGGCGCCTGGGTGGCTTAGTCAGTTAAGCGTCCGACTTTCGCTTAGGTCATGATCTCGTGGTTCGTGGGTTCGGGCCCCATGTCGGGCTCTGTACTGACTGCCAGCTCAGAGCCTGGAGCCTGTTTCAGTCTGTGGCTCCCTCTCTCTCTGACCCTCCCCTGCTCACGCTGTCTGTCTGTCTGTCTCTCTCTCTCCTAGAAATAAATAAAACATTAAAAAAAAAAAAAAAGAAGCAAAATCCTGTGCAAAAACTCAAAATGGACAGATGTCTGTTTCAGGGACAGCAATTTTTTAGGGACAGAAGGCACTTCAGTCAAAATGTACCTTTCTGTACCGGATCTTTCAAAATACATAAAATGAAAGAGACCAGCTCTCTGCCAGATCTAAAATCCCATATGATCCTCCACTGGCAGCGAGAATGGAAAAAGAAACAGGTAGGCTAGCCTTGAAGTTTCTGTGCTGAAGGAAGAGAGAGACTCTGACCAAGAAACCAACTCAGTGTCAAAATTAATACCAGGTCATTATAACAAAGAGGCAGAAACTTCTATGGTCCTGATTTCAAATCTACTGAAGCCACCTAGGGGCCTGTCCTGTATTCCCCTGGGCTCCACTCTCTCTGCCCTCACTTGGGTCCTTAACTACAGTATAGGCTTTTATTCCCAGAAACTCTCAAAGGGTCTGCTGCTGCCCTGGGGGCATCTACACTACCTTGGAAGTTTTTTCTTACAAACACAGCTTCACACCAGAAGCATGGAGTTCTCTTTTTTCAATATTATACCACAGGCAATTACGTATTAAACCAACTTGTGTGCCCTGGACTAGAGCCACATCCAACATTTCCAACCTGCCTTCTGTGGGGATAAAGACAGAGTTCCACATGGAAAATCTACAAACAACCATCTGGAAAACCGTCCATTCATAAACACTGACTGTCAGCAGTAGAGTAGTACTTGTATTTTTTTTAATGACCATTAACAGAATATAAAACAGGTGGTTATGGCACTATTTCTGGGCTTCAAATTAAAAGGTAACTAAAAGCTGCCATTTTAAGGCAGTCGAACAGCAGGTATTTTAGTTCAAACATCTGGCATTTGAATTTCAGAACTCTTTGGAGAAAACCTGGGAGAAGGGAGGAAAGGTAATAGCCATGTTTATGAAGCCCTGTCACTTGCCATCTTATACTCTTCTGACGGTCTCTTCCCCATCATGTCAGCCTTCTCCTACAGTTTATGTATCTACCTGGAAGCTGATTTACTTCCTGTCTCCCTGCTCATGCCCCTGAAACAAGACCCTTGACTGTAGTTCAATCACAGGCTACAGAGAACATCAGTATGTTTGATGTGTGCCTGAGCTGTCTAAATTGACATCAGTAACTGCTCTACTATCCCCAAGTCCTCAACCTCATATCCTTCAGATTCTGAACATTTGTGATGTACCTCACATGAATCAACATCCTCCATCTTTTGCTGTGACATGAACTCTAAACAGGTTCTAGCTGCCCTCTAAATCAGACATCTATTCATGCAGTGTTCATCAAACTGTCCTAAGGAAGGGGCACTGGAGTGCTCAAGGCGAGGCGAGACTGCCTTGCCAGAGCCTGACCTCACCTCCAACCTCCAGCTCAAATTCTTTCTCACTGCAAATTCTTCCAGACATCAGTAAACCAACAACCTCTGTGAGAATATATAAACACACAGACATATAAACCTATGCCCAAATGATACTTTCCAAAAGTAAACATCATCTCAATTCCCTATCTTGACCTATCTCCTCTGGCCCTGATCCCTTTTCCTAGGTCATTGACAGCTGCTCTCCCTTCCATTCTGTTGTTTCTGCTCGTTCTAATACCTGTACCAACATGATACTACCTCCAGACCCATGGAACTGGCTGCTCCCTCTGCTGGGAAAGTTCTTTGCCCAGATTTGTGCCCCACCCCCAAGTAGCACCGAGGTCCTTTGCTTAAATGTTACCGAAGAGAGAGGACTTTCATGACCATCCTAGCTACACCTCAACTCCAGACCCACTACCTCCAACATATCTCATTCCCTCACCCTGTGCATTATATATGAGAGAATTGGTTAATTTTCTATCTTCTCCCATTACAAGGCAAACCCCACACAAGCAGAGAGGCACATTTAGAATTTCAAACTGAATTCTTAAAAGTGATGACAACACTCAGATTTCTTAAAGGATTAAATTTAAAATTATTTTTATAATTTACATAAATATATATACTACTGTAGAAAATGTTAAAGCATTATGGTTGAGTGGAAGAAAATAAATTTCAAAATCCTTAAGATAATTTCCACTTTTTATAAAAACGTACATATGTGGAAATGCACACAGGAAACCATCTGAAAGGATAGTATGTGTCTCTTTTTGGTTAGGGTTATGAGTTGTTTTCTCTTTTCGATTTTCTTATAATTTCATACCTGTTTTACAGATTATATATTACTATTAAAAAGACAAAAAATACAAAGTATTATAGTGACTGTAAAAAGTGATCAAATGAAAGTTAGTATGAATTCAGAATAAACAAACAAAATGTTAATACTACAAACATTACATAATGATAACTTATTTGTACCATGATATATAGGAGACCTTATTTGCCTTCCTAAAACAATGAAATAATCAAAATTATTACAAGACACATTTCCAGCTTTGTCTAATAGAGCACAATGCCACCCCTCCAGCTAGGGTACACTCCTTGGTGATCTGACAATCAAGACAAAAAGTCTGAGAATTTACATCTCACCTAACCTGTCTCCACTTAATAGAATGGAAAATTCAGAGTATTTCATTCCTTGTCATAAGAAGCATGACAATTATTTAAAAAATATATATGATCTGTCACTAAGGTAGTATCCATGTTTTGTGTAAATTTTAGTAAAAAGAATAAAGCACAAACTTCTAACACACATCTTTAGAAATTACGTGAAACTACTATTTGTGAGGGTGCTCAAATGCCATTTTTACATCATTTCTGGTAATGCTTATTTGTCATAAGGAAGCTATAAAAGCTAGTGTGTTGTATTATGAAATCAAAATTGCATTTCATAAAAATCTAAAGACTGGCTTTTGACTTAATTCCAAAATCAACAATTATATTGGCTGGAATAGTAAAAGGAAGTAGGAAGAGGTATAAAATAGCTAAGTTCTCATCTACCATAACCAGAAGTCAATATGTTATCTAAAGTTTATAAATCAAGAATCAACAGTAAGGCATTGTTCAGACACATGCACAAAAATACCAAAAGTAACAGCTCAAACAAAATTAAAAATTTCCTCTAAAAAGTGTGTCAAGAATGGTCCTATACTTGTTAAATACTCCTACAGCCCTGAGTGGCATCTTGGTACTCATTTTTTTTTAAAGAAACTTTTTTTCTTTAAAGTTTATTTTTGAGAGAGACAGAGACAGGGTGAGCAGGGGTTGGGCAGAAAGAGAAGGGGTCAGAGGATCTGAACTCACCAATATGGAGCTAGAAGTCATAACCATGAGATCATGACCGGAGCTGAAGTCCAACACTTAACCACCTGAACCACCCAGCAGAGCCACACACCCCATACCCCGCCTCTGGCACTTATTTTGAGAGATGACAGATTTTTGCTATGTCTGCCCTCCCCACAAAACTGGATGTGCGTTCTGAGCCAAAGACCATGTTGTACTGTATCATATTCAGTGCTGGATTCCCAGAGCCTAGCACAGTGCCTGGTTCGAGGGGTACTAAACGAATTCTTGGCAAACACTGGTGAAAACAAGTTTTCACGTGTGACTTTTCCAGTAAAACAAAAGTCTTCCTGATATACAAACATACTCATTTTGTACACTTCTTTTTCTGTGGTGTTTTGGCTCATATACTAAATCTGGAAGAGACTTTAGAGATGAGGGCCTGCCTCAATTTTTAACAAAAGACTCAAAGTGTGGAGCGCCTGGGTGGCTTAGTCGGTTAAGTGTCCGACTTTCGCTTAGGTCATGATCTCGCAGTTCGTGGGTTCGAGCCCCACGTCGGGCTCTGTGCTGACTGCCAGCTCAGAGCCTGGAGCCTGTTTCCGTTTTTGACTCCCTCTCTCTCTGACCCTCCCCCGCTCATGCTGTCTCTCTCTCTCCTAGAAATAAATACAACATTAAAAAAAAAAAAAGACTCAAAGTGCGAATGACATGTGAGGGTTATGCTGTTACTCTAAGTATATGACAGTTGATCTCACAAAATGAGTTGGTATTTTTGAGGCTCTCTTAACTCCACCCAGTTTCACATGATTGATTCATAATATATAAAAACTGTCACTCATAAAAACCATCAAAATATCAAATTTCTCTGTATTATATTACTTCTATTTATTTATAGCCTTAACTGTAATTTTTTCTCATATGAATAAGTTAATGTCGTTCATGCATTTTTTGGAAAATCTGTGCAAAGTCAGGATCCTAAATTTTCTTGATTTTTTTTCCCTCTTTTATAACCAGATATTCACTAGGTCTTAAACTAATCCTACCTCCCCTGAAATAGGTAATTCACATAACTTTTTTATGTATAAAAAGATAAAATGTCTGTTCCTCATTTCCTGAGTCAATCTTCCATCTTCCCTAGTTAACACCAGTAACAGACTTATTTCACACATACCCATTGTTTATACAGGAATAAGAACATACTACACACAATGATTTCCAGCTTGGTTTTTTTTTCCCTCAAAACCTTGGAGATATTCCCTTCTCAGTACATAAAACATGTTGTCATTCTTTTTGGCAGCTGTGTAATATTCTATTACATGGTTGTACCACAATTTTTTTTTATCCCTCGGTCCACCTGATGGCACATAATTCTGTTTTTTTCTTTTGCTATGAAAGCAACGTTGCAATGGCTAACCTTGCAAAGGCAACACTGGGTCTGTTTGCAAACTGCACGTCTGAGGGAATTCCTACAGGGAAGTGCTGAGTCAGTGTGTGAACCGGTAATACTGAGAGAACCTTCCAACGCTGAGTACCAGTTTAACCTCGCACCAGTCACTACTTCCAATTTCCCCACATCTAATTCCTTTTACTTATCAATTAAGTAGAATATGGTATCTTGCTATAAGTTCAGTTTCTATGTCTTTTGAAGGAGATGGACCCTCTTCAAGTGTTTACATATGTATTTATAATTTGTATAAATATATATATTTGTTTTTCCTCTCTCAACTGTCAGGACCATAACTCTTTATTGTACAGAGCCTGACCCAAGCCATCTGGGCAGACGTCCAGCTGCATGCCATTGTCTTTTATTTCCATTCAAAACCATTTTCTAAGGCCAGCTTTCTTTTATGGGTCTTCCTAAGTTAAGCAGGGGAAGCAATCACATAATGCGGCAGGCTCTGAATTCAGAAAGAGAATTTGACTCTGACTCCACCACAGATGCTATGAGACTTCTGATTAACTACTGGACCTCGCCAAGCCTTAAATTATAGATCTGTAAGAGAGAGCAAAAATACCTCTCTCAAAGGTTGCTAAGGATTAAATGAATGTATATATTTAAAGCCCCAAGCACAGGCCTTGGGTCTGATTAGGGCCTTAATAAAGGGTAGTTTAATTTTGTCATCACTAATCTGTCAGGCAAAAAAACCACTTGCCTAAACAAACAGTTGTTTCACTGCTTTGGGATACCTGCAATTAAATACCCCCAGGGAAGACACACTGAGGGATAGTCCTGATGGAGTTGTACCATTGGCCATTCACAACTGCCACCTAAACATCAAGAATGAGTTATTTCTGGGACTCCTGGGTGGCTCAAGTTGGTTAAGCATCTGACTTTAGATTTCAGCTCACTCAGGTCATATTCTACATGAGATTGAGCCCTGCATCAGGCTCTGAACTGACGGTGTGGGATTGGGACTGGGATTCTCTCTCTCCATCTCTCTCTGCCCCTCCCCTGCTCGCTTGCGCTCTCTCTCAAATAATTAAACTTAAAAAAAAAAAAAAAGAATGAGTTATTTCTGGCAGCAAAACTTCAACTTGTTTCCCTATCAACACTAAGTAAGGATCTCCACTCACAGGAAACGTTAATGCCCAACAGGATCCACCTGGAACTTACCAAACCTGTGGAGTCTAGGAAGAGCAACAGGGAAAAGCACTTTCCACTCATTCTGCTGGTACAGGTACTGTCACATCTCCCAATATTGTTTGGCAAAGGATGCTAATCAAACTATGCTCAGAAAAGTTAATAAAGTGGCAAGATATTTTGAAAACTCAAATAAAGCTCTCATAAAATATCTGACAGTCATGAAAGAGCAAGTGTGTTCTGAACCAAACAAGTCACATATACGTACACCAAAAACATTTTTGGCTTATAATCAGCTCATCTGAGAACAGAGATGTCTGTTTATTTCTTTATCTCCTCTGTTAATTTATAAACTCTTTGAGGGTAGTTTTAATCATTCACTCATCTTTATCTCCAGTGCTTAATACCATATCTCACACATAGCAGCCATTCAAATTTATGGAAGGAACAGACTCCAAATAAATAATGTTTTAAACTTTTATTTCATGCTGATCTTCTCTTTTCTAGATAGCCCAGATTATTTTCCTGAATTTTAATTTACACCAATCTATGTTTTCTTGCTACCACAATTATTATCAGCATTTCTGGCATATCTAGGTTGCAGTGTATTTCATCAGTATCCTGGTTGGGAAAGAAAATATTTTATCTTGAAGGGACTATTATTTTCCTCTTTGCAAAACTTGTTTTTATCTCTTTATACATTCTCCTGACATGAAAAGAAAAAACTATAAGGTTATCATTGTTTCAATACAGTTAGAAGTTCTGATGACATACATTTATTGCTGGACAATGTAAAGTACTTGCAACTCTAACACTTAGAGTATACAACTGAGTGTACAAGGAATGCCCTCACCAAGAAACAGAATGCCAAAGAGAGAAATTTCACTCGGAAGATAATACACCTTCAACACCCTAAAACAGTCTATATTTCTACTCTACTGACAAAAATACCTTCTTTTCTTTCAGTCAACCTGGGAGTTTAACATCCTTAGAAAATACCTCTGAGGGGGCACCTGGATGGCTCAGTCGGTTGAGCATCCGACTTCGGCTCAGGTCATGATCTCACTGTGCATGGGTTCCGGCCCTGCGTCGGGCTCTGTGCTGACAGCCAGCTCAGAGCCTAAAGCCTGTTCTGGATTCTGTATCTCCCTCTGTCTCTCTCTCTGACAACTCCCCTGCTCACACTGTCTCTCTGTCTCTCTCTCAGAAATAAATAAAAAAAAGAAAAGAAAAAGAAAATACCACTGAGGACTTCTGGAATTTTCCAGTCATCTTTATTACAATGAGTATGAACTACTGATGTGGTCCTTCAAAGATCACACAGGTATCTCTTTATTCAACTAAACGAGTTACCAATTATTTTCTATAGCGCTTTCAAATCAGTGAAAATATAATCACCATGAAAATTCAGAGAACAAAGCTCTCTTTTCTCACATACGTGATGCTGTGTCAACACTGGTTCTTTACCTTGATGGCCAACAGCTCTCATGCATCAAGGGCACTACTGACATTTTCGTTTTTTATGAGAATATCTCCTGTACAACAAGTTATTAGTATCCTGGCTCCACCCATTTAACACCCTCAGCCATGCTGACAAGCAATAAGTCTCTAAACTTTAAATAGAGACCAAACACTGTGTAGAAACCTTTCAAGATTCCCCCATGTCTCTAAATGCCCACTTCAGAGCTGGGAGAACAGCGTACTAGCTGAAAACCACTAATAAGTGCTTTAATGTTCCATCAAGAAATAGTGATTCACTCCTCACCTGAGCTAGGTAAATGGGACACCAAGATGAGTAAGACACAGCCCCTGTCCTTGGGTCTAGTGATTCTGTCTTACCTTCTTTCTATCAGTAACAATATACTGTAACACTGAAAGGAACAGCCAAAAAGAATCTATTTGAAATGGGACACACTGCCACTCATTCTGGAACAAAGTATGAAAAATTCTAATTGACTTACATATTCAAATATCTTTTGAATGAGCATAGTTTAGAAGGGTAGTGGGCAAGATGGTGTAGAAAGAAAAAAAAAAAAACCCACAGCTTTTAGAGTCAGAGTAACCTAGGTTCAAATCTCAACCCTGACACTTATTTCTCCCATGATTTGGGCTAAATCATTCTTCACTAGGAGTAGTATCACTCTACCTCCTCCCATCCACTGGGTGGAGATGTTTGGATTGTCCCAATGATTTGAGGATGCCAGTGGCAATTAATGGGTGGGGTCATGGATGCCAAATGTCCTGCAAAGGACTGCAGAGTCCAGTTCAACAAAGAATCCTTTCACCCAAGATGCTACCAATGTTCACTGCTAAGAACTCTCCACCCTCAGTTTCCTCAACTGTCAGAACAGTGATTAGTAAACTGGCCTTCAAGGTTGAGGGTGAAGTTTATAAGAGATGCTGCAAGTAAAAGGACCCAACCCAGCAATACGTGCAGTCGGCCTTGATAAATGCTTACTCACCTTACTATCACCTCCCTCCTGAGTTAAAATGTCACACAGCGCTCCTTTTACAAAGGTCCATCATGAGTTATATGGCAAAGAAAGTGAGCAATCATTTTCTTAAAATGGAGAACATTAATAAGCAGGTATCCTCCAAATTTCACACTCGCACAGTATCTGTTCGACAGGCTTTCACATAAGTAGTCTAAACTTTAAATCAAGAGCCCAAATCGGTCTAGAGACCTGTGTGACTAACCTACCTCCAATTCTTGCCGCCTCTTTCATTCTATCCCACTAATGTATATAGTCCCCAACAGATCATAATTTCCTATAGGCCTTGGCTCAACCTAGAATACCTGTCCCCTATTTTTATCTTACTGGCTAAATTCTCTTCTTAAAACACTCCAAGAACCAGGTAAAACCCCCTCAAACGTTAAGCCCTCCCTGGTATCCTCTATCACTTCTTTTTTAAATTTATGCATTTTTTGAAAGACAGAAACAGAGCACAAGCGGGGCAGGGGCAGCGGGAGAGGGAGACAGAATCTGAAGCAGGCTCCAGGCTCTGAGCTGTCAGCACAGAGCCCAACACAGAGATTTGAACTCATGAACTGCGAGATCATAACCTGAGCCTAAGTTGGCCATTTAACCGACTGAGCCACTCAGGTGCTCTCCGCCCCCTTCTCACTTCTAAGAAGCCCTTTTCTTATGTGCTCATAAAGTGGGTTAAATATTATAGCAGTGGTTGGAAATAACTGGGATACACAGAGCTTAGAGTTTTCAAGTTTCCTATGAAATTTCAATTACATTTTCCTATCTGTATAATGTAAATATAAGCACCTCCTGTGTCTGGTCAATCACCCAAGAGTACTGACAAGCAATTCAAGTGTCCACACCTGAATATGCATATGTAACAGTGCTGACATTAGCAGACCTTCTTTAATTGCCTAAGGTTAATGAGAACAAAACAGCAGCAAACTCAATAAATAAATGATGTGTTCACACCAAATGAAACCCAGTAATTTAGAGCGTGCCATAAAAGCAAAGGTTTTCCTATGGTTCAAACAAGGAAATATTAGAAAACCTGAATCATGGCATAGTACAGAGTCGAAGAGTCATGGCAGCCCCCAAGGACCCTGTGTTTGTCCCAGTCAGTACCATGTGCATTTTGTGAGTAGCCAAAAAAGCGTTTTCAGGATAATGCTTAAAATTGACTCTTATTGGTTTTATGTTTTATTTTCATTCTGTTCTTAAGGAATTTATGTCCCATTTTATATATGTACATGCCTAAGTTATATAAATAAAATTCATCTAAGCATCACTGGTAGGACAGAAAAGGAGACTGACTATACAACAGAAGTTTCAAGTTTGAGAGAATGTATTTCAAGTACATTGAACAATCAGAACGTAGATATTAACCCTTAATGATTGTTAAGGGGCCTCAGAGTGGCAGGCACAGCATTGGATTTCATACTTGTTCACTGAATGAAAAGTAGTTATGAACTTGGGGCAAGTTTCCTTAGCTCTATTTTTTACAATAAAATGAGGACACTGATCACAAAGGTTTGTCCGACCTCAAGTGTAATATTTTTTAAGTACTTTTATAAATTGTTAAATGCTAGATACATGTTAAGTACTAGTATTATTGTTTACAAGTGGCTTTTTCAGCTTCTTACAGTTCCTTGAGAGACAGGAGCCTTTTTCCAGTCATCTTTACATCCCTACCACACGAAGCACTTAACATGTCTGCGGGTGGGATTCCTCTCCACCTAAAATCATCCATATAAAAGGTAAACTGGGCTCCCATTAAAACTACAATTTTTTTGCTGCTTTTAAGATCCAAAATACCCTTTCATTTTGAAATAAGAGCACAGTGACAAACTGCAAATCTGTTTCCAAACTTGTAAACACCAGGGTGTTGTGTTACTAGGACACTGGGTACTACTAAGAGTTTCCATTTGTTTTATTAAACTTTCAATAAAGGCTTTGTGTGGGTGTTTATATTCTTGAAAAAAAAGATTTAAGCTCATTTAAAACGTAAAACACCCACAGAAAGGATTATCTGCTATTCCTTTAATATCTGGCAAGTTCTAAAAAGATGAAGACAAAGTTAGTGTTCATTCATATAAGCGCAATTAAAATTCTCAGTGTCAAAAGGCCAGTCTGTGCCTATCTGGAGATAATGAGAATGGAGAAGTGCTAAGCAGACAAGACGCCAGTTGCTAGAGTGGTTAGATCCAAAGAGAGGAAATTAGATCTGAGAAGTGCCTAAAAAGCCAAAACAGGGCAGGAAGGCAGGCGGAGCTTCAGCACAATTCTATTACCAACCTGAAATTGGCCAGCCTATTCCTTTCTAATACTGACTCAAGTTTCCAACTTTTGCTAAGACTACTTGGGATTTCTTTTAAACACCGCTTCGTATAATCCAACATTATTAGTGTCGCAGCCGGGATGGCAGGCACCTCAGGCAGTCTGCCCACACCAGATCTGCCACTCTGGTTGAGCCCCCTCAGACTTCAAAACTATTTTTAACTACTGTGTAACTCTGAATTTTAAATTCTCCCTTACCAGGGCGACGATAGCTGAAGCTTCCCAGGAAAATTTACCAATTACAGGAGCTTTCTTGGAAAGATGTGGCATTAACAGACGTTTATAATGGAAATGTTTCAAAAGTAGGGAAACTGAGGAACACGTAAGCGACTAGAGCCAAACCACAAGACGTGAATACTACCGAAACCAATTCAGTTACACAATTCTGCTTCCTATCCACATTCCTCTGAAGTCCTCCACGAAGTCTTTAAAATCTGAAGTAAACATAGCTTTCTTAGACAACGTCCTTCCAATCAAAAGGGACTACACTCTTCCGGTGCAGTTTGGGAAAGAGACTATATGCTTGCCGTGTCATCAAAAGCCTAAAACAGTGAGATGGATTTCATTTGACCCCACTTCCTCCCTCCGAGCAGAAGAAAAGGCTCAGGAACGGGCATTTTAGAGAGCCGTCTAAAAAATACATGCGATTTTACAGCAGGTGGAGGAAGGAGGAAAGACTGCAAAGAAGGGGCACGTTATCCTTGCTGAAACCAAGACAGCGGAGTCCTGGTTTCTGGAATCTGTTGGGGGAACTTGAGGCAGATGTTCCCAAAGATACAGAGGAGAAAGGGCGGCATCATTTAAATGTCCAGGCAAAATGGGAAATAAAACTAGCGAGGTTTTTGTACTTTGACGAAGTCTTGGGAACTCGGTATCACAATTTTTTTTTTAAAATCACTGTGAGGAAATTTAAACAGGATGGCAAAACACCATCTGAGAAGGTGGCGCTCCAGCGCTTCACCTTTCCCCCGAGAGTGGTTTCGGAGGGCGCCCGCTCTGCCCCGGCGGGAGGCTCGGCTCGCTCACAGCCGTTTCCCATTCCTGCCGGCAGGACGCCGGGGGACTCGCTTTTGCCACAGAACTCGGAGAGCAGACGCCGGTGTGGAACGGGAACGCGTTTGGGGGGTGCGAAGGAAGGGCGCCGCGCGGGCCGAGCCGGGGGGGGGCGGGGGGGGAAGGCGCTCCGCCGCGGGCCACGAACTTCACCCGGATTTAACCAACCGTGGAAAGGGGAGTGAGGCGGCCCGAGGACCGGGCGAGGAGGAAACTTAAGCAATGGAGAAAGGAGAACAGAAAGTGGCGAGCGGAGCAGAGCCTGGCCCCAGAGCTGCTGGCTGGCTGCAGGCGGGCAGTCGGGCCAGGAGCCCCCGTCTGGCGGGTTCGCGCGGGGCCCCCCGACGTCCCCCGCGGCTCCCACCTGGCGGCGCTCTGGCCTGGAGCGGGCGGCTGGCTCGTCCCCGGCCTTTCCTCCTCGTCCTCTTCCTTGTCCCGGGAAGGGCTTCGGGGAGCGAAGAACCGGGAGAAGGAGTGCCAGGGGCCGCCGCCCCTCCTCCGTCCTCCAGACATCTCCCCGGCGCGGCTGCCGGTCCGGGGCCGTCCGCAGGGAACGGGCTTGGCGGTGTCCTGCGCCGGGAGCCCGGCGTGGCGGGACCCGGCGACGGCAGGGCAGACTGGGCGCGGGCAACCAGCTCGGCTCAGTCCATCCCGGGCGGGAGCAGCGCGGGCGCAACGCGCTCGCCGCGCGGCTGTTGCTAGCGCTGCACGCCGGCTCCTCCTCCCGCCCCCGACTGGCCCGCCCCCTGGGAGGAGCCTGAAGCCGTGGCACCGCCCCTGGCCCGGGCCGGGCGGGAGTCTGCGGGTCTAGCCGGGTCCCAGTGGGGAGCGGGAGCCGGGCACCCTGGGTGGGGTGAACGCGCAGCCGGGGACGCTGGGCTCCGGGTTTCGCGCCCAAAAGAGTCAGGCTGTAGCCCATTTCGCTTTGCGCTCGGTTTTTACTCTGTATTACTGATTTATTTTCTGTCCCCCAGGCAGTGAACGAAAAGTGTACTCAGAGTTTTAAAAGTTGATGAACTCAAGTTTGTGAACATACCTTGTAAAGTGTGGTGTCAGAGGGACTTGGGCTTTTAGATAACAAACAGCTACTCCAAAAATACTTTCTACAGGGCTGCAGAAGAGATTACCCCACAGAGTCCCAGAAGTGGAAGTGGGGCATAGGTGTCTGTGTAGGTCTGTCAACTCTTTTCTTGTTCATCTACCTCATGTGTGGAGTAATTTTCCCTAACCCAGATGTGATTTAAATTTCTCACACTCCATGTTACATACTACTCTGAGAAGCATCTTGCAAACACTGACTGATAAAAAAGTGATTTAAATTTCTAAGTGTTGTTGAAACATATTCTGTAGTCTTTACACAGACTTCACCGAAATCTGGAAACCAGTCTTTTAAGATTGTTTAAAAACAAAAACAGTCTAAATATAGTAGTATAAAATTTCTTAGCGTTTTTTTAACGTTTTACGTATAGAAAGCCCTACATAATGTATACATCTTGATGAGTTTGGAGATAAACATACACTCGTGAAACCATCATAACAATCTATGCCATAAACCTGCTTTCTTACTATTTGATAACACTTAACACACATACAACGCAAAACAAAAACTTCTTAGTAAATTTTTAAGTGTACAATATAGTATTGTTAACTATAGGCTCAATGCTGTAGAGTAGAACTCTAGGAAATACTCATTTATCATAACTGAATCTTTGTACTCTTTAAGAGCTCTGTTCCTCCTCCTTGCAGACTCAGGGACCGCGATTCCCTGTACTTATACGAATTTGGCTATTTTAGATTAATCATATAAGTGGGGTATCATGTAGTATTTGTTTTGTCTGACTTACACTAACACAGTAGATAGATTTTCTTAGTTTTTTTATATCCTAGTGGGTAGCACAGAAAACACTGAGACCCATTCACTGCAGGTATTTATATTTTGTTTGCTTGTTTTTAGACTAAATTGCTCCTGAGACAGTATAGAAATATTTAGAGAGATATTTACAGAGAATTAGACATTTACTTGTGTAAAAATTATATACAAGTAACTGAAACGTCCAAGGCAGTTTTGGCTTGGGAGAGGGGAAAGAAGGTCTTGAGGGTCATCCCTCCTCTGGTTTAGGGGTGCTGGAGGAGAGAAGGTTGTTTTCAGTAAGTTGGACATCTATAAGACCCAGTCATTTCTGCATCAGCTGGTGGCTGTTGAGTATCCCTGCCTTCCCACAGCTGCCTCCTGGAAGGACTCTAGCCCTTCCTAAGTGCAGCAGAGCCCAAGGAACTCACTCTAATTTGTTCTAGCTTTGATTTAACCCACCAAAGTTAAATCAGCCCACTTTCCTTCAGCTGGATTCAAGACTGATCAATGCTTTTTCATTGGAAATATTTCCTCCTTCTCTGTGAGTCTGAGAAAATAGGAAAAAGCTGGAATAATACATAGGCCAAGTAAAGTTCCCAATTCTAGCCTTATTATTTTAGCGGAGAATCTCCATGAAATGCCAACTTAGCAGAAAACCGAGATAACATAAGAACAAAGAGAATATGAAGCAAACCATTCCCTTCAGCTTAGAAGGCCCAGACAATGATTTATCTACCTAAAAGAATGTTAAGTGATCACCAGATGTGTCCCCAACTTGTACTGTGAAAAGCAGGCCCTATACTACCTACTGCCTACCCTGAGAGTAGATTGTTTGGGAAGTCTTTCTGGGAATAAAAGTGGGTGGGATCCAGCAAGATTTAGTACTGAATTATGGTTTTAATTAATAATAGCTTTCTAAGAATAACAATTTCTCTGAAAAATAGTTGTCAAGGAAATGCAGTGATAGTCATATTTCTGCAGTAGCCACTAATCTCGGTAAGCGGGAAGGCATCAGAATTGTAATTGTAAAGTTCTTCATAAAAATTTTCTACAGTGTGGGTGATAATAGTGTAAGTATTGGAAATAATGCTAATGTTCATCCAAGTAGAATCCCTTGTATTAATGAACAGTTTGTAAATGTATAAGATAGTATAGATGTTATTAGAGGCCCCTAAAGTGGACACTTGGGCCATGTAGATCTATGATACATTTTTTTCTCGAAAGCAACTCCTTCACGAAGGAAACAATATCTAATGATATTCTAATCTCCATTCTGTGGTAGAAAAGCAGCACTTTGAATGAAATGTAAATACAAATGGTACCTGGCTCCATTAAGGCAAACTTTATCTATGAAAGATTGGTTTAAAGCCATAAAACAATGACCCCTAAATTTTGACTTTCTTTTCTAATACTTATCAGTTCTTAGGTATCCTATATCCTGATAACAAATTTATGAATACTAAGTTATAAGATTATATTAGGAAGTCTGTACAAATGTTGAATTTTAGAGTTGTGAGGATGTTAGAGATGAAATTTTAGCACAGTTCATTCACTCACTCAGTTGTTCCATTTAGTGAAGGCCTACTGTAAGAGCAGATTCACTGGGAAGCGTCAAGGAGGCACTGGCACAGTCTCTTCCAGCGTGCACTCAGGAATGGGATGACATGGTCATGTGTTTTTTTGTGAAATTTATCCAAGTAAATGTTTTAACTGCAATAGATTAAGACACAAAATCTTTCTACTTGGGATTTCCACGCCCCTACCCCCGGTATCACACTTCTCCTAAAATCAGTTGACGTTGGATTTACTGGGGACGTTTCGGCATCTTCTAGGAATTTGAGTTGGACATACATTTAGTTTGTATTTAGTGGTATATATTTATCTGGCTGTCAGTGTGTCCAAAATTTAATTAAGTTATAGCTTAAATTCCAGTTTGTCCATTGTGCAGCTCACCAAGCATTATAGCCAAGATGAAGGCACAGAAGTCCTATCAAGACATAAACATATCGGGGCGGCTGTATGGCTTAGTCGGTTAAGCAGCCGACTTCAGCTCAGCTCATGATCTCATGGTTTGTGAGTTCGAGCCCCATGTTGGTCTCTGTGCTGACAGCTCAGAGCCTGGAGCCTGCTTCAGATTCTGTGTCTCCCTCTCTATCTGACCCTCCCTCGCTCACACTCTGTCTCTCAAAAATAAATAAATGTTAAAAAATTTTTAAAAAGACAAACATATCCAAAGACCTGTGATGCTGAAAATGTGTGGGTAGTAGAGGCAAAACAAGATTTGAAATGTACAGTAGCAAAAGGAAACTGTGGAAAATTATTCCAGGCATCAGAAGACAAAATACAAGAAGAAGAATTGCTTTCAAATGATGTGACTTTTGTCGTAGCAGTAATATGTTCACTATTGCAGCGTATATCATTTTTATAACTAATGTATCAAACTTTTTTTTTGAGGGGGAGAATGTGAGCAAGGGATAAGGGCAGCGGGAGGGAAAGACAGAGAGAGAGAGAGAGAGAGAGAGAGAGAGAGACATAGAGAAAGAACCTTAAGCAGGCTCCACACTCAGCACAAAGCCCAATGCAGGGCTTGATCCACAAACCTAGGATAATGACCTGAGCCAAAATCAAGACTCAGATGCTCTACCAACTGAGCCACCCAGGTGCCTGCATGAAACTTTTTAAGTGAAAATCATGTAACACAGAATTTATCAGAATTCTTTGTAGGGAACAAACCTGTAAGGGCACTATAGTGAGTGTATGTATGAGAGTGTTGCATGTTTACATAGCCCTCCAATCAATAAGGCACTTAACCAGATGTATAGTAAATGACATTAGAAAATCATTGTTAGTGGAGCATGTGACTCTTGACCTGGCTTAGTTGGTAGAACATGTGACTCATGATTTTGGGGTCATGAGTTTGAGCCTCACGTTGTGGTAGAGATTACTTAAAAAAAAAAAAGGAACGTCATTATCATATGAAAGACCATCAAAGAGTATACTAACAAAAATAAAAGGGAAAAAAAAGTATTATAGAGGTATGCAAAGCAGTTCATGGAAAATTATATTGGTTTTCTAGACTTTGTGATGTTTGTATTATCAGTCAACTTTTTAAAATTGGTAATTTGCATGATTTATTTTTTTCATTTATTTCTATATCTAATTTTCATTAATTTTGAATCAGTTTTCTTTAAAAACGACCCCTCGGGCGCCTGGGTGGCTTAGTCGGTTAAGCGTCCGACTTTCGCTTAGGTCATGATCTCGCGATTTGTGGGTTCGAGCCCCGCGTCGGGCTCTGTGCTGACTGCCGGCTCAGAGCCTGGAGCCTGTTTCAGTCTGTGACTCCCTCTCTCTCTGACCTTCCCCTGCTCACGCTGTTTCTCTCTCTCTCCTAGAAATAAAAAAAAAAAAAAAGAAAAAAAAAATTAAAAACGACCCCTCAAGTTGTAAAAATCTTCAGATACCTCAGAACTTCAGTCCCTAGGTGTCAACAATATGTCAGATATATGCTTATTCTTAGGGATACTAAGATGAGTAAGATACTTTCCTTCAATGGGCAAGTTTGACAGGGGAAACAGATGAGCAAAGAGGATATATTAGGGGAAATCTTTCTGTGAACATACATATAGGATGGACCTCCATTATAGTCTATAAGGTTCCAGTCCAGTTCATAGACGAACTCTCAGCATGCTCTCTTGTTCTCCACCTCCTGTGACCACCATGACGCCCATAAAAAGAATGCACTTCAGTAGCTTATTCGATACATGAGAAAACCTCAAGTTCTTCACATGGTGATTACCAAAGAATAAGCACTAAACTCCTCAAAAGTATGAGAATAGACTAAAAGTGCTGATCCCTGAAGCATTTAAACAAGGATGCAAGTGTAGTTTAGAAATGCTAAGCTTTTTGTTCTGAAAAGTCCACCAGAGGGATAAGCTTCTGTATATATCTTAGCGCGTAGTATTTACTATGTGGCAGGTGGCCCAGGAATATTAAGACAGCTGTCAACATCAAGGAAAGCACCAGCCCATGAAAAGCAAGCAGATGGATTGGGGCACTTCGCTAGCTGCCTCCTAGAATAATAGCTGTGCATGGCCAAATGAGGCAATGTCATGCCGCCCAGGGCAGCAAAAAGCTATTACTGGATATAAGCGCTCAATTAGGAGATGGGGTGGGGGAATACCCTCCCCCTTCCTTTGTTTGCATAACTCAAATTTTCATTAAGAACCACAACAGTAAATAAGAAAGGGAGGACGGGGAGAATGTTAGCATTTTTCATTCTGTTATATTCTGATTATCATGGTTTGTAACATGGGAAAATGCCTCAGCCTTGCTGCTTCAATGAGAGCAGATGGTGAAATTTTTAAGTAATTGGTTATTCAGACTTCTATGGGATGCAAGAAGTTTTATTGTAGTGTTTGTCTGCTTTTTATTTCTAGAACATGTAGAGATTGAGATCTTTCAAACACATATCTTTCAATGTTTAAATTAAGATGTGTTAGTCTGACCTAAATTACATTTACTCTTTTCTTCTCTTGATATAACAATTTCAAAGAGAAATGAATTCTTTATAAAAACATAACATAAACAATTCAATATTTATTTCTCAAGCAGTACAAAATTTGGTAATACTAAACCATTATATTCTAAAAAGTATAAAACAGAAGAATATCTTTTTTTTTTTAATTTATTTTTATTTCTAGGAGAGAGAGAGAGAGAGAGAAGACAGCGTGAGCAGGGGAGGGTCAGAGAGAGAGGGAGACACAGACTCTGAAATAGGCTCCAGGCTCTGAGCTGGCAGTCAGCACAGAGCCTGACGCGGGGCTCGAACCCACGAACCGTGAGATCATGACCTAAGCGAAAGTCAGACGCTTAACCGACTAAGCCACCCAGGTGCCCCATAAAACAGAAGAATATCTTTGACAACCATAGATTATGAGATGTATTTCAAAATAGTTACATCAACTCAGTTTGATGTGTCTTTTGAGTTAAATGCCATCTAAAATATAAAGTTATATGTAGAATATTAACTTTTATTAATGTAGTGTCAAAAGCATGACATACATAATGGCTCAGAATAAGAATTTACTAGTGTATGAAAAATCCATCTCCTATATTGTTCTCCCTAAATATTTCATCTGAGTACATAAGCTATGTACTATATTGTGCATATCTGAACACAATTTTCAATGGGCTTATTCTGTAAAGAATAATTATTTATAAATTTCTGGACTGTACTCTATTAGTGTTGATTCCAAGTTTTATTAGGGCTTTGTGAAACAAAGTTTTAGAGTAAAATGATAATTGGCTCATGAATAGGCTTTTGTTTTTTATTGGAACATACATGTCCTAGAGTTCTCTTACTATGGACATGTTCCCAGTTTGATCTGTTGCAAATGGTTTGAAAATAAGAAATAGAGGCAGCTGTTAGTGTGAGCAAATGTTTTTATTAGAGAAAGAAAGCAGCTGGAAGTGCTAATATGCTGTCATATAAGATGAACCAGTTTTCACATCAGGACTTTACCTAACCAAAACTGAGATTAGCATTATTTCATTTACATGAGTTTTCTTTGTATAGAATGGAATAGAAGTGCATCCGCTTTGCTTATAATCTGGAGTGATGAAGTACTGAATATAGCGCTGAATATAAAGTTGGTGTACTTATCTATGAAAATCTTACATGATCCATTATGAAATAATATCACTGCCAAACTTTCAAAAAAATGCATTTAAAAATACTGTTCTGGGGCGCCTGGGTGGCTCAGTCGGTTAAGCGTCAGACTTCGGCTTAGGTCATGATCTCACAGTTCATGGGTTCGAGCCCCGCGTCAACTCTGTGCTGACACCTAGCGTCGAGCTCCCACATTGAGCCTGGAGCCTGTTTCAGATTCTGTGTCTCCCTCTATCTCTGACCCTCCTATGCTCACACTGTCTCTCTCTCTTTCTCAGAAATAAATAAGACATTAAAACATTTTTTAAATAAAATCTTAAAAGAAATGTAGCAAGTACATTTCTCAATAACTCCACTTGTATTTTAAAAGATTTGTATAAACTCATCAAACTACAACTTAACTTGTTTTGCAAATAATTAACAAAAGCATCCTACATCAAATATTTCAATCAGTCTATCCTTGCAACTGAATTCCTTCCTCACCTCTTCTAGTCAACTTTTCACTGGCAAAGAGAAAAAGGAGTAACCTCAGACAAGAGATAAAACTGAATTCAAAAAGTTATAGTAGAAATATTTTGACTCAAATATGTAAGTAAAATAATTGTCATAATTTCATATTAATAACCATCCTTAAAATTTACCCATGCCTGTATTCTATCTTCTATTTATTTTTCTTTCAGCTTCTCAAATAAGCACTTCTAGGCAGTCAGTTTCCATTATAAATCATTTGGTTTACCTCTCCTACAGGTAAATGTATTCACATACTTTGAATTACCAAGTCTGAAAGACACTTAGATGAATTAATGTTTTTTTTGAAACTCACAGTTGGTTTTAATTTAAATAACTAAGAAAAAAATGATAATTCCATATCCATCTGGTTATCAGGAACTCCACTTCAAATGACCTATCTATCCTTGGGGCGCCTGGGTGGCTTAGTTGGTTAAGCGTCCAACTTTCACTTAGGTCATGATCTCACGGTTCGTGGGTTCGAGCCCCGCATCGGGCTCTGTGCTGACTGCCAGCTCAGAGCCTGCCTATTTTTAGAGTCTGTATCTCCTCTCTCTGACCCTCCCCTGCTCATGCTGTCTCTCTCTCTCTCTCTCCTAGAAATAATAAAAAAAAAAAAAAATCAAATGACCTATCCTGTATATTATCAAATGAAGTAGCTGGCCACACCACAGTATAGAATTTGTCTCTATAAAAGTATCAACCACATGCCTGAAAGAAACAGAAATTAACTTAGTCACTCATTTTAAATTCTGCCATTTTCATTCCAGTTCTTCCTACCACTTAAGTACATTCTGTAGGTATATTTGGTCTGTATAACTTAAATAAAACATAATCTAGCTTAGAAAAATGAATATTTAACAAGTAGCTCTTTTTGGCAAAACTCCTTAGTTGGTCAGGACGGTAATCCGAGAACTCAAAAAAAATGAACATATTTAATGAAAAGTCTATTAATCAGTCTACATTTCAGAAAAACAAAACTCATGAAAATGGAAAATTCTGAAATACATAAATAGAACCTAAAGATTATTGACCACTAGTATTCATTACTCTAGGATTAGCTGCCTTAAATTTGCTTAGGAGAGTTGGTGGGTGACATATATATTTAAAAAAATAAAAGAAAATATCTCATTTACAAAGTTATTTTACAATCTTCTGCTCATTTAGTAACCTCTTACTGAATACCTCCAGGCCCTATGTTTGGTGATTGGAATATAACACTGTGATCTACCATCAAGAAGCTCAGTTTCAGAGAAGGAAAGAGAACTAAGCAAAAGTTACAAATTACAAGACAATGTGATAATAGAAACATGTACTTGGGAAAAGGGAGAAGAAAGTGCCTAACTGTATCACTTGGGCAGGCTGTACTTGGGGTCAAGGATAGATTTCAGAAATCACAGCTCCAGAAGTATAGATCATAAACTTCCACAACTACAACCAGTTTCATATACCTATCGATATATACATACATTATAAATCTGTTAGATAAAACTAGATTTATAATTTATAAATTTATGTGTAAATTTATAATCAATTAAGTTTATAATTAGATAAAAAACAATATGAAAGCCTGATAGGAGTGCACACAATACTTGTCCAACAATGAATATATAATTTATACTGTCTGATTTAGTGAGAAAACATTGCAGTAAATGAATGCTACTACATTGTGAATCACCAAATACTATGTGTTAACATAAGAAGATTCAAAGGCTTTGGTATGTTAATATGAAACTACCTTAAGTGAACTCTTTGCTACATTCTTTAAAATAATTGCATAATTGGGGCACCTGGGTGGCTCAGTTGGTTGAGCATCCAACTCTTAATTTCAGCTCAGGTCATGATCCCAGTGTCATGACATCAAGCCCTGTGTTGGGCTTTTTGCTGAGCATGGAGCTTCCTTAAGATTCATTCTCTCTCTCTCCCTCTGTCCCTTCTCTCCCTTTGCATTCTCTCTCTAAAATAAAAACAAAAAGAAAAATTCATAAAAAAATAAAATAATTGCATAATTAAAAGTAAATGACAATGATAAGGTATGAGAAATATGCAGGTAGAGAAACTGCTACACTGATTCTAACATGACCTACATAATTTGAGTTTACAGCTACCAATTAGTGACCAAGGCAGGTTAGACCGGTATATCAGGCAGGAGAAGTTTTACTACTAACCAAATATCTAATTTAGGGCCCAAATCAAGTATATATAAGAATTAGTCTGACATGTTTGGCATTCTTACATAAATTGTCTTTCTCATAGCTATTAGTTACCTTGGATTCACTCCAAAAGTTGTCAAGTCATGTGGTCCATCTTTATGATTAATGGTTAAAGTATTTTCCCCCCTAAAGAACTGACAGCAGTATTGTATTTTCTATTATATCTATAAATTTCAAGAATCCTGTAATTCATAGTAGTATATTCACATTCTCATACTAGTTGCAATTATCAACATATTCAGGTAGTCAATTTTTATATGAGTGATGCAATTTCAGACCTTTTTAAAAAATAAATTACTCATCTACTGTATTGTTCTGGTTCTTCTCATGGAGAATGCCATTTCCTCTATACTGCTATTTCATATAAAATTACTTTTATCTATAGTTTTTATTTTGGAAATTATTTAATACCTACTGAAAAATTATAAGAATAGTACAGAGAACCTTTTATTTTATCAACCATTTGAAAGTATGTTGTCAAAATAATGTCCTAACACCCCTCAATAGCTTGATGTTACTTAACATGGCCATTGTCCTAAAGTCCTAATTAACCAAAATATAACTCTCAAAATCAAGAAATTAATACTATCATCTTAGCTTCAGACACCATTCATGCTTTGCCAATTGTCTCATCAACGTCTTTCATAGCAAAGTGATCCAATCCAGAATCACGTAGCGCATTTAGTTGTCATGTCTCCATAGTCTCCTTTATTCTGGAAGAGTTCCTTGGTCTTTTTTTGACTTTCATGGTTGTGATACGTTTGAATGTTAAAGGCCACTGTTTTGTTTGTTTTGTTTTGTTGGTTGGGGGCAAAGGGGACATCTCTTCATTTGGTATGCCTGGTGTTTCCTTATGGTTAAATTCAGGCGAGTTTTTGGCAAAAATACGCCAAAAGTAATGTTATATTCTTGTGGCTGGTGGTACATGATTTTAATTTGTCTGATCATGGATGATGTTTACTTGGATCAGTTGATGAATTCCATTTTAATTTATTGACATTTAACATACCTCCCTACATATTTTAGATAGTTACTACAGGGATTATAATATACATCCTTAATTTTCACTACTAGAATTAATATTCTATCACTTCATGTATAATGCAGTTTTACAACTGTTTAGATCCTTATGATTCACCCTATGAGTTATACTGCAACACCCATATGCCATTTGTATTATATCTACATATATTATAACCCCCACAATATGGTATACTTTTTGCTTTAGACATTCACATGCACTTTAAGGACATTAAAACAAAAAAAAATTTATATTTACCCAAATATTTATCACTTCATTGGTTTTCATTGTTTTCTGAAAATTAGTTTCTCTTTAGTATCATTTTCTTTTAGCCTGAAGAATTTTCTAATGGTAGTTCAGAGCTGCTGGTGAAGTTTTTTCTTAGTTTTCTATCTTATTATTATGGACTAACTTTTTTTCCCCCAACACTTGAAAGATATTGTACTACTGTCTCTGGTTTAATTTCTGATAGAAATCCACAGTAGTTGTTATCACTCAGTATGTAAGGTGGATTCCCTCCACCTGACCCTGGATATTTCTGAGATTTTCTTTGGTTTTCAACAATTTGCTATGATGATGTACCTCGAGGTTTTATTCGTTTTCTTTTGTATTCACTCTGTTGGGGGTTTGATGAGCTTTTTGAATCTGTAAATTATGTTTTTAATTCAGTTTAGGAAATTTTCAGCCATTATTTCTTTAAAAAAAATTACTTTGCCCCAATATCTCTTACCTTTCCCTGTGGGACTCACAACTGCACACATACATAGACATAACTTTTCATATAATCCCACAGAATCCTGAGGTTCCGTTTTTATTTTTTTTCATATTTCTCTTTCTTCTCCACATGAGGAAATTTCTTTTGATCTATATCTTCAAGTTTGCTGATTATTTGCTGTCATTTTCATTCTACTGTTAGTCTATGTAGTGTTTTTTTAATGTCAGACATTATAGTTTTCAATTCTAGGATTTCATTTAGTTTTCTTTTATATTTTCTATTTTTTGATTGTAAATTTCTATTTATTATAAGAATTTTTCTTTTATCTCACTGAGATAAATTACTATAGCTGTCTTAAAGTCCTCATTTGATCGTTTCATTTGAGTCATCTTTGTTGACCTCTATTAGCTTTTCCTTTGAAAATGGGTCATTGTGTCAAGTAAATTTGGACTGTCTCTTAGATTTTGAATGCGATGCTGTAGAGACTATGGATTCTACTTACAATTCAAAAGAGTGTTGTCATTTTTATTTTATAGGGACATTAAACTGTTTAAACTGAAACTTCAAACTTGGCTTTGCTGATTGTGGACAGCAAATCAAATCTTATTTCATTATTTTAGCTTCAGGTCCAAGTTGCTTTGAGTCTGCCCTGTTTGTTCGTGGTTTGGGACTTAGCCAGAGACTTGGGAAACTTTATACTTAGAATTTTAGACTCTTATTCTCTGGATCTATCCTTTACTAAATGTTCCTTCCTTCACTTTGTAGTGGCTTTGGCTGTCCCATGGTCTGTGTCCTCTCCTTCAGGGCAAAATATGGCAGATTTTCTATCAGAGGTTTAGTGGCCCAGAGTTTTAGCTGTGATTGTGGCCTGTTCTCAGTCTAAAAGGCCTCAAAATGAGGAGGCACCTGGATGGCTCATTTGGTAAAAAATTAAGCTCTTGATCTCAGGGTTGTCAAAGCAAGCCCCACTGTGGGTGTGGAACTTACTTAAAAAAAAAAAAAGCCCCAAAACTCACCCCAATGCAGTGCCACCTTCTAAGTTTCAGCTCCCTTCCAGAATATGCCAGCTTCTGTTCATTCTCAAGAGCCTTCAGGTAGTTGGATTTTTTTTGTTGCTGCCCTGCATTTATAGTTACCTATAGGAGGGCTGGTCTATCAGAAACTTATCCTCTGTACTAGAATCATCATTCAGTCTAAACTTAATTTTAAAACAATGAAAAAGATCATATACTACTATCCTAGTACCTCATGGTTAAAAGCTTAAGAGTATTAGTCGTTAGGAATAGGAATGAACATATAAAAAACATTAATCATAGAATAATTTAATATTTGGTTTAAATTAACAGCATTAACACTCACTGACATTCCAATTTTATTTCCTTATTATGCTCCCAAAATCTGTGGCAAAAATTAGATGTATTGGCTTACATATTCATTAATTAAACAAATATGGGTCTAATATGTACAATGAAGTGTCCTAGGCACTTGGAATGCAGTGTGTAACAAATTTTCCGCACTCATGGGGTTTATATTCTAGTGTGTAAGGCCAACGAATATACATAAGTATAAATAATAATACCAAGTTATGATAAAGTGCAATAAGAAAAAATATGACAGAATGAAATAGGGGAAAAGGGATGTTTTTGCTGGTTTGAATATAATAGAGATGATAACTCTGAGGAAGTGACTTGAGTGAAATGAGGGAGTGAGATATGCAAGGATCCAAGGAGACATTCCAGTTAGAGGTAAGAATATAACGGTCTTGAGATTAGGAAGAATTTGGCTCATCTGATCAATAGTAAGCTGCCATGCAGTAAGTTGAGGGCAACCAGTTATTTGGAAGGAGGCTAAAGGTATAGCTAGAACGTGTTAGATAGGAACCTTTGTACTCTGGTAATATTTGGGGTTTTATGTTATGGAAGCTATTGAAAGGTTAAGGATAGAGTGATATGTTTTATTTTTAAAAAACAAAAATGACACTGGTTGCTGTGTAAGGAGAACAACTGCTGTTGAGGATAGAAGGGAGGAGGGGGACTAACTAGGGAGTGACTTTAGAGGTCTAGACAGGAGTTTATGGTAGCTTGGATCAGGGAAATACTAAAGGAGGAGGTCTAAGGTCAGATTCTGGACTTTTTAAATTTTATTTTTTTTAAAATTTATTTCTGAGAGAGAGAGACAGCTTGAGCAGGGGAAGGTCAGAGAAAGAGGGAGATACAGAATCTGAAACAGATTCCAGGCTCTGAGCTAGCTGTCAGCACAGACCCTGACATGGGGCTCGAACCCACGAACCGTGAGATCATGATCTGAGCTGAAGACAGACGCCCAACTGACTGAGCAACCCAGGCGCCCCTGGACTTTTTTTAAAAAAACAGAATTTGCTGATGGACTGCAAGAGGGACATGAGAGAAGAAATTATATCTCCTCTTCATATTTTGTTACAAATTTGATTATTGATTTTTAAAAGTTTATTTTGAGAGCGAGTGTAAGTGCAATAGGGGCAGAGAGAGAGGAAGAGAGAATTCCAAGCAAGCTCTTTGTCTGTAGGGCCTATCCATTATTGAGAGAGAAGTACAAAAGTACTCAACTATAGTCATGGATATATTTCTTACAGTTGTCAATTTTTCTTCATGTATTCTGAAGAGGTTTTTAGGTGAGTGCACATTTACAATTGTCATCTTCTTGGTCACTTGACCCTTTATTATTAAGTAATGGCCATCTTTATTCCTGGTGATTCTCCTTGCTCTGAAATCTACTTGGTCTGATATTAATATTGGTACTCCAGCTTTCTTTTGAGTAGTGTTTGTATAGTAAATCTTTTCCTATCTTTTTACTTACTTATATCACCATATTTGCAGTGAATTACTTATACAAAGCATATAGTTCAGTAATGCTTTTATCCATTCAATTCCTTTCTTTTAGTTGGTATGTTTACACCATTTATATGGTGTAATATATACATTACACATATATGTGAAATATATATATTTTTTATTTTAGAGAAGAGAGTGAGTGAGTCATGGAGACGGGCAGAGGGAGAGAGAGACAATCTCAAACAGGCTCCATGCTCAGTGCAGAGCCTGACATGGTACTCGAATCCATGACCCTGGGATCATGACCTGAGCTGAAATCAAGAGTTGGATGCTCAACCAACAGACCTACCCAGGTGCACCATTTACATTTAGTGAATTATTGATACGTTTGGATTTAGCTTAGGTCTACCATTCTATTGTTTTTTGTTTGTTGCCTCCACATTTTGGTTACTCTGCTTCCTCTTCAGTGCCTTCTTTTGGATAATCTGAACATATTTCAGTAGTCCACTTTAACTTATTTATTACATTATTGACTATATTTCTTTGCATAGTTTTTATAGTGCCTTCTTTAGATATTACAACAGCTAGGAGTGCCTGAGTGGCTCAATCGATAGAGTGTGGCTCTTGATCTCAGGGTGAGTTTGAGCCCCACGTTGGGTGTGATTACTTAAAAAAAAAAAAATCTTTGAAAGATATAACACCAACCAGACTTTTTCACAGTCTACTTAGAAAAAATGCCTTTTTTCACTTCAAAATTTATGTAGAAAGAGCCATATTTGACCCTGTATTCTCCCCCTTTATTTTGTAGTTGTATTGCATATTACATCTATATAAATTAAAAACCCCATAACACGTTTTTTAAAATTTATTTATTTATTTTTTAATGTTTGAGAGAGTGAGAGAGGGGCAGAGAGAGAGAGAATCCCACATGGGGATTTATGGGATTTTCAAACCCATAAACTGTAAGCCTATGACTTGGGCCAAAATCAAGAGTTGTATGCTTAACTGAGTGAGGCACCTGGATACGCTATAACACATTTAAAAAATTTTTTTAATTTTACTTATTTTGAGAGAGAGCACATGAGCACGCTGCCAGCATGGAGCCCAATGTGGGACTTGATCCCATGAACCATGAAATATGACCAGAGCCTCAATCAAAAATCAGACACTGTTAAGTGACTGACTGAGCAACCCAGGCACACCACCCCATAACATAGTTTTACTGTCAAAACATGTTTTAAAGAACACAGGATGTTAAGTTTCCTTCTGGTATCATTTCCCTTCTGTTTAGAGAATTTCCTTTAAAGATTCTTCTAGAGCAGATTTGGTGGCAATAAATGCTCTTGCTTTTTGTAATTCTGAGAATGTCTTTATCATATCTTTATTGTTGCTGGACATTATTCCATGTTAATACTTCTTTTTTTAAAGTACTTTAAAAATAGTGTGCCATTTCATTATGGCTTCAATGATTTCTGATGAGAAATCAACAGTCATGAGTTGATATTTCCCTATAAATTATGTGTCATTTTCTCTAGATGTTTTCAAGTTGTGCTTCTGAAGTCTGTATCCTATGCTCTTAATCAAATCTGGGAAGATTTTCATCATTATTACTTAAAATTCTTCTTACGCTCCTTACTGTCTTCTCCTTCTGGGATACTGTTTTATGAAAATGGACTTTCTGATTTTGTCCTACAGTTCCATAAAGCTCTATTCAATTTTTAAATTCAATATTTCCCCCCCTATTATTCAAATGGAATGATTTCTATTAATCTATCTTCATGTTCATGGAGTCTTTCCTCTCATTTTCATTCATTCTTTAAATCTTTTTTTTTTTAATGTTTATTTTTGAGAGAGAGACATAGTGTGAACAAGGGAGGGGCAGAGAGACAGAGAGACACAGAAATCAAAGCAGGCTCCAGGTTTCGAGATGTCAGCACAGACGAACTGTGAGATCATGACCTGAGCAGAAGTTGGATGTTTAACCAACTGAGCCACCCAGGCACCCCTCATTCGTTTTTTAATTTTTATTCCAGTTAGTTAACATACAGTATTGTGTTAGTTTCAGGTGTACAATATCAACCAGTGCTCATCACAAGTCTACTCCTTAATTTCCATTTTTTTAACCCAACGCCCTATGTCCCTCCCCTCTGGTAATTATCAGTTTGTTCTCCATAATTAAGAGTCTGTTTCATGATTGGTCTATTTCCCTTTGCTCATTTGTTTTGTTTCTTATATTCAATATATGGTGAAATCATATGTTATTTGTCTTTCTCTGACTGACTTATTTCACTTAGCATTATACCCTTGCTCTATCCATATCCATGTCCTTATAAATGGCAAGACTTCATTCTTTTTGTGGATGAATAATATTGTTACACACATACCCCACATCTTCTTTATCAAAGCACACTTGGGCTGCTTCCATATCTTGGCTATTGTAAACAATGCTACTATAAACATAGAGGTACATGTATCCCTTTGAATTCGTGTTCCTGTATTCTCTGTATTCCTGTAAATACCCAGTAGTGTGATTACTAGATTGGAAGGTTGTTCTGTTTTTAACTTGTTTTTTTAACTTTTTTTAATTTTTAAAAATGTTTTATTTATTTCTGAGAGAGAGAGACAGCGTGAACAGGGGAGGGTCAGAGAGAGAGGGAGACACAGAATCTGAAGAAGGCTCCAGGCTCTGAGCTGGCTGCCAGCACAGAGCCCGACGTGGGGCTCGAACCCACGAACCATGAGATCATGACCTGAGCCGAAGTCGGACGCTTAACCGACTGAGCCACCCAGGCGCCTCATAACTTTATTTTTTAATCTTTATTTATTTGAGAGAGAGAGAGAGAGAGACAGGGTGTGAGCGGGGTAGGGGCAGAGAGAGAGGGAGACAGAATCCAAAGCAGGCTCCAGGCTCCAAGCTGTCAGCACAGAGCCCGACACGGGGCTTGAACTCACGAATTGTAAGATCATAACCTGAGCCGAAGTCCATTGCTTAATCAACTGAGCCATCCAGGTGTCCCTATTTTTAACTTTTTGAAGAAACTCCATACTGTTTTCCACAGCGGCTGCACTAGTTTGCATTCCCACCAGCAATGCAAGAGAATTCCTTCTTCTCCACATCCTTTCTCCACAAACCTATTGTTTCTTATGTAGTTGATTTCAGCTATCCTGACAGGTGTGAGGTCATACTTTGTAATTTTGATTTGCATTTCTCTGATGGTAAGTAGTGATGAGTATCTTTTCATGTGTCTGTTTGCCATCTGTATGTCTTCTTTTGAAAAATATGTTAATGACTTTGCACATTTTTAATTGGATTACTTTGGTTTTTGGCTGTTGAATTGTGTAAGTTCTTTAAATATTTCGGATACTAATGCTTTATTGAACATGGCATTTGCAAATATTTTCTCCTATTCCATAGGTTGCCTTTTAGTTTTGTTAATTGTTTACTTTGCTGTGCAGAAGCTTCTTATTTTGATATAATCTCAATAGTTTATTTTTGCTTTTGTTTCCTTTGCCTCTAATGTCACATATAGAAAAAAGTTGCTATGGCTGATGTCAAAGAAGTTACTGCCTATGTTCTAGGATTTTAATGGTTTCAGGTCTTACATTTAGATCTTTAATCCATTTTGAATGTAATTTTGTGTATGGTGAAAGAAAGTGGTCCAGTTTCTTTTGCATGTTGCTGTCCAATTTGCCCAACACTGTTTTTTGAAGAGATTGTCTTTTTTCCATTGGATATTCTTTTTTACTTTGTTGAAGATTTGTTGACCATATAGTTGTGGGGTTATTTCTGGGCTTTCTTTTATGTTCCTTTTATCTATATGTCTATTTTTGTGCCAGTACCGTACTATTCTAATTACTACAGCTTTGTAATATAACTTGAAATCCAGAATTGTGATGCCTCCAGCTTTGCTCTTCTTTTTCAAGATTGCTTTGGCTATTCAGGGTCTTTTGAGGTTCCATACAAACTTTAGAACTGTTTGTGAAACATGTTGTTGTGAAAAATGTTCTGTGAAAAATGTTGTTGGTATTTTGACAGGGATTGCATTTAATGTGTAGATTGCTTTGGGTAGTACAGACATTTCAACAATATTTGTTCTTCTAATCCATGAACATGGAATGTCTTTCCATTTCTTTGTATCATCTCCCATTTCTTTCATCAATGTTTTATAGTTTATAGAGTACAGGTCTTTTACCTTTTTGGTTAGGTTTATTCCTAGGTACCTTATTATTTTGGGTACAATTATAAATGGGATTCTTTTGTTAATTTTTCTTTCTGCTGTTTCATTATTGGTGTATAGAAATACAACAGCTATACATTGATTTTATATCCTGCAACTTTACTGAATTCATTTATCAGTTCTAGCAGGTTTGGGTGGAGTCTTTTGGTTTTCTTCATCTAGTATCATGTCATCTGCAAACAGTGAAAGTTTTACTTCTTCCTTACCTTTAATATCCTACTTGCATCAATTGACGAATTGTCTAAACGAAATCAACAAGGAAACAATGGCTTTGAATGACACACAAAAACAGATGGATTTAACAAGTATATTCAGATCATTCCATCCTAAAACAGCAGAACACACATTCTTTTCAAGTGCACAGGGAATATTCTCCCAAATCAGTCACATATTAGCCCACAAAACCAGACTAAACATATTCAAGATCAAAGTCATCTTTTCTGACCACACACTTTAAACCTAGAAGTCAACCACAAGAAAAATCTGGAAGGACTGCAAATACATGGAGGCAAAATAACATGCTACCAAACAATGAATTGGTCAACCAGGGGTGTGTGTGTGGGGGAAGAAGAAATAAAAAAGTACATGGAAACAAATGGAAATGAAAACACAATGGCCCAAAACCTCTGGGATGCAGCAAAAGTTGTACTAAGAGGGAAGTTTATAGCAATATAGGCCTATATCAAGAAACAAGAAAAATCTCAAGTAACTTTACACTTAAAGTCTCTTGAAAACGAATAAAACCTAAAATGACCAGAAAGAAGAAAATAAGATAGTAGAGCAGACATAAATGATACAGAAATTAAAAAACAATAGAACAGATTAATGAAATCAGAAACTGGTTCTTTGAAAAAGTCACTAAAATTGATAAACCTCTAGCCAGACTTTTCATGAAAAAAAAAAGGAGAAAGGACTCAAATAAAATCACAAATGAGAGAGGAGAAATAACAACCAACATCACAGATATACAAACAACTGTAAGAGGACATTATTAAAACCATATGCTAACAAATTGGACAACCTAGAACAAATGGATAAATTCCTAGAAACACATCAACCACCAAAACTGAAACATGAAAACTGGAAAATTTTAACAGACTAATAACCAGCCAAGAAATTTAATCAGAATCAAAAAACTCTCAACAAACAAAAGTCCAGGGCCAGATGGCTTCACAGGTGAATTCTATTGAACATTTAAAGAACAATTTATACCTACTCTTTTCAAACTATTCCAAAAAATTGAAAAAAAAAGGAAAACTCCCAAATTCATTCTCTGAGGTCAGCATTATCCTGATACCAAAAACTGATAAAGAGACCACTAAAAAAGGGAACTACAGGCCCATATCCCTGATGAACATAGATGCGAATATCCTCAGAATAGTAGCAAACTGAATTCAAAAATATATTTTAAAAAAAACATTGTTCACCATGATCAAGTGGAATTTATTCCTGGGGTGTAAGAGTGGTTCAATGTTCATAAATCAATGAATGTGATATATCACATCAATAAGATAAAGGATAAGTAACATATGATTATTTCAGTAGATGCAGAAAAAGCAATTGACAAAGAACAACATCGATTCATGATATAAGCCTTGATCAAGTGGGTTTAGAGGGAACATTCCTCAACATAATAAAGGCCATATATGAAAATCCCACAGCTAACATCATCATAAATGGGCAAAAGCTAAGAGCTTTCTTTTCCCCTAAGATCACGAACAAGAGGTCCACTCTCACCATTTCTCTTCAACATAGTACTGAAAAAGTCCTAGCCATTGCTATCAGACAAAAAAGAAATAAATGTCATTTTCATTCTTTAATTGAACCTATTCAGTGAGTTTTTATTCCAGCTATTGTACATTTCAGTTTTAGTATGTTCATTCCTCTTTGTTGTTATATCTTCTAGCGCTGTGCTGAGACTATTTACCCATTTATTTCAAGAATGTTCATCTCTACTTTGGGCATTTTTATAATAGCTGTTTTAAAGTTAGACATATATGTTAGGTAACTCCAACATCTGTGATATATTGGCACTGGCATCAGCTGCTTTTTCTTTTCCCCTGTAAATGTTTCCTGGCTTTTGTATACTTAGTAATTTTGCATTGTACCCTGGGCATTTCAAATATTATGAGACTCTGTTACTTAAATTCTATGGAGATTGTTGATAATTTTGTTTCAGCAGGCATTCAACCTGATTGAGTTCAAGACAAAAGTCCAACTAGCCTCATAGAAATTATAGTTTCCAAAAACCTTTGCAGTTTTATTTAGATCTAGTCCATGTGTGTGCTACCCAGTGGCCAATCTTGAATTTGGGACATAGTCTATCCTATAGTTTGGTTCTCAAAGTCTACACACTATTTATACTCAGACCTGCACTGAAGTTAAGGCAGAGTCCATAAACAATTATATGGTTTTGCTTTGCCGATCTCCTCCCTCTCCCAATCTCCCATATACTTTCCAGTTCTCTGGGGCTCCCTTTTTTGATCCTCCACCTGGAAAGCTGGTGCTTTATGCACCCTACTCTGCCATACTCTATGAGTGTGCTCTTGTATGACACAAAGCAGTGGGAAAACAGAACAAAAGGAATGAGCATTTGCTACAACTTCTTGGGACCCTAATCACTGTAGTGGAGGGTTCGCCTTCTTCAGAATGTTAGCTGTGAGTTCCCCACCACTACGGTTGCTGTTATTGCTGGTGTTGACTACCTGAGATTGTTCGGGGGCTGATGCACAACAAAGTGTACAAAAGAATGCAGTATTTCCCTAACTTTTGCTGATCACTAAAAAACTCCTTTTCCACTCCTTGTGCTAGAATTTCTCCTGGAGCTCTGCACAGAATCATAACTCTGGGTTTGATGCAGCCTTAAGCCCAGGTAGGAGGGATATGACAGGCAAAACAATGGGCATAGTTACTGATGACTGGTAGCACATTAAATTCTGGTCTTCTTTAGTCTTTCTGCCACTATTTATTTCTCAGTCCTCAAGGTTCATGCATTCAAGTAGGCGGTCTATGCAGGTTATATAGTTATATTCAGAAGGGAGATAAGGTGGAGTGTGCTTTCTCCAACTTAACCAGAATCAGAACTTCCAAGATAGTTTTTGATCAACTGATTATGACTATGCTTACTTACAGGTGGCTTTTATGTTCTTCACAATCCTAGGTCTTGTGATGTAGATAGTGGGGGAGACTATGTGGAGGTGGGAGGAAGAATATGAGAAAAATCTCTGATTTTCTACTCAGTTTGCGGTGAACTTAAAACCTGAGGAACTGATACACCTGTTGATAAAACACTGAAGATAGAAATCAGCAGAGATCAACATCTTGGATACTGAGTGGATATTCAAAGTAGGAGTGACTAAGGTGCAAAACAGATGAAATGCATCAGATTCCTCAATAAAGGATGATAGTAAAAGACTCAAATATTCAACACTATTGTTGCCCTTCCAAACCAAGCTCATGCACACTTTCCTAAAATAAACAAAGCCAAAGTATAGAATAGTTTTGAGAAAAACAAAATCATTTTTTAAAAATATAACATAGGCTGGGAAGAGCTTTACATTACTATGCAGAGCCTACCAATCCCTAATGTGTTTACTTTCTGGCTTCCAGGCTGTGCCCCAGGCTTACCAAAACAAGCAACTGTACTATTTGAGAGCCATCTTATCATTGATGGCTACACAGATTTAGAGGCAATATGAAATGATTTTCCTGAAAGTTGGCCCATATTAAGAGTTTTATCCAGGGAACCACTGCCCCTCCCACTTGATACTATTCTCTATAAGAAGGCAGAGAAGGATTTGGGTTCTTTCTTTATAATTAGAGTTTATACTTGTAGTTACACTAATAAAATTTCTGCTTGCAGCTGATTAGAGGATTATCTCAGTAAATGCATGTATACTGATATTAATTTTGGCCTTTCAAAAAACAATCTGAAGTAGAGCTAGAGAAAAAAGATGAAAAAATTAAAAAAAAAAATCAATCGAAAATCTCAAGGTTTCCTTAGAATAAGACATTCTAGTGTTGTGGTTTTTTATTTTGTTATAAAGTGACCTTAGGATGTAGCTACTTTTTCTCAGTTTGCTTCTGGGAGGTAGAATATTAATACTGATATTGAAATAAATCTAATAAAAATAAGGATGTAATTAAGTTAAACAGAGTACTGTATAATCTTTAAGCTTAAACAAGGTCTTCTTTGCACTGCTAATAATTCTGCTGAGACATTAAACATAAACATAATTACAGGGTTCTTAAACATAGTTGTTGTTTGAATGCTATTTTACTATAGGGCCCTATTCATAGAAAGACTAAGAAAATGCCCACTTAGTATGGAGTGCAAGCTTCAGGCTTGTCCTAATCTCCTTTAAGAAAGAACCATAGGGGCGCCTGGGTGGCTTAGTCGGTTAAGCGTCCGACTTTCGCTTAGGTCATGATCTCGCAGTTCATGGGTTCGAGCCCGCGTCGGGCTCTGTGCTGACTGCCAGCTCAGAGCCTGGAGCCTGTTTCAGTCTGTGACTCCCTCTCTCTCTGACCCTCCCCTGCTCATGCTGTCTCTCTCTCTCCTAGAAATAAATAAAAATATTTAAAAAAAAAAAAGAAAGAAAGAACCATAGTCTATTTCTTAAGTTTATACTTATTTCCCATAAAGACAAGTTCTGTGTTGAGTACTGAATATCTTTGTTGTATCTGAAGATCTAATGAGCAGAAAAATATTGTCGCTTGCCTTTATAGAGATCAACATCCCCTTTTAATCAGAAAACATATCATTAACATTTAAAAACTGGTTCTAGGGTCGCCTGGGTGGCTCCATCGGTTAAGTGTCCAACTTTGGCTCAGGGCACGATCTCGTGGTTCGTGACTTCGAGGCTGGCATCAGGCTCTGTGCTGACAGCTCAGAGCCTGAGGCCTGCTTCGGATTCTGTCACTCCCTCTCTCTATGACCCTCCCCTGCTTGCATTCTATTTCTTTTTAAAAAATAAACATTTAAAATTTAAAAAACACCCCAAACTAGTTCAGTATTAAATACAGTATTTCATAATACAAAAACTAATTTTCAACAGTAACAAGATCCCATGTTGATATAGGGTCTTGGAAACCTTATTTGTTCTTTCCAAGATGTTACTTAAATTCAAATTCATTAACATATAGTGTAGTATTTACTTGTTCTTAAAAAATGTTTTGCTATGCATAAATGAAATAAAATTATTCATAGTATAGGGGTTTTAAAATGTAAAAAGAGGCAATAAGTTCTATTTTGTGAACCGATAAATTAAACTCACAGAATTAGTAGGCAGTATTTAAGACAATAATCCAGCATCTAAAAATGCATTAAAACTCTATCAAATAAACAATAAGGTTTCTAGAAATGGTAAGTGCTGATATATCACATTTAAGAGTTATAAAAACAAACAACAAAATAAAAAAACCTAAAACATTTTAATGTTTAAAATATTTAAAAAATGTTTGCAAGATTTACCTATAAAACTGCTGAAGACAGCCCAAGGAGAAAAGTTAATGATCACTACTGAGTGAAGTTTAACTTCCTATGACCTCAGGATGGTGTGTGCATGCACACATAGTACACTTGAGCCTAAGATAGAACTTGAGTGTAAAATTGGCTTTAACTGCCAACATTAATGATTACATTTAATTAGAAGAAGCATAAACCTATTTCAGAAATAGTTTACTACATTAAGGCATTTTATAAAATATCTGAAAGAATTTATAACCTTTTCCAAGAGAAAATAAGAGAGAATGAGAGAGAGAGGGAGAGAAGGAGACATTAATTTGGGGGCCTTATCCTTTATGGAAATATGCTCTATCACCAGTCACATGGCAAAAATTTTGAACATGGGGGCATAGCCATGAAGTTTGTAATTAATATTTTTCACTATTGTAATTACTTGTGGTCCCTTAACTTAAAATGCACATCCATAAATTGAATTATAAATGTTTCCACATTTTACCACATATATTTCAAGACTATCAACACTAGTTATCATTTACATCAAAATATTGGTGAATGTCACTAGGAAGTCTGGAAGTCCAAAACAAATTCTTGGGGATCATCTGTGTGTATGGTTATACTTTAAAATATCAACAAGTTTGATGTTTCAGAATCTGCCCAATCTGTTGCCATTCATTTATTTGCTTGTTTATTTGTTTGTTTAGAGTGTGTGTGAATAAGTGGGGGAGGGGCAGAGGGAGATAGAGAATCTCGAAAAGGCTCCATGCTCAGCGAGGAGCCTGATATGTGACTTCAGAAGGTCAGAGCATCAATATTATTGGGGGAGGGTGGGCAGTGGAGACTTCAAAGAACATTACTTTTTAGGCATCTGAATCTAATTTTTCATCTTTAATATAATTATTTAGAAAATAATTTCAAATTGTTTTATTCCATTTTAGAATAATCTTTAGCTTTTTAACAAATCTCACAGAGGTTAAGAACGTAGATTCTGGGGGCGCCTGGGTGGCTTAGTCGGTTAAGCGTCCAACTTTCACTTGGGTCATGATCTCGCGGTTCGTGGGTTCGAGCCCCGCGTCGGGCTCTGTGCTGACTGCCAGCTCGGAGCCTGGAGCCTGTGCTGACTGTCAGCTCTGTGACTCCCTCTCTCTCTGACCCTCCCCTGCTCACGCTGTCTCTCTCTCTCTCCTGGAAATAAATTAAAAAAAACATTAAAAAAAAAAAAAAAGAACGTAGATTCTGGAACCAGATGTCTGGATTCAAAATCTGGGGTCCTCTGTTTATTTGCACTACAACAGGGGTTGGTAGTTTTTATGTAAAGCCCCAGGCGGTAAATAATTTTATGCACTGTGGGCCACATTATAGTATCTGTTGTTCCTTTTTCTTCTCCTAACTAATCCTTTAAAATATAAAATTATTAGCGCAAGGGCCATACAAAACCAGATTGGTAGTTTGCTGACACCTGATCTATGCAACAGAGAAAATAACTATTACTTCATAGCATTATCATGAGTATTTAATGAATATATGTAAAGTGCTTAGAAAGTTCACAGCACATAGTAAAAGCTATAAAAATGTTTATTATTACTACTATATATCTAACCAAAGTTTGTTTGCAAAATACCCACTGATTTTTTATGACTTATAACATTAGTAGGTGATTTCAAATTTGGAGAAGGATTTAATTTGCCCCTCTTGGTTTATTCTAAATCACCAGAAAACGTATAACACTGTATGTTGATAAAACGTCCAAGAGTGGCATTAAAATTGAGTAATCAGAAGGAAGAGTCAGTAATAGTCCTGAGGCAGTCCTTTACAAACCCCAGAAGGAGCATCCTTAATGAGAAAGATTCACTATGAAAATATAATAACTAAGTTATATAAGATGTTCAATTAAATGCAATAAGCAATTTTCTATTATTATAGTATTTCTTTCCAGCCACAGAAATGAACAAACCTATTTTATAAGTGAACATTTAATCTATTTTATTTATGCTTTTTTTTTTTAAGGTTTATTTATTTTGAGAGAGGGAGAGAGAGCACACAGGAGGATCAGAGAGAGGGAAAAAGAGAAAATTCCAAGCAGGCTCCACACCATCAGCACAGAGCGAGATGTGGGGCTCAAACCCACAAACTGTGAGATCATGACCTGATCCGAAACCAAGAATTGGCCGCTTAACCTGACTGAGCCACTCAGGCACCCCTATGTTTTTAAATAAGAAGAGAATAATCAGAAAGCAGAAAATATGCACAGTTAAAATGCCAGAGCATTTTAATGTACCAGAGTTACACACAGGAAGTATTACCTTAACTATTGTCAAGTATAACTGAATTTATTTATGGAAATCCAACAAAGTATGCTAAAAATTCCAAAGAAAAAATAGCTTATCAAAAATAATTCATAATTTTTAGTAGACAGCCCATAAATGAAAAACAAATCTATAAAACTCAGCTCTTGTGATTTACAAGGCACAGGTTGAATAGAGCCACATATATTTACTTTTTTTAATGTCGATTTTTTTCTGGGAGAGACAGAGAGACAGACAGACAGAGTGCAAGCAAGGGAGGAGCAGAGAGAGAGGGAAACAGAATTCAAAGCAGGCTCCAGGCTCCAAGCTATAAACCATGAGATCATGACCTTAGCGGAAGTCAGATACTTAACCAACTAAGCCAACCCTGGTGCTGTGAGCCACATAGATTTAAATCCAAAAACATACAATAGGATAAGTTTTGAACATTTTATGAAATGTTTACATTAAAATGTAGAGCTTAATGAGGTAAGCTTTGTAACAGAGTGATGTCTAAACATGAAAAAACACTTTCTTGAGCTTTAATAGAATAAATTGTACACTATGTTAAACACAAATGCAATAAACTCAGCTTATACACACTCCCATGGCATCCTATGACTACGACAACCCAATGCGCTTCTACGTAGTCTTCACGTGAAAATGTAGAGAGGAATATGTTTATAGAGTATAAACTATATTTGGAGATCATGGGCGAAGAAAAAGTCACTAAGTCTAAATATCTGCATAGGTGTGAATTACTGTAGTTCGTGGAATACTAATTAACTTAGTATCAACATAGTTTTAAGAATTATTTCATCAGTCATTTATGCCCAGAGTTTAAAATCTGAAGTGTTTACATACCTAAAACAAGTAAAAATTGACAAACAAAACAAAATAGTAAATCCGTTTTCTCTGATCTCCCCAACGCATCCTGGTCTCCTACCCCAATGAGAATGTTTTCAATCCTTTTAGCTATCCTTATGGCAGATACCTCTATATTTCTAATATCTGTAATACTCCTTTAAAATTTTTTTAATGTTTATTTATTTTTGAGAGAGAGTGAACGAGCAGGAGAGGAGCAGAGAGAGGGAGATACAGAACTCAAAGCAGACTCTGGCCTCCAGGCTCTGCATTGTCAGCACAGAACCCAACGTGGGGCCTGAACTCATAAACTGTGAGATCATGACCTGAGCTGAAGTCAGATGCTGAAATGACTGAGCCCCACATCTGTAACACTCTTGTCTCTTGAATTCATCTATCTTAAGCAGATGGTTTGGTCCTAAATCCCAGCACCACCACTTACTAGTGACATTTAGCAAATATTTTTTTAGGTCTCAGTTTCCCTGTCTATAAAACAAACGATAAAGCCTACCATATAAGGTTATTGTGAGAATTAAATACTGTAAGATCCAGTATACGTAATAATATCTAGCTTAAAATATAGCATTCAAACAGTAATAGCTATTATTAGGTTTTGGTGAATGAGGATTTAAATTCTAATATATCCTTTCTCCATCCTCCTAGTCTCCTAAACTACAGCATGTAGTAAGTATTTTGTTTAACTACATTCAGTGTTTTCATCATCGTGTCCCTTTTACATTTGAGGCAACTACATTACTCAGAATCTCACTCTGTATCCTCATCAAAAAATTTATGAGAGGCTGGCAAGCTAAAATGCTGGACTATTAGAATATTTTGGATAACTTTCAATTTGCCAAATCCAAACCACTGGTATTTCTGGGCTAAGAGAAACTGAATTACAGAACTTTTACTGTGGCTTTAAAATTACTTTATTCAAATCTCTATGAAACATACCATAATCACATTACTACAACACACCTGTATTTACTTACCTTTTTTTTTACACCTTTTTTACACTGTATTTACTTACCAATGTTACACATTATATACTGCATTTTTCTTTATATGCAGTATTTTTCAGGATTGACATCATTGCTTTATATACTATTTTCTAGTGGTTAATTTAAAGTGAAAGCTTCTATTTAGAGTTCACAATTATAAGTGGCTTTTAGGTTCTGAGAACTAACACAATTTACATAGAATAGATGTCTGACATGTGTCTAAAATTCTAAACATTTTTAGCAAATTATGCTCAGGAGAAACCTAGTTTGGCACATCACAATATACTTTAACAAAGTGCTATGGTAATTGGAGGCGTTTTAAAGAAAAAAACAAAAAGTCAGTTAAAATAATTATTAAAGAATCACACTAATTCATTCTTATATCTCCTAATCTTAAATGTAATATATTCATTCAGCCAATGAAATAAAGTTAGATACTACGTATGAAAAGGTCCTCAAATCCTCCTTCATTAAATTTTAAGTCCTCTAAGGATAAAGAATATATCTTATTTACCTTGTATCACCGTTGCCTAGGAAAATGACAGACTAGAGTAGGTGCAGAGAAGTTCAATACATATTCACTGGATGAATAAATTCAGCTTAACGTGGTCTCAGATAATTTACAAATGCTTGACAGTAAAACACTAAATATTAAGTTATCACAGCATTAGTCTCTTCAGCATAAACAAAGCACACTAGTTGGTACATTGCATATAATGTTTTATTGATAGTGACATACAGTAAAAATTTTATGTATATATTAATTACCCATGGTCCCTTATAAATATTTAAAGTTCTTCCAAGTACAATCATACCGCAAAGTCATAAACTAAATTTTTAGAAGACAATTTAAAAAATAAAATGCATTAAAGATATAAATCATGATGAAATATTGAGATGGCTTATAACTCTGACTTTAAACATTCTAATTACAATCAAATGTAGACCTTAACCAAGAAGTTGATAATTCTGGAGACAGAGCCCTTCTGAGGAAAGATTTAATTTTAATATAATTAATGGTCAGATTAGCATACCTGCAGTCCTTTGTTCTTAAAAAGCTCACTCAGAGTCCATAAATGCAAGCAGAAGATTATAAAGTATTCTTAGATACACAAACATCTTTAAAAATTTTGAAGTATTCAGTTTGCCTTAAGATACATTCCTTGAATTGAAAATTGTTTTAAGTTTCCAAACACTATCTTTTCAGGTCTTCACAGCCTGGATCTGATCTGATAACAAAAACCAAACAAAATATTATCAGTCTCCACAAGCAAGATCCATTTTCTAAAGTAATCCGAGATATATCTATAAAATTATTATAGAAATGTATGCAAACACCAGTTTTTTTAAAAGCACAAACATACTGTAGTTTTTGTCATTATACATGCACATACTTAAGAGTCAACTAGTTCTATAAGGCTTATATGAAAACTAGGAGTCCCTTGCCTCATCTCTTCTTCCTCCTTTCACAGGCAACTACTTCTAACTCCCTCTTAGGTGATTTACCTCTGTGTCTCTAAACAATATACTTTTATTATTATTTTTAAAATATCAGTTCCTTCAATGTAATAAGGCTTCACTTCTCACATACTCCTTTACCCTGCTCCTCTGCAACCCTCATTATACTTCCATTACTCCCATTCTTCTACCTTATTAATATAGTCATCAATATGACCAGGTAAATGCTATTCACAACTGAGACAGGTTGTACCCCCCTCTTCCTTTCTTCTACATTTTCTTTTCTCCATTTTAATAATTGTTTCTCATTCTCCAACCCTGCCTATCAGCTTAGTTTTTAAAAATACTTAACACAAATTCAATCCTGCTACTCCCACACTGTTTAAGTGTGGAATAATGAAACACCATTACATAGCCTATGAATTTCATTCATTTGAAGCATATTACATAGTCTATGAATTTCACTTTCTTGAAGAACTCTTAGTTTTCCAAAACTCTCTAATCTGGACCAGTTGTTTTCTATGTTTGCCCAGTATCTTCATATGAGATCTTTCCTTGTCATTCTAGGACTTCATTATCTTTCATTATCTTCCTGAGGATCCTTCCCTTATACTCTTATCCCTGTTTTGTGGTCTCTTATTTTCTCATCTTGGTTTATTCCCTTGTTTTTGAAGAGTATACCTCTTAATGGCCACCTCAATAACAAGCACAGAAGGTACATTCTTAAGACTCTGCATGGATGAATATGTCTTAATTCTACAATTACAGTACAATACTGCCTGAACTATAGTTCTTTTATTTTCTCCTTGGACTTTTTCCAGACATTGCCCAATTATTTCATGGCTTCCAAATTTTGATGTTTAGAAGTCCGACGCTATTTCTGCTTCCTTATCCTTTACACAAAACTTCTTATTTTCTTCCCAGGAAGCTGGTAGAATCTTTTATTGTCTTCAGTGTCAAAATTAAGTAATGATGAAATATGACGTGAGTATATTTTCATTCACTGCACTGGGCTCTCAAGAGTCCTTTCAACCAAAAACTCATCATTTAGTTCTGGAAAATACTGTTTGGTGATTTACTTGATTTTTCCCCTTCTGTTTTCTCTCTTTTTCATTCTAAAATTCCTATTATTTGGATATTGGGCCTTTTAACCTTCTTTTCTTTCCAATTTTCTTTATCTTTTTGCTCTAATTTCTGAGAGAACATTCCTATTTTTATCTTCTTTTAATTGAGTTTTCAGTTTCTTCTATTATTTTCCAAAAACTTATTTTTGTTTTCCTTTGGTCCTTCTCAAGTAGTATCCTGATCATAGTCATAAAAGTAATACCTTTTCTTATCCCTTTGAGGATACTCTAATAGTTTCTTGAAATGTCCTCCTGGAGTGCCTGGGTGGCTCAGCTGGTTAACCATCTGAGTTCAGCTCAGGTCATGATCTCTCAGTCCGTAAGTTCTAGACCCATGTAGGACTCTTTGCTGACAGCTCAGAGTCTGGACCCTGCTTCAGATTTTGTTTCTCCCTCTCTCCCTGCCACTACCCTACTTGTGCTCTGTTTCTCTCTCTCAAAAACAAATAAACATTTAAAAAATTTAAATTCTACTTCCACTAATCTCCTTTTTTGTTGATGTTCCATAATTGATAATGTTTAGGTCCTCAAATGCCTAGTGATCCTTTGTCATCTTCTCATAAGTATGAGTCAACAACTATAAAGCTGACTGAAATTTCAATATGTGTGGGAGGCTTGTCAAATGTGCTCTTTATTCTATTGTAGTTAGCTAAGCCATTTTCTTGGAAATCTTTGATGTTAATACCTTTAGGTCTTTTCTCTCCCTGGTCTTATTCCTCAAAGATAACTTTTTATATCCTGCTACTGCTGGTGTCTTCTGGGAGAAGTAGGCGAAGGAAGAAGAGGATTACATATTTGGTATCACTCCTCATTTTCAGATCAGCACTGCCACACAGAATTTTGCTTGGTGTTCCCCAGTCCAAAGATATTGTCTGACTCTCTACAAGAATGAACCCTCAGTCTTTTGTGGGGGCAAGAAAGTATAACTGTCTTCTCTTATCAGCCTCACCTTATCCTTAGTTCCACTTTCCATCAATAAATAAGCCTTTGAGGGAAATCTGAAATGTAAACTGGGATGCTTTCCAGCTTTCCTCAGTGCAAGTTTAGAACTTGCCTTTGTCAGGTCTATTCAATCATTCAACATGCATCAGGCATCCAGCTTTCAAAATTTGGTTGACATCTTTGTCACTTCCAGTTTTTTGCCCTTGAAGGTTAATGTCTTTAAACAAAAGTCCCCTTGCTATTAGTGAGATTTAAGAAGGGGAAGAAACTATGTGTTCAGTCTTCCAACATTCATTGGAATACCCATATGCATAGTTTATAAAAGTCTATATAAAAACCTTGGAAGCATTAACTCTTCCATACAGATAAAGTGATAAAAATGAGTACATTTCATTAGTCACATGGAAGATTTCTAATAAATACTTCATTTGAAAGTTTCAGAGCTAGAAAACAACTTATACCTCTGCCATGGTTTCTGTATATTCTTTGATGGTTTTAAAAAATACTTCATAGTCTACTTAGGGGTTCTTATATTTGGGTTGTAATACTTAAATAATTATCAAGAATCCTTCCAAAGAGAATGGAATCATGGCACAAATTATGTCATTTAATATTTTACTCAAAAATTTTCAACCTTAAAATAATAAAATAATTGGTCCAAAATGAACCAGAGGCTTTCTTGTTTATCATGCTAGGTAATTTCAGAATTCTGGAAGCAAAATGAAGAGATATAAATGCAGAATTTCCTTCACATTTAAATTTACATAAAAACCTTTGGTTGATAAATTAAGTTATAGGCACAGACTCGTGTCCCATATTTACTGCTACCTAATTTGCAAAATAGGCTTTTACCTCTTTTTAAATCCAGAGAAGCAGGAGAATCAAAAGGTAAGCTATTTACTATTACATAGGAAAGATGAAGAAAAAGGATCTCCTATTTAAAACCAAGCTGATAACACTTTTAAATCTAGGTATTAAGTTTCTTCCTCTCATAAATCAAGAGTAGTCAGGTGAAAGAATAAATTTAACATTTTATTAGGTTTTTTCTAATGCTAGGCACTTTAACAGGGTTTCATTTAACTCAAACAATTTTTGACTTTTATTTTTTAATTGTATAGATGACAAAAATTATTTTCAAAAGAAAATAATATATAATTGTTAATAACTAGTTAATAAGTAGTAGAATAAATCTGCTAGACTCAAAAGTCCAAATGCTTTTTATTACTATTCTTGCTTCCTACATACAATAGGGAAACTGATCACAGAAACTGCTATAAATATTACATAAAATAATATGTGTCACAAAGATACAAAACTATTTCCAATAGTATACTGTCCTTAATAAAAGGGAGGTCAGATGCAAAGATTATGAATCAGAAAAATCAAAGGCACAAAAATTAAGTAGGAAGACCAGAATTGACAAGTGGCACTGTGATCTTGGATTGTTACTGACACCTAGTGGCCTTATTATTACAAACAAAATAAACAACAACAAAAAAAAGAGAGAACTATAATATCAACCTATTTCAATACTATGTTTTTATGAGCAATAGTAGGGTTTCTCTCTATACTGTAACTTCACCATGAGAAATAAGCACTTGTAAGTAAGAAATCAAGGCTGAAAATATGCTTCTGGCATCTTCTGTAGAATGTTGTTCTGTAAACCTGCTTTATGTGGGAATCAGTCCCATTAAATCATCAGAAGCGTAAACCACTTCTTTATCGCAATCTGAGAAACTAAGTTGGTGTGTTCACAGAAAAAATCCAGTAGCTCTTCTGTGAATCATTAGAGGTTCTCAATTATGTTTTACTTAATTGTAAAATATGACTATTAATATTCTTTGTAGTTTAATGGTAAATGTCACAATGTCTACACAAATACAAGGCAGAAAGAAAGATGACAGTCTGTGCACTTTACTAAAATACTGTATTTTAAATAGAGACAAGTATTTTTTTTTATTTCATTTTTATTATATTTAAATATTTATTATAGTATTTAAATATGACAGTCTGTGCACTTTACTAAAATACTGTATTTTACTAATACCATAAAAATATTTTTCAGATTTACGTTTAGTACTCAGAACCAAAGAGAGGTCTCTTTCTAAATGGGCAAGCAGCCTATTCTTAGATTCATGAGGACATACATTAAGAGGAAACAAAATTACACATAACTGGTATTAAAGGCTTAGTGTAGAAGAAATTAAGTTTATAGCCACAAGACTACAACTAGAATTAAGAATATTTTGTTATTCACCCTTGCTCAGGGCAGGGAGATTTCTGATAGGAATGATCCTCAGTTCTACTCACAAATGGACATTTTCTGGCCTGACTCTCAGGGTCCTGTAATAAGAAAGACCTACAAACCTTGGTTTCATTCACATCCATTGCTCTGTGTGGGTCGCTTATTTAAACCATTCCTGTGATTAGTAAACAATGTAATCTTAGAGGAAATGCTAGATGTTAATTTATTCCTTCATACAGTAAGCCTGTACCAACCTATGAAAGCTATTTTGATGAATAACAAATCTGCAATATATAAAACATCAATAGAATACCAGTTTTTATAACACTAAATGAGAATTAAAAGTTGTGTAAGGGTGGCTGGGTGGTTAAGTGTCCTACTCTTGATTTTAGTTCCAGTCATGATCTCATGGGTTTGTGAGTTCAAACCCTGCTGAACAGCGCAGAGCCTGCTTGGGATTCTCTTGTCTCTATTTATGCCCTCCCCACCTCAAAAATAAAAATTAAAAAAAAAAAAAGGTTGTGTAAACATGCTATGTATAAATGGAGCTATACATAGAGTTCAGCATGATTCTTAATTTTGACAGTAAGTCCTAAAATTTGTCCCAAACCTCAAGTGTGCTTCTATTACTAGGTCTGATAGAAATTTGTTGCCATAAATTACAATTATTTTCTAAAGTGGTCATGTATATTGAATTGTAAAGATGCAAATACTTTATTTAAATAAACCCTTTAGAAAAATGTAATATAAGTAAATGTAGCAAGGTACTGGATACTTACTGTATTGTTTTTTCTGATAGCAGAAATAAATGGAAACAGGAGGGAGAGAGGCTATGATATAATAAAAATGAAATAAAAAAAAGAAAAAAATGTGAATGGAATGGAAATAAAGATTGAAAATGCACAGTATTTTGTGATGTACCTTGAAGCCAGTCTACACCTTCTTGCAATCCTTCTCCTTTTATGGCGTCACTAGCACTGAAATAAAATTCACAAGAAACATATCCATTTTATTACATCACAGAACATAAGAATAAATCATTACAATTTTGCTTTATGGCAAATTATTAAATTCTAGTAATGTATCTGATCAAAGTTGGTTAAGCACTGAAACTGAATATACCTAGGAAATAAGTCTTTAATCAGGTTGAAGACATGAGAAAATTATTCATAACATATAGACATTTGAAAAATTAAAACATTATTATTCTACTTTGCCCAGTCCTAGTGACTCCAGGCATTTATTTATTAGAAATGCTTGACTTTGGTTCCAATTTAGCTACATGATGAAGTGGCTTATTTGAAATGGAATTTGAGATAAGGTATAAACCTGTAATTATAATGTTGGTAAACTGGTAGAATAAAAAAAAATCTCATATTTCAATCATACTCTCATACCTACAGGCTTCAGGAACCTGGATAGATTACTTAACCCTCTGTTTTCAGTTTTAGCATCTATAAAATGATGCTAAATAGACTAAAATGATAAAATGCAGAGAATTTTTATAGTATCAGATTACCTTTTTCAAAGACATGGAGTGATAGCAATCAGTATAAACAATTAGATTTTCTGGATGATTAAGGTTCCTTTTAAGTGTGCTGAAGCAAGATTTAAGAATATACCTAACTACCTAAAATATGTAATTTGATTCTAATCAAATCAGAAATTAATTCCAACGTATTACTTATTAGATTATGAATATGACTTATCATAGAATTATTTTAAAATAGAAAGACAGGGGGCGCTGGGTGGCTCAGTCGGTTGAGCTTCCAACTTCGGCTCAGGTCATGATCTCATGGGTTCGAGCCCCGCATCAGGCTCTGTGCTGACAGCTTGCTCAGAGCCTGGAGCCCGTTTCAGATTCTGTGTCTCCCTCTTTCTCTGACCCTCCCCTGCTCACACTGTCTCTCTCTCTCAGAAATAAATTAAAAAAAAAAAATTAAAAAGTTTATAAAATAGAAAGACAGAAAAAGAAAATTATAAATTATCCATATCAGTAGCAAAACATCAGTAACTGAAATGCTTAAATAAAGACAGATCAATGTATTGATTTTTATCACACACCTACTGTCCCAAACAAGACTATAGTCCCAACCAAATAATACAATGGAAAAATTATCCCCCTTCACGGGAGATGTTAGTTCTGTACTAAAAACTTTGCCTCTTTTCCTAATAATTCCCAAATGTATGAACTCTACCTTTTCTTTTGAATATGTCATCAGGTCTGTAATTAGAATAAAAGCCAAAGTTTTTACCAAGTCCTGCAAGGCTCAATGCGATATGGCCCTTGGCTATTTCTCAGTGGTCCCATCTCCTACAATTTCCCCCTAGATCTTTTTGCTATTCCTGAAACACACCAGGCACATTCTCACCTAGGAGACTTTTCACTTGGCTGATCTCTCTGTCTGGAAAGCTATTCCTGCAAACCATCGCATGAATTGCTCCCTGACTTCAATTAGATTTCACAGAGAGAGCACTTCTTATTATTCTTTCTCTTATTATCCTACTTTACTTTCTTTCATCCTTCCAGCTGACATTTTATATATTCATTTATCTGTTTTGTTATCTATTACCTTCATAAAAGAGTAAATAAGCAAATACATATCGTGTCAGGGACTTGTCAAAGAACACACAAGAAGAATATTAACGAACTCAGATCCTGAAAATCAGAGTTGATTACATGTTCAGTACAATGATGAAAACCAAGGATTAAACCACAAAAATTTTCCTTTAATTTTCCAGGCTATATTTCTCTATAATCCCTTCTTTATTGGCCAGTAAATCTACTTGTACCCAAAGCAAGAGAGAGAGAATATTTTATCTCTGTATCAAGTATTACCTTTATCTATAAAGCTGGAAAAGAAAAATAAATGCATTTTCAATTTTTTACATCCTTTAAAGAACATAGCAAAAAATTTAAAAAAACCAACAAATGGAACACTAATTAGAACTTAGTGAGTGAGATATTGTTTGAATTGAGAAGTCAATATTATAGATAAATTTCTTCTGTAAGTTATATAGAAAATACAGAACCAGGCAACATAATACTCCACATCCTTACAGCATCAGGATATTACCTTTTCTCTCAGTGAGAAATATTTAGGTGTGACAACTGAATAAATAAATCTATTATAATTCAATTGCTGATTATTTTAATCAGAAAGATTTTTTCCATTTGCAAAATTAATTTCTATTTCAAAATTAAAAGTAGGACTATATTTTTTACTAATTTAGATGCAGATTTCTAATGTACTTTCTATCAAAACTGTCACAACACTTAATACAATGCAAAAATTAAAAATTATTTTACTTTAGACATTATCAATTTAGGTATGATTTAAAGAAATACAAAGTTTCTAGCTTAAGAGATTTCTCTACCTAAAATCTCTCCTTTCTTAATGGACCAAATAACACAGCACTTCAAATCCAACTCAAAAGACATTTAGTAAAATTGACTCTTCCTCTGATTTCAAAGTAAGGAGGGTTTTACTCAAGATATGTAGTGTTTTACTCCTGGGTAGAGATTCTGGTTGCTCTGAGTATGGAGGCATTTGAAGGACTTTCTCTGTTTCAGCACCAAGGTTAGCTCTAAAAGTTCTTTTCTGAGCTCTACTATCTCCTTGTTCCATATTCTGTTTCTCTTTCTAGAGGCAGTAGATTTCTCTGCTTCTATGTTAGGCCTTTCTCTTAAAAACCTTCTTTAAAAAAAGGGAAACTGGCAAAAGAAGGACATACTGCAGCAGGGGGAGGTAGGTGGGTGGTTAGAAGGAAGCTTAAATTAATGTAAGGTTGGCACTAAAACACTACTATATAACTTCTGGTAACCCTTATTGGAATATTCTGGCAGAAAGATACATTGGAGTTAAATATATCAGTAAGAAACTGCTTTCTGAATAAATGCTCTATAATAATTTTAGATACTAATTACTGAAGAGTTCAATTTTATTAGTATGTTCAAATGAATTATTCCCATTTCTATATACTCCTATAAACCAAAATTTGTTGTGTACATATTAAATACCTAGTACTATTATTATTCTAGGGGTTACAGAGTAAACAAAACTGATAAAATCCCAGCTCTCATGGTGCTAATGCACTAGTATAGGAAGATGGACTATAAAAGAAGCAATACCCAGACAAGACATCGCAATAGAAATATAAAACAATGTATGAAAGAATAAGGGACAAGGGTAAGATATAATGATATTCTGGAGGGTTATCAGGAGGGGTCTCTCTCCTGAAGGAAGTATAATAGCAAGCCAGGAAAATTATTTTGGAGAGCAATGTGGGTAAAAGGAGTAACAAGTACAAACGTTTTGATGGGACTATGGATGGCTGATTCAATGTGAAGAAGGAAATCAGTGTGGTTGAAATGGGGTAAGTGGGCTAAATTACTCTTTTAAAGACTAGTTTATATTTTTACATCACTAAAAATATTTGAAAAGGTGTTTGTTTTTTTTAAGACATACTTAGTTAAGCAGTCTCTATACCCAAAATGGGATTTAAACTCACAACCACAAGATCAAGAGTCATATGCTCTACCAACTGAGCCAGCCAGGTGCCCCAAGATTTGAAACTATTTTAACAATATATATTCATGAGCACCCACACTGACACAATTCTATACAACAAAATGCTTAGCTTATATCCTATCATGTTAGGTCACTTACACTATAAGCTTGGCAAAGAAAAATTGAAGCTGAGAGAGATTTTTCAGAATGACAAAATGAAAATAAATATAAAACTTTACCAAATGTGCCATGGTTTATCTTTGATGTTCTCTAAACACAGAAGTTGAGACACTTTTACAGATGTCACTGAATCTCTAAGATCCATTTTGTTTGCAAAGAATAAGATTGGTATTCGGCGGTGCTTAATATCTGAAAGAGAAAATAGACTATTATCACTCCTCCAGCTTTTTGGTCCTTTCCCCTCAAATTCTTAAAACTAAATTCACTAATACTGTTTTACAACCTCGTCTTCCTATATCAAACATATAAAAACATTTGAAAACACACACTGTCAGGCATGTACTTGAATGACAGGAAAATTAAAAACAAAAACCTTTCTTCTTAAGACTATCTGCCCTCTGGCTGGAGCTTTAAAACAAAGATGAATGAGGTGGGCATTGGGGCTTGTTAAACAGTTACTGAGCAGCACCTGCAAAGGGGTCAACTATTTTGTTTTTATTGTCAGTAGAAAGGAGGCAAACTTCAATGAAGTAGAGGATAAACTAGATCTTCATTTCAGATTTTAGTCACAGGTTTTAGGTAACAAACTAGATTATTTTAACAAAATATTTTTACCTTGTTATAATTTTGGAAACATTTTTCAATTTTGAATAGATAACATCTTTACATAGTTCAAAATTCAGAAGATATAACATGGCATATACAGTAAAAGAATCCAACTTGTCTCAGGGCATCCACTTGTCCTCTCTAGAAGAGTTAACCCATATTACCTATGTCTTGGTATCTTTTTTAGAAATATTTGCAAACAATTATTATACATTATTCTTTATACAAATAGCAGACGATTCAGTTTTATATCTTCTGCTTTTTCACTTAATTTCATATCTTGAAGACTGTCCCATATCAGTACATAATGAGCAGAATATTGTCTGTTAATACTATGTATCACAATTTGTTTAATCTGTCCCCATGAGATATATTTGTGTTGTTGCCAATATTTAAAACTATAAGCAATGCTGAAATGAATAAAAATGTACACAGCAAATTTTGTACATGGGCCAGTATGTTTATAGGTTAAATCTGAGAAGTAGAGTTGCTGGTCAAAGGATATGTAAATTGTTATTTTAACAGGGATTACTGAAAGGCTTTCCCTTAAAAATTGCATAAATTTATACTTCAACAACAATGTATAAAAATGAATGTTTCCAGTGCCTTTGCCAAAAGAGTGTTATCAAACTTGTTGATCTTTTCTATGTGACCGGAGGATAAGTAAACAGTACTATTAGAATATGTTTAATTTGAGGTCAAGAATTTTTCTATATATTCAAAGCATGTTTCTATTTCCTCTTTTATGAACTATCTTATCCAATCCTTTCCCCATTTTCCTATTAAGTTTTTATTTTCTTATTGATTTGTAGGAACACAATAAGTAGTAAGGGAAAAAGTCTTCTAGCTATGATATAAATAGCAAATATTTCCATTTGCTTGACATTTGCCTTTGACTTCTCATGGTTTCTTTTGTAAGTAAAAACTTTTTATACAGTAAAATTAATCAATCTTCTCTTTTAGGATTCTGCGTTCTGTGTTATAGTTAGAAAGGTCTCCTCTTACTCTGGAATTATTTAAACTTCCCCCATAGTTTCTTCTACTGCTGTACTGCTGTGACTTTTACATTTACATAGTTAGTCCAGCTAGAATTTACCCTGGAAGAGAGAATGTCAGAATGGATAAAAAGAAGCTAGACATAACTATATGATGTTTACAAGAAACACATTTTGAACATAAGGACACAATCAAGCTGGGAAGAAAAGCATAGAAAAACATATTATGTATACATTTAAATGTAAGAAGATACTATCAGAAAAAGTAGTGATCAAGATGAAAGGTATTAAAGAAAAAGACTGCCTTTTTTTGGTTATTGTTCTCTGTGCAGTTTACTTTATGTCAGTGTTCTTTTAAGTTTTTATTTAAACTTGTTAATATACGGTGTAATATCAGTTTCAGATGTACAATATAGTAATACAATACTTCATACATCACCTGGTGCTCATCACAAGTGCACTCCTTAATTCTCATCACTTATTTAACCCATCTCCCTCCCCCCCCCCCACCGCCCCACCTCCTTTCTGGTAACTATCAGTTTGTTATTTATAGTTAAGAGTCTGTTTCTTAGTTTGCCTCTCACTCTCTTTCTCTCTGAAAAATACAGGCATTTAAAAATTATAAAAGTGTCAATCATTTACTCAAGAAGACAAAACAATATTAAATGCGCATATATCCAATAAATAAGCTTCCAAATACATAAAGCAAATTTTGACAGTATTAAGGGAAATATAAAGAAATCTACAATCATAGGTGGATACTTCAAGGCCCCTATCTCAGAAATTGATGGAACAGACAAAAAAAGATTAATAAGAATGTATAAGATGTGGACACTATCAACTGACATGTATAGACTCTTTGCCCAACAACAGCAAAATATAGACTTTACTTAATTGCAGATGGAAGAGTCACCAAGCCAGACCATATATGTTGGGCCATATATTTCTAAGAAGGAAATCATATAGAATATGTTATTCCATCAGATGGAATTAAATTAGAAATTAATAACAAAAAGAAACCTCCAAAATTCTCAAATATTTAGGAAACTAAGTAGCACACAACTCAATAATCTAAGGGTCAAAAAAGAATTCACAAGTTTAAGTTAGAAAATACTTTAAATAATATAGAAAACAAACATATAAAAAAATTGTGACATGGAGGGGTGCCTGGGTGGTCTGTTGAGTGTCCGACTGTTGGTTTTGGCTCAGGTCATGATCTTGTAGTTCGTGGGTTTGAGCCCTGAGTCAGGTTCTGGGCAGACTCTGTAAATCAGCTTCAGATTCTCTCTCTCTCTCTCTCTCTGCCCCTCACCTGCTCTTTCTTTCAAAATAAATAAAAAAGCTTAAAAAATGTTTCCAACTGAGAAAGATAATAGACACTGAAATACAATGTAAGTATATAAAATTCATAATAAAAGAGCAGAAATTAACAAAAATTAAAAAAACATCAGAAGACATTAACAAAGCCAGAGTTCTTAAAAAGTTAATAAAATCAATAGACTCTTTAAAAGACTGAGCAAGAAAAAAAGGAGGAAACATAAATTATCAATATTAAAAATGAAGAAAGATACAGACATCTTAAAGACATTAAAAGGACAGTGAAAGGATATTATAAACAGTTTTATGTCAATAAACTTGACAACATCAATAAATTTAAAAATATGGTCAAATTACCAAAAGTGACCAAAGGAGATATACCAAACTTTAACAGCCTTATATCAGCTTAGGAAATTTAACTAATAATTCATAGTCTCCCTATGCCCTGACACTCTGTACACACACAAAATCCCAACCCAGATGGCTTCATTCATATATTCTACCTAATATGTAAGGAAGAAATAATACCAATTCTCTCCAACCCAAAAAAAATAAAATAAAAAGAGAAAAGTAAATACCTTCCAACCTATTTTATGAGGCCTCTATAACCTTGATGACTGGAACATTTTAAGAAAGTTATAAACCAGAACCTCATGAGCACAAAAACAAAAATCTTTAATAAAATGTTAGCAAATCCAATTCAATGAAATGTAAAAAGGTCAATAATCAAAGGTCAAATGAGATTTAACCCAGAAATGTGAGTTTGGTTTAAAATATGTAAATCACAGTATCATTGTAATAGATGTAGAAAAAGCATTTGGTAAAATATAACACTAGTTTATGATGGAAACTTTTGGAAAATTAGAAATAGCAGAAAATTTCCTTGACCATTATAATAAAGAAAGATACATGCAAACCCTAGTGGGGAGCATACTTAGTGATAAGTAAAGAATGGGAATAAGATACAGAAACAACACTAAGTGTCTGTCAATGGATGAGTGATAAAAGTCAGTGAATAATATGAGCTTGAACTATGCAGGTCCACTTATATATGCCCTTTTATCAGTAAATATATTGAAAAATTTTTGGAGACTTGGAACATTTTGAAAAAACCTGTAAACAAATCATGTAGCCTAGAAACATAGAAGAAAAATAAGAAAATGTTAGGTTATTGCATGAATGCATAAAATACATATAGATACAAGATTAATTTATCATTTAATATCATAAAAGATAGACAAATCTATTATAAAAAGTTAAAATTCATCAAAATTTACATGCACATAGACCAAACATGGCATCATTCACAGTTAAGAGAAGTGCAAACAAGTGTAAAGGTGCAGTATTAATTCATAACTGGATAAAATTAACTGCAATACATACTGTACCCTGTGATAACTTCAAAGTCACTGCTTGCACCTACTGCAGATGTTGAAAGTATCTGCTTAAATGCTATGTGACACTAATCATTTCTATGTGAGTTCTTCTCTCCAGTAAATCGTGTATCACAGTAAAAGTTATCTCTTAGAGTTCTCACATATTTTTTCATCTTGGTTTGTGAAATACTGTAAACCTTGAATTATACCGTGGGACCCACACAAAGTGTTCCAGTAATGTTGGAAATGTTCGTGGGTTCGAGCCCCACGTCGGGCTCTGTGCTGACTGCCAGCTCAGAGCCTGGAGCCTGTTTCAGAGTCTGTGACTCCCTCTCTCTCTAACCCTCCCCTGCTTACGCTGTCTCTCTCTCTCTCTCCTAGAAATAAATAAAACATAAAAAAAAAAAGAATGTAAAATAGTATGACCACTTTGAAAATTAAGTGGCAGTTACTTTAAATATGACCCATAATGTCTATCCTATGACTCAGCAGTATCATTCCTAGGAATTTTTCAAAGAAGAAATGAAAACATGTCTACAAAATGCCTTTTACAAGAATATTCATATTAGACTTATTCATAATAGTCCTAAACTAGAAATAGTCTAGATGTCAATCAACAGGATACTGGATAAAGAAACTGTGGGTTATTTACATAGCAGAATGTTACATAGCAATAAAAAGGAATAAACAACTGATATATACAACAATACAGATGATTCCCCACAACATTTTGCCAAATAAAAAAGCTTATGCACAAAAATGTATGTTTCCCCCAATTTATATGAAGCTGTAGAATAGGCAAAATTAATCTGGTGACAGAAATCAGTTTAGAAGTTCTCTGGTATGAGGTGTGGAGTGTTGACTGGGAAAGAATGTGAAAGAACTTCCTGGTATGATGAAAATGTTGTTTCCTGATAGGCAGTGGAGTTACATGAGTGTATGCATTAGTCAAAATTACTGAACTACATACTCAATATCTAAGCATTTGACTATATACAATTTATACATCATTTTTAAAAAGTTCATATATAGGGTGACTGAATGGATTAAAAAAAACACCCATCTATATACTGCCTATCTAAAGACACATACAAACTAAAAATGGAGGCATGTAAAAAGATTTCCCATGCAGACAGAAGCATAAGAAAGCTGGGGTAGCAGCCCATATACCAGATAAAATGAGTATTATTTTATTTTATTTTTTATTTTTTAAATTAAAAAAATTTTTATGTCTTTATTTTATTTTGATAGAGAGAGACAGAGAGTGAGAGGGGGAGGGACAGAGAGAGTGGGAGACATGGAATCTGAAGCAGGCTCCAGGCTCCAAGCTGTCAGCACAGAGCCTAATGTGGGGCTCGAACCCACAGACTGTGAGATCATGACCTGAGCCAAAGTCAGACACTGAATTGACTGAGTCACCTAGGTGCCCCTTAAATTATTTTATTGTTAAGTAATCTCTATAACTAATGTAGGGTGTACAGTCTGAATTTATAACCCTGAGATCAAGAGTCGCATACTCTGCTGACAAGGCCAGCCAGGTGGCCTCAGGTAAAATAAATATTAAACCACAGATTATAATAAAATACAAAGAAAAGTAATAAATAAGATTAAAAAATCAATCTAATAGGAGGATATAACAATTGTAACCATCTAGGCACCCAACACAGAAGAATCTAAATATACAAAGTAAGTATTAATAGATATAAAGGAGAGAAACTGACAGTAATATAGTAATAGTAGGGAGCTTTAAGCTCCATTTATATCAATGGATAGATCATTTAGACAGAAACCCAATAAGGAACTTTGTTCAGTGGCATCGAACAACACATTAAACCAGATGGATTTAACAGATATATACAGAATATTCCCTCCACAGAATACACATTCTTTTCAAATACACCTGGAATATTCTCCAAGACAGATCATGTTAGGGCACAAAACAAGTCTCAATAAATTTAAGAATCCTCATATTATATCAAGCATCTTGTATGAAACAAGAAATCATTTACAAAAAAAAAGAACAGAAAAAAACACAAAGGAGGCTAAACAATCAAAGGGTCAATGAAGAAATCAAAAAGGAAATAATAATAAATACTTAGAGACAGAATAGAAAACATAATGCTTCAAAATCTTAGGGAAACAGCAAAATCAATTTTTTAATGTTTATTTATTTTGAGAGAGAAACAGCAGGGAAGTGGCAGAGATAGAAAGGGAGAGAATCGCAAGCAGGCTCTGCATTTTTAGCTAACAGCCTGATGCGAGGCTCAACCCCATTAACCATGAGATTATGACCTGAGCTGAGATCAAGAGTCAGATGCTTAACCAACTGAGCCACCCAGGAGCCCCAGCAAAAGCAGCTCTAAAATGTAAGTTTATAGAAACACAGGCCTGCATGAAGAAACAAAGGAAATCTCAATTAAACAATCTGATCCTTTACCTAAAAGAAACAGAAAAGAAAAACAAACAAAGCTCAAAGTTATTAGAAGAAGGAAAAAAAAGTTCTGGGTGGAAATAAATGAAATAGAGACAAAAACACCAACAGAAAAGATTATGAAACCAAGATAAACAAAACTGATAAGCCTTTAGACAAACACATCAAGAAAATAAGACAGAAAGGACCCAAATAAACATAACCAGAAATTAGAGAAGAAAAGACACCACAGAAATGTCAAGGATTATAAGACTGCTATGGAAAGTTATATGCCAACAAATTGGGCAACTTGGAATAAACAGATAAATTCCCATAAACAGACTGTCTTTCCAGACTGAATCTGGAAGAAATAGAAAATCTGAACAGACTGCTAGTAACAAACTGAATTAAAAAACCAAAAGACTACAATAAACAAAAGTCCAAGACCAGTGGGCTTCACAGGTGATGCCTACCAACATTTAAAGAAGAGTTAATACCTATCCTTCTCAAACTATTCCAAATAATAGAAAAGGAAGGAAACCTTCCAAATTTATTCTATAAGGCCAGCATTACTCTAATACTCAAACCAGAGAAAGACACTCTAAAACAGAGAGGCAAAAATTCTCAACAAAATGTTAGACAATGAAACTGAACAAAGGACAATACACCATAATCCAGTTGGGTTTATTCCAGGGATTCAAGGATGATTCCATATTAGCAAATAAATCAATGTGATATACCCTATTAACAAAATGAAGGATACACACCATATGATCATCATCTTAATAGATGGAGAAAAGCATTTGATAAAATACAACATCCATTTATGATAAAAAACCCTCAACGAAGTGGGTTTAAAGAGAAAATACCTCAACATAATACGGTCACATGAAAAACCCACAACTAATATCATATTCAATGGTGAAAAACTGAACACTTTTCCTTTAAAATTAAAAACAAGACAATGATGTCTACTCTGGCCACTTTTATTCAGCATAGTATTATGATTCCTAGCCACAGCAATTAGACAACAAAAAGAAATAAAAGGCATCCAAATGGCAGGGAAATGTTAAACTGTCACTCACTATTTGCAAATCACATACTATACATGGTAAGCTCAAAAGCTCTACCAAATACTATTGGAACCAATAAATGAATTCAGTAAAGTTGCAGGATACAAAATTAATATACAAAATTCTGTTATATATTTGCTATATACATACAAAAATCTGTAATACATAATGCATATTAATATACAAAAACCTTAATCAAGGAAGTAAAACTTGTACTCTGAAAATTGTAAGACACTAATGAAGGAAATTGAAGACAACACAAATGGAAAGATATACTATGATCATGGATTGGAAGAATTAATATTGTTAAAATGTCCACTCTACCCAAAGCAATCTACAAATTTAATGCAATCCTCATCAAAATACCAATAGCATTGTTCACTGAAATAGAAAAAATAATCCTAAAATTTGTGTGGAACCACAAAAGACCCCAAATAGCCAAGGCAATTTTGAGAAAGAAGAACTAAGCTGGAGGTATCACAATCCCAGATTTGAAGCTATATTACAAAGCTACAGGGGCACCTGGGTGGCTCAGTCCATTAAGCGTCCGACTTTGGCTCAGGTCATGATCTCACGGTTCGTGGGTTTGAGCCCTGTGTTGGGCTCTGTGCTGACAGCCAGCTCAGAGCCTGGAGGCTGTTTCAGATTCTGTGTCTCCCTCTCTCTCTGACCCTCCCCTGCTCACGCTATCTCTCTCTGTCAGAAATAAATAAAACATTAAAAAAAAAAGTAACTTACTATGTTTAGTTGATATAAAAATCAAACACACAATGAGATACAACTTCACACCTATTAGAACGACTAAAATGAACTCGGGAAACAACAGATGTTGGAGAGGATGTGGAGAAAGAGGAAGCTTTTGCACTGCTGATGGGAAAGCAAACTGGGACAGCTGCTCTGGAAAACAGAATGGAGATTCCTCAAAAAATTGAAACTAGAACTACGCTATGACCCAGCAATTACACTCCTAGGTATTTATCCACAGGATACAAAAATGCTGATTCAAAGGGGCACGTGCACCCCAATATTTATAGCAGTGCTATCCACAATAGCCAAATTATGGAAAGAGCCCAAAGGTCCACTGACTGACAAATGGATAAAGACGATGTGGTATATATGTACAAAATGGAGTATTATTTGGAAATCAAAAAGAATGAAATCTTGTCATTTACAACAACATGGATGGAACTAGAATGTATTATGCTAAGTGAAATAAGTCAGAGAAAGATAAATACCATATGATTTTACCCATATGTGGACTTTAAGGAACAAAATAGATGAACATAGGGGAAAAGAAGGAAAAATAAGATAAAAACAGACAATGAGGTAAGCCATAAGAGACGGTTAGATATAGAACAAGAGGAGGGTTGCTGGAGGGGGTTTGGGTGGGGGATGGGCCAAACAGGTGATAGGCATTAAGGAGGGAACTTGTTGGGATAAGCATTGGGTGTGATATGTAAGCGATGAATCACAAAATTCTACTCTACTGCTGAAACCATTATTACACTATATGTTAACTGAATTAGATTTAAATAAAAATTTTAAAAAGTACATGCAAAAATAAATGAAAAATTTTTTAAAATAAAAATAAAAAACACATATAATGTGCTATAGGTAAAGATATAAGTTCTGCATGGTTACTATATTTTAAAATTAAAAAATAAAGGGGAGTAATATACTCATTAATGTATAGAATTGTTGAATCATTATATTGTACACCTGAAACTAATATAACACTGTATTAATTAGATTTCAATAAAAAATTCAAAAGTTTTAAATTAGAGATAATTACATAAAACAAATAACACTCACTGCCAACACCGAAGAACAAAACATCTCATGTAAACAGATCCTAAAGCACAGATGCCACAGACACACAAATATACCTGGATGATTCAGAAGAGTATCAAGTTCTTCTTTGGCCACAACCATTCTTAATCTATCACTACTATCAATGACAAAAATGATGGCTTGTCCTTCTCTGTATAATATAAAAATGAGAATATTAAAGATAAACTCATAAATTTTCCATATTTAGTATTCATTTGCATTTCCTAGCCTGTGTATTATCTTTTCATTTATTAGTTTGTATGAATGATTAATATATGATCATTAGTCATATTTTATATAAGATAATTTGTTCTCGGTTGATAATCTGTTAACTTTAATGACTTGTTATTTCATAATTTTAAAAAATTACAAGTAAAATCATAATTCTATTACACAGATGCAATCATTAGTACTTTGAGGTAAATCAATTTTGACATTTTCTTCATGTAAATTCGTATATGAATATCTACATTTGTACTTAAATGAAATCTTGCTGTTTTATACCCTGCCTTCTGATACATATACATTTCCTTGATCTTTTTTGCAGTATAGTTTGTGCAGAATGAGAGGGAGAGAATCCCAAGCACACTCCACACATCAGTATAGAGTCTGATGTGTGACTCAAACTCATAAACCATGAGATCATGACCTGAACCAAAATCAAGGGCTGGACACTTAACTTTGGGTTAAGCCACTTGGGCACCCCTAGTTTGAGCTACTTTTGTATGAAACATTAAACACTATACCAGTACTTTTTACCATAACCATAGTAATAAATATGTTTTACATTAAGAAGGTACAAAAGTATACAAAACTACATTTGAAATAAGTTTTGGGAAGTAATAATTACAAATAGCTTTTATTTTATTCAATTTCTTAAACTGATGAGCAGCTACTGAACTGGCTTAAGGGTTCACTTATAGATCTAGTGGCCCTTAGAGATTATAGATCTAGTGGCACTATAGATAGTGGCCCTTAAAAAAGTCACTGATTCCCTCTGCACCTTTCTTTAACCATTATAAGGTATCCCATTGCATGGGTGTGTCATCAAATACTGTGTCAAACTTCTATTGTTGGACTGAGAGATTATTCTTAATTTTCATGATTATGAAAAAGTTTGGAATAAACATCCTCCTAAATACAATTGTTAAATTTTTTGATACTTTAAGATTTGTTCTTAGAACTAAAATTTTTAGCAATACATACAAAATTAAAAGTTTTACACAAACACTGACAAATTGTTTTCCAGATATGCTTTACCAACATCATACTTATACTAGTATCGGTACTTTTCCCACCCGTTTTCAGTAGGACTTTTAACACTGTTTTCATTTTTGTCAATCTAAAAGCATATTTACATTGTACTTCATTTAATTGTTAGTGAAGTTCAATATCTTTTCATATACTTATTGGACATTTACAGATTTTTTGTGAATCACTTATTCCAGTCATAAATTATTAATTTACAGTTCAATGTTATTAGTAATCACATGAATATAAAAATAAAACAACTTTTTAGTTGTATTTTTTCCTATCATTAAGTAAAACAAATACAGATTATTACCAGTCATACATTAGTAGTAGCTATAGAAATTGATATGACTTGACAAACTATTTGTAAAAAAAAAAAATTAAAAAATTAAAAAAAATAAAAAAAAAGAAATTGATATGACTCAAAGGATCTACCAAGAGCTTTAAAAATGTTCAGTCACTTTAAACCAGTAATTTTATTTCTGGAATTCATTCTGAGGAAACATGAACTATGACAAAGATTTATGCAGCAAGATGTGTTAACCGAAGGGTTGTTTATGATCTTCAAAAACTGAGAATAACCTTTATGTCCAAAAATAGAAAAATGACCAAAAAATAGGCTTAGGCATATGAAAAAATAACAGGTAGCCATTCATTAGTTATATTCTTTGGATGTTTCTCCTGATTTACTCTTATCATAGAATGTTAATTAAAGAAGCAGGATAAAAAACTATTTGTGGTAATTTAGAATGTTCCTTTCTCAATTATGTAAAGTGTATATTTTATATTTAAAAAAAGAAATATAGAAAAAAATTAACAATAGCAAATTTATTAGTAGTGAGATTATAGAAAACAACTTTTTTATATTCTTTCTATGTTTTCCAAATATTAAAAAATATGCACTCCTTTTATACTTTATTACTTTTCCTTATTATAAGGATGAGATGCAAAAATTATATACTAATTAACATTATAGAATCATATAAATGACAAAGTAAGTTCCCTTATAATCTTAATGTTCCCAAAACAAATGCTATTCATGGTTTGGTACACATTCCACCTATTTATTTTTCTTCTCTATATATACAAAGCACATATTTTTATTAAGAATACTATTTTTCTTTTTATAATTGAGATATGTCATTATACACAGGGTTCAACACACATTTTTCTATGTATATCTTTGCCCACTAGTGTTAGTCATAGGATACTTTTCAAGGAGCAAAATGATGGCTGGAGAGCAAGAATATTTTTCATTTTAACAGATATTGATAAATTTTTCTGAAAAAGATGTTACATTCCCACCACAAGAGTGACTTGTTTTGCCAACAGTAGATTTAATCTTTTTAACTTTTTAGTCTAATAGATTAAAATGAATTGTTCATTCATAATTAGAAAAATATAGAGATACAGGAAATAAATATACTATTATTGTAGACTTCTCTATGGTAACCTTATTCACTTTTCAACCTACAATTTACCTATAGCATTTGTAAAAATTAACTTCTTCCAAAAATATTTTGAAGAAAAAGGAATTAAAATCAGAAACATTTCCTTTTAGAGCATCTGGGTAGCTCAGTAAGTGTAAGACTTTTGGTTTGGGCTCAGGTCATGATCTCACGGTTCATGAGTTCAAGCCCCCATATCAAGCTCTGCGCTGACAGTGCGGAGCCTGCTTGGGATTTTCTCTCTCCCTCTCTCTGCACCTGCCCCACTCATGCTGTCTCTGTCTCTCTCAAAATAAATAAATAAACTTAAAAAAAAAAAAGAAAAGAAAAATTTCCTTTTTTGAAGTACTATTTTCTATGTATTTTTTAACCCCACATTTGCAGGAAAGAATTAATCAATAAAAATTAAAATCAGACCTGGCAGTCATGTCATAACCATTGAAAGCAAGAGTTCATAATGACAAAAAGGCATTTAGTCAAACGATACTGGTTACTAGTTTCAGACTCCAAAAGTAGTTAACATTGCCTTTATATGAAGGAGTCCTAGAAATATTAGAAGTTAATGAATTCATCTTAATATCACATGCAAATCTTGAGAGGATATATTTGGATCCTAGGAACTTAACAGTTCCTAATCTGTAGTAATTAGTGAGCACTTAATGTGCATAATATCTTGTGAAAAATATCTTGTTTAGAATTGCTTGTAGAACAAATGGATCAACTGTTCATACTGTTATTTTAACTAAATTTATTCAATAAATATGTACTGATCTATATGCCCAGCATCATAATTGAACTTGAAGAAATAACCTTAGTAAGAAATAATCCCTGCTCTTGAAGAGTTCACACTCTCACCAGGGAGGCAGGTATGGAACATGACTTTAAGACCTAAGACTTAGGATAACAGAGGCATGGATAGGCAAAGTACTATGTGAATGCTGGGGACAGATAAATAGGCAACATGGTGAAATTTCATAGAGGAGGTAACTTTTGAGTTAGCTTTAAAGCATGACCATATTAACTTTAAATAAAATAAGAGAGGGCATTAAAAACAGAGAGAATAGCATATGCAAAGAACCAAAGTCAAGAAGGGCCTGAAGCCTTTGAAAAATAATATAAAGTATGATTATATATTTTTTAAATTAGAAAATGTGCTTAAATTATATGAAAAATAAACACTGCAACCTAGCCCATTGTAATCTTTTAGTTTTATCTGTAATCATTATTTGTTATTGAAATATAATCATCTAGTTAACTAACATTCATAAACATACTTACTTATAATAGTGTTCCCAGAGATTTCTGTATCTTCCTTGACCTGACATGTCAAACACTGTGAAAGACAAACTACAGAAAAAGACAATAATAAACAAAACAAAACCAAACACCAAAACATGACTACATTATAAGATACTAACGTAAGGTGTCACGTTTATTTAAAATTTTTATTTAAAATTTTAATTTTTTTCAAAGAAGCCACATTTGAATATATAACATTTAACTTGAATCAATTTTCAAGTACAAGTCCCATAAATGTTTTTAATATAGATATGGTTTTATAAAGAATAACATAAGAAACGTTTTCCATCCTAGAGAGATTATCAGAATTTGTCTAAACTCTAAATTCTGGAAAATAATCCACAAGTAGTGGTACAAATATTTTAATTCTTACGGATTTCTGAAACAACAAATTAATTTTTCTAACAGCAGAAGGAATGACTAGGCAGATCTAATATTATCATTTTTCACCCACAACTTCTTAGTCACAAGCATAATAAAGTGAATTACCTGGACGATTTGAATTTCTCTATGCTGAATCCTATGGTTGGAACTATATCTTGCGACTGAGCCTTTAAGAAAAGAGATAAATTTAGAAATATGCAATTACCAAAGATGAATTATCCCTCAGGTTAAAAAAAAAAATCCAGATATCCAATTCTTACTAAAATTTGTCACTAAGGAGATAATAGAATTAAACAAAACTATAATTTTTACAGTGGGATCACTGTGTGTGAATGCTTTATAGAAGTTCAAGGTTTGCTAATATGAACCTGTATAATATGTATGTTTTCACTCATATTTTGTGGTTTGCTGCAATTTACCGCAGTGTTAAAGTAGTTTGATGAGTCATTCCAAGTTCACATATAGGACTTTGTAATCTTTCACCACATACTTACTGAGTTTATATATGCTCTAGGGGACTGTTCTCATGTCTAGATGGGGAATATACATGGTCCCTGCTCTCACTGAGCTTATTACCTAGGGAAGGTAAACAACAATAACCAAACAAACTACAAATGAACACGATTTCAGGCAGTGACAAGCACAATGAAAGGTGATTTGGGGATGGGAGGCAATGGAGCAAGAGGTTGGTACGGAGCATGGAAGAGCCTCTCTCTCTGAGGAGGTGACATCTGACCTAAGAGTAAACATCAAAAAGGAGAAGAGCTATGACAAGATCTTGGCAAAGAATATTTCAGTCAAAGGAATTAGCCAGTGCAACGACCCCAATGCAGGAAGGAATGTGCCACTGAGGAAAAGAATAAGGCCTTTATATCTAAAATGTCCTGAGTAAGGCAGAGAGCTATATGTAATAAAGAGAGGTAGAGCCATGGTGGGGAATTTTGTGTGGAGCAGAGATTACAAGGGGGCAAAAGTAAAGCAGGAGACGTGTTAGAAAGTCAATTAAATGACTTAACCTGACAATTAAAATGCCTTAAACAGGGGTGCCTGGGTGGCTCAGTTGGTTGAGAAACTGACTCCTAATTTTGGTTCAAGTTATGATCTCACAACTAGTGAAACTAAGCCATGTCAGGCTCTGTGCTGACAGCATGGAGCCTGCTTGGGATTCTCACTCTCTCCTGTCTCTCTATGCCCCTCTGCCACTAACTCACTCTCTCTCAAAATAAATAAATACACTTTATAACAACAACAACAACAAAAGACTTAAATTGACAACTTAAGTCACCAAATGCCTCCTAACACTTTCATCATCAAAACTATTCCTCCCTTTGAATAAAAAAAAACTCATTCACTTTCTGATCCATATACCTATGAGTTATTCTTGACTCCTTTTTTAAATATAACCATTCCTTAAGCTTTATTGGTCCTATCTCATTAATGTATCATTTCTTGATTTATTACAAAAACCTTATAATTTCTCTTAATTGATAATATGCTATCTTAGACAAATTACTCAACTTCTCCAAACCTTAATTTTCTAAAATGTGAAATCTATTATTATCTTTAACTTGTAAAATTATCATGATAATTAAAGGAGTTAATGAATGCAAAATACTCAATACAGTGTCTGGTCCATAGTATATACTCAACATATATCATTAATTATAGTCACTGATTTCAGTCTTTTTCCAATTTTCTCCAAACAGCCACAGTTTAACTTTAAAAAAATCACCCTTTAGTTCATCATGTTGCTTTTGTGTGAAAACAGCAGGAGTAGAAAAGAAACTGTTGCCTCACATCATTACATTTAATTTGACAGTCTACATCTGGAAATTTAAAATTCAAATGAAAAGACAGAAGCTGAAAAGTCACTGGAGCTTAGTCACCTTAGCAGCAATGTGCTAGTGAAAAAGCCTCCCTAGAGATGCCCAGTTTTGCTTTTCTGAAATTTGTTTATTCAGCTTTTCTTTCCATCCTACAAGCTGCCTATATTTTCCCAAAACTATCTTTCTGTTTATGTTAGATTTATTTCCTGCCATTCAGATTCCTGCCTCAGACCTTAGGGTTTCCTCACTTCAAATTTGGATTAAAGAGTTTCCTAATTTTTGTTGTTCCCCAAATAACCAACTATTTTGATTTCTGATTTTGACCACAATCGTAATAAAATCATTAGCCATTACTAACAGGAAAAACATAGGAAGTTAAATGTTTAAAGAAATCTCAGAAGATACACATCAAAAGAATAAATAGCCTTATCTTCCCTGAATTGTAGTTAGAACATATGCCTAGCCTCTCCACAATAGCCCAGCTTCTGCACAAACTCTTTGTTTCTAGCGCTTCTCTTTTAACTTGCTGTTTTAATTAACAGGGATAAAATTAATCAACTTTATTTTCTTCCCATCATTTCTAAGTTCTAATGTAAGATAATTAGAAAGAAGAAACTCCACAAATTAATCAGGATAAAACAAGGGATGTGAGCTGGTGCTTCCAGATTCAAGTAGGATTCATTTTCCTCTAGAGAATGATCTCCAACATTAATAATCCTCTGCTCTATCTAGGAACAAATACATTTGGCCATTCTCTAACTTGCTCAGGGAATGGTACAAAGCAAGCAAAGAGTATAGGAAATATCACCTAAGTGGAATAGCCTATCTGACACATCCACATACCAAGGATAAACTAATGTTAACAAGAATAGAACAGGATTTCTAAGAGAGGATTCTATTTGGTTAGTCTACTAAACATGGTATTTTTGGTGCCATCAATCATCATTCCCTGCCCAAAAATGAAAATAAAAAAAAACACCCACCAGTCCATTCATCCTCAAATACACTTAAATACCCAGCAATATTGTAGGTATTTGGTATTTAGTGTTGAATAATATGAGATCTATGCTCTTAGGAAATGAGAAATTAATAAGAAATTAAAGGATACACTTTATTTCTCAATTTCCCCTTCACCAATTTATTCTCCTCCTTAGGAAAAGATAACTCCTTTGCTCAGTTGGTGAAGTAAACTGAGCATTCTTCGTTCTGTCTCTCTTTCTTCTTCTTCTTTTTTTTTTTTTTAAATATTTTTATTTATTTCTAGGAGAGAGAGAGAGAGACAGCGTGAGCAGGGGAGGGTCAGAGAGGGAGGGAGTCACAGACTGAAACAGGCTCCAGGCTCTGAGCCGGCAGTCAGCACAGAGCCCGACGCGGGGCTCGAACCCACGAACCGTGAGATCATGACCTAAGCGAAAGTCGGACGCTTAACCGACTAAGCCACCCAGGCGCCCCAGTCTCTCTTTCTTCTATCATTTGAGGCCACATGATCATCACAAGCATGTACTCTCATCTCATTTTAGCCATGCAACAAACCTATAAGAGTAGATCTTTCTCTGAGGAGGAAAGCTTGATGTTTGGGGAGGCCAATTTCAATACAATAAGAGTATTAGCAATGACTCCGAACAGACCTAAACCTCACCCTCTAACCTTTTAAATAAAGCTGTTTTTTTTTTTTTTTAAGAGAGAGAGCATGCAAGCAGGGAAAAGGCAGAGAAAGCGGGAAAGAGAGAATCCCAAGCAGTCTCTTGACTGAAAGTGCAGAGCCTGATGTGGGGCTTGAACCCATAAACCGTGAGATCATGACCTGGGTTGAAGTAGGATGCTTAATTGACTGAGCCACCCAGACTCCCCAAAAGTGGTTATTTTTTTTTTAATGTTTTTAAATTTATTTCTAGGCGAGAGAGAGAGACAGAGTGAGCAGGGGAGGGTCAGAGAGAGGGAGTCACAGACTGAAACAGGCTCCAGGCTCTGAGCTGGCAGTCAGCACAGAGCCCGGCATGGGGCTCGAACCCACAAACCGCGAGATCATGACCTAAGCGAAAGTCGGACGCTTAACCGACTAAGCCACCCAGGCGCCCCAAAAGGGTTATTTTTTAATCTCTGCCTGACTTCAGCATGTATGCCTGAGCTGACTCACAGCTCAGTGGGGAATTCCTTAAAATACCTAAATTGGGGGCGCCTGGGTGGCTCAGTCGGTTAAGCGTCCGACTTCGGCTCAGGTCATGATCTCACGGTTCGTGGGTTCGAGCCCCACGTCCGGCTCTGTGCTGATAGCTCAGAGCCTGGATCCTGTTTCAGATTCTGTGTCTCCCTCTCCCTCTGACCCTCCCCTGCTCACGCTGTCTCTCTCTCAGAAATAAAAACAAAACATTAAAAAAAAAAACACAAAACCTAAATTGCCTTCCAAATCCATCCTTGACATCTTATCCTGGCTTATAATGACTGGATAAAAAGAAATAATGGTGTTTTTGTAATTCCAAAGCAATCTCCAAGTAAACAGAAGTAAAACTGAAGGTGTTGCAAAAGAAATGGAATAGTAAGTCTGCTTATTCTGCCCAACCTGAAGTGTTATTTGAAGACAATAAAATTCATCTTCAACTACTATATTTAGGAGCAGTATTTCCCATTCTCTAGCCATTTAGTCATTAAGAGTACCAGCTTCTTATTTTTTGCCCTATCTGTATCCAGTCTATTTATTTTTTCACTCTACAGGTTTCATTAATTCACTAATGGCTTTTTACCTAAATAAGTATACTTACAACTGTAAATGTTAGTTGTCTATCTAATATCCATTCTCTCCTTCTTCCATACTTATAGGACCCTTATTATTTCTGGAAGAAGCAGTATGCCTTGCTTTAAAAAAAAATCAGCTTAGGGGTGCCTGGGTTGCTCAGTCGGTTAAGTGGCCGACTCTTGATTTTGGCTCATGTCATGATCTAACAGTTTGTGCGATCAAGCCCCACACTGGGCTCTGTGCTGACAGATTCTGTTTGGGATTCTCTCTCTCCCTCTTCCCCATTCTCTCTTCCTCTCTCAAAATAAATAAATAAACTTAAAAACTCCAGCTTCATTTATAGGTAGGGACAGCCAATGAAATGTAAGTTAGGAATCATTAGCTAGTGCTTCTGGGTAAGCTCTTTAGAGAGGGCTTATTTAGCAAGAAAGCCTATTCCTTCACCTTATTCTTTTTCCTTCCTGGTAACTTAGAATACAGATATGATGGTTAACCAAGGTGACCATGTGGAGACCTTGAAGATGAAAACCAGACACTTAGAAGAGTATAACAGAAAGATGGAAGATGCCTGGATATCTCACAACTGACCACACAGCTGGACTATCAGCCCTGGAATACCTCCTCAGGACTTATTTAGGTGACAGAAAAAGAAGTCTCTTACTTATTTAGTCCACTTTAGTTATGTGGGTTTTCTTTATATGTAGCAGGACCTAGGCTTCAACTTATGTACCATGTGTTGAATGTGTAGCTTTATATTTTTTTCAGTTATTAAAATTATATTTTCATATACTTATTACTTACATGACTTTAAGTCATTCTGCTTACTACTACTGATATGCATACCATGCTCCCAGTAAACTGTCTAATTATCCATAGAACCCATAAAAATGATTCACCTTTCCCTGTGTTTCTCTTTTAAGAGGGAGCCGAAAAGAGGGCAGTGCTACCTCAGAGTAAACTTTGCAAATCTGTGAGAATCTTTTGAGGAAAAAAAGACATTTGGAAAGTATTCCAGATTAAATAATCTGGACATATTAAATAATCAAGACATATTTATCAAGACAAGTATTACCAATATATACCTGCATAAAATACACTGCAAATTATAGTATCCTGACATTTATTACCTTAAGGTACTACAAGGTTAACAGGATTTCATATGATTATATGAAGTAATGATGGCCAACAAAATAATTCTGCATATTAACTTTCTTTTGCAGAAAATACTTAGAGCATCTAACAAAGGTACTTACATTTGAAGGTTTAAGTTTGTTAATGATTGTCGTTTTGCCACTATTATCCAGCCCAAGGCACAAAACGTGAACCTCCTTCTTCCTTAGGCCAAGCAAGCCGGAAAGTCTGTCTAGCAATCCCATAATGTGATTCAAATATTTACAAACAAGCTGCAAGTCAGAAAATAAAAAAATATATATCAATCACAGGCACCTCAGGTATGGAAAATATGAGCGTGTGCATCAAAAAATTTAGTAATATAAAGACATAATGATAAAAACCATGTCAATGTAGCTCTGCATTTAGTAAACAATTTAAGCTGATTATCACAAAGGAGCCTTAGCTGAAATGCAGATTGGCAGCTTATAACCCTAGGTAACACACAGAGTAATGCTCTTGAAATAACTGTACAATTCTTGTTGTAATTTATAATATTTAAGAAGAAAATGTGGTTAAACTCAGTATTGTGTGGAGCATGTCACTTGTGATCTTGAAAATATACGCAGCCTTTTCTGGAAATCTGGAACAATGTATGGACAAACGGTTTCATGTAGAGTCTAATGCTGAAGCTTAGAAGGTAAAGCTTTAGCTGAAGCTAAAAAACAGAGAAAAACTCAGATTTTACCTACATTATTTGAGCCACTGGCTAAATCTTTTTCTGACGCCAGCCCCACTGGTGTAGTATGCAGTAATGTGAAGTATGAAATTCACTGTTTTTGTTTGTTTGCTTATATCCAGCTTAGGTGCATTTTCTATCCACAGGGACAAAGAATCCTAACAGATATATTTATCTTGATATATATTGCTAGACATATTGCTTGTTCATAACCTGCTATGAACATTCCAAATGAAACTTTCCAAAGTGCTCCCCTTGGGTCCATCCCTCCCCAAAACATTATAATGTGGTGGCAGAAGAGAGATACCCTGACTGCTACAGCAGCAACTACAATCTGCCTATGTCCAAAGTATGTCCTATTACTCTAACCATCATTTCCAAGTTCTCTAAGTATTCATCTCATTTAATTGACTTATTCTCATCTCCATCTAAGGTTCCAGAAACCTGTCATCCACCAGATCCTAGGCAAGGCCTACCCCACTTATCCCACACTATCCTAGGTAAGGCCCTACCTCAAAGGCTATAAGCCTGCAGCAACTTAAATGATGAGGTTTCCAAGGCAAGTGCATCCAAAAGGAGGATGCATCACTGATTTTGCTTAGGCACATTGGGAGATCATATGGAAATTTCAAACCTGAATTCCAATGATGTGCAGAAAAGAGAAGGTACAAAGCCCCACCCAAGCATGGGGCCTATATATAACAGAGCCACAGTTGTTTTATCCGAGGGATGGGTCTGATGTCAGGTACTCCACTTGTGCCACTTTTCCTCTTGTGCTGGAGATTCAACTTTCACTGAATCAGTTCCTTTAAATCTCTGCATTGGAGCGCTTGGGTGGATCAGTTGGTTGAGTGTCGGACTTCAGCTCAGGTCATGATCTCATGGTTCGTGGGTTCGAGCCCTGTGTCAGGCTCTGTGCTGACAGCCAGCTCAGAGCCTGGAGCTTGCTTCGGATTCTGTGTCTTCCTCTCTCTTTTGACCTCCCTCTCCCCACCTAACCCCCTCCACCCCCCGCCCCCCACGCTGCCTCTCTCTCTCTCAGAAATAAATAAAACATTAAAAAAAAAATCTCTGCTTAAGGAACATTTGTAGAATCTACTTAAAGTTAGCCTTCTGATATCATGAAACAAGGCACACGGACCATTTTAATTGAAAGTAGATTTGCTATTACTCACTTTGTTATTTATTATACTAAACATACTGATATAAAGGCAATATTTTGTTTTCCATTTTCCATACAATTTGAACAGATTTTGTTAAAAAAAATATGACCACTTCTTACATCATCATCCACTGGGCATCCACTATAAAGCAGCTATTGTCAAAAGCTTGATACTTGAATATTCGATTCATTTTTCATTTTCCATAGAACCCTTTTTCATGGGTTATCAAACCAAATGTTTGTAGGGGTGTCTGGGTGGCTTAGTCGGTTAAGCGTCAGACTTTCGCTTAGGTCATGATCTTGTGGTTCCTGGGTTCGAGCCCCGTGTCGGGCTCTGTGCTGACTGCCAGCTCAGAGCCTGGAGGCTGTTTCAGAGTCTGTGACTCCCTCTCTCTCTGACCCTCCCCTGCTCACGCTGTCTCTCTCTCTCTCTCCTAGAAATAAATAAAACATTAAAAAAAAACCCAAATGCTTGTTAATGAAATATTTTGTGACATATAATTTAGAAGTCAGTTGTTCTAAATGATGTAATTATAGCCTTATACATATATAATTTCTTAGTAAACATACATTTCTGTAAGTTTACTTTTTGCATGTATGAAAGAAGGAAAGATCACAATTTAAGCCACTTAACATGTATTTACCATGCTTTATGTGCACAGTGGTAGATAAAATTAAAGTTTTCTGTAGCTCCCTATGCCTAAAGTCCTGACTGTCAATTTTGGCTGCACACTGGATGGGGTTAGGGTGTCTGTATTTTGAAAAGTTACACTGTTTCTGATGTATAGTTTCTTTTGAGAACTAGTGGCTTTCAGAATAAACCCCAAACTTTCTCCCATAGCTTTTAAGGTTCACAGTGTGGCTCTGATCTCTTTTCGGTTTATTATCTTACTGTTTCATCGTTTTCCTCTCTCTGCACATCAGCCAATCAAATTCTCTTGGTTGTGCTCTGAGATTCTTTCTAAAGGATTACTTGTTGTCAGAAAAGTCTTGAAGAATTAGGATGGTATCCACAGTAAAGAGCTTGGAAGGTAAGCTGCCGAGATAGTGCTCAGACAAAGAAAATACCATGAATAGTACTTTGGAAACTTTAGAAAGTATTCCTAGAGTGAATTATAGCACACTTAGTACTTCAGACATTTTTATTAGGCTTTCAGTTTTTGATGATTAATTTTCAATTACGTTTTCTACAAACCAAATAAAAACACAACTGGGAGGTATTAAAACCAAACAAACACGCCCAACCCAGTTCAATGAGTTTTCTGGGGTCTCTTGTACCAACTGCATAAACCATCTCTCCTTTTCCACCTCTTACACTTTAGAAACAACCGTATAGAGTTAAAAGCCTAGGAGTAAAAAGCAATTCTAAAACGCGGCGAGAGTGGTGGCGGTAGGGGGTGGGGGGAAGCTGGCTACAGACGTGGGGGGCGGGGAGATACCTGGTCTTTGAGGTTGGTCCTGCGGGCTCAGGAGCTGAAGAGGAACAGGAATGGACCACTCGCTTGAATCCGTCCCCGAGATAAGAACCAGGCGTCTCTCAGCCTTCTTCTCTATGCCTCCATAGGAAGAATCCCTGCTCCTGAGCAAAACCGCTTCTACAAGTCGGAGAACCGGTCGCCTGCGCCTCAGACAGAACATCAGTGGCTGGGCCCGCGCCTAGGCGCGTAGCGTTTCCTTGGCAACCAGACGTTCTTCCGGTCCCGAAGCCACGCCTCCTTGGAGATTTTAGGAAGTCAGACTTGGTGCTCTTGTTTGTGGTGTTGAAGAGCTCCGGAAAGTGCCAGAAGCACACCGAGGAGTATTAAAGAAAGGGTGAAAACAGGTGTTGGGGTGAACTGCCACCTTTCTGCGAGGAGCAGTGCTGCCCCGGATGGAGCATGATGGGAGTTGTAGGCGAGCGCATAGCCTGCTGGGAAACGCCTGGCTGGGCCAGGCTCTTGGGAGACTATTAGCAATTTCCGCCCTCTGGGGCGAGAGCTTCGTGTAGCTCCCAGAACGCAGAGGAACTTCTGCGTGTTTACTCTGCACGCGTGCAGCGTGATGGCAGCGACTGAAGGACACAATTGCATGCAAGGCGTGCGCCGGAGTTGCCCCGCTGTCCTTTGCACCGAGGCTTTCTGGGCTGTGATAGACCTCAGACCCTGGAGTCCTAGAGAAATAAAAATGTAGGGAGTGGAGATAAACTAGTGTAAAAAGCAGGAAGCATTATTCGGCAGGGAAAATATGCCAGGCTCTGGTTTCTTAGCTGTATGATAGTCTGAAGAGATTACCACTAGCCATAATCTGATTACATTACTGTCCCCAGAATCAAAGCGGTAGGTTGTTCAGAAAAGAAATAGTCTGAATGCTTAACCACCTTCTTTAATTGCACTGGGATTTTATACTAACAGTGATACTCCCGTTGAAAATATTTGGAGATACGAATTTCTTCACATTTTTATAACCACGCTTTCCAGAGGACAGCCTACATTTGGGGGTAATTTCGAAGGTTTTTCAGTCGGCCTAACCTACCCCTGCCCCAGAGTCAACGAATGGTTTTCAAGGTTTAAATGTTCCTCAAATAGGTTTTCATCTCCCGTTTCCTATTGGCCTTCAGTATGGGCCACCAGCCCACACCACCCCCACCCCCACGTCCAGCTAGTGTTAGGTTTACTACCCGGCCTGATTTGGGGCCTATTAATTTGACTTATTGAACGCACTAGAAGGGTAAAAAAAGAGACTGGAAGAGTTCTGTAAAATTATTGATGGAGGTGTTTGTGTGAATGATTACAGGGTGGGTTTTTGTTTGTTTTGTTTTATTTCCATATTTGCAAATGTGATTGTTTTACAATGAAAAAGAGTGGGGTTATGGGCGAATGACTCTTGAAAGGCTAAAACTGACAAAAACCAAAATTCCAACAGTTGTATATTTCAAAATACTTACAGATGTCCTTGAAAACGCTGGAGTATGGATATATTCATTCTGTGTGGCCTTAGGCCAATTAACTCTTCTCTGTGCTTCAGCTTAATCACTTGCAAAAATACACTATTATCTCATCTGCTAGTTTTGATGATTGAATAGGTTTAAAAAGTATATGGGTTTGGCACACCATCGGTATTCAGTAAATAAATTCTTGTCTTACTTTGCCCTGAAAGTTTTATTGTATAGATAGGATTTGACCCAATTCTTAAATGTTCTGGCTCATTAACTTCTGACTCTAAATGCATTTACAGGGAGGTATTACTTTTCTTTGTGTCCGGCTGTTGTGATTCATTTTGATGAGAAGTGGAAGTTAATTTCCGTATAGCCTGAATATGACTTTTTTTTTCTTAGAGTTAAGCAGAAATCTAACATTTCAGAGAACATTAGTGGACAGACTTATTTTTCGCTGTTTGGAATAGATATTTTCTCTCCTTAGGTTGCATTCAATTTTTGCTTAGTACAAAACATTTGGTGAAAACTGGAAATATAACAGGAGATTGAATATCAACTTTTTAGTAAATTTGGGAATATACATAAATCTTTTACAAGAAAAATAGCTAAGTAAATAGGTAAGTGTAGTTGATGTGTTGATCTATTATCATTAGAGATTAAATCGTGGTTTTATAATAATATAGAAAATGCCAGTTTTGAAAATACGTCAGAGTTTAAAATGTGAATATTTCATATGGTTGGCTCTGCGCTGTGGTACTTTGCCAACTGAAATTGCCTTTGAGTACATTCAGGCTCATCATAAAAATTGTTCCACTTGATTTCATAAGTTAGTTTGGCTATCTTCCTTCATTTTATTATGAGGGAAAGAAGCTTTAAAAATGGTATGTGATTTTCTTGAAGGCTACGTAAGATATCTGATTAAGAGAAGAAAGTTTCTAATATTTTATAACCAGTTTTAATTTCAGACTGGCTTTTGGAACTGTAGTAAAGAATTATAAGAGTCCACTGTAAGATATGACTACAATACTATTCTGATTAATTCAGGATACTTTTTAAAAAATGTTTATTTATTTTGAGAGACAAAGAGAGAGCGAGCAGGGGAGCGGCATAGAGAGGGAAACAGAGAATCCCAAGCAGGCTCTGCACTATCAGTGAGGAGCCCCATGCAAGGCTTGAACTTTACAAACCCTGAGATCATGACCTGAACCCAGATAAGAGTTGGATGCTTAACCAACTGTGCTACCCAGGTGACCTTAGGGTAATTTTTATGTATTTTCTTACCAGCAACTTTTAAAAGAATATAGAAAATCCCCAAATCATAATTTATTGCACGTTTTTGGAATACATAGTCTAAACCAGTTTGAATAGTTGGACATTATGTGTATTTTTTGGTTATCTGCAATTTTATGTACAGTATTACCTCTGCAATGAACAACTTAATTTATTTAAACTCACAAAATAGTTTGCCAATATGAAATCACTACAAAAATATATATCTATTTATAGTGATTTATGTGAATTTATGCCTTGACCTTAATGACATTATTTTGAGAAATTATAGCTATGATTTTGCATACAGAATTATATATCTAAAGAGCATCTAGATTTAAGAGACTAAAAGATAAATTATATTAATTCTATCAAACAACAATACAGAAAAGTCACAAATTTAACCACCAGAACTGTAACTTTTATTTGCTAATAGATATTTTAATAAACAGGCTTACTCCATCTGTAAGACCCTGGTAATGCCTCTTAGGAAATCATAGAAAAATAAAATACAATAATTAGTAATTTGTACTTTGTACAAAAATCTTACTATGTTGCTCAGCAGGTAGTTTTGCTAAACACCATATTCTTTCAGCAAATAGATGACATATGTAATGCAATTCACCACAAACAATCCCTCATTGAGAGCTGAGCATTCTATAACACTATTAACTTGTAAGCATGCCAGCACATGAAAATTTACATGGAACATCAATAATATTACAGTAGATTTTTATAAGATGAAAACAATACCACCTTTAAGTAAGTCTGGACTACTTCACTGCTATAGCAAAGTAGATAATAGGTAGGATTGCGGTTCAATTGTTAACACCCTTTTGCTGTGTTTCTCTATTATCTTGTTATACAACCAGAAAAGAGAACATAGTCTGTGTAAGGAACCTGAGTGGAAGGCATAGATTGAAGTTCTATATAGAAACCGAAGAGAAACAGTAATAACAAAGAGAAAAAAAATACAGTGCTGCACTTCCTTATTCTCACAGATCTTTTCCTCCTTTTGTAAGAGTATATGAGTACAGGGCTAAATCCATAATTAATGATAACTAACTTTATGATAGGTTACAGAGAGATACATTTTAAAAACCATATTCACTCTTATAGGAAGGAGAAATGACTTCAGCTGTAGTTTTTCATTAGTCAAATAATTGCTTTATGAGCAATTAAATGTCTCAACCTAGACAGTTGTTATCTAGGTATTTTATATAAATGTACTATTTAGTATTAAATTAATAAACTTTTTAGGATTTGTGCTACTAAGATTTTTATAACTTTTATTTTGAATACACTGCAACTGACATCTACCATTTAATTTAAATATTAAGTGTTTAACCAAATACATATTTATATGTACACATATATCTTTATATATTTGTCTATGCTAAAACAGCAAAAAAAAAAAAAGGAGAGCAATCTTATTCCATTATTCACAACCTAAGTTTACATCAAACCCATATACACCTATAAATTCAACACACTGAATTACATACAGCCTATTCAGAAATAAAGATCCAAGCACAATTAAGAGATAATATCCTTCTAATAGGATAGGGAGGTCACAATGAACAAAACAACCGTATTTATTGCCCATGTGTTTCTCCTAAATGACAGATGGCACTGATGTTTTTCATATGAAAACAAAAGTATTTTTTTACTAAATGATTAGAACCTATTTGCCTTTTTTTCTTTTTTAATTCAATGGAGGCTCAAAACCCTCCAAAATAGTAATTTGAGAAGGCTACCAGCTTGAGTATACATACACATCTTTAAAAATTAAACTAATTATAATTTTAATAGGCTTTGAATTAGAATAGTTGCAAAATATTTCTGCCTTTTACTCTGTAATAGACAAAAGTAACAAAACTTGAGGAGTATCTATATCATTGGGAAGTCTTCACTTAATCTCTAAATTGGGAAGAGAGAACTCTGTTACTAGAGTCCTTCGAAATCACAGAATTGTTTCAGATCCTTCAAATAAGATGTCTCAAAAATATTTACTAAGAACGGCTTTAAAATAGTTTATATAATAGGTCTTTTTCCTGTGATGTATTAACATATACACAAATACCCACTATGTATTTATGTATATGTGTATGGATATGTCTGTGTGTGTGTGTATATATAGAGTTCACATTCCCCCTTTCTAACTACTTACTCCTCCAACCTATATTCCCCTTCCACTACACATGTTGACTTTTATCTCATCTTGCTAAATAGAACTACTCACATAGTAATATCCTTACCTTTCTACTACAAATCTATCAGCCTATCTGCAATTCTGCCTTCCCTCCATTCCAGTTCTAGGTCCCCTCCTCTCAAAAACTAACTTCCTACTTATACTATGAATCCTAACCTTCTCCCTCTCAAGGCCTTTCCTATAATTATATTCTTTGTAAAATCAGTTTTCCCCTTTCTACCAGATTGTTCTCATTAGTATATATACTCTAGCATCTTTTCTCTAAACACACACACACACACCTCAAACATCTCTTGATCCCGTATTTTCCTCCAGCTACTGCCTTATTTCTAACTTCTTTTAGAGGAAAACTTCTTGAAAAAGTTTTTAACAGATAGTGACTCCACCATCTTTCCTACAATTGTTTCTTAATCCACTTCAATCAGGCTTTGACTACACTACTTCATAGAGACTATCCTTATCAAGGTCACAAATAACTACCATGCTGCCAAATTTAGTGGCCATTTCTTAGTTCTCACCTTGGCTTCTTATAAGCATTTAATCCAGATAAGCAGTTGCATTTCTTTTTTCTCTAACTTACCTTGCCCTCCTTAGTGTCATGTTGGCTTCCAATTCTCTGCCTAACTTCTCAACATTGGAATGCCCTAGACCCTCAATTGTGGCCTATTTCTCTAAAATCCTTTCCCCAGGTGATTTCAAAATTTTAAATACTACTTATATGCTGATGACTTCCAAATTTTTATGTCTAGTCTTGATTGGTGCTTGGAAACTGTCTACTTATTACCTCTGTTTGAATATCTTACGGGCATCTCAGGCATTATGTAGCTAAAACCAAATTCTTGATTTTTCCCTCCAAACCTTGTAATCACCCACCACCACTGACTTAGTCTCTCATTCCCCGAATATAGAATCTTTTTTATTTTTCTTTCTTTTTCAGTCCTCATACCCAATTCATTAGGAAGCCCTGTGTTCAAACTTACCCCAAATAAACCCACCTCTTTCTATCTCTACTAGTTCCACTTCAACAAAAGCCAACATTTTTTTTCTGCTTAAACTATTTTTAGTTCTCATAGATGTTCTTTGATGCCTGTCTCATATCTGCCTCTCTTCAATTCTACTGTGTACTGTGTACTGTGTACTAAGCACTCTGTTGTTTCTACCCTCAAACATTCCAAACTCCCACACATTCAATTGGCCTCTGCCTAGAATGTTCTTGCCTCAGATCTTCTCAGGACCAGTTCCTTCATATTTTTCAGATAACAGTTTAAATGTCACATCCTCAGAGAAAATTTCTTTTACCATTTAATATAAAAGCCACAGTCATGCTATATAACTTCATTGCTTTAATTGTCAAGATAATGCTTATCGTATTTTGTTGTGTGCCTTTACCACTGGAAGATCAATTCCTTGAGACAAGAGCTTTTGCTTATATTGGTCACTTGGTATTCTCAGTGCTTAGAACGGGACACTGGTACATGGCACTGTTCAATAAACATTAGCTAATGAAACAAATGGACTTACAGATTAAATATATTTAAAGTAAATCAGTATATATTAATTTTAAAATTTGGGACTTCAACTTTGGACCACCACACAGATATAATTTCCTTTATTTTTCTTTTATTTGTTATATCTGTTCCCAATAGTGTCAGAGCTTTGCCTGGAGAAATTATGCTTTGTTGTTGCTCTTTATGTTAAACTATAGATACCTAACTATTTCATTTAATGGTAGAGGGAAGCTGTAAGGTGGGAAAAGGGAATGTTTTGCTTCTAAACTCTGAAGAAAATAAGCAGTTTATTAAAAACAATGAAATGGCTTTTTACTTTTGTTTGAAGTATCCCATCTGGTGAAACTTTAAAAATTGAATAAACAGTAAGCAGTGAAAAATAACTATAAAAATATATGCTATTTTGAATACACAAAATCCAATATATGATTTTCTTTTTGTATTTCCATTCAGGAGAAAGTAAAGAGTTTGCTTTCTTTAGCAGACTTTATGAGATATCTGAGCAATTATAGATTTTAAAAAAAGAGTAACTTTCAAAATAACTTCTAGCCACTGTGGTTTGGCATTTGGCTTTAACTTCTTTGAGAAGTATAAAGTTATAAGTATTATGAGATTGAATAGAAATATAAGATATAAAGTAGCTCTTTTTAAAAATACTTAACTGAAAAGACAAGGCAATCTCCTTGAAAAAAACACTTGGACATCATAACATATAACATAAAATTAATATGCAGATAGTACATGTTTTAAACTTTTCAAACTATGGAAAATTTATCTAATTCCATAAAAGCACAAATTGATTCTAAAAGTTGAAAACTAAATTCTTTTTATCTGCATCTTATATAAACTTTTTATATTTAATAGTAACAGAAGAAAAACTCATTAATGATAGTGATTCATTGATATGTATAAAATCCGGGGCACCTGGGTGGCTCAGTCGGTTAAGTGATATGTATAAAATCCTTGACAATTGATTATTCAATGTATTTTATTTGGCAAATTATTTTATTATATATGTCTTAGAAATCAAGAGATCTAGTAATATGCAAATGTTACTAATTGTGATCATTTGGTTTATTTATAAATTATTTTTAAAAATTTTGTTTTTGATATTTTGGTATAATTTCTTTCTAATTTTATATATCACCATATATTTTAACAAATATTAGAAGACATTGATATTAGAGAGTCCCATCCTCAAAATGCATTTTAGTTTCACAATTACCAGAAAAGTAATATGACATAATTTTTAATCACTCTTTTCTAATAATTTTTTAAATGTGGTAATTAATAGTTTTGACAAAAAATTTTTGTATTACCTTTTTGTCCTTTCATCAACTTTAATGGGACTTGGTCTGTTTTCCATGTTCTGCATTCATGCTCTGCATGATTTTTTTAAAAATAAGGTTATTATAGAAGGCATAATATAACCAACATTTTGAGAAATGTTGATAAGAAACTATTAAAATTCAAAATTAAGGTGTCAAAGTGTGTACTGCATACAAAATTAAACCTAAGTGTAGCTCATGAAAAATGTCCAAAGACATTTATATCATATAGTTATTCAAATTTTCAATGACATAACCTAAGATAGAATGTGATTAAGGAAATGATTAATAATGTATCAGAAATAAAGCACATATAGTGATCTTTAAAATCAAATGTTACTCATTCATATTTGTTAGGACTGCTCAGATATTACACCCTATTAAAAAAATAAATGCTCCCATTTCACATTTATTTTTCTCTTGGAGACTTAAAAATCCCAAAATTATTTTAAAAATCTATATTTGTAAGAAGATGATGAGGTTTTTGCATAGTATAGATATATTAATACAATTTTCTTTGAATGCATATAAATGGCAGGGAAGAAACATCACATTAAAGCAAATTAAAAACTTCAATGACAAACATTTATGCACATTAAACCTTATTTTCCAAGCAGTGCAGGTATTAAAAAAAAAAAATCATGGTTTATTGTCATATTGTCTATGAAACTCATTATTGTTTTAAAGACACTTTTAAATATATTGAATAACAGCTCTAGATAAAATACCAATGAATATTCAAATAAGTTAGATTTAACAATGCTTACATCAATCACATAGACAGAAAAATAGTTCATTCAGCTACAAGTTTGTTAGCAAATAGTAACCATTGATTTTGTCATAGAACTTTTAATGATCACAATTTTAAGCAGATTTATTTCAAAGATTAAAATATGTGGCAATAAATAAAGCATGTACAGTCAATGAAAAATTTTATTACAACTTAAATAATGATATTACTGGGTAAATAATTCTAAAGAGAGCAAAAGTTACTACTTTGCATGAAAAATCAGCTAACAGGATGAATTATATTCTTCTGGCTTCTAAGTGAGTAAAGAACTGTTTAAATGAAAATCTAACAAAAGCAATGTCTAGGTAAATGCATACACTTCATTCTACAAATTACTAAATGTAGAGAGAATTTATTATAAAGGTGATAGAAGAGGACATCATAAGTTAGGTAAATTAGGTAAAATAAATAAATTAGGTAAAATAAATTAGGTAAAAATAATGAAAGTGCATTGTTTATTCATCTTTGCGATTTATCACTATTCACTCCATCTATCACAATTTTGAAAAGTTAAATGATATTTGGTCTTTCTAGAACAGAGGCCAATGAAAACTGTTCAGAGGATAATGATGTATAAATATGGGGAAACTAATAGAAATGTTTCTATCAATATTGCTTGCATGTAAGCTCATATTTAGGTTATGAAAGCAAGGTCATCTATCATTAAAGTTAATAATGCCTAAACATAAAATTTGGATATATGAAAAATGAAGGTTCTCCTACCTTGAATTCTTCTTTATAATAACATATTATTTTGGAATAAAGACAGTTTTCCCTTCAATGACAGCTAACGAACTGGAGACTGGTGCAAACTAAATAGGAATCCGGAAGTACGTTGTTCTTTCATTATGTTGTAGAACATAGAAGACATTAAAGCGATCAGTTGTTCTGATTTATTATTTGAGTTGATAACTTATTATCTTAACCAAAAGTGAACTTATTATAACAAAATAAAGACATCCAGACATTAAAAATAATGGAGAAATATAAGTAAGGAAAGAACTTTACTTGAGAGATTTTTCACTGAGTTTGATACCTTTCTAATTTATAACTCCCAGGAAATTGTGTTGTTAATCTGTACTTCATTTTCTAATCTAAAGTAGAAACCACTTCTTTATATTACATTTAAGAGCTATCTTTCATTCTCATCTGTCAGGTAATTTTTCTTTAATGTCTTTGTTATTCTTAAGGATGAATTAGACATGTGTAAGGTAGTGGAATTCTTCCTTAAGATTTTCCTTTTAAATGAAGCAAATCAAAAGTTCTCTTAATGATGTAGAGATTTGGTACTCTAGTTAACCAACATAGAAATTCAAGTGAGAAACTTCCTTTGTTCTGTTTAGAAAGAAACTGGTTTCAACGCGAAAGTGCAAAAATATAATAAAAGGGAAGTGACTTGGGATCATTAGAAGATACACAAAACTTTGTATTTGCCAGATTTCTTTTAAAAGATGAAGTTTATTCTTGGGGCGCCTGGGTGGCTTAGTCGTTTAAGCGTCCGACTTTCACTTAGGTCATGATCTCACGGTTTGTGGGTTCGAGCCCCGCGTCGGGCTCTGTGCTGACTGCCAGCTCAGAGCCTGGAGGCTGTTTCAGTCTGTGACTCCCTCTCTCTCTGACCCTCCCCTGCTCATGCTGTCTCTCTCTCTCTCTCCTAGAAATAAATAAAACATTAAAAAAAAAATTTTTTTAAGATGAAGTTTATTCTTGTAGTAGTGCTTTGCTACCTTTAGTAATTGAAAAATTTTCTTCTTTTTTTGTTTCATTTTTAAAGTTCAGTAATTTTGGGGCACCTGGGTGGCTCAGTCGGTTAGGTGTCTGACTTTGGCTCAAGTCATGATCTCACGGTTTGTGGGTTCAAGTCCTGTATTGGACTCCACGCTGACAGCTTGGGATTCTCTCTCACACTCTCCATTTGCCCCCTTCCCACTCATTCTCGTTCTCTCTCTCTCAAAATAAATACATAAACTTAAAATAAAGTTCAGTACTTTTGCATCAACACTGATAAGCTAAACTAGACTTTTAAATCTATTCTAAAATTCAAAAAAAGCAAATGTCAACCAACCAATTTTTGTTTTGACTTAAAAGCAAAGAAGCTATGTCTTTCAATGAAGATGTAAGCATATTTTTTATACACTTTATAGAAATCCATTATTAATGTGAAATTCAAATCTGATTACTAGTCAGAAAAAAGAGGATTAAAGTTACATTTTGATGACCTGTATCTTCTGGATCTGTTGCCCTTTTTTCCCCAGAAGTGTCACATCCCCTTATAACATAAATAATTTATTTTTATCCTAAGAAATCTTTGAAATACCTGCCTAATATTTTGTTTTATACTGGAACAGTAAGAGTAAGAGGAGTATTTATGCCTCTACAACTTAGGATTTCTCCTCTCATTTATTTCCATCTAGTAATATGTTAGATCTAGGCATGAGTGATCATCTCTATCCCTTGTTAAATGTATCATGTTTGAAAGAGTTTTATGTAACTATTATAGGTTCATACTTATTACATTTACTAAAACTAGTGAATTCGCTTGGGCAGAGAGAATTACTCCAGAGTTGTTTTGAAAAATGGCTAATGTTTTCTAATCAGAGGCACCTTTGAGGTAGCAAGTCTACACATAAACTGAAAAGTTTGACATTGGACAATAATAATCTGTGACTCCTAAGGACAGACTGTCTTCAGGGAATCCTGCAAGCATGCTCCCCTCTGCTAGAGGAAGCATGGAGTGTTCTATGAGAATTTGAGATCCAAAATATTTCTCTCCATAGGGACTGCAAATCCAATTCATATTGGACAAGCCTTTATTAGTTTATTTAATGTATTTTTGTCCTATGGGAAGAGCTGACTCTTAATGACTTGGCAATCACAGTAAACATAGCAAATAGGCTCTAACCTCTGAGTCCTAAGCTTAAGAGTTACCTTGAACTTAAGACAGTTTAGCCAATCTCATCTTTGCCATAAAATCTTACATGTGTAGGAGACACCTCATAGATATTTGTTGGAATGAACTAAGTAAGTTGACACTGCCTTTACTGAACATTATGCAGACTGAAAGTTGTTGAAAATATGATCATAAGAACCAAAAGTTAGGTGACTTCAATGCCCACTGTCCTAATGGAAGAATAACATCAATTTGACTCAGAGTGTACTCCCCTACCTTTTAGAGTCTTCATATAAAAAACATCAAAATATTTTTGGATTAGACATGAAGTAATAGGAGTCTTGGAGAAGTTAAGGTGATAATATTAAAAGAAGTGATATATTTGCTTTTAATCTATTTGTTATATAAGCACATGTACACCAACTGTGAATTGATAACAGCTTTTGATTCCTAAAATACAAATTTTTAAATTAATAATAAACTTCCTTATCTAAAGCTGTAGAAAAAGATCATCATCATCCATTTTGGAATTATTTTCCAAAGCATTTAATTTCTAGTTAATAAAAAAGCCGGAGTTCATTCCCTCTCTATGAGCGCAAATGCTCCCATTTATGTGGTAAGATCCAAAATACTTCTGCAACATTCCCTTCTTCTTTTTAACTTCAGCCTCTCTGAGGACAGTGGTAAGATCTTTTTAGGTTTTCTGTGCTTTTTTGTTGCTAGGAACCAGGGATGGAGTGGTGGAAGCTGAGAAAGGAAAAGACGTGGGATGGAGGAATAGAGAGAACAGAGCAGGCTAAACAAAGAAAAATTTAATGAAGGAATAGAAAAAAGAAACCTAATATTGGTGAAGATTTTGGGAAAGAGATTTAACTAAGTGACTTGTAAAGTAGAAATTTGATAGGGAAAGATATAAAAAATGGATTCTTAAGGAAATGTGGTTGAGATATATTCTTTACCATCTTTTCAGAAGAACTTTTGTAAAGACTTTGCTTTTCAAGGATTGAATTTGGATTTGTTTTCCCTTCACAGGCTGACATAGGCCTTAGAACTGTAGCTAGAAGGCTGTTTAATTCAGGTGATAGGTAGATAGATTTTAAAGAGTAATGCAGAGTGAAATAACAAATCTCTTTTATTATGGCATGCATAACTTTCTTATCAACAAGTAAGATAACTGAGTGCAAAAGTGCTATAATTCTTGATTCTTGTTAAGCCAGGAGCTTTGCAATTTTTGATTACTTTTTAAATGATTTACATACTTAACCTCTCTTCTTGATTGTGTATTGTTTTTACATCCCCCCCCAAAATATGCTTTATACTATGAGCTACTGAGTTGATTAAAAATTGGAAACTGACCACCCAGAAAATAAAATGTAAATAGTTTCTTCAACTCTGATTTTTAAAATCCCAAATGCTTCTCAGTAATGTGGATTAGGAAAGTTTAAATAAAGCAAGTACATGAATGTATATGCATATTGAAGTTATCAAAAATCATTACTGAAAGCTGTGATTTATGTAAATTACTAATTTTCTTTCTGTAATTAAATTCTACACTTATGCATATTAAACAGTTTTAATTACTAGATATATACACTAGTAAATCTCAAAATATTTCCTGTACAGTTTCCAAATGAATTTGGCAATTTCATTGTTAATATTCCTGGATATTATAATATCCTTGGGATCATGGGGTCTGGACTGGTAGGCATTTAAGAAATAGATATCCTTACTTTTTTAATGATTCTGTTTAATCATGCACACCTTTTTCAATCATGTGTGCACACATTTCTGACCATGATGAGGTTCAAAATTACACATAAGATTATCAGGCTTCCAGTTCTGAAGAATATAAATGTAATTTTAAAGAAATTTTAAAGAGCATTTGGCGTAAGACACAAAGTGAAAAGGCAGTTTTATAATACTAGAGGAAGATGTTAGGGAACAAACAAATATAAATCAGATATAGAAAAAAAAGATCGCTGTATTAAGAAACAAATTCTTAATAATGAACTTGAATCTTGCAAGTACTGAATGCCCATCTCAAAGAAGTTTAAATGCTTAAAGAATTTATTTTATCAAAGTATACAGATGTTGCTGACAGAGTCCTATGGAAGACCATAATTATTCTATTCCTTAGTTTTCTAAATACTTTTTTTGTTGTATTATAAAAATAAATATATATGATTAATAAATTTAATCTGTTTTACATCTGTTCTTATTTAATATATATTTGAAGACAGTAAATACGGAAATTTTATATTTGCTCTAAATGTATCCAGATTTGCGTAAATGTATCAAGCAAACTGCAGATAGTGTATGAGTGATGCATGACCATGCAAGTGATGGCTAGAAAATGTTGCTATTTCTGACACACTTACTTAAAAAGTGATGAATTTCTCACTTTTTTCTTTTTTCATATACTTTAAGGAATACTTTAAAGATTCTTCCTTCTAGCTCTATACAATTTTTATTTGAAATGAGAAAAAATTAAGCTGCAGTAGGCAAAAATTGGAAGATAAAGCAGCAAAAGAATGTATGTGGAAGGGTCTAGTCTAATGGGACAATCAACAAATCTTAAAAGAAGAATAAAAGAAAGAGTGAGTCTCCTTTAATAGCAAGACAGCTGCTATTATCAAAAACTATACTTTAGGTAGGAATTGGAGAATGCGGGTTGGGCACCTTTATCTCTTAAAGAAAAACCGATTTATTAAATCAGCATCTTTAGATAACCTGCCCTTTATCCTCTCTCTTCACACATTCTCCACACCTAGGATAGCAGCCTTTTTTTTTTTTTTTTTTTTTTTAGTTTCACAGGCAACAGCTGATTTTACAATTAAATTTATTCATAAAGCAGCACTATTTTGATAAATCGAGTCAGCTTAATTCACTGAAAAATATTTTTGCCTTTTTTTGCAGCCTCTGAGAAAATTATGACAATACACTATAGTTGTGTTCACATTTTTATGTTACTATGTTATGGACCCAGGTTGACACACAATTCATATATGCTCATGTGTTAGGTGTGTTCATACCTTTGGAACATGCAGTGGTATACTTGTCTCTTGAAAGGTTTGGAAAACAGCTCAGCATGTTCATGTAACTTATTTTTCAGGAACAAAATATAAAAGTTCTTACACTTGCAAAATGCACCAATATCAGACAGTCAGCCAAATGTATTTATTTTTGGGGCCACCATATAGCTATCATAAAATTCTGTTTAAATTAGATTAATTAATCTTTTTGTTTTTACATTATATCTGAGGCTGTAAGCTTGGATCTTTCATTCAAAGCAATTCCAGTGAAAATAAGTAATTTTCTCAATGCTTTGATAATTGCTTTTGCAAACTTGTGAAGGTGAACAATGGAATAGATATGGTTTTATTTCATGCTTCCTCTATGAAAGCTTTTAGAAGGCTGGACTCACTCTTGATCTTTCTGGGGTGAGCTTCATAAGGTAGAAGAGAAATATAGTTAGTAAAAATTAGAGGGGAAAAGCCTCTAAACTACCACTTACTGTGAAATATGTAGGACACTACAAGGTTAATTAAAAAAAAAATAGACAAACTCAGCCTTAGAAGATTGAAAAGCAGAGTGTTCCTCCCTGATAATGCCCTTAGCACAATCACATCTGACAAGAATTCACCAAATGAAATAATTGGTGATTTCTGCAAATCAGTCTAACCACATCAGGCATCAACAGTTAAACTATTATAAAATAAAGTAACAATATGATCCATACAGTTGAATATAATTATCTAAAACATATTTATGTTAGTTTGGAAGCTACCTGATCACAAAACGTGAAAAAAAGGTCAACTATTTCTTTTTCATATACCATCAAACTCTACATCATTAAGGAAGCCACAGCTGGGCAAATTCCTTTAGGTTAAGTGTGTGAACCCTTCCCAAATACTGTTGTACAAAGTTACACATCCATGCTGAGTTATTTACCATTGTGTAGTAGTAATCTGCAGTGGGCCAGGGTTTCATTTGCAGGTAACTCAGAGAGGAGCTATGAGACATGGTTTTAAAATCCAGGAAGCATAAACAAAAGGCATGTGCCCATAGTCTGAACAGGAGACTGCAGTTTGTGAAATGTTGTTCGATGAATCAGAAGAGAGGGTAGTAGAGAGATATCTTTCACTTTAGAAATGCTGAGGCACAAAACACAAGTGCTTGTAGTACTTTCATACATGAAATCCTTTCTCTTGTATGTGCATCATGTGTAAACGCAAAGTTTGGATACTGCTGACTATTCGTCTCTGGTGTCCAATGAGTATGACTCCAATTCTTCTAATATCACTGTAAGAGACATAGATAGAGATAAGGGTAGGGGAGAGGAGAGAGAATATGAACATTTAGATCTGGTAAGTAAAAGCTAGGAAATGAAGATTTAGAGACAGTATATATGTATTATGTCAAATTTGCTTTATGAACTTAACAAAAATTGTATAACTGGTAAAATAAGAGTTTAAGCAAAGATATAAATGAACATCAAGAATTTGTAACATTTTTCTTTTCCTTATCCTCTCCTTGAAAATCTATCAAGTCAACCTCAAATTTAAGGGTACAAAGAAACATTTCAAATTCAGGTACCAATGTAATGTTCAGACATTTCATAGACCTAAAAGGTATACAATTTAGATAATGACACAACTTTTCGACAGTATTGGAAAATAATATATAGGATAGAAGGTATAATGTAGACTGTATTTAAGTCCTATGGTCATTCAATAATATGAATAAAATGCCATTGTATTATGTTGAACTATGTGAAATTGCCATTACTGTTTCAAAATTATGGCAATTTCATATAGTTCAACCAACCAGCTATCTTTTAAGCACATGTTGAACATTTTTACTGCATCCAGGCAAAGAATCATTTTTGAGACAGTGGAAAAATGTCCAACTTTTATAATATAGAGAAGGACCTCTGACATTACATGAAGATAACATATTATTACAATTATTACATTTGAAGAACTGATTATACAAGATTAGTATATGTGAGTGATAAGTAACTTGCCTAGGTTCACTATGTTGACGTAAAGTCTAGGATGTGAATGAGAGTAATATGTATTTCAGAAAGCATTTACAAACTTTTAAAATACTTATTTGAATTAAACATATTCTTCCAACAGAAAATAGTTAAAAGTGTACTGTCTAATTTCCACTGGAATGATAATCAGAAATGGTGAGGAAAGATATGGAAATGCTATGCTAGCCTTAGGAAATATAGTTGAATCATGGTGTTCTTGATAGAGTATTTGAGTTTGCAATCACCTGAGTGAAGTGTCTGAATGCAATAATAAACCTAGGACTACTTACTCAATGCTCATTCTTGAAATCAGGTCAAAAGTTGTAAACCCTGCTGCCATGAAGTTATTCTTATATTGTCCCATCTTTATAGAATCCAGCCAGTCACCAACTGTGACAAACAAAGGATATTCAGGAACTTCACCAGGAGACTCAGGCATTCTGAAAAAAAAAATCCATTTAAAAGTCAGATAACGCAAAAAAATAAATAGTAAATAAAAATACTTTTTTCCTTTCACAATATTTTTATGTCTAATATTCTCACACTCCATTTAAAAAAATCTCTAATTTTCCATCATATTCAAATTGCCACTTTTATCTGGTCACTTTCAATTGTCAGTTTGTCTTTTTCTGCTTTTTGCTACTATTGGGTTTTATAGATGATATGAGCAGACCCACATCTTGCCAAGTGCTATTTACTCTTTTCTCTTACATATATTTGTATTTTCAAGCATAAGGGTAGCCCAGTATTCATCCCCAAAGGACAGTAACTAGCCACAGGCTGTTCACTCTTACACTTTCTAACCTGCCACTTGAGTCCATGCCCATTGGTCTTTTTTGCATTTGCTGTGATGGTCCCTTCTCCTTTTTACAGTGAATTCACTTATCACCCCTCCATTTATCTGTCTCAAATGTTCAACAATAATTTATTTTTATTAAAAACTAATTTCTCTTGGGGCGCCTGGGTGGCTTAGTCGGTTAAGCGCCCGACTTTCGCTTAGGTCATGATCTCGCGGTCCGTGGGTTCGAGCCCCGCGTCGGGCTCTGTGCTGACTGCAAGCTCAGAGCCTGGAGCCTGTTTCAGTCTGTGACTCCCTCTCTCTCTGACCCTCCCCTGCTCACGCTGTCTCTCTCTCTCCTAGAAATAAATAAAAATATTAAAAAAAAAAACTAATTTCTCTTGTTACAGAGCTCAGTTACATGAATAAAATTTACATACACATCCAAGCATATGGTAAGATAGCCCAAAGCACAGATATTAATATGGCAGAAAACAAAGCAAACTCAATGCCAGGTTGGGTTAACAAGAAAAAGGAACCTAGCACTGATGGATCTTCAAGTGAGTGATATAGATATTTGTATTTTTGTTCCTAATATCTAATGCCTAATAACTGGCATTCCAGTTGGGGATATTTTTATAGTTTTAAAATAAAAATAACATAAAGGTATTATTTTAGAAAGGCTAGTAGATGTGTATGTATTCAGATATAAATACATACATATTTGTGTATGTATATATATGTACATATATGTGTACATAAATAAACGTAATAGTTTTATATAAAGTAAAAATAGAATAAACATGGAAGTCACCTTAGAAATTATAGTAAAATAACTAAGAATTGTGTATTTAACTGACTCAGCCAATAAACTATATTATTCTCCTTACAGAAATACATGAAAACTGTTAAAAATATTTTATATAGTTTTACAAAATACCTGGCAGTAAAAGTGCTATTATAGTATAGTAGTAAGTGTGATTTTTAGCCCTCTAGGGTAATAAATATATCATTTAGAAATTATTAGGTCTAGAGTTTATATTAAATAGTAAAGCAATAACCTTTTTTATGTTTGGTATTTGAGTCAAATCAGTATTTTCTAAGTAATGAAAAGTATTCCCATTAGAGGTGAACCATTGAATTATTTTTATTAGAATACTGAAGGATAATCCAACTTTCATTTACTTCACTTTTAATTTTTTATAAAATTAAAGAATGATGGAATCCATAGAGACTTAACTAGATCCATAGTTTTTAACACTCATACTTGGAATACTTCATCATAATAGTTTTTACCATTCATTTTTGAACTATTTCAGCTTTAACTAGAAATTGATAGTATATGAACAGTTATAATGAAACCACATGAAATAATTCCTCCACTGTGAAGCAGAATGGAGTATGCATGCTATATGATTCTGGTATGGTTCTGTTAAAAATATATGAGAATGGGAGTTATGTTGTAATATTTGTACATAAGGTAAAAAATAAAAATATCTAATAAATGAAATTACCCATAAAATTCTTTAATTTACCCTTAAATTACCAGGCCTTGGGTCTTTAGGTACACAAAAGTCAGAGACATTCTGCATGGCCATGCAAGTTGCCTACTGAGCAACTCATGGAGACTCCAAAAGGGGCCCTTGTTAGTTTTCACGACAGAGTCTCTACTAAAGGCCTCAGGTTCATTTCCTTGGTTTTTCTTTGATTACTACACTGACTTCCCTTTTTCTAAGCTGGGGTCTAGTTGAAGGTGGGGATAAAGGTGAAGAGATAATGAGGAAAAAGAGGGCTTTTGCTTTTAATATATATTTGGAATTTACATAAGCTATATCCATGTATCTGGTAACTACAAAGTGGTCCATATTGAGTCTGGTTACCTTAACAGTGACCTGTACCCTTTTTACTAGTACTCAATCCTGTTGCTGTTTTTCCAACTTGGGAGGCTTTTAAAAGCTACATGTTCTTCTTTTATACAATAAATTGCAATGATATTTTGATTGTAGGCTGATTCATTCAAATTAGTATCAGAACGATTCATGATTTGACCCTAACGAAGATTAGTTGTGTCCAAAGGTTGAAAACCTATCATAGCATCTACAATAAATACTTTTAATTATTGCTATATTTTTTGTTTCCTAAAGGTATTAATATCAATGAGTACTATAAAATAAGCAAAAATTCATATAAAGTACAAAATAATAAAGATATCCATTGCAAACAAAGTTAAACAGAATTTTTAATTATAGCATTTCTCCAAGTCTTCACTATTTTAATGTGCAATGTGAACAAATAAGAGGATTAGGAATAGCTTCTGAATTATTTTCCTAAATTGTCTCACCAGTTTCTATAAAACATAGTGTAAGAAATACTGCTGTAGTAAGTTCACTAAGTTTAAATATCAAAATGACCAGGGTACTCTTATTGCTTATATATAAACAGAGCCACACATGCTAGAAAACTGAATGTCCTGTTTTAAAACAATGTGGCTCCTGTACCTTTTAGTCACTTATCAAAGAAGTTTGTTGAGACTGAACAAAATTAAAAGAACATATTTAAGTGACATTCCCTTCATACTCCTATCCCATTCTTGGTTCACAAAGTTAGATGACTTCCACTTCAATCTCCTGAGATAACTCTCGAATAACTCTCGAGATTTCACAATTTCATGTAATTGGTGAGTGAAAATGTAATTTGCTAATTTTATGTCCTTAGTATAGAAAGGTCAGGGAAGGACATTCTGTATACTAAAAGACTTAAATGGCCTATTTCTCTGTTGAAAAGCATTTACTATTTGCTCCCAGAATGTCTCAATATCATAATTCCCTTTCTTTCTACACATCTTTAGTAACCTAGTTACTCTTTGGCCTTTCTATGACTGCATTGGCAGTTGATTTAGTAAGGTCAGGGTCCCCTCATTGTTCATAGCCACTGTGCAATAACTTTTCTTTCACCTTATCTTATAATGAAGTTGAAAAATGCTGCTATTTTCTGCCTTTGAGGGCTGGGTACCATCACCTTCACATGAATTCTCTGGAATATTACCTAATAAACAATAAATGCCCTTTCTTATCAACCATGTACAATGATAAATTCAGTCTGCTATTTGCTGAGCACATAGAAATTTCTGCTATTTGGTGATTAGTGGGAACTGCCCACCTGAGAAATGTCTTTACAGCAAAATCTGCAGCTCACATTGAAAAAAAAAGTACATATTATAGAACAGAAGGTCAAGGGTCTACAACTTTCCTCAGAAAAATGAGGAAGGGGTAAAGTTAGGAAATTCTAAATGTATAAATAATGGTCAATTTATTTTAGAGACAGGACTGGAATATAGGTAGAATAGGTAATGATACAGCTTAAAGTTTAATAAATATATACTTGTAATACATCTAAATGTATACAATTAAGTAACCCTGAGAGGGCCAATAATTCTTTACTCTAATGAACCCTTTGAGTTCACAAAAGTACTAGTCTTTTAATTTAGAAAGTTCTCATATAGCTAATCAGTAGGTATCAAAACTGCCAGTAAAAAGCAAGATTTTTATGCTCAAAAGTTTTCCACATTTTATATTTATGATTCAAATATAACAGTAATATATTTATTGAAAATAATTCAAGAAAGGTTGTACTTTGAGAAATACTATTGCAAGGTAAGATCTTGTTTTAACATGAAGCCATCACATGCTTAACAGCTTTTCTCTTGCCTTTTTACCCCAGCTCTTACATCTTCCCCCAGTTCTTACATTTTTATATGGTTAGCAGAACTGTAAGATAGGGTTCATTCTATTTTATATTGCTTTTATTTCACTTCTTAATATTTTACATGTTTTAATAGTATTCAAACATTAAATGAGTATATAATATTCTATATGTTGATGCTTAATAATTTGATTCCCTGAAGTTAGACTCCTAGATGGCTCACAAGATTCTTTTATTACAGATGACTACGCAGTGTTAAAACATGTATCTTTTTGCTTTAGTTGAATTACTTCCTTGGGAAAAACCCGTAAGACAGAAGAATTTTTTTTAAATAGTTAAGTTAAAATTCCCTGATGGCTGGGACCATTATCTCAGATATCTTTTTATTTTCTGTAGACCTCATCACAATGCTGAAAGTGTTTTAGGAATTTATTAAATAAGTGAAGATTTAGACTCGAATATTCTCTATAGAAAAGTTTGGTCCATTACATAATGACTGACTCATGATGAATGATCTTTTTTCATTTAGTTCCCTTAAATCGAAGAGTAAATGCCTATTGATATAATGGTCAATCTATTAAAGAAAACATTGTTTATTTAACTTGTTCCTTGGATTGTAAAATTTTTGCTTCTCTCTGCCTTTATAGGTTTCAGAGTGGAGGGAGAGGCAGCTATTGGTGGAGTGAGGTAGCACATAACTGCTGTATTCAACTTACTCAATATCACAGCTTTTATATGAGTTTATGATCTCATAACCCAGGGATTACACTTCACACTATTTAGTCAATCTATAAAATAATCTTCTAATACATGCCAGGAGCCGAACCGGCCTCTCTGGATGGCAGTCACAGCAAGGGTATGGTAGCATTTGCACAGCTCCTGCCATGAGAAATGAAAACTGGTGTCTCCTTCTGCTACTACTGGCTCATGTTGGAAATGAGGCTGCTGGTATTGACCAGGTCTCACAATATTCCAGATCAGACCGTTATTCCCCACACAGATTGCTCATAAGGAAAGGCGTGTCCCTGCCTTTTCCAAAGAGATTTCAGATGAAAACATTGTGGATAAAAGGCTCTTCCTATGGGCCTTGCAGATCCAAAACTTAACATAATAAAAGGGGCTTGAGTTTGGCCCTGAGACAAAGAGCCTAATTTAGAGTTAAGGGCAAATATCCACCCCCACCCATTTGCTTCTGCTTGGAGCATTTTTTGGCCTTGAATATGCTGATTACTCCCTGTGAAGGAACCTATTGAGGAACTTCTTCTTTTGTGATTATGAGAGCAAAGGTGTTCCCTGAAAGACCTGTTTTTCTTGATACTTCCACCTTAAACAAACAAGCTGTTGACCCCTGCCCACAGAGAACTTCACCCTTTTTATGCTGAAAACTTTTTCTGGTATGCTAAAGATGCCTTCCTTCCCCATAGGATAAGCATCTAAATCCCCTACCTTAATCACTTTTGTAAAAGTTATGCATGAGTCTTCTACAAATCTATGTTCCAGGAAATTCTTACATATCAAAAAAGTCTGTAATCAGAAACCATTGTCTAAGGCAAATGCCACTTCTGTACCCTCCCCCAAGCACTTAATGATAAAATAAAGTTGAGCTCCAGTCAGAGGAGAGATGACTGCCTGCTGATCAGAAAGAATCTCGGGGCTCTCTCTCTCTCTCGCCGACACCGTCCATCCTTCAGGGACCCCTGGACCTGCCGGAGCTGGCGTCTGACAAATACATAAATTATCTACCTAAACTCTGAAGAAAGAATTTATTTAATCAGATGAAAAAGAGGGGTGCATGGGTGGCTCAGTCGATTAAACATCTGACTTTGGCTCAGGTCATGATCTCATGGTTAGTGGGTTCAAGCCCCGCCCTGGGCTCTGGGCTGACAGCTTGGACCCTGGAGTCTGCAACCGATTCTGTGTCTCCTTCTCTCTCTGCCCCTCCCCTGCTACTGTTCTCTGTCTCTCAAAGGTAAATAAGCATAAAAATATTTTTAAAAAAGCAAAAACTTTGTTCTCTCTACAATTAGCTCTAATAGTAATCTTGAACACAAGTTAAATTAATAAAAGAAATTTGATATTCTTTAAAAAATTTTAAAGTATGATTTTGTTCAAAATGCTATTAAATCTCAAATGCATAGAGCCATGCAATATATTTTATGTCTATTTCATGCTTGGGTGATAACTCATGGTTCCAAACAATCTGACTCTACAGTGTTCTATTGTTGGGAAGATGAATTACTTTTCATCAGCCTTTTATTTTCAGTAAGTCTTAAGGTATTTTTAAATTGATATGATTATTTAATTCTCATAAGGATGATAACTTGTGGAAAGTAAGAAGGAATGAAAATTTCAATATTGTAGATGTGTTTAACATTAGGAGGAATAGACAGAGTAGGAATAATACTGCTTTAAAGATCTCCCATAATTCTAAACACCCAGTACATCATCCCTATAGCCAGAGTGATAGATCAGGGAACCTCAAGGAAAGCCTATTTTTGTAAGAAAATAATATAGGGTCAGAAATGGATTTCTTATCACATGCTAAGTACAGTTCATTGGCAGTGGTTGTCAAAATATGGTCTTAAAAAGGATACTTTGGCAGCATTTGGGCTCAGTGGGAAAGAATGTTGTGATGATTAGTAATGTCTACCATAACAAGGAAAAGAAGGAAAGCATATATTTGCCAACACTGGAAAAATTCAATCTACAAAATGCCTGAGGATATCATTCCTGAACTATGTTGCTGCCATATCTTCCTCATTTCTCTATTTTGTTGTAGTTACTAGTCTTTTCTTTCTTCAAGTAATGTTCTTAAAGTGGCTGAACATTGTAGGAGGATATTGAGGGGATATATGGACTATATGTTTGCTAATTATTACCATGAATGAAGACATATACTCTACATCCTTGTATTTGCTTTGTAGAACATAAAATAACAGGCTGTGCCCCACTGCAAATTATTTTTGGGCTTTTAATATACTCCATCTAGGAAGTCTGATTAGTTTAGGGAAAACCTACCTGGAAATGTAAAAAAAAAACCCAACAACCCTATTTTCCTATATTCATATTTCTGAAATAGTGCCATATTGGGAAAAATCTCGACATTTTGCATGCTGTGTAGTGGAAAGAACAAGGGCTTTGTGTTTGGTGGGCCTTGTTAAAATGCCCAGTCCACTAATTACTTGAACAAGGGCTTTGTGTTTGGTGGGCCTTGTTAAAATGCCCAGTCCACTAATTACTTGCCGTACTCTTTGAGTCTCCATTTTCTTATGTGAGGTATGGGGATAATTATAGTGAGGAGTAAATGAACTAATAGATAAAAGTACCTAACACAATAACTGGCACACACCAGGCTTTCAACAAATGGTGGTAATAGTTATTATTGATGATATATATTGGGATTTTTATCACCATTAGTATTGGCATTAATATCAGTATTATCAGTATGCCAACAGTTCATGTGAATTAAATTTAGATTTTCTAACAAGGTAGAAGCTTCACATTTCCTGATTAACATTTAATATTCTGGCTTCCCTCCCCAAAGCTTTACCAATCAATCCATTACAATACTGGTTTTGGCCAGCCAGTCATTTGTGACATGGAAAATACCATTAAGAGTTCTAGTTATGAAAAATTAAACAAAACCAGTTTGTCCATGACTTGGTATATAAAGATAAATGATTTTAGCACATGCTGATTATGTATAGCTTAGATGGCATTGAGCAAGATCTTTTCAAAGTGAATGGAAAATTTTATATCAAATTGTTGAAAGTTATTGCCCTCAGAAGACAACATTCCAAGTTCTTTATGAACGGGACAGAAGACGTGGCACCATTTAATCTTGTAATGTTTACTTGTGGTTCTCTAAGCAGAAGTTCTTAATTTTGATACTGGTTTGAACCTTTTCCTACCTTCATTATTCACATATCATGAAGCCAAGTAGATAGCCAAGTGCTTGAAAGTTCAACAATAGGAAGGAAAGTGGTGGTTTCAGTTTCTAACAGTTAAAATATTCTAAGATCCCTAACTATAGCCCAGTGGGTAGTGAGAATATTCCTAAGTGTCTTGAACTTGGCAGAACATGATTTCTGAGGCAGGTGACTATCACATATTGGCCCACTGGATCAACAATTGCCCATGACTGAATGCCACCTTTTTATCTGATGTTGTCAAAAGAACCCATCATCTGTAAAATTTTTTGTCAGTGCTGGGGATCTAAAACAGGGACTGGAGAAAAGTGTTATTCTCTCATCATATGGCAGCACTGTCCAAAAAGGCACTGGGCAGCTGACTTCAACCTAGGTTACTCAGTCTGTGGCAGTGAATGGAGGAATCAGAGGTGAGAGTTGAAACATTTGGAGAATGAATGGTAGAATAATGTGGGTGAGGTGGGGGAAGGGTGGGATGGGTGAAGGGATACCCATATAGGCATCAGTCCACTTTATACTATTAAACCACAGGACCTCAGATGTAACCCTGGACTCCAGGGAGTATGGGTTGGGAGTATGCTTGACGTGGGATTCAGAGTAGCTACAGAATTTACTGTGAGGGTTAGGGGAAAGGGAGCAAGAGGGGTTTCAAAGGTCATGGCCAGGCACTGCTCCTAATGCCATTCTCCACATAGCTTTGGCCTCAAACTGGACCTTTTCTCTCAGGGTCTGTGCACCATGTGACAGCTACTAAAACTTCTTCAAAAGGAGGTTATAAGGCAACATTGCAGAATGAATAAAAGTGAAGGTAGTATGAAGTTCACATTTATAAAAGGATGACTGCCTATATTATAAGGTATTTTTACAAATTATTTTTTAAAATCAATTGTATTTAAAGTTATACTTTTTTTTTTTCTATAGCCGGAATATAGAATGCTTACTTTATTTTTTTCCCTTTCTTTTTTTTTTTTAACAAATAGTTTATTGTCAGATTGGTTTCCATATAACACCCAGTGCTCATCCCCACAAGTGCCCTCCTCCATGCCCATCTCCCCCCCTCCCCCACATCCATCAGTCCTCAGTTTGTTTCTCAGCATTCAAGAGTCTCTCATGGTTTGCCTCTCTCTCTTTCCCCCACCATTTCCCCCCTTCTTTTCCCCCATGGTCCTCAGTTAAGTTCCTCCTAATCCTCCTATACGTGCAAACATATGATATTTGTCCTTCTCTGCCTGACTTATTTCGCTCAGCATAACACCCTCAAGGTCCATCCATGTTGCTACACATGGCCAGATTTCATTGTTTCTCATTGCCATGTAGTATTCCATGGTATAGATAAACCACATCTTCTTGATCCATTCATCTGTTGATGGACACTTAGGCTCTTTCCATGTTTTAGCTATTGTGGAGAGTGCTGTTATGAACTAAAGTTATACTTCTATAATATTGCTATGTTCACTTATATATTCACATAGTTGAGGAAGAGAGAAAGTAAAAATGTTCAGAATTGTAGAGCTCTGAATATCCCTATGAGAGTGTGCCAGGCATGAGAATATCAGCATTATTTAGAGGAGCTGCTCCAATGAAACCTTTCTCTGACCAACATTTTTTCTATTGGGTGCTCTGTCTTTTGAGAAGAAAAAAACAGATATAAGATTTACAAAATTTCTGATATGCTGGTATAAAATTATTGAGCTGTGGGTTTCACAGCTTTCCTCATCCCCTTTTGTTGCCTTAATTTCTTCCCCTCTTACTATTCTGTCAAAAGAAAGGATAAAATCTTCTCAGGTGAATTCTTGAGAAAAAAAGCAATTAGAGTAGAATAAAAACCATAGGGACCCTAGTGGATGTGAGAGTTATGTCAGTATAAAAGTGTGGGAGAAACCTGGGAGTCTGGGAATACTTGAGTGTTTAATAGAGTACAGAAGGGTTTAGTCAGAGTTGCTGTGGATTAGACACTTAAACTCCTTTACTTGTTTGAGAGATAAATGGGAGGAAAGATGAAATTCTACTCTCTGTCATGTTTCTTTAAACCAACATCACTCGGAGACAGATGACTGGGCTTTGGGACTCAGGGGATGAATGGGGTACTTCATAAAACAAACCACGTGTTCTTCAGCTAACATTGCTATCTTTCATACCACTTCTCTTCTCCTTAAACAGTCTCAGCTCTCTGAGATCAAGGACAGGGTGGATGGGTGGCATTGGAGGTGAAGGGGTAGAAAAGGGTAACCTGCTTGGGCTGCTGTGAAAATAAGAAAGGTGATAATGGTTTAGGGCATAGTACCCTTAGAACCCTGGTTCCTTTTGTTTCTCAAACAAAAGTGTGTGTGTGTGTGTGTGTGTGTGTGTGTGTGTGTGTGTGTGTGTGTGTGTAAGGCTCCAGGCTCCCAGTTGTCAGCAAAGGGCCAGAGGCAGGTCTCAAACTCACTAACTGTGAAATCATGACCTGAGTCGAAGTTGGATGTTTAACCAACCGAGCCAGCCAGGCACCCCTCAAACGAAAGTACATTAAAAGCAGTAAACACTAGCACATCTATCTTTGTCAGAAACAAGGATAGCAAATCAGTCACAAAAAACTTCATTTGGTCACCTAGAGATTAGACTTTGAAATTGAATGAAACCCCCAACTTTATATAAAGTATGCAACCCTTGTCCATCTGTGGTAGCAGATGGCCATTGGCTGGCCTTCCTCAGGATACTGCACATCCTGTTAAACCATAAATTTCTGGCCCTAAGACACAAGGCCTTATGTTGACTTTACCTCAGGAGCATTTTGACATTTTGGCATTTTCTCATTTTAGAGTCTTCATCATTATTTTCTAAATATGGTAAACATTCATAAGATTGAAAAAGCAGGGAAGAAATGGTTTTATCTACTTTTCTTCAAAAAGAAGGTTCTTACCTGTCTGCTTCCACAACCATAGAACAGTTAGAGAGCTCTGTTGATGGGCACTGGCTGTGGGGTCCGTTAACCCTATACCACAATGAGAGGCCCAGATTAAATGAGTTCAGTTTAGAGATAACCAAAGTTCTTTCCCATTAATGCACACTCACTGCATGATCTCTTTCTGTTAGCGCTTTCTCTTTAATGTCAATGCATGCCCATCGCTTCAATAAAACATATAAAAAACAAAAACCAAGAAACATTTTCTCTAACTACATCTCTTTCCCTTCACAGACAGGCTTCTTAGTGCTTTGTATTGCTCTTCTCTCTGACCTCATATTTACTCCTGCTCCATTGCAGCCTGTCTTACACAACTTTATTCCAATGCTCTTGCTAAGGCTACACATAAATACCTGACTGCTCTGTTGCTAAATTCAATGGGCCCACGTCACTTTTTATCTTACTGAAGCTTTGTGAAGACTTGGGACATTACAGTCCTTGAAAACTCTCTCCCCCACCCCCCCACCCCTTTTTTTTTTTTTAGCTTCTATGATACTGCTCTTTCCCTGCTTTCATTATTACCTGTCTGGTTCTTCTTTCTCAGTCTCCTCTGGGTATGTTCTTTCAGTTTATTTCTTAAATCTTGGTGTTTCACTCTCTCCCTGTGTTAATTTGCATATTTTATAGTCTGCATAGGTCATCTTAACTATTCATGAATCTTCATATAGTTTCTATGTTGATGATCTTCAAATCTTCGGCCCAGATCTGTCCACCTGAGTTTCAACCTACACATATAATTGCCTATTGGACATCTCCACCCACATGCCCCATAGGCACCTTCAATTCAGCTTTCTTGAAATGGTCTAATTTCTATTCTGAAACCTTATCCTTCTTCCTCTCTCTCTTAGTGGTAATACTATCAGCCAGCTTGTCTAAGAAAGTAACTTTGACAGAATCCTTGATTCTTTCTCTCCTCCTCCCTTCAAATTCAATCGGTGACCAAGACACATTTTTTTCCTTGCCTGATAATAAATCCATTCTCTTATCTCCTGACCCCAAACTTATTCCCATTTCACAAGTCAGGCCCTAATCTTTTCTAGCTTGAGTTTCTATAAACATCTGTCTCTGTTTCCAGTCTTGTTCCTTGTTTTGCACCCAGTTTAACCAACTCTAGGGTGATCTTGCAGAAATGTAAATGTGATCATGCCATTCTTTTGCTTAAAATTCTTCAGTGACTGCCATTTTATGATAAAATCCTCAGTTCTCCTCCTCCTCCGCTGCCCTTTACTGCTTCCTCTGTTGGACTACTTTAGGGAAGATGGGCTAGAGTAATAGTTTAATCTCTAGCTATTTCATGCTTGGCTTCACTTTACTGAAGCTGCCAATTAGTGATTTAGAAGCGAACTCTTGTGTGCTCTGCTGTGAACTGAGGCCTGCTTTAAGTAGTCCTTGAAGAGCCTTTGGCCTTATTATTATTAAAAACCTGCACTGACTTGAACCTGTGACCTAAAGTTGAACATCTGTATATCCTGTTGACTGTCCCCTGAATTAGGATAGTGAGCTTTGGAAATACTTTTGATATTTCTAAGTCCAATCTGGCCTAAATAAAGACACATATTCTCAATTTGATAATATTTTTAATGTAATCTTTTCGGACATAGAGAGTAGTGTTTCTTTTTGTCTACACTCCCCTCTTCTTATAATTGCTTTTTAGAGAGAGTAGATCTTTTCAACTCTACTGACTTTTATAAAATGGTATATGAGCACCTTCACTTTCTTGTCTTGTCATCTGTCTTTTTCTGGTTTTGGGAATGGAAAGTAACAACATTTGGGTGTGATCCTATCAGAAGGAAACATCCTCACTCCTGGCTGATTCACAAATTGCCCCTGTCTTGCTTGCCATTTCAAATAGAGGACAGAAGATAGAATGGACAAGAAAATTAAAGAGGCTGTGGATACACACCAATTCTACTTACAGAGGCAAGGAAGGATCAGTAAATAAAGAAAAGATATGCAAATATCAAAGATAACCACAGGTTAAAAAAATATCTATGTATATAAAGAAAGTAATTCATTAAGATTAGGTATGGGGAGTACAAAAGGAGAACCTGTTTTCTTTAGAAAAAATCCTTTTAACAATGTTAATAAATTGCTTTTTCAGCTGATAAATAAAATATGGTTTGTATAAAATGTTCTTAAAGGTCATCAACTAGACAGTTATCACAGTGAACTTTCTCCCCTCTACCTCTTAGTCTTGTCTATAGCCTGAAGGAAATGATTGTTGAGGGGGGAAAATCAACACGATGCATCTTACACAAGGATGTCCTCCACCAGGGTGTGAAGGGCACTGGGATTGCGGATCAGTTTGTCAAGGAAGCTGACGATGTCAGTAAATTTTGGTCTGTGGTTTCTCTCCTTCTGCCAGCAATGGAGCATCAGCTGGTGTAGAGATGCTGGACAGCCCATGGGAGCCGGAAGTCTATAACCTTCTTCAATGGACAGAATGACCTAAATGCAAACATACATAGGTTAGTCTCTTACATTTTGGAACAAATAACAGAATATATACTAAATTATAATTCCTTTTTATACAGCAAGTAGAGGCCAAAATTTTGGTAAACATGAAAATTACTTGTGAGTACAAGCAGCCCAAACAAACAAAAAATACACAAGTTGCAAGTATCTACATTAATATCTGCTGAGAACTCTTTGAGGAAAATATGTTTTTAAACATCAGGGGCATTCAGAAGGGAGGTTAAGCTTCATCACAATTTTGAGAAATAGTTCATGTGTGATTTAGCTGGGATGTCTCAAAACCCAATTAGGACATCAGAAAGTCAGCATTAGATTGATGCATTTTGTGCAAACCACCTGTGGCAAATGTTGTAAGTAAAATTATACCTCTGCTAAAGCACTGAACTCCTGAGTCATTTTTTATCCTTTTATAATAATGTCTGTGTGTATTCTTTTGCTGGTTAGCATTCCTTCTTTTTCTTAATTGCCTATTTAATTTCTCTTTGCTTACTTCTGGCTGCTTACTTCTGGCTTTCCCTAGTCTGACACTGATGTGATTATGAAGTCCTTCAGAACTTGTAGGGCCATTCAATCCTTAAAATCCTATCAATGGCTATCTTCAGGCCACAGAGTGTTAGGGTCACTCAGCCTGAGTATCCTTGGGGGCAGCACTGTTCAGTTGAACTTTTTGTGATGACAGAGATCTGTCCAACATGACAGCAAGTAGTCACATGTACCTGTTGAGTACTTGAAATGTGGCTAATAATACTGAGGAACTGAATTGTGTGTTTCAGTTCATTTTAATTAATTAAAATTATTTAAATAGCCACATGTGGCTAATGGCTACTTTACAGTGTGGCTCTAGTGAAAGGAATCTCTAGAAGAAGTCAAAATTAAGATTAACATGATGATAGAAAGTTTTTTTCCCTTAGGAAATCGCATTGAAGATAAAGCAGGATTGTCATCTATTTCAGATACAGCGCACCTGAGAATTTCCTAATAATATCATATAATTGACTCTGAATTTATACAGCTTATTTTTTTTTATGAAGTGTTCAAAGGATTCATGTGGCCCTTTATTCTCATATCATCTCTGGAAGAAAGACAAAGAAAAGGGTTCGTTCCTCATTTTTGAGGTGGGAAACTGAGGAACAGACTGATAGATAAAGACAGGCACAATTCAGCCTCATCCCTCCTCTTCATCAACATAGAAATACAAAAATGCAAGTGCTAATACTTTTAACAAAAGACCTCTCTTTACTATAGCAATAGCTACATGATTTCTTGAATTTGTAAAAATATATCTTAATTTCTTTTTTGATGGACACTATTGGACAGGACTCTGAAATATACATAATTTATGCTAGAGGCAGTTTGTAAAAAAGGAGAAATAATATGCCTTCCAGAATTTCTTAGCTGCTAAGCGTCAGCTTTTTTGTAATAGGGGATTTCTCATAACTCCATCAGTGTCTTTGTGACCAGAACATTTTAACCCATCAGAATAATAGTGTTTTTGTATTCATTTTATCCCACTATTGAACAGAACTTTTTTTTTTTTAAACTGTTTTCTGATTATTTTTGCTACTGACTAGGCTTGGGTTTTAAGATATTTTGCAACACACTTTAGTATAAGATAGGATGTGTGTAAAAATGCTTGCACATATCAAAACTACTGTGGAGAGTTTTGAAAAGTAACTAAGAAAAATAGGATAGAAAAGGATATGAAAATGCTGATTTGAAGGGGCACATGCACCCGATGTTTATAGCAGCACTATCAACAATAGCCAAATTATGGAAAGAGCCCAAATGTCCATCAATTGATGAATGGATTAAGAAGATGGGATATATTTACACACACACACACACACACACACACACACACACAACTGAATATTACTTGGTGATGAAAAAGAATGAAATCTTGCAACAATGTGGATGAAACTGGAAGGTATTATGCTAAGCAAAATAAGTCAGTCAGAGAAAGGCAGATATCATATGGTTTCATGTGGAATTTGAGAAACTTTACAGATGAAGATAGGGGAAGGGAAGAAAGAATAAGATAAAAACAGAGAGGGAGGCAAACCAAATGATTCTTAAATACAGAGAACAAACTGAGGGTTGATGGAGGTTAGAGGGTCGGGGGTGGGTTAAATGGGTGATGGGCATTAAGGAGGGCACTTTTTGGGAAGAGCACTGGGTGTCATATGTAAAAGATCAATCACTGGATTCTACTCCTGAGGCCAAGACTACACTGTATGCTAACTAACTGAAAGAAAGAAAGAAAGAAAGAAAGAAAGAAAGAAAGAAAGAAAGAAAGAAAGAAAGAAAAATAGGATAGAATTCCATTATAAAAAGACTTTAAAATCCTACCCTAGGAGAGCTGTCTTGTTGATTGACCACAGTTACCTAATTTTAAGTGCATAGAATAAAATAGATGACAAGTAAGGCTACACTTTGAGGAAAAAAAAGTATTAGCTGCTTTTATTGAGTATTCATCATGCGTTAGGTGATTTGCATTTTCATTGACTGCTTAAAATAATTCAGTATAGTAGTTATTATTATCTCTATTATTATTATTTTTAAAGTCTTATTTATTTAAGTAATTTCTACACCCAATGTGGGGCTCAAAATCCTGACTCAAGAGTCACACACTCTACTGACTAAGCCAGCCAGGTGCCCCATATTATCCTAATTCTTACGTGAAAAAAATTTAGACTTAGAGACGTTAGGAAAATTGCCTAAATTCACACAGCATAGATGGCAGAGCTAGCATATAAATCTAGTTCCTTTAGCTTCCAAACTTTTCCTCTGACCATTCCTCAGAAATGTTTTCAGTTCTCATGATAACATCTTTCTTTCCAATTTTATATCAACTAACGCAATTTTAGGAGTGATTGCCATGTTACTTTTTGTCATGGCACCTGGCAATTGGACTTGGGTGCTTTTATTTGGATCCCAAATTTTATATTCTGGGTAAATCAAACACATATTTACTTCACAGTTTGCAAAATGTTATCTCAGGTTGAACAGAGTCATTTCTGAATGCTTCTGAGTCTTGCACACATTTCTATTATCGCTTCTATTACATTGTATTGTAACCATTCATCTGCTTTTCCTCTAAGGCTATACATAGTTGAAAGCAGGAATTATGTCTGTAGATTTTACATTCTCATCATTTAGTATGGTGCCTGACACATTAATAAATGTTATTGAACAAAACCAAAGCTATTAGAAAAAATTTTTGGATTTGTTTTGATAAAATAGCAGATTCTTAGAAAACCCAAAGTTTCAAGCTACCCAAGATGGATTCAGAGTACGAATATGACAGCATTTCAAGTCCCCTCTGAAGGAAGTATTAATAAAAATTGGTGCATGAAGAAGCATTCTCCAAAATGACCTCATGATCTCCCTCTGGCTTGCTTGGACAGAAGCCAGTGACACTAGGGCCAGCTTTTCTCCAGGAAAGAAGGATAGGATTCAGACTCAGCATTCTGTAAGACTGATGGCTTCTTCCTCCTGGCTAGAGAGGTTACTATTTTCCAGTGGCTTCAAGGTCCTTAGTTGACTCTCCTAGACAACTCTCAGAAACAGTTAATACCCAATACCACACTGCTTGGTGCCAAGCAGGCCATTCATATTCTCTTTAGACAAAATTGCTCTCGTAATTGTCCTATGAAAGGAGAGAGTGACAAGAAAGTATGGTCCGTCATCTGGAACCTTTATCCATATGAGTTCAGGACTGTGTCTGGCCCTAGCATGCTTTTCTGTTGGGAGAGTGGGAGGATCGGGAATTCATGACTTTTCTTCTTGGTGACCTCTGACTTTTAAGTTTCCTCAATTCTTTAACTTGTGATCTTGTGAAATCTGTTGAGGCCTGGTTCATGTCATGTGTCAAACATGAAGGGTCCTTATAGGATAATAGTAATAACAACAGTAACAGTAGTGACAATAACACCTAATAGTAAATGAGAGCTCTTGGATACTTCCAGGTGCCAGTTCTAAATGATTTACACGTATCAACTCTTATAATCTTCACAATAACCCTACAAGGTAGGTACTTTCATTATCCCTACCTTACAGATAAGGAATGTAAACATAGAGAGGTTTGACTTGCCTAAGACTACACACCTAAAAGTTCTGGCTTTGAGGGAGCCAAAGATTAAGCAATATGATCCACAAATGGTTAAAAGACAGCAACATCTTTCTAAAAGATTTTTACATTTATTCATCCAAAGATATACATATAGTACAATTGAGCATACTGTCTATAAGACGTAACAAATAAGTAAAAAATACCTGTCTTTAGGAAACCTATATTCTAGTGAAGAAGACTGGGAAATTTGAATACAGTAAACGCCAGTAGAACAGGCAGTTATGGCAGCTTATGGAAGGAATGCCTAAACCAGTCTTGGGAAGGCTTCTCAGAGGAGATGAGCTGGATTTTACAGGACATGTATAAGGCAGTAGAGTCAGCTGGTCAGGCTGAAGGGAGATGTGATCTGATCAGGGAAGGAAAGTATATTCGTTCAGCTAGACTAGAGTCTTCAAAGAGAGACATGGTGAGATTTGAGTCTGAAAGGTTAGGAAAAATTATATTTCTTGGATCATGAATGATTTTGTATGCTACAAACGACTTTTTGCAAAGGGTTTAGGGTTTTAGCAAGTAAATGACACCAGATTTGCCTTTGGAGAGCTCACTCTGGTTGCAGTGGAGTATGCCAGAGGTGGGGGAGGGGCAGGATGCCAGGAGGGGGTCTTGTACAGATCCAGGAGAGAGATCAGGATGGCCTTAGTGGAGGCCTAGGCCATGGTGTACAAAAGTGGACTGATTTGACAGGAACACATGATAGGGTTAAGATTAGATGTGGCAGGACACGTTTTTGGCTTGGTCAACTGGATAAGACAGAGGACATGGGAAAAGAAACAATTTTGGGGCTGGGCACTGATGACCATCATTTCCTATGAGCCTTCTGGTTTCAAATTCAAGTAACATATATGGTACTGTGAGCTTATTATGTGCCTAGGTCTGGACTAGGTGTTTTAACATAGCTCACTTTATTTATGTCTCAAATTACCATATTATGTGAGTATGGTTATCCATATTTTATAGGCAAGAGAACTGAAGCTCAAGTTGATAAATAGATTGGGTCAGTATTGCATAGCTAATAATTCCCTGAAAAATGGACTGATCATCTTGATAGCCTTTGAATCACGGTAGTGGTAGAGAACATTTGTCCTGACTCTTGAGCCACATCCCTGACTTATTCTGCCAGAAGGCGGTCCTGAGCCTCTCTCATGCTCTTGAGCCCACCAGGCGGCACTCTCAACTATGTGTGCATGCCTGCCACAGCCATAGCGCATGCTCAGCTTTCTCTGCAGGGTTTCAGGTCTGCCGCCTACACGACACAAAACTTCATTAGGTTGTCATACAGATGTCTTAGACTTATTTTGTTCAAAACCTATCCCATTCCTCCTTTGGGATTCCTGTCCTTTACAAAGAGTACCTCCGTTCTTCTCGTGACTCAAGGCAGGGATTAAGGAGTCATGAGGATCCCTCTTCCCTGATACTAAAAAGTATCTTAAGTCATGCTGATTCTACCTTCATATATTCCAAACCTGCTCCATTTTAAATTCTCCCTCCAAATGATTTCTTCCCCATTTTGGTAACAGCCTCCTAACTGGTCTCCTTGTCTTCCTTTCCCTTCTCCAATCATCTCCTACAGCACATGCAAAGCAATCCTGACTGTAGAGCTGTGATCCCATCCCTCCCATATTTGAAATTCTGCAGAAGCCTGGCTTCCAGTCCCCACCTCTGGCTACATCCAGACCTTTGCTCTGGCCACCACAAAACATTTGTGCTCTTTCGGCTGGGTGAGCCGAGCCCCTCAAGAGCAGCAACTGTTTCTTTTTCCCATAGGTTTCCAGCATTCAGCAAAATGCCTTGTGAAGTAAAAAAATAGGGCTTCAGGGGCGCCTGGGTGGCTTAGTCGGTTAAGCGTCCGACTTTCGCTTAGGTCATGATAGCGCGGTTCGTGGGTTCGAGCCCCGCATCGGGCTCTGTGCTGACTGCCAGCTCAGAGCTTGGAGCCTGCTTCAGTCTGTGACTCCCTCTCTCTCTGACCCTCCCCTGCTCATGCTGTCTCTCTCACTCCTAGAAATAAAAAAAAAAAAAAAAAAAAAATAGGGCTTCAATTGTCACATATGTGATCTATGAAAACTGTACTTTATAGGTAGCTTGAGAAAACCTATATTAACCTTTATCTTCATAAACATGTCTTTTGTGAGTAGTTTTGTTTTATAGGTGTTTTCTGATTCCTTAGTTGAGGACTGACAAAGAAGCAGAAGCATATGGGGTGTTTTGTCTAGAAGACTAATTGAGGTTTGTTGTGTTAGGATATGAAGGGGTGATGATTAGCTAGAGAGAATTTTGTAACGGTTTGGTTTATGATAGTTGTAGGCTGTCATCCTTTGGAGAAGAATTGTACAAGGTTAAACCCTTATTTAAAAATGCAAAAAGAAAATTAAAATAAGGTGAAAAAATATGGAAATGACTCCAGTAATAATTTCCATGCAGAGGTAGAAGGAATTAGATTCTGTCAGAATTTATTATCTAAAACCTGGCTGGTTATTCTAAATAGACCGTACTGGTTCCTTGTCATCGACAGTGCAATTTTTAGCAGCCTAGAATCAACATAAGGCTCTGCTGGGGCACGTAGCAGACTGTTCTGTTCTTGCTGAATCTGATGAGTTTTCCAATTGTGTTGACAGTTTCTGAATCAAAGCAGGCAAGGTGCACCTTTTATTAAACCAGGCAAACAAAAAGTAGACAGTCAATATGAAGATGCTGAGACATCCCTGAACAATACCATTGAACAAGGACCACTCGGGTTGTGCAGGGAATCACATTTTTGCTTTATAAAACTGCTGAGTACCTCCAAAAAGAGGCACACTGAATTTAGTTATTCATACTTTCTTTTAAAAGAAACTGTCTCAAAATTTTAGTCTACTGAAATGTATACTAGTAAAGGAATGTGAAATGATTTTATTTTTATCTTCTCTCTAAATATTTATCATTGCTTTGTGGAAAACCTATAATTTTAGGTAAAAGGGGGAAGGTGAAGCAAAGGGTCCCAGTATACACTCACTTTCTGTGATAATGATTACTTATACATATTAGGACTTTGGATTTGTAATACAATAATACTGAAAACCCTGACAATCTATTCTCCTGATATGCAATATAAAGGTTGCATCTACATGGGAGAGAAAAAGAAAGAAGGAAAGAAGTGATCATAAGTAAATAACATTTTTAATCTTATAATTTTCTTTTTCAATATTTTTCAACCTCTAGGATTTAAAGTTCAATGAAAGACAGTTAAGACCCAAGTGAAATTCAGTGTGTAGTAAGAAAAAAGGGAGATAGAGTGGAGAATGAGTAAGGTACAGGGAGAAAAAAATTTTTTTCAGAGGCTCATTGTAACTTGTAGATCATGAGGGCGTGGAAACCCAAGATTTCCTTTATTAACTGTAAGATGGAAAGTTTCTTAAAAGTCTACACTTGAGGCAGTTCTCAAATCTTACTTTTTGGAACTCACCATAGATTGTCAAGGACATATATAAAATGTAGAGTGTCTGTCTTCAGCAGGTTACCACCCTTTGGACTGTAGAATGAGTGGAGAAAATGGAGAACAATATGAACCGTAGAACTCTCCAAGGTGAAAGTTTGTTGATGGTAAGACTTGCCACCTGGAAAAGCTTTTACCCCTAACAGTGAAAGTCACGCTTGTTAAGACAGATAACTAACCCATTATATGTAACACTGGTTCAGTTTGTAAGTCATGGAAAGAGTATTAGTGAAGGCATCACCTGAACTGCATCAAAGTCCTAAACTGTCAGTAACAAACTCAGTAGTTGGGCAAGTCTCTGTCTCCTCATTAAGGAAGAAAAAAGAACTGGATTTAGTACTTGCAAGAGTACCTTTCAGCTCAAAAAGCTGCTTCTAGAGTCACTGGAATTGCAGTCTTAATCTGCAGGACCTTTGGTAACATCTGTACATCTTGAGTTTCTGTAACCTCTACCTCTAGATTTGGCCTTCATCGAAAGGTCTGTTGCTCACAGAGTTCCAAATGCAGGTAGACAAAACTCCAGATAGGGCCAGAGTCTGTCCTGATAAACTAAGACTAAGAAGCTATGGAAAAATAATTTATGAGTACAAAGAAAAGGGAGATTTTTAAAATGTTCTCTTTGTAAATGCTGCAAAGAGAGCAAAAGATGTAATACAAATTTTGAGAGCTAAAGATTGTAAATATATTTTCATATATAAATATATTCAAGGTATAATTAATTTTTTATGAAAACATTACTGGCATGTATACATTTTTCACCTTTGTGGTTGTTTGGTTAGAAAAGTTTCCCTTGATTACACCGTGGTAGTAGTATATTGGTTATTGGTTTCCTCTACTTGGAACTTTACCATTTGAATTATTTACAATGGTGATTGATTGCCTTTTATAATATCTGCTATTATTCTTGCCTCTGTAGCAGACATGCATCATGCTGGTGTAATTAGTATGACTTTAATTAAAATGTTGCTATTGCCTATGTACCAATAGTAGGAATTATTGAAAACTTGAGAAAAGGAAGGCCATTTTGACAATTACCTTGGTAGAGTACATACTCAAAGAAATGTAAAAATTCCTTCAGTAACATGGAAAAGTTGAAATAATGGGAATGGGCCTTTAGCAATTTCCTGTATCTTACACAGATCATTACACAAGGACCATTACATAATAAAGAAGAGCTTGGAAAATCTAATCAGGGACAAATATTGGAAGTGACTGGACTCTCTGAGTCATAAAATCATACTGCATTTCTAGGTAAGTGGATTCTACACATCCACCATTCTTGGCTGAAACATTGACGTATAATTGAAAAGGTTAAAGAATTATGAGGACAAACAAGAAATATGATAAAAGGTTATTTTCTTCCTTCATAAATTTTGAAAAAAGGAATCAATTCAGATAAGGTCAAAAGGTTCTTTTCAACCACATCACCTATAAAAAGAAAACCCTGGAGATAAACTCCAATTTTGTTTCTTTAGGTAAGATTCAGAAAGCAATCTAAAGAAAAACTCATTATTACATAAAGACTTTGAAAACTGAAGGGAATAAAACCCCACAGAAACACTGAGACAGCATTATATTTCCTTGTAAGCTTCAAATGAGATGATCCCTGATACTAGTTCTCTTTCTGGGAAACTGAACTAGCTTAGTAGCATATGTCTAAGTGATACCACACCCAGGAGACACTTGGATTTCAAGTTGTTTGAAGGAGACTTTTTTTTTTTTTTTTTTTTTACAGCATTATGTCAAGGAAAACACTATAAACCAAACCAAACCAAACTCAAGACTCTGGTCTTGTGTTCAGATCATTAGTTTGAGCCAAGTCACCTCTCATTTTTGTGGTGTTAGTTCTTTCCCCTACATACTAGCTCTGTGGGGATTTGGTTATTCAGTGTTTCCTGATGTTCATGTTTTCCTTCCATTTTCTTCTGTTAAGCACACTACACAGTGTAAGTGTTGGGAGAACTGCAGTGCCCTTGATGTCATCTTTGGAACTTGCATAGCTCCTAGCATTACATTGTACTCCCACTGTATAATAAACAATTATTTTCAACTTGAATGAAAATAACAGAAAACATGACCCAGCAGTACCTTAAAAACAAAACAAAAAGCTAGAACACAGTAAGGAGTTGAACACCTTCAATACACCTGTGACACATTGCTGGTAGTAGGCTAAATTTGTCCATCATTAGAATTTGATTTTAAGCTACTGCTGTATATATTTTTGAGAAATGTTATAAAATGGTACATTTCATAAATTTTTAATATCAAGACCCAGAACACTACAGAAAATATTTATAATTCCAAGAAACAGCGAATCAATCTGCATTCTTTTGCTAATAGAAAATAATGAAAACCCTTCTCATATGACAGAGTGGCCCACGTAATTAAACATGCTTTGGTTTCATTATGTAGAACTTGCGTGGTATAGAGATTACTTTGAAAATTAGACTTCCACAGTATAGTTTAGAGGGTAAAAGCACACACTTTGGGGGCACCTTGGTGGCTCAGTCGGTTGGGTGTCCAACTTTATTTCAGCTCAATACGATCTCATGGTTTGTGAGATCCAGTCTTGTGTTGGGCTCTGCACTGACAGCATGGAACCTGCTTGGTATTCTCTTTTTCCCTCTCTCTCTGCCCCTTCCCTGCTTGTGTGCATGCTCTTTCTCTCAAAATAAATGAATAAACATTAAAAAACACATGCACTTTGGAGGAAGCAAGGGGCTTGAACTTAAGTTCTACTAATAACTAGCTAGTAACCTCGGGTAAGTTATTTAAACTTTCTAGAAAGCTTTAGTTCTTTTACCTAGAAACCGGAGTAATAGAGGTGAGTAGAGGCTGAGGACACTGCACAGCAAGCCCCTACAACAAAGAATTACTCAGCACAACAGTCAATTGGTTAACAGTTCTGAGGTTGAGAAACCTTGCTCCAAAGCTCTCATGATCTTGGCAATATACCAGCTCCCTCATTAGAACATAGTGATGCACAATGTTAATGTCTCCATGCCCTTTGATACCGTAATAAACAAAGCTGCTCTTGAAAAGTATGTATACCAAAAAAGAACAAAACAGTCTATCTCTGGAGGTACAACTGCTTTCCTTTGGGGACCTCCTCCTTCACTGCATGTGATTATGTGGAAATTGCCAATCACAGTGCTCTGCCTCCCTCCAAAGGCACAGGCTGGTATATAAAGCTAGCATGGCCACTCACAGCATCAATTTCCCAGGCATGGTTTGGTCCAGGTTTGGGCAGGACCCTGCAGAGCCAACCAGAGTCTTCTCTGGAATTGTTATATGAATTTTCACAGAGGAAAAAGGTTTCATTCTGCTGAGGAATGCTGATCCCTGGAGTGTAAAGAATATAACAAAGAGGACCTTTGCAGTAGAGGTCCACTGACCTAGGGAAGCACTAAAAATCCTGCATGGTCCCAGGATTCAGCATCGCTAAATCTTAGTCTTGTGAATGAAAAAACAATTTTTTTAAATTAAGTTAGTTTGGGTTGGGTTTTTTTCATTTAAAATCAAAAGAACGCTGAAGAATAGAGTACGCATGCTTTTTTGGGGTGTGTGTGTATGTGTGTGTGTGTGTGCGTGTACGCGTGTGTGTGTGCATGTGTATGTGTTTAAACTATGTTCCATTCACAGTGTTGTTTCTAACAAAAAAGAAGAAGGCAGTATAGTGACTACTGTGGAATGCATATTCTATTCAGGGACAGGGCTGATATTTACAAATGTCAGAACTTCACTTTCTCATCTACATAGTGGGTTCCTTGAGAGTAGGGACTGGGTTTTCTAGTTCTCCATCCCCATCCCACATGCACACCTGGCCCAGTGACTGGCACATGCTTAATAAGTAACTGCGGAATAGCTAAGCAGATGGCATCTGCTGTAATGTTTGTTAGGCCTTTTATGGACTAATCTTGTATACTCTGTTTTTTCTCATTTCCTTTCCCTAATGTACAATACCACTGACCTTTGGGAGACTCATATTATTCAGTAAAACAGAATCTACAAACTCAGAATTGTTCATTGTAATAAAATATGCCAGGGTCTACAGTATAGAGGGACTATTTTATAAAAAGATCTGAAATTTCCTAAACTCATTTAAAATCATAAAACATGTTAACATTCTGTATTTAACTAAGCCCAAAGCTTAAACTAACCAAAATGCAGTAAAAATATAAAATATTCAAACAGAACATAGTTAGATTTTTATTTTCTAAAATATTACTTTCCTTATTTAAAATGCACCTTGGCAAACATAAGACTATACTTTGACCAAACAAGTGAGAAATACAGAACAAATAGGAAATAACCAACCAGTATTTGGAGAGGAGCAGGTGGGAAAGTTTTGATTAAGCTATTTCTGCTTCCATGCAGAAATCCTGGCTATAGGATCAGTCACAGATATGCTGACTTCCAATATGTTAAGCTAAACAGAATTTCAACTCTTTACAGCAGCAGCAAAAAATAGTCACAAGATACATAAAAGATTTTAGCTCTTACCACTTTCCCCTGGTCTTGTATTGATCTGAGGACCTCAAGAGTTTGAATCCTTCTCCCACCCACAATTTCTTATTCTCCTCCTATTTTTAGATTCTTGCTTGAATACTCTTTGGTAACCACTCAAAGACTTTGAAAATTGCAAGCTTAGTTCCTACCTGGTCCTCAAAAAACAGCCAAGCTCTGGGTTAAGGGAACATTCAGGTTCAGCCTTGTGCTGTGGCATTGGCAATCATGAACAAAGGAGAATGGCCTTAATGTCAGGAGTCTATTACTGGCTGCAGCAGCTTCTCCTGGTTCCAGATATAGTCTTTGTGGCCAAATGAGGTTTAATAGACAGAATCATTCACTAAATGGTCATCTTGGCCACAAATCATCAATATGCATGGCCAGAATGGCTGGGTAAGCTGTTGGACAAGATCCAGGAAGGGAAGGGTTGACAACAGTGTGGAACTCTCCAGGCAACAATTAAGAACGATTTACATGATAGTCTATGTTGGAAATTACTTATTTGGACATTTTCCCCTCAGAGGCTGCTCTCCTAAAAAAATCTGTTTTGTGGTGTGGTATCTCAAATTTGTATCTGTTCTGTTCTGTGGAAGTTCTATCTCATTCTTGGCACCTCCAAGAGATTCTGGAATGTCCTAAATCTCAGAAAAGAACAATTTGAATCATTCCTTTGCTGAGACAAGTATGATAATTTCTTCAGAGAGTATAAAAGTCATAACTTATTATTGCTAAAAGGGACATTAACAACAATGTAACCCAGTCCTTTTAGTGTATTTAAGGCTGAGGCACTTTGAAAATTAAGTGACTTTCATGGTTAAATTATGGTCTACATAATAGATATGGTTATTAAATTGGTGGCACAGTGCACTCCAGCAGGTAAGATGATAAGCCAGGGGGCAGGAAAAATAATGGAACTTCTCTTTATGTTGGTCTTATCTTGATATAAGAAAGATTACTTATATTTAATAAGACTGATTATGACTTTTATGACCGAATGACTTTTATGAATGTATTTGGCAATATATATGATGTATTCAAAAATCAGTGCTCTAGCATTTTTTATCCTCTTTTCATGTTTTTTCTCCAAAGTGTATCTTTCACTTATGTACTTTGTTCACAGTGTATCTCCCTTCTGCTGGAATGTAAGCTCCATGAGGCAAGACATCACTGGTCCTACATTGGGAGCTCCATGGACTGTAAACCAAACCACCAAGAAAAGAAGCAGTTATTTCTTCTTCTCTTTTCCTTGCCCATGGCTTATTCTAGAAGTTTATGAGCATGTCTTCTAAGATCACCATTAAATCATTTACTATAGGATTCTAAGAAAATCATGTTGCTTCTGTACGCCTCAGATTCAAAAGCAAGTTGGACTTGGGTTGGACTAGATAATCTTTTTGGTTCCTTCCAGGAATAACATTTGTTCTCTGTTCTATTTCTAGTTCCTAGAACAAAAAAAGGCACCCAATAAATATTTTTTAATGAATAAATGAATATATTACTGGTACATAATGTGCAAACAAATATACATATGTCAGCTGTGAATGCTCAAGAACTTTTTACCAGTGAGAGTATATTATTTGTAATGTTTGTAGCCCTATGAGTTCAGCAGTTTTTGTTTGAAGCATGCTAGGGGGACTGGTTAAGAGCTAAGTGGGGTATTAATGAAAGAGGGTACTTGAAGTGAGGGCTCTTCTGTGCAGTAAAGACTATAATTCATTGGGAAAAGGATTTTTTTATTCTGGTGATTTGTTTGAATGGCCTATTTTAGGCATGAGAAAGTAGGACAAGTAGGCAAGCATTATTTTGGGCTTAGAGTAGAGCAGGAACTATGGTGACTGAATCCAGGGCTTCCATTACCTTGGATAACAGGTTAAAAAAATGAATTCCTTTGGGGATCAAAGGGGGAAAATTTCTGCTTCTGAGATTCAAATTTTTAAAGTTTATTTATTTTGAGAGAGAGAGAGAGAGAAGGATAGAGAGAATGAGCAGGGGAGGGGCAGAGAGAGATGGGGACAGAAGGTCAAAAGTGGGCTTTATGCTGGCAGCAGAGAGCCCAACGTGAGGCTTGAACTTACGAACTATGAGACCGTGGCCTGAACTGAAGTCAGACACTTAACTGACTGAGCCACCCCAGGTGCCCCTGATATTCAATTTTAAGAAGAACTGGGGAGGAGGTCACAAGTTGCCTCACACAGGGCCTGGTGGCAGAGAAGAGCAATGAAGTCCTTTGGATAAAATTCCCAGAAGAATACTATTCTCTGGGCAAATGGCCTGGATCTCAAAGTCTAAGTTTGGGGAGTGGAGCAGAGGTTGCTTGTTATAGCACACTCTATACCTAAGGGCAGACGTTCTGCATGATCTAGTCACATGGGCTCTCTTCATGATGTCTCTGGAGGACAAAGACAGAATAGTGTGTATGACCTACAACCTGTTGCCATGTAGGTGTCTAGACCTGGCATTCTCCACCGAGTCAGTAGGCAGCTTCAAAAGTTGACACTCTATTGCAGGGAGATAGCCCTAGGGAGCTAACCAAAACCCAGAGTTCTCTATTCCTGGCATTAAAACTTTGTTTGACGCTGGGTGAGTTCTTTAGATACTTGGACAACTTGAGGTTGGGATGGAGTAATGAGGTGTGACATATGGAGGGACTGCCCAAGCAATTGACTAGAAAAAACCAAAGAGATGTGAAAATAGTTTTACTCTGAGTGTGTTTAGAGATTTTCTATAGTTACACCATCTTTTTCACTCTTTTTTTTTTTTTTTTAAACCTGTGAACATTCAGGATCATATTAGAGGTGATTTTCTATTAGCATTGTTTCAGAAAGCATTAGATACTTTGAGGAAGGTAAGTGAGTGGACAAAGTCCAAATTCTGGGATGGAAAAGTGTGAAATTAACATATATTTTTAGTTCCGACAGTACACTTATTTGCATTTTCAGGGTACTTACATTCTCTGACTACTGTTTTTATCTCTTTGGAGGTCATAGAGATCAAATATGTGTTAACTCTCCTGTTATATAATATTATTAATCATCCAGGTAATCTTTATAGGTCAAATAGAAACAACAGAAATTGCATAAAGGGTTACATATCTCAAAAGAACCATATCAAATGTCATATTGATAATACTTTGCATGAACATATTTGCTCTTTTTCTTCTAAGGAATAACTAGTTTAAATTAATTTGCTCTTTACAGTGGTACATTACACTGCCCTAAGGAAAAAAGGAATGGTAAACATTATTTTTTGTTTTTTGTTACTTGTAGATCAAGACTTTTGCATTAGCACAGTCCTGCTGTATTAAAGCAATGGGTGTAGAAGTCTCAGATGTAAGATTTGGACCAGGTATTCACACGACAAAGCCCATCAGCTGGCCCCTGTGACACCAAGGACAGCTCAGAGTGAAAGGTTACTTAGCTTCTCAAACTCAGCCACAGACCCTGAACAGCTCTCAGGAAGATAAAGGCTAATTTGAGTGAGGGCAAAAGCATATCTCCTCCCCAGTGCTAATGTGTTTATACTTTAAAAATGTCAGTTTAACTATTGGGGCACTTACATCTTGATTAGACATTTCCCAATAAGGTCTCTCTCCGTAGGACATGACCTCCCACATGACAATGCCATAACTCCATGCGTCACTTGCCGAGGAGAATTTCCTATAGGCAATAGCTTCTGGGGCTGTCCACCTTATCGGAATTTTCCCACCCTGGAAAACAAATTAGAGATTTCTCAGCTGGTTCACAAGTATATTAAAAAATGAAGTGGCAGTCCAATTAAACAGATTTTGTTAGAAAGATCTAAATACTGCATGATAGCATTGGCATTTTAAATAAAAATAAGAGAACCAGAATAATATTAAATGTCAGAAATATTTTCCTTATAATAATTAACCAGTAAAAACAACTTTAATGGGAAATAAGTCACACTTCAGAAATACTTTACTTGATTCATTAGAGAAATCCATTTTCACTTTAGATTCACACAATTAAACTCACTATCATGTCATTTGAAGAAAGTTCTGGATTATAGAACGTTAACACCAAATATCATTCAACATTCATTAAACACTCTATTACATGTATAAATAATAATGGTAATACATTCTAACTTAATTGAAGATAAACAGTCAAATACAGAACTGAGACATTCTCTGTAATTCAATGTTTATCAGAATTTTCTCCTTCCTTTTTATCTATGATTATACTTATTTTAAATTAAGAAATCCTTTAACATCATACAAGAGCACCTGAGAAAGATAATCTTTCTTTAGAACACTTTAGGCTAGTTCATATTCTTGTTCTTCAGTGTTCAAGTTAACATTTTAACATATTAAAGAGATGAAATTGCATGAATTTAATCTATATTGTTCAGGTATTAAAGTCGACTAATGTGTTATACTTATTTTTTTATCAACATTTATTACGTTTTATCTCTCGAAACACTCTATAAATCCCTTTTTACTGTAATGACAAGAATAAAACAATTCATCCGTTTGATTTACAATCTGAAATCTTTGCGGTGCTGAACAGCAAGCTGAGTGAAAGAGGGCGCCACTGACGCCACTAGATGGCGGAAGAGAACGAGCTGCGCCCGGACAGCGGTGATGGCTTCTGCGGGCAACACAGTGTTTTAACACGATGCACCTCGATGGAATTGTTTCATCATTATCATCATTCCAGGATCACATCATCTGATTCCCCACTGCGCTCAGAGTCTGATGTTAGGGTGAGTGGGGGTGGTACGCAATAGTGGGTTCATTCTTTGGCCCTTGAGGAAGTTAGGTCTAACATCTTTAAACGTGAAGCCATTAATCGAGTAATCTAAACACTACTTTTTTGGTAACCTAAGCACTTAGGTTAGGTTGAAAATAGATTCATCCGAAAGGGGAATAATTAGGTTTCACAAGGCAAATAAAAGCATTAACGGAATCCTCATTTTAAAGACCTATAGCAAGAAAATGTTGAAGGAACCTTGGGATAATACCTTGAATTCAATCCCCTGATTTTACAGATGAGTAGACTGAGCCCAGGGTTTAGAGATTTAGAGATTCCTCTCGAGATTATTAAATACATAATGTCTACTAATGTTATCATAGTAGTCTTATGGGGTATCGATAAGAAGATGTAAATACTTCAGCATTTGGCGGGGGGTGGGGGGGGGGGAGAGTTGGACCAAACTAATTTTAGTGTTCTAACAGTGAGCATCTACAACCATATATCATAGTAGTTAATGGGAGGAAGCCAGAAGCCTGAAGCCTCGGGTGTTCACGCTTACTGGCAGTACCAAATTAAGGCCAGGAAATTAAATTTACAAAGTTGGTGATAGTAGTTGAGGAGGGTGATGGGTGGGGGAAGCGAGTTGCAAGAGGAGGATTCATTTCTAAACCCAAAGTAGAATTGCCAGATAAAACATAAGACCCACAGTTAGATCTGAATTTCAGGTAAATAACAAATACTTTTTCTTTTTTTTTTTAGTCTAAATATGTCTTCATAAAGGAATACATTTTTGTGTGTGTATGTCCAAGCATTGCATGAGACATTTATAATAAAAAAAAATCATGGTTTATCTGCAATTAAAAGTTAACTGGCTATCCTATATTTTTATTTAGTCAACCAAGCAACCCTATCACAGAACATTAAAAAAAATTCAGAAATGAAAATACTGTAAATGATCCAACACATAAAGGAGTTGTGAAAAAAACACTAGTGTGGTCTGTACTTCGTGACGGGACAAGGACACTCCGACTTGTGTTTGTGCACCAGCACTAACAGCAGCCTTTGTTTTATGGCATGTTTGGGTCTCATGGCTCTGCATCTCAAAGACACTTAAGTCAGGCTCAGGCTTGTTTCAAATATGGAAGCAACATTTCCAGAGAATAAAGACTGAATCTGTAGAGCTGACTTCAAAACAGATGCAAGAGCAGCAGTCTCATTTGACATTTCTTACTCTGAATCTTCCTTTGTCTTTCTGGAAAACAATACATAGAAGTCTGCTGGACCTGCTCCTTTGCTAAATCTTTGTGAGTTATCTATTAAGACAGGCCCCCAAAAAATGTAGTTAAGGGTTATTTTAGGTGCATTCACTTATTTTTTTTTTTTTGATGCTTATTTATTTTTGTAAGAGAAAGAGACAGAGTGAGCTGGGGAGGGTCAGAGAGAGAGGGAGACACAGAATCTAACACAGACTCCAGGCTCTGAGCTCTCAGCACAGAGCCCGAAGCGGGGCTCGAACTTACGAACTATAAGATCATGATCTGTGCCAAAGTAGAACGCCTGACTGACTGAGCTGCCCAGGTGCCCCTAGGTGCATTCACTTATAAATGATTCATATGCAAATTTATATTTCACATAAGCTGATATCACATATACAATATGACAACTTTATCCTTTTCCTATGAGTTTGTTTTTTTTCCTCAAGGAGAAGATATTATAGACTGTTTGATTAATAGCATTGCTGTCTGTTATAGACTGAATTGTGTTTCCTCAAAATTCACATTTTGAAGCCCCAGCCCCCAACGTGAATGTATTCGGTGATAGGGCCTTTTAAGAGGTAAAAGTTAAATGAGGTCATAAGGGTGGTCCTACTCCAGTATGACCACTGTCCTTAGAAGAAGATGACGAGACGCCAGATGTGTGCAGGCCCAGGAAAAGGCTGTGGGAGGACACAGCAAGAAGATGGCCATCTAGAAGTCAAGGAGAGAGACCTCAGGAAAACAAACCTGCTGACACTTAGATTTTGGATGTCCAGCCTCCAAAACTGTGAAAAATAAATTTTTGTTGTTTGAGCCACCCAGTCCTTGGTATTTTGTCTCAGCAACCAGAGCAGACTGATACCCACCCTCACCCCCCATCATGAAAAACCAAAAATGTTTATCTAAGATGAGCAACACTGCAAAATGGATAGTAAATCTTTATTTCAAATTCTATTCCAGTTGTCATCTTGAAATGGGAAGTGTGAGCTAGAATAAATATGAAAGATGAAATATCACAGAAGTTTTAATGTGGGGGATATAATTCTAATTAATAAAAATGCATGGTAACATGAACCTGAGAGTATGCACAAACTTCAATAATTCTGAGCGTATATAGAATGGAGATAAAGAAGTATTCAGATCTTTTTTTTCCTACTGGCAGCATAAAGACTGAATATAGTTGATCTCTAAGTGCAAGATAAACCTGAAAGGAAGAGGTCCTTAAGACTACCACATGGACTCTATCCCCTTTCCTACTTTAATTTTTTTTTTTTTTATTTCTAGGAGAGAGAGAGAGAGACAGCATGAGCAGGGGAGGGTCAGAGAGAGAGGGAGTCACAGACTGAAACAGGCTCCAGGCTCTGAGCTGGCAGTCAGCACAGAGCCCGACGCGGGGCTCGAACCCACGAACTGCGAGATCATGACCTAAGCGAAAGTCGGACGCTTAACTGACTACACCACCCAGGCGCCCCTCCCCTTTCCTACTTTAGAGGACACAAAGAAGCTTAGTTCTCCTCCCTCTGCCTTTTTAAAAAATTGAATGTACCAACAAACATTTGTGGCTTAATCCCAGCTACTTATTTTTGCCTATGATCTTGAATCATAGAGGTAATGTACTAAGTTACTTTTTTCTCAAAGCATTAACCACCAGATGTTTGTTTCAGGTTTCAGGATCTTGAATCATAGAGGTAATGTACTAAGTTACTTTTTTCTCAAAGCATTAACCACCAGATGTTTGTTTCAGGTTTCAGGAATGAATAGTACTTTAGATGTGAAATCATAATCTTTGGAACATTACATATTGCTTTACCATATGTTTATGAGGAAAAAAAAAGTTACCAATGATGCTAACCAAAATGACTGGATGTAACTCAAAAGACTTCTTACTTCCTAGTACCTCCCTTATGCAGCAAGCTTAATCACTTAGGGAACAAAGGAGAAACAAGAAGTAAGCAAACTGGATCTGGTCAGTACTGAAAAGGTTGTGAGCAAATCTTTTCTCTGCTTTATAAGTCATATTCAGAGCTTAGTGTCTAACGTGGGGTTATAGTAGAAAAAGTGCTGAAGAAGCAACCAGGAACCTTGTATACATGTAAACTCCATATCTCCTGAGAGGAATTGCATTATAACTATATTTAATATCTGAGTTTTAGAACCTAATCCACTAATCATCAGTGGAGGAGACAGTCAATTGAAATATAATAAAGTTACAAAGGCTTACAAAGGCTGAAACTGAATAGAAAACTTCTGAGAAACAAGAACACTTAAGTCTCTCTCCATTTCTCATTCACTGGATTTGATGGTTATCTTAAAGGCAAATGGTTTGAATAGACAACGATTAGCCTGCAGATGTTCTTTTTCTTATTTTCCTTAGTCTATCTCTGTAGTACCCAAACTTCAATCAGTATAAGAATTATGCTACAGAAAACATATGTACTATGCTTACAGATTAAGGAATTTCCAATGACAATTTTAACTATTTTTCTTTATGGGCTGCACATTCTAACTGAGATGAAACTTTTCTACAATCCATTGAGTTACTTCGAGCAGGTCTTAACTCTAAGTCTTATATTTCAGATCTGCAAAATGAGGGGATTTGAATTAATGATCATAGAATGAAAAATTACAATGAGTTTTAATTATTTGCCTACAGTTTCTTGGCTACCATTAAATTGGAAGTAGACAGGCTGTATGAGTTGGTACCTGGTCCACATAAACAGATAGCCTGATGACAGACAGTAGAGGAGATAAGCACACTCTTGAGTCACATCCTAGGGCAATAATTAATGGTCACAGTGATCATCCTGATTAGTAAGGAAGATTTAAAATAAGTTATTCACTTTTAGTTTAAGAAAGTAGGAGTATGAAAATACGTATTAGAAAGACATGGAACCAGGACATAAACTTTTTTCGCTTTTGTTTTTTACTTTTAATGGTTAATATACTCTTTTTAAAAATTTTTTTTAAATGTTTTAATTATTTCTGAGAGAGAGAGAGACAGTGTGAGCAGGGGAGGGTCAGAGAGAGAGGGATACACAGAATCTGAAGCAGGCTGCAGGCTCTGAGCTGTCAGCACAGAGCCTGATGCCAGGCTCGAGCCCACGAACTGTGAGATCATGACCTGAGCTGAAGTCGGACACTTAACCAACTGAGCCACCCAGGAGCCTCTAAAATACTCTTAATGAACATCTACTGGTTATTTCGAAAATTCATTATATGAATTCTTACTGATGTCAGATAAAGGGGCATTAATTTGTTTATTGAAAGATCATTTTACATTAAAATTTCGTGGGGCATCTGGGTGGCTTAGTTAGTTAAGCATCTGACTTCGCGTCAGGTCATGATCTCACAGTTCACGTGTTCGAGCCCCACGTCAGGCTCTGTACTAACAGCTGAGAGCTTGGAGCCTGCTTCAGATTCTATCTCCCTCTGTCTTTGCCTCTCCCCCACTTGTGTTCTATCTGTGTCTCTCAAAAATAAATAAATGTTAAAAATAAAAAGTAAAATAAAATAAAATTTCTTGTCAGTGGGATTACCTGTAGCAAAGGTGGTCTGGTTTGGAGAACAATGGTGGAGGAATCAACACCCTGAGGTCTTCTTCCTTAATTCAGTATGGTGTCCTGAGAAGTCATAGCAAATCACAAAAAGATCTCTGACACACTAGTTACCCAGAAAATCCTCACTTGGGGGATATTCTTCTTTCTCTTAAGAAATACTGATCTTGAGAAATGAGTTTATCTCTGAACATCTCTTTCTAGTTTGTATTCCGAAATCAACAAATCATGGTATTATTGTGTACCACTATTTTATATTGTGTAAGTTTTTAAAAATTACATCCCCACACCCTCACAGAGGGATACATACTTCCCTCCTTCATTGAGGTTTACTGATCTGCAGCAACTCTGGTGCTGTGTGAAGCGCTATCCTCTTCTGGAATATGGGGATTAATATCTGTCCTTCTGTGAAGAAAGAGTGAGAACTATAATGGAATGAATTCATCTGTAGTCACAAAGGAGAGACCTTCTTATATTTTGGTTTCTAGATAACATTTATGAAGTGGATTAAGTGAGACAGTACACATGAAACACCTCTTAGCTGCCAACATTTGATAGGCACTTGGGACATGTTTGTCTCTTTGATTTAGGTACTTAAAAGTCCTTTTTTTTGGACCTGCATGGCAACTGCAGCCCATATCAGCAACCCAGTTCTGTCATCTGGAGTCACTGGCCCACTGCCTACCATGCCAGGCTGAAGGGTGAGCTTCTTAAACAAGAGCTTTCAGGAGTCAGAGGCAACACATCAATTGTTGGTAGACAAGCTCTGACCCAGTGCTTGTAATTCAGACTTGCCTTGTGCAGTTTGAGGAAATCTGTCTATGTTGGTCCAGTGAGTTCTATTCTATGCCTACCTTCCTGCCATTGCATGACTAGTGCTCTTCCAAGACTGAAGACATGTCTCATTCATCTTATTCTTTCATAGTATAATTCTGTCATCAAAGAAGGTTATCTATGATTAAATGTGGGCAGCCAGATTTCTGCCTACACCTGGATCTTCCTGATCATGATACTTTCTGGATTTCTTGCCTTTTCCCGAGTATTTCTCTTCTCTTTGTGGAGTTTGACACAATGGTTAAGATACAAACCTTTTCACAAATGCACACATAGAAACACACACACACACACATACACACACACACACAATTTTGCATCAGTATCATGTGATTTATAGATGTCAGGTTGAGATACTCTTGCTGTAAGCAGATTTTTTTCACATGGTATTTTAAAAATTAAGTCACTGACTTGTTCTCAATAACCAATTTTTATAGAACGATAAGTGGTATAGAAATTTATGGTAAATAGCATTGTTGTAGGCCATAAACACGAAACACGGAGACCATTTTTATACACTACATAAGACAAAGACTTCCTTACAGTTATTTCTTGTGCCAGGCTCTTACTCCCTGTGTCAAGGACCTTTGTGTGCATATTTACTGAGGTCTCAGGGTCTTGGATTTTACTGAATCTGGAGATAACCAACTGTTTAGACTTGAGCAGAAATGGGTCTGCAGTTAAGTTTTATGTGGCTAAGTTTTATTTTTTTTTCCCCCTATTGTCTCTAAATGCCTTCAGACTGGGTGTGGGCTCTCCAAAGCACGGCCACTCCACTCCACCATCTCCCTAAACCTTTCTCAGACACACTTGCCTAATTTCCATTATCTCCTGGCTCCCGTAGGCATTGCTATCCCCCTCCTCCACTTGAAGTTCAACCCGACCTCTCTCTTCTGATTATGAAACAAATGATGATCTACTTTTGAAATTTACTTAGAGCATATTTTTCATAAAGAATAGGACCAGATGAGAAATGATTTCAAATAAACATGAATAGCTAACTTGCCAGCTTTGTTTTCTACTCTTTAAAAAAAATTCTTAACGACTTTCTCGTTCTCCTTTTCTCACATTATCTACCTGGAACTACACTACATTTTTAGTCATTGTCTAAATGCATAAACAGCTCAGTGAATGCTAATTTTTTTTGTTCCCATAATAAAACAGTGCTTATCGTGCTATCCAAAGCCTCAGGAATTAGAATCCTTTTCACTGCTTCCTCCTAAATTGCTCCTGAAAATAATTCATTGCCACCTATTTCTCAGTACTCTTTTTCGATGAGAACATAGGTGCTACATCATTAAGTGAATGACACTGTTATGAGGGACATCTGTTAAATTAGATTTTCTATGACATCCTATAAGGCAGATGAAGTAGGACACAATGTTACTGTAACGTGCTAGAATTAAACATATACTTTATAATGAGAATTGCCATTGTGTCTGAGTGTAGATAACTTAAATACCATTGAGAGTATAGGTAAGTTTTTCCAAAACAATCTATCATATATTATGGTTTTGTGAATATACTCTATGGTAAGGTCCCAAGGGATAGTGGATACTAACACTTAAAAATCCTATTCTGACTCTTGCTTGGCGGTAGTACTCCACTCTATATATTTTCTTTCCAGTCCGTCTTTCTTTATTTTTCTTTTCAGTCAAGCTGTACAGAAGTCGAATTTCCACTCTGCTCCCTCCCCCAGTGTATTTTAACAAAGTTTCTTAAGCTTCTCATCTGTAGTTTTATGGCAAAGATCTATGGATATTAACACAGAAGTAATAGACCTAAAAATTATATCACATAAATCATAAGGGGGAGTAAAATATTATTTTGGGCCATTAATATTGAGATATTTAATACATTAGATGCTAGGGGCGCCTGGGTGGCTTAGTTGGTTAAGCGTCTGACTTTCACTTAGGTCATGATCTCGTGGTTCGTGGGTTTGAGCCCTGTGTCGGACTCTGTGCTGACTGCCAGCTCAGAGCCTGGAGCCTGTTTCAGTCTGTGACTCCCTCTCTCTCTGACCCTCCGCTGCTCACGCTGTCTCTCTCTCGCTCTCCTAGAAATAAATAAAACATTAAAAAAAATTTAAAAAATACATTAGATGCTAATATGAAGAATTACATTATTTTTCATCTAATGTATATAACACAAGCGTCTACAAAGCATTTTTATCTGAATGGCCTCAAATTGTAGTATACAACAGAAGAGTGAATACTTTGCTTTCTTATCAGGTTGCCCTGTGAGAATTAATACTAATGACAAGCAGTAATTAGTACTTATGCCATCCATAATCCAATGTTATTTATTTGGGGAAAAATTCATATCCTGTCACTAGGTAAAGAGACTACATAAAACGAAATATATTTATTTTTATGCCAGTACTATTTGCTAACCCTATCTAAAAGCAAATATTCAAAAAGGATGGAGAAAGTGTATAGGACTCTAGGGCATACACAATGGTGATCCTCATAAGTAAAGGGTGCTTACTTTGGAAGGAGAGTGCAATGTAGGGAAAGAAAGTGACAGTGGAGCGGAATGTATGGCTTCTAATCGGTCTTTTTTTCACTAATTCTTTGTGTGGTCTTGGACGAGTTACAGATTCTCTGTAAATTGAGGGGTTTGGACTGTGTGATCTTGCAGCTCCTGTGAAGGTATAATAGTCTATGATTTGTTAATATGCTAATACTATAGTTAGAGTTAATATGCTCATACTCTAGTTAGAAGGAACGACTTCCACTTCTGTCTAAGGAAATGGAGACAAAAAGGGTTATTTCTGAGCTCCGTTGCTTCCTGCATCATTATTATGCCCACAGGCACTTTATACATTAAATCAGACTCTTCCTGACAGACCCACCGTGTTCTGACTGAACGTATCTGAGAAGCAGGTCTTCTCTTGCAGCTATCGCATGAAGTGTTGTGATACATCAGATCAGAGTGGCGCTGTGACCTCAAATTACCCATTGTCAGAAAGGCTTGCTCTGAATGTAAGCCAAAGCAGGGAGACAAGATGACATGATGACATCTTTAGAGGCAGTCTGTTTGGAACCAACCACTGAACAGAGGAGAGGGCAAAATCTTCCGAAAGACTGAGGAAGCATTACTCTATGGAAAGGATGGGGCTGAGGGGCTTACATTCACAGGTGGGTAAGAAAGAACTTGAGAAAAGCCTAGAAGTACCTGGAGCTGGAAATACCAAAAAAAGAAAAAAAAATGTTTGTACAAGTAAATCTACTTAGAAAGTAGACTTTGGCTGAAAGAATTATTAAAATGCTAGTATTCTGAATAAGTTTTAACTTTGCAATACACTGATTATAATTTGGAACAATTTACACAGCCTCCCCCCCCCCCTTTTTTTAATATCCTCAGCAGTTTAGTTGAGGAAATCTAACAATCAATCCTTTGTTCATTCCATGATTCCAACATGGAATGTTGTCTTGTCAACTTTTTCTTTAGCTCCTGTTTTGCTCATGACAAAAGTGAATTGCTTCTCCTATGCCTGCCTGTAACATCTACTGTCTATGTTATATACCTTCTATGTGCTATTATCTGGCTCTTTAAAATTAGATGCACTATTTTCTCAGAAAGGTTATAAAAATCTTGGAGGGTCTTTTATTCTTCTTTGTAATCTACGGTATTTAGCATGGTGCTATGATTATAATAGAATTTAATGATTATTTGCTGAGGGGATGACTGGATGAGATGAATTAGGCAAATGATGTAAAATGAAAAGCACAGTCTGAGAACCATACTGTGTAAGTGGAATTCAAATTTCACTTTTTAATTCCTTCTTAGTCATCATTATGAACTTGGTTAATGATAAGGAAAAGATGAAGGGAAAATTTCCCAATCTGAATTTTCAGTTTATAGAGAGCCTCACCCAGAAAGGCACTGCAGGTCATTGGTGGCTTTTATTTACTCATTCATTCATTTCCATATTCTTTTTTTTGTCTTTTGTTTTGTTTGTTTTGCTTTGTTTTTTTGTTTTTTTTTTAAATTTTTTAATTTATTATTTCTAGGAGAGAGAGAGAGAGAGAGAGAGACAGCGTGAGCAGGGGAGGGTCAGAGAGAGGGAGTCACAGACCGAAACAGGCTCCAGGCTCTGAGCTGGCAGTCAGCACAGAGCCCGACGCGGGGCTCCAACCCAAGAACCGTGAGATCATGACCTAAGCGAAAGTCGGACGCCCAACCAACTAAGCCACCCAGGCGCCCCTTGTTTTGCTTTGTTTTAAAGATATCTCACATGCCAGGTACTTGAGTCACAAAGGCATCCTCCTTGTCCTCAGGGAAATCATTTTACAGTAGGAGAGACATCGATATCAACAAATAATGGCAGCACAGAGGATAAGGGCTATGACAGAAGTCTGTAGTAGATTCATTTGACAGCAAAAAAGGAGGGTCAGCTGTTTGGGTTGACTATGGGGAGAAGCAGAAAGGTGACATAACAGAGGAAAGTTTTAGGTAGAATTTAAAAGGAAAGTAGGAGTTTGGGTAGGACATCTCTTCAGAGAGAACAGAGTTCATACGCACAGGATTTTATAATTTGCTATGCATCTGTCATAATTTCTTAATGAAAAATTATATACAGTCTGGTTTGATTGATTTTTTTTGTTTTCACTTTAATTTTGTTGTAGCTTAAAGATTTGAATCATGGGGTAATAAGTGGTGTAAGTAAGGTCTTTTAATTTTTAAAGTATAAGGGGATGCCAGGGGTCCTAAATCTCTTTTTTGACCTTTTCTACTAAATGTCTAATAAAAAATTAAATTACTTTTATTTCTTGCAGAATCACCTGCAGTAAGTGTGTGTGATCATGTATCATAGCAAGCAGGTTGAAAGGTCTAATTTTACTTGCATAAAATATTCACTGTTTTATAGAAGATTTTCCCAGTGAATACAGTTTGGAGAAGCAACGCTTATAAAATAACCTTCCAGCTTGTTTTGCTCCGGCTTAAGTATATCATTTGGGTTCTGAAGCCTTGTCCATTGTGGACAGCAGATGGCTCTGCAGGACATCTCTGGAATGCTGAATGACAGAATCTGGATGTATTTGGCTGCAGGTAGAATGAAGAAAGGAATGATCTTTACCATCAAATATCACAAGCCAACGGCAAAGTTTTGAATAATAGAGGACCTATCTAGTTGTCGGGTGGGGTGTTTTAGGAGATCAACCTGTATTTCTATGAGTCTCTTCCATTTTGCCTGGAATGTCTCCTGATTCTTTCTTATTTCACTTTGTACATTCTTCTCCATTTGTTCTTTCCCTTTTGTTCTCTGCTGTTCTGTTTTCTTTTGTTCTGTTCTTGGTAATAAATACCTGTTGTGTGTATAGAATATCAGTTCCCTTAGGCATTATAGGCATTATATTCTATAATATTCCCTTATAGAATATAAGTTCCCTTTTGTTTGCTTGGTTCTTTGCTGTTTTCTCAGAGCTTAGAAATGAGTCTGAGCATAATAGGTACTCACTTAGTGTTAGTTATAGGAATGTTGGGGATGTAGCATAAGATCATGACAGTATTTATCATTTAATAGATGATAATGATACATAATACATGATGCTATGAAATGTGATAGGTGCCATGGTAGGGGAGAGTCAGAAATGCTTCCAAGAGAAAATCATATCCAGGCTTGGACCTTAGGGAAGATTGGAGTCAGACAAATAAAAGAGGTGTGAGAAAGAAGGAGATCAGAGGTGGGGGAGGAAAGACTGGTCTAGGTAGAGACAATGGGTACAAAAGAGAGCATAATTCAGAGGTACTGGTGGAAGTTGCAATTGGAGAAAAGAGTATGAGATGGAAGAACGGGGAGAGACAGAGGCTAGAGAAGCAAGCAGAATCCTGAAGAGCTTCCTGATGCATTTAAAGAATTTGGACCTTTACTCATGGCAGTGGAAGACCACTGCAAGTCTCCAATCAATGGCATGAGAAAACCGAGGGTTTTACTGCCTTTTTAGATCATGTTGGCTGCATTGTGGATTACTGATGGGGGATTAGGGGACAAATAAGGAAAGAGTAGAAGCAGGAAAATCTTGCCATGTCTAGGAGGTTAGTAACATTACTTAATAATTCTGTAATAGTCACACATGACAGCACATTTTAATACATTAAAAACATTTATTTCAACTCCTCTGATTAGATAGTTGCCATATTCCCAAGAAGAATGGGATGACATTTACTCTGCTTAACATATCTAAATGGAGAATTCAAATCAATCATGTAAACAAAGTTAAAGGAGGAATAGTTACAAACACTAATTTTGGAAAATTCTTTCTCAAGGACTCTCATGTACCATGGAAGCATCATTTACATACATTTTACATTTATATATTAGAACAAATCCCCTAAGGACCTGCTAATTAGATGAGAAAGATTTCTTATAATATTTAAAATTAATAATGCCATGTTAAAAACAATTAACCTTTTACCTTCTCCTATTTAATCCATAATAATTTTTGTGTGATATATCCCATATTAAATTAATAGTTTAAGTAGTTTACCTAACGGTGAAGAAGGACAAGTGTTCATTTTTTCTTTTTCTTTCTTGCTTTCTCATATATATATGTGTAGTGGGTATGTGAAAGAAAATTCATTCAGAAAGGTTGTTTTTCACTGTTGTCATTTATGAAATTATATAGGATCAATTTTAGTTGTTCATCCCCCTCTGAAAACAAATTTACTCAGGGAAAAGGACTTCGTATGGGCTCAATATTATACTCCAGAGAATTCAACCCAAAGTCAAGTTGCTGCAGCAATTCAAGGCGTCAAAAACAGCAGTTATGCTTACCATAAGCTTCATCCATTATTTAAGCACAAAAGGAGATCATTTATTTAATTGTGTTTTTGACAGGGTGCTTTTCATCTATACCTTGAGTCTAATATTTATATTTTGTTTTGGTTTTTAGTTCACTGGCGATTTTAAAGCTAGTGTTGGCTGGAAAGCTCTATGTGATGCAAGTTGCTATGTATTCAGCTCTGCTTGTCATATTATTGCTCTAAGTAAAACACCTTTCACAGCATTAAACTTGCTCTCATATCTTGCTGGTAAACAAAACTGAACTTAAAGCAGAGCCCAGAGAATTCAGGAAGAAAAAAAATATATCTACTTGTAGAAAAATACCTGAGATGTTAAACTCAATATACTTTTTAAAAAATAACATTCTGATTTGCAGGAAACTTTCTTTCATTCGAAGAAGGCTATACTCATATTTTTCATTTGAAACATGAGTTTGGTCATCTCTAATTAGTTTTGGGTAGACATTTGCTAGTCCACAACCAGAACCATTTGGCCCAGTTTTACATTATTGACCGGCTCTTCCCAAATGGCTTTTTCCTGGAATCCAGAGGAAGTTTCATGTCAGCGTTGCAGTGCATTAGCGTGGCTGTCATCAATGCTTCCCCAGGGTTGTCTACTTTCTGCCTGACTTCAGCCAGTGCTGTCAATCTTTCACTTTCATGAACCCTAAAATGGTCCCACCCTCCCTTGCCTGTATCTCCTAACAAGGAAATATTAACTTTCTTAATTTAAGGAATTAACACCTGTGTTGTTGATTATAAAATGGGGATAATAGCCTAAATGTATCAAACCTGGATTTACCTAAGATTTTTGTTTGTTTGTTTGAAGAAAAAATCCTAGACAGTTTAATAGTTTGCTCTGTTAAATGAAGTTTACTATGTAAAATAATGCAATTCAATCAACCCATGGGAGTTGAAGCCAGAATGACCTGCATGCCACCTTCTAAAAGCATAACCACTGGGATGAAAACGATAAGGAAAATAGTGATTAGCTTTCTGTATCCGTTATAGAACAGAAAATGCTAAAAATTGATCATTATTAGACATGATAATAAGACCTATATTACATTTAAAATAAAAGGAAAAAACCTACTTTGAAAAGTTTCTCTCTTATACTTATAAGTCAGGGTTCTTATGGTTTATGTTTTTGCTGAAACATGCTGCAAATTGGAAGCATCATATCTGTAAGAAAACTTAAAACTCCACATTTTTATCCCTTTTCTAGATGCTCATATACTTTGACCAGTTTCTTTGACCTTAGTTTCCAGAAGTATTATGGAATTTAAACATTGCATCCATCTTTTAAATAAAACTTTCTCATTCTGTCCAATGGGAACTTCCAGTAAGGAATAAAAAAAAATCCTCATTAGTATTTCCCTTGTACCAAATCACTTCAGCAGTAAAGGAGAAAAAGTTCTTCCTCTATTCTAATACATTGATCTCTGCAAAGGTTGAAAGATAATAAAATATCTGATAAAAATGCATAGCTTTGACCCTTAAAATCTGTGTAAGTGAAAGGCGAGTGAATATTTCTGAATGCTAAAATCTGTACTACAATCATATTTTCTTGGCAGACTGATTTAAAAAGCTCCATATGACAGTCAAGTTATACTAGCCTTGACAGTACAACTGGGTGAAAAAGATTCAGATCTGTTTTTATATTTAATTGGAGTGTAAGGGTCAGACTGTCAGAGCAGGATACTTTTGCTCTGACAGAGGACTACCTTGGAGAACATTAAATTAGAAATGCAGATACCTGACATTATTTTCAACCTGGCACCCAATTTACAAATTTGGGGAAATGGCTACATACCTTTATACATTATTTCTATCACCTATGGTTTAAGGAATTGATCGCATTACACTTGATGGGGGATGGAAAGGAAGAAGGAAGGGATTACAGGTGAATGTGAATGTCAAATAAGTACAACTCATACTGCACAACAGTCCAGAAGGTAGGTAACGATTATTGGACAAATTTATAGAGCAATATTATATTAAAATGAAAATGTGTGCATTTATGTACACATACATATATATTTCACAATCATAAGAAATACGTTCAAGTAGAGATCTGTTAGAGTACACTATAAAATCAATAAATAATACAATGTTTGTATTTGTTTCTAGTCTGAAATATATATTGAATATCAGATATAAGTGCTTAGTAAATTTTTGCTGAAAGAATATAGTAGTCTAATTCAGGAAAGTTAGTAATTAAACGAGTTGTCTGGCCATTTAATCTGACTCTGTCTCTCTGATCTCTCTAAGAAGGAATACCTAGCCATCACTGGTACACTAAGCTCTTTCTTAGGCTCAGAAGCTGCTACCCACCCTAGATGGGGAGCCCCTCACACTGTAACACTCACAATTGAATAAGCTTTGTGGGTTTCCTCCTTGTTCATTAGGTCCTGTTTGGTTATTTGAAATCAATCCCTGGCTAGTTCTCATAAGTAGATCATTGTCCTGCCCCTATCTAGTGTATAGATCTCATCGGAATAAAGAGATGCTAGAATTTTTGATTCAAAGATCTATAAACTTTGTCTAGCATAGAATGTTTACCTTCTTGGACCACCATTCACTCTCTGCTGCCAGATGCTCTAGCTAGTGTGCTTTGCCCACCAACAGGAAAACCCTTTTCTTCATCCTCTGACACAACCCACCTGTTTCCTGGTCTTTGGCCTGTGATGTAGCCTAACACTCCTCTCCATTCTAGTGCCTTTTCCACTCTTCTTCCTGCTGTATTGGGACTGGCCTGCCTTGTCTACCACTGATGGAATGCTGGCTCTGAATACCCACAACTTTTTAGAATTATGTTTCTAAAAATCCAATGGTTGTAGTTGGATTGTAGTATTCAGTACTGAATATGTTGTGATATTGAAGAAAATTTTACAAATAATATACATATGTATGTATATATCACAAATGTGTGTTGTGCATGTATATGTGTATGTATATATATATTTTTCCTCTATACCCTACACCCTAGGTGTCATTACACCTTAAAAAGGAGATGGCTCTTTCCTAGTGGCCTTGACTTTTGATTCTGTTCATCTAAGTTAAAGTTGATTTCCTAAAAGTTACACAAAAATTAAGGAATGTGTCAGTTTTCAGTAGCCTCATCTGCGTCTTGGACCAGGCTGCCATCTCTGAGTGCTGACTAGGCACCTGCCTTGGGAATGCCAAGTTCCCCTCCACTCATTCACATCCATTAGCTGTGGGCTTAGAATTTGCCACTTCTATCACTTTCTGGACTTGATATACCACACTGACAAATGTGAAAGTTGGCATATCATGTGGTCATTAAGGTGCCAGCCCACTCAACTTGAAAGCAAGGGGGAATTAACTCACAATTCAGCAAACACTGGTCATTGGGAAACAGGAGATGGAAGGAAGATGCACACAGAAACCCCTCTTTCTTCCTTCTTCCCAGGAATGATTTCAAAGCATGGTTTCTCCATACAGCCCATTGGGAGAAGTTGGGTGTTGGACACATATTCAAATCCTCTTTTTGTGGTCCATGTAAGGCAGTAGCAAGTACCACCAACTTGTGGTATTACTTGACCTTCTTCCATTTTTCCTCAGTCTAGATGCCCTGCTTTTGTACATCCCAAATAAAGCCTCATCATTTTGAATTCTTTTCTGAGGCTCTGTTTTCTATGGAACCTGGGCTAACACAGTTGTCACAGAATCAATATTTCTGCCACCCTTGAAAATTCAGGGTATTTATTCTAGTCACATGAAAGTTTAGAAAAAATATATTTAGTTAAATGCTTATCTGAACACATGTTATAGAAAATTGTTGCATAAGAGAAAGAGAAGCAAAAAGAAATTACTTTCCATATGTTTTCTAGACATTTTTTAGTCTTTCTCTGAGGCACAGTTTATTCTTCTAGGACTTGTGTTCTTGCTGAGCTCAGTTTTAACTTCTGTGTTGGACTTGGAAGTGCATATCAGGATCTTTTTTGTGCCCAATATTTCTCTACTTATTGTATGGGGGCAGTAAAGTGTAGATGTTAAGAGCAAGGCTCTTAGGTCACACTGCTTAGATCCAAATCCTGCCTCTGCCATTTAGGATCTCTGGGCCTTTGGCAAACTTCCTTACCTCACCATACCACAATTTTCTCATCTATAAAGTGAAGATAATCTTAGTATCTTACAGGGCTGTGCTCTGGATTAAAGAAGAGAATGCATCTAAAATGCTTGCAACAGTGCTTAGCTTGTAGAAGAGTGATAATTAGTATTATTTCTTTCTATATTTAGTCTCTGTGCTAAACATCATAGAATATATTCAGGAAAAAAATTTCTGTCATTTCAAAATGGGAAACTAAGTGCTACACCTGTTCTATATTTATTTTCACCAATAGGAATGGCATCATGGTATTTGTTGCTAATTGTAAGAATCTGCTAGGAGGAGAGGGGAGTAAATGGTTCTCCTGTGGAACACCCTGAAATCTAGGTTCCCAGAGTCTACTTTCCTATATACACGTGGATGTTCTCTTTCATAGTGACTAATGTTTCTTTTATGGACACCACATATGTCAGAATTCTGAGAATTTGATCCTGTTTGACAACCAACCATGGCATTTTCCTTATTCGCTGTGTAATGCTAGGTCACTGAAACTATGACTCACTCTGTGTATCTGTTAATGGAAGATAAAAATTCCTCACAGACTTATTTACTTATGAGGAAGCTTTTATTGTCAGTCACTGGGCTAGGACTTGTGGACACAAAGATAAATAAGGCATAGATCTGGTACTCAGCTTACTTATTATTAATAAAAACAGTTGCCACCATCTTCAGACAAAGCATATAGAGATCAGAAAAGGCATGAAAACTGTCCAGGGCAACATGGCCAACAAAAGTGCCATATCTAAGAATTGGATACAGGCCTCTGCCTTCAAATTAGTGCTTTTCTTATGATACGATACTGCTCTACTCTTGTCAAAATTCAGTAAAGTATTATGGAGAAAATATTTTATAAATGTAAAGAGCTTTACATATTAATTATATTGTGTTATTACCTTGGAATTTACTATTTTACTTGTTTAAGCACTAGAATTTCCTCTTTCAGCTTTTAAGTGGAAGTGCTTTTCCCACAAGGAAGAGGAATTTTTAGGTGGCAAAACACAGTTTCACAAAAAGCCTTTATGTTAAGAATTAGACTGCAAAACAGCTTGCTTGCCACAATTGTTTGTTTCTCCTTAAGACAATGACTATTTCTTTAAGAGTAGATTAGATAAATAAAGCAAACATGCACTGGCTATTTTTAATGCTTTAGTTTTATCTTAAAATTTCACTAATAATTTATTTCAATTAGGGGCGCCTGGGTGGCTTAGTCGGTTAAGCGTCCGACTTTCCCTTAGGTCATGATCTCACGATTCGTGGGTTCGGCCCCGCGTCGGGCTCTGTGCTGACTGCCAGCTCGGAGCCTGGAGGCTGTTTCAGAGTCTGTGACTCCCTCACTCTCTGACCCTCCCCTGCTCACACTGTCTCTCTCTCTCCTAGAAATAAAATTAAAAACATTAAAAAAATAATTTATTTCAATTAACATGACAATAAAACTAAGTCCAGGTACAGTATGTAAGAGGTGAGAATCCTCTTTCAACCTGTTTTGCGACATTATTGGGAAGTTTTATTTATCTATTTAAAGATTTTTTAAGTTTATTTTGAGAGAAAAGAACAAGTGAGCAGGGCAGGGGCAGAGAGAGAGGGAGAGGGAGAGGGAGAAGGAGAGGGAGAGAGAGAGAGAGAGAGAGAGAAAGAGAGAAAGAGAGAGAATCCCAAGGAGGGTTTATGTTATCACCACAGAGCCCGATGTGGGGCTCAAACTCACAAACCCTTGAGATCCTGAGCTGAGCCGAAACCAAGAGTCAGACACTTAACAAACTGAGCCACCAGACACCCATGGTCTTGGCAACTTTTAAATGGAAGCAGTTTGGGGAGGAGGGCTGGCTGCACCCTAATGTGTGGGAGAGGCTGACACAGGGATCGCTGGATGCAGAGCACCCCACATTTTGCCATCTGAGTCACAGATATTAGATACCTTGGAAACTGATAACACATCTCCAAACCAAATTGCACACTGACAGGTTGATACCAGCTTCATCATCACCTAACCAGTGGATCCCCGGAAGCAGTCTAGAACAGGCCACCCTACTGAAATTGCACATTATAAATCAGCCAAAGTAAAAACTCTTTTCATGACCCTGAAACATTTCTTGAGGTCTGGAACACATACATCTTTTAAGGTTTTTACTACTGACAGGGAGACACACCTGCTCATTCCTAGAAGCCATACACTCTTGTATCCTTGTCTTTTAGGTGAAAGAAAATAGCCTTTATATTTGAAAAAGAATGTTATAATTTCTAGCTCTTTTTGTTTCAATTTTAGCTGAGGCCCAAAAAGGCCAAGGAGGAAAAAAAGGATATAGTAAGAATTCTACATTACAGACCTCTCTTACATTATTATAAATTTGAAAGGGAGATTAGAAGCTAAATAAATAGATAGATAGATAAAAAATAACTAAAATAAATAAATAAAAGCAATGGTTTTATGATTTGTTGCTTAATACATAGATCACTGAGGTGGAAAAGGCTGGTATGGAAATAATTACTTTTGGAGAATATAGTTGGCATGTTATGGCAACCCTCTTGTCAAATCTAGTGAGGGGCCTTAATAGGAACACAGAAAATTTTTGTCATTGGAGTTTAGGAGAATACAAGGCACTTGCTTTGAGTCCATGCCTGGAAAAGCTTAAATGTGAGACACTGGTTGGTTAGTACTTATTCTAATGAGAGAACATTGGTATGCCATCCTAAAGTTCAATTTAGCATTTGGTGTTAATACTAAATCTGCAATTTAATATCATTGTTAAAAGCATGCATAGTAAAGCTGTGACCACTAAGTCTTGAGTCTTGGCACTCATCTCTGGGCCTTGTAACATTGGGTAAATCCATCTCCTTATGCCTCAGTTTCTTCAACTCCAAACTGAGGCTAATAGTACTATCCTTCTTTTTTTTTGACAAAGTTTAATAAGATAGTACAGGCAGCAGTGCCTGCTCATAGTATGCATTCAGCAAAAGTCATTTCTCATAATTATTATTACATTAGAACCCAGCTGTGCTTTCACTGACAACAGGCAGAGGAGTATATTTCTTGTGGGTCAGTTATGGGCCTAATGGAATAGGGCCAGCTTGGTCTCTATACATACATTTTTATTTTTTTTTTTTATTTATTTTTTTAAATGTTTTATTTATTTCTTAGAGAGGGAGACAGCATGAACAGGGGAGGGTCAGAGAGAGGGAGATGCAGAATCTGAAACAAGCTCCAGGCTCTGAGCTAGCTGTCAGCACAGAGCCCGACATGGGGCTTGAACCCATAAACCGTGAGATCATGACCTGAGCCGAAGTCAGATGCTTAACCGACTGAGCCACCCAGGCGCCCCTATACATACATTTTTAAAGGAGCTCTGTCCAAAGGTGTAAGATGACAACAGAGAGGTGAGTAGCTGGAAAATAAATACTCATGAAATGACTGTAAGCTCTAAAGGTACAGACTAATAAGAAATCTTCAGGAAAGAGATGTACGACAATTGGGGATGGGTCCCCAAGGAACCTATGAGAGTATCCTATGATAAAAAAAAGTCAGTTTTAATTACCCAGCAAGCTCAGATCATCAGTGTGAGATCAAGAACATGTCAATTAAGTGGGGTCTACCCTGCTGTTTACCTATTCTCCTCATACCCACTCTGATTATGAATGGGTTAGAGACTTTAGCATGAAAGCCGTGAGGAAGAAGTACTAGTTTCTGTGATTGTGACAGAACAAGCAGAGGCAGGAAAAATGAAGTTATTTTATTTTATTCTATTTAAAATTTGCAATCCATGATGTCTGGCTCTTTTAATCTAACCATTTGTTATAAGACATTATTTTGTGGTGTTTCTATATGAAAGCTATAAGAAAACTATCAGTTCAACTTAGCAAGTATCTTTTGAGTGCCTAATGTTGCAAAGTTCTGTGCAAAAAAGATGCTGTAACAAAAGTGTTCCACTTTATGTCCTGAATAAACTGTCATTTAGTAAAAGTTTCATGATATGTTTGGCTGGTTCAGTGACTGGGGCACAATGCATATATCATTATAAAGTGTCAATTGCAGGCTGTTGATATATAAGATAACCAGCGGTTGTACAAAAGACAGCTTCTTATTAGGAGTTCTCAGGTTTCTTAAAGATAATTAAGTAGAACTAAATCTCTGTCAAATGTGTGAATAAAGGACAAAGGATGACTTCTGGTTTATACTTAAGTATCCACTCTGTCTACAGTAATAGTATTTAAACTGACAGTGCTTTTACAACCTCACCTCCTGGACTCATCTTTCTTTAACTTGTTTTTAGTTTCAAAGGACATTTTAATATACCACTATACATGAGTTCTGGCACTGGAATATCACCAACCCTATTAATCAACTGAATCTGCTTGTGGTTTTCCATGATGGTGTCATTTTTTGAGTAATATGGAATCAGATAATCTCTCACTGATGATGTATCTCACTAAATCACTCTCTGAGTGCTGATAACATAATGACAATAACATATTAGCATAATTCATCATCACATGTACCTTTGCTCTGGGGATGTTTTATTGTAATGTATAATACACTGGCTGTCACTCCGATGATGTATTACAGCAAGACTTCCTCAGGAAAAAAAGTGCATTTTGATGGAATACTATTCATATCAGATGGTACTGCCCAGGGATAAACAGTTGAAAAAGTTTGACTTCATTTGCTATAGAATCCACATGAAGGTCAAAGGCACTACAAATAGTAAAAGATAGTTTGAAGACAATAGCTATCTATATTTCTGTTATAAAATAGTTTCTAAAAGTTCAATTTTTGGTAACCAAGTAGATTAAAGCAGGTTTTTATCCCTAGTAAATACTTAATATCCACAGCACTGACACTATGCAATGGAAGACTGCAGCCTGGAGTACTACTAAGTGAAATGACACTCTTAAACAAGATGTGGAGCTTGCTTGGGGCAGAAGTGAAGTGACTTCCAAGGACATATTAAAAGTGAATGCAATATATTATAATACTTTTCCTGCAATTTTGCCCCTTGAGCTACTCCGTAGAATATTAGATACAAAAAGGACGTGTAGATCATCTATTTCATGGCCTAGAGAGAATAAGACTTACTCTAGGTCACACAAAAGTGAGGGGTAGAGTAGGACCAGAAACTAAGTTTTTTGATAACTGTTTTAGTGCTTGATATAAGATAATCAAAGTTAACTGTGGACCGTTTGCAACTTAAATAGTTAAAATAGGGTAAAGTATGAGGCTAATATGCTGAGCACATAGTTATTTATTTTTGTTACCTTGGATGAAGACCTTCATCGAAACGATATTTACTTGACCAAGCACAACTATAACCATCCACTAGAAGAAAATGATGATGATGATGGTGAGTATGAGGATGATGATGAAGAATGAGAATAGCTAATATTTACTGAGTGCTTACTGGACACTCCGATAGACATTTTGCAAATATTACCTTATTTTGCTTTTTCAATTTGTGGAAACACTTGCTCTGAAGTACAGTTTTCAGAAAACAATGGTCTTAAATCAGCATACACAATTTTAAATCTTATCAACATCATTTTTCCTTCCAAAACAAAATCCTTGTTCAACCGTGAAAAATACAAGGCTCATGTGTCTTTGATGCAATCACTTTTGCTGATAATTATGTCCATGAAATACTCCTCGTTATATTTTCTAAATAGTAGAAACAATTGTTTCCTAGAAGACTAGGCATGATCTTGTTTTACGTATTCTAGAAAAATGGCTTTATTTAGACATATACTGGTGCTGCTGATCCGACCTCCAAATTTCCCTGCCAACAATTTATGTGCTTCTCCTTGTTTAGCTGATGTTGTTTAGTATCTTCCCAGGATGCCTAATTTAAATGATAAGGCACCCACACTGGCAGGTCCTCTGTATCTCCTTATGTTCTGTGCAGAACAGAGCACTTCATATGTGCTCAATCTTCTTTACAAATGCCTATCTCACTGAACCAGACAGTATTTTCCTCATTTACCTTCTTTATTATTATCAGACCATCACAGGGCCTTGAGAAGGGCCATTTAGCAACCACACATGTCATTCTCTGAGTCACCATCATAGCGGCCATGTAAACATGACAGCTGACCCTAAGAAACATTAATAATATTAAGGCTTTTAATATCTCAATAGATGCTCATAATGTGCCCCTTATTTCTAAAGGTTAGGTAACCACTGGTAATGGTGGAGTGCACAGAGGATAATGATCTATTGGGTAAAATGTGTGATTTTGTGAAGAGACTACCCATATGTATTTTTTAATTTGGAAAACAACAGGGCAGAAAATTGAGGTCACTGATAACAGCTACAGTAATCTGAGTATGAATGGAAAAGCATAGCATTTTAAAAAAGTTTTTCAGCAACTTTGGACTACTATGAAAAGATGTCACTATAAATCAAAAGCAAACAAGTCACACACAGAGATGTTTCAGTGCTTTTTACAAGGCATTGTAAATCTCATTAATTATTCAGAAAATGGCAGTGAGGTCCAGGAGAACGCCTGAGCTAGCTGGGGATTCAGCACTGAAGGGTCAATCAGTTTAGGACAAGAATGGCCTTTTTGAGATTTAAGGCATTTCTGGCAACTCCACTATAAAAATGCTTATGTCAGAAAAGAAAAAAACAAAAACCAAAAAGCTGAAAAAAACCAAAACAGCACCAAAACCTGGTTTTTGAAATGCCCTCCAAGCATCCTATTAAAAAATTCTGATCAAATACTGATTATTTGCAAAAGGTTTATTACATATGCCAGAAGTATTTCTTAATAATCTATCATTGAAAAAGATTTACATAAGGAATGAAGGAGTTAATTGTATTCGGAAAGAAATCTTTTGTATAACTATTAAGAAGAAGAGAAAAGACAGATGAAAATAATCTGTTTTTATAAATTTGGCAGTAGGACACAATCTGGAAAGAAAATAAATTCCCATGCAGTCAAAAATGTGCTGACAATGGATTCACAGTTTTCTAGCATAAGTTCTCTAACTTTGGAAATAGGTTAGGGTCATGTGCACTCCAGAAGTCTCTCCCTAATACCTTTGACACCAAAATAAACTCGAGTCCAAGAAAAAACATGGTTGTTGGGCAAAGCATGAAACCAGCAATCATTTCCCTAGTTCTTCAAATCATTTCTATGGTGGCATTTCTCTGATTTTAAAGAAATGGTCACTTTTCTTCATAAAATACGTTTGCATAGTTAAAAGTTCAAGGTCAGTATATCAGAAGGGGCTAGGAGTGACTTTTCTCCTCCCCTATCCCCAGGATGTTATGTGGTTTTTGCCCTTCCAAACTTAATCATGTTCACATCAATGTTAATATATGAGTTTTGCTTCAGTGCATATTTTAGTGCAAGAAGATAAATAAGTTGCTATATTAATTGGGTGTTAGGGTTATTAGAGTAGGAAAGTCAAATATATACTTTTCCTTAAGCAATAATTTTATAATAATATCTAAATCTCAGGGATATTTTAGTATGTGAATATATGTATAAAAGTCGACAGCCCTTCCCTTAATCACACCCATATCATTTATTTTATGACATGATTTGCTAGGCTTTTTATGTATAATTCAGGTAAAAAATAAATCAACAAAAAATAAAATGGGCCAAAAGGGCTTTCCATTTTGACTATAAAAAATCAATCAAAGTTGCAAGGGACCCACAATAGGTAAAACAATCTTGAAAAAGAACAAAGTGGGCTCACCCTACTAGATTTTGGAACTTATTATAAAGCTATAATAACCAAGGCAGTATGGGACTATCATAAAAATAAGACACATGGGTCAGTGGAATAGAAGTGATAGACCAAAAGTAAATTATCATGAATAAATATTTAGGGTTAATTGATTTTAGACAAAGGGGTCAAGACAATTCAATGGGAAAAAATAGTTTTTAACAAATGGTGTGGGAAAACTGAATATCCAGATTTCCAAGAATGAAGTCAGACATGTATCTTACACCACATGCAGAAATTAACTCAAAGTGGATCACAAAACTAAATGTAAGATCCCAAACTATAAAACTATTAGAAGAAAACACAACAGCAAATCTTTGTGACCTTGGGTTAGCCAATGATTTCTTAAACATGACACCAAAAGCACAAGTGCTCAAAGAAAAATAGATACGTTTTCCTTCATAATAGTTAGAACTTTTGTGTTTCAAACGTCATCAGTATAGTGATAAGACAACTAATAGAATGTAAAATAATATTTGCAAATTACCTATCTGCTAAGGGAATTGTATCTAGAATATATAAACAGCTCTTACAACTCAATTATACAAAGACAACTGGATTTTAAAAATGAGCAAAGGATCTAAGCACACATTGTTCTAATGAGGACACATGAGTGGCTAATAGGCACATGGAAAGAAGCTCAACACCGTCAGTAATTAGGGAAAGTCATAATGGGAAGCCCCTTCACACCCACTAGAATGGTTATAATTAAGAAGGCAATAATAATGTTGTTGGTGAGGATACAGTGAAATTTGAATCCTCATTCATTGGTGGTGGAATTGTAAAATGGTACAATCATTTTGGAAAACAATTTGGCAGCTCCTCAAAATGTTAAACAGAGGGCATCTGGGTAGCTCAGTTGGTTAAGCGACCGACTTCCACTCAGGTCATGATCTCACGGTTTGTGGGTTCGAGCCCTGCATCGGGCTCTGTGCTGACAGCTAGCTCAGAGCCTGGAGCCGGCTTCAGATTCTGTATCTCCTTCTCTCTCTGACCCTCTCCTGCTCACACTGTCTCTCTCTCAGAAATAAATAAAAACATTAAAAAAAATTAAAAAACAGCCTCCAAACCCCCCAAAAGTTAAACATAGTTACCATGCTTAAGTCTACCATGACCCAGCAATTTGACTTCTACGTATGTATCCAAGAGAAACACAAACATATGTCTACTCTTAAACTTACACATAAAAGTTCATAGCCACATTATTCACAATAGACAAAAAGTGGAAACCACTTAACTATCCATCACTGATGGTTGGTTACAAATGTGCTATATCCATACAATGGAATATAACTAGCCAGTAATAAATGAAGTATTGATAAAGATACAACATAGATGAAATTTGAAAACATTATGTTTGGTGAAAGAAGTCAGTAACAAAAGGCTACACATACTATATTCTTTCATTAGTATGAAATGTCCAGAACTGGCAAAAATATAGAGAAAGTAGACTCATGGCTGCTTAGGGCTGTGGGGAAGTGGAAACAGAATGGGGAATGAATGCTAATGGGCACAGGGGTTTCTTTTGGGGATGATGAAAATGTTCCTAAATTAGATTATGGGTGACAGTTGTAAAACTTTGTAAACATATGAAACATTATTGACTTGTGTATTTTAATGAGTGAGCTTTGTGGTATATAAATTATATTTCATTAAAGTTGTTAAACAGAACACAGCAATACAAAGACTGGCTCACTCAGCTCCTGGAATGAGGTCCTGAATTTCCAGCAGCTCATTTGCAGTCTAGAATGGAATGCCAGGAGAAACCATTAAGCTCCACTATCACCTGGAGTCATAGCTATGGAGACATCCGCTCACCTTTCTCACAGGTCCCACCTATCAAAGCTGGTATGCAAAAAAAGAAAACCAAAACCCAAAACAAACCAAAACCAAAACCAGAACAAGAAAAACATCTAGCTTCCAGAAGAAAATTAATTTTTGTATATCTAGCTAAAATCAAATAGGTTTTTCAGCCCATCATTGATTTTAGTGGAAATGAACATACATCTTCCTATGACACTGGGAGGACCAGTTGTTGGCTACACCATATTTCCTGGGACTTGTGAATAAGCCAAACATCACAGATGTTAGAATGAACATGAACAATTTGGCCAATCTCTAGTACAAACATCAAAGTTTACTATTTATTCTGTGAACTTTCATATGACTTCATAAGGCCATATTATCTGCAGATGGTACTATTTGGCAGATTGCATTTACTTCAAATGATATTTGTTCTTTTTAATGTTTTATTTATTTCTGAGAGAGAGAGACAGCATGAGCAGGGGAGAGTCAGAGAGAGAGGGAGACACTGAATCTGAAACAGGCTTCAGGCTCTGAGCTGGCTGTCAGCACAGAGCCTGACATGGGGCTTGAACCCATGAACGGTGAAATCTTGACCTGAGCCCAAGTCAGACACTTAACTGACTGAGCCACCCAGGTGCCCCTTCAAATGATATTTGTTGTTATGAGTTTAATGTGTGTAAACTAAACCAAAAATTGTCAAATCTTTTGGTTATTTTAAGTTATGAACGATTACAGCAAATACATGGCATGTCAAGGTTCACAGAGAAAGAGAACTTTGAAGAAATAAAAGTAAACCTATATACAGTATTTAAAACTTGATATAAGATGGGGCACCTGGGTGGCTCAGTCCGTTGACTGTCCAGCTTCAGTTCAGGTCATGATCTCACAGTTTGTGGGTTTGAGCCCCGCTTCAGGCTCTGTGCTGACAGCTCGCTCAGAGCCTGGAGCCTGTCTTTGGATTCTGTATCTCCCTCTCTCTCTGACCCTTCCCTGCTCACGCTGTCTCTCTCTCTCTCAAAAATAAATAAAAAACATTAAAATGAAAAAATAATAATAAAACGTGATATAAGCTATAGATTTGGTTTATTCAATGAATAATAACATTTAAATATACAGAACAAAAATGAACATCTTCATTTAGGACAGAAAGTAGGGCTCTGTTGAGGATAAAAGGAGACAAATACCATATGATTTCAATCATATGTGTAATTTAAGATATAAAACAGATGAACACAGAGGATAGAAAAAAGAGAGAGAGGTAAAACATAAAATAGAGTCTTCTATATAGAGAACAAATTGAGCCTTTTGGAAGGGAGGTAGGTGGGACCTCTGAGATGGGTATTAAGGAGGGCACTTGTGATGAGCACAGGGTGTTGTATGTAAGTGAAGAAGCACTAAATTCTACACCTGAAACCAATTTACCATATATGTTAACTAACTAGAGTTTAAATAAAAACTTGGAACAAAAACAAGGAGCTTTACTCTTTTAATGACACAATCATTTCTTATATTTAGAAATGGGCCAAAGTACAAGTAGGTTTTTTAAAAAGTAATAATCTCATTTAAAAAAGAAGTATGCAGAGACTCATGTTATTTTTTAAAAAAAAGTGATGTCATGTGAAAAAGAACCATATTATTAGGTGGTTTATATCAATTTAAATAAATTATGGTAGAAACACATACTATTCTTTGACCTAAACTGAAAGACAAATAGAAGTAGAAAACCACATATCAATAACAGAAAAAATATACTCTAGAAAAATAAACGTGTTTTTTCTTAAAGTACATTGAAATACATGACTAGAAATCTGTACTGGCAATTATCATATGCCGTACGGGGAAAGCAGGGAATCATACTTGATATTTAAAATAGACTGTGTTATTTGGTCACAAGTCTGCCTTTCCTCCCTGAGCTGACTATTGGTCCTGTGAGGGAAGCATAGTTCTTTGCCTCAGTGACTTTCATCTTGTCCCGAGACTTGCCTGGCCGATGTAACGTAAGGTAGCACTGGTCACACTCAGCTGGGGCTTCAATATACTTGCATTGTTTGGCCCTCACTCTGGCCCTCCTGTCTACACCATGAGAAGGGATGCACTGAAGAGGCGCTGCTCTTTCACCCTGGGTCCCAGAGCGAGAAATGCTAAACACAACAAATATTTTAAGCAGAACATTCACAGCTGACCTGCAGCTTCATGAGTGAGAAATAAAGGCTTGTTATAAGCCATGGAGATTTTTTTGTGGGGAGGGCGTTGCTTATTATGCAGCATTATTATGAAAATAGCTTTTTTTTTTGGTTTGTTTTCCCAACTTTTCCAGAATGCTAGAAATGTTAATAATGTCAAAAAAAAAATTATACAGCATCTGCTATAACAGAAACTAAGTGGAAAGGTGTACCTCAAGCCTAGAAAGGAAAATATAGTAAAAAATAACTTAATTCAGGGTCCTACCTCAACATTCCTCAGAGTCTCATTCTGAAACAGGGAATATACTTACTACATTGCATTATATTATAATCTCTGATGACTTAAAATAAAACAAAATACTTGCTTCCAGTTTGAACTTCTTGAAAATGATAGCATTTTTGAAAACTTCATTATGGCCCTTGTGTCCAATAATGTATAACAAACGTAGAACCACTGTGTACTTCTACACAGAAAACTGAAGACACATTGAGATAAGGCAGTTATAACCTAGCACAAATGATATCTTTGGTCTTTACAGTGAAGGATCTAATGCAGACTGAAATACAGAAAGCACTGGAAAAAGATGTAATTGAGGAAGAAAGCAAAATAAGACCCCTGACATTAAGAACGGAGACAGGATATCATGCCAGTAATTAAAGTTTGAAAAAATAACTTTTTATGAGCAGGAGAGATACTGCAGGCGAAAGGACTTTCATTTGTCCTCTTCATGCACCATAAGAGACAAAAAGCCTGACACACAAGTCATTGCAGGTGAAGTACAAGTAAGACTTTCTGCCAGATGGCTGTAAACAACTCTCAAAACTATGAGTCAGACATGGAGTTTTCTCCACAAAATATGGGAGATGTTTTTTTGCTCTGCCACAGGTAAACAATGTATACCCTAAAGCCAGGGAAGGTAGGAAGATATTTACTAACAGATGCCAAAGAATAGAAAATCCAAGATCCAGTGTTCCCTGATGGTTATAGATGCATCTCTTTACTATAATTCTGAGTGATTTTAGGGAAAACACTTGAAATCTCATTGAGGCATAAAGCTATAGGCACCATGTGTCAGTATAAACAAATGTGGATACAAAAGCCAGGAAAGATAGTGCATGTCAGCTGTAAAAATATCAGTGAATGAAACCAAAAGGTCTTGTGCATTAGAGAGATGTTAATAAATTGACAGGCTGAGAGCTGTAATAAACATATCCTGGCAAATTATAGTCTGGTCCAGCCCCTATAAAATCAGACATATGGTTAGCGTATGAATTTCAAAAGACTTTCAGTATGTCTCATTGAATCTTATATAGTATTTGTGCATCTCATTTATGGCTGTGATTGTGAGTTCCTTGGAGACAGGATAGATCTTATTCCTATTTCTCTCTCCAATTCCTAATACCTGCCATCTACTGGGAACACAATGCATTTTTTTTTTTTTTTTTTGTGAAAGAGAATATGGAAATAATATGGAAAGAGCGGGGAGGGAGGAAGAAAGGAAGGAAATAAAGGAAGTAAGAGCAGGTAGGAAAGGCAGAGTATTGATCATTAGCAATGAGTCCAAGCTATTAGATGTCCAATAGATGGCCCTTAATCTCCAGATAATTTCTTCCTCCAGGCAGTGTTAGAGGAGTTTTCTCCTCTCATCTTTCTCCATGAAGCTGATGTGATGACACATCATAAATGAATAACTATATTCATTTATAACTTCCGAATGTGCTTTAGAACTGCTGAATAAATGTAATGATTGAGAATGTAAGCTATATTGCTCATTAAACTAGAGAATGTGCAGATCTTGCTTGTATTACTTGTCATAATTTTTTAGCAAGAATATAAATCTTGGGGTAATACCATTTGCTATTCTAGAGCTTAAGGATTTACCAAAAAATGTACATAAAAGGAGGTAGAAGCATAGTGGTTAAAGCTTGTGGACTCTGGAATCTGTATTTGAATCTTATCATTTTATTATTTGCATGATCTTTGGGTAGTTACTTAATTTTCTTCATGCTTCAGTTTTCCTGTATGTCAACTAGTGATAACAGTACCTGCAGTAATCAGTATCAGCTCTTCACAAATACCTTTTCTTCTTCTAGGTAAATGGAGAGATTATTTTTGCCCACTTCCTTTAAGTTAGGCATGGCCATATGACTTGCTTCAGTCAACAAAATGTAAGTAGAAATTATTGGTATCATCCCAGTCAAAGCTTTTAAAAATCAACATGTTGTCATTTTCTTTCTCATTGTTATAGTGACTGGAGCTATTGCAGGTGATGGAGGCACTGATATACTGTCTCTAAGTGAAAACCAAATAGAACACAATTTCTTTTTTTTTTTAATTCAGTATTTATTTATTTATTTATTTAAATACAATTTATTGTCACATTGGTTTCCATACTAGAGCACAATTTCTAACTGTAGAATATGAAAGAGTGAGCAAGAAATAAACCTTCATTGCATTCCGCTGTTGAGATTTGAAGGGTTATAGGTCACTGCTATATAACATAGCCCGTTCTGCTATGATACAGTAATTTCACTGAGTTATTTTATATATATTTAAAGAAGCAAACACATACAATGCCTTTAGAAAGCACTCCATAAGAATTAGATATTATTATCATTTTAGGCTGTTGCTGCATTGAAATGGCATAGCCATTAGCTGCATCTTTGGCTACCTAATTTTGCTCACCTCTTCATTTGGCTGAAGTTTTATAATTCCATAAAGAGAAAACAGAGGAAACTTAGTCTTTCCCCTAGCATGACTGGTTAATATTTGGTTTCATTAGTAGCTTAGAAAAAAATTCTTTCAGTTTCATAACTTTCTATGGGTAATATCATGTAAATTTTTGTAATGGCTGCTAAATTTAAGAAAATTTATCAAGTTTCTCTATTAGCTATATAGGAAAACTTGTTCTTGCAGTACTGCTACATAATTGTATCTTACAAACACAGGAATCGTGATAAATTCTGTTTCATGAAATACACATTAAAAGCAAAAGGAGGATATAGTGCTTTTAAAATGGTATGTACTGCATTATATATATATGTATATATATATATTTACAAGCAAGCTCCACTCTCAATGTGGGATTCGAGCTCATGGCCCTAAGATCAAGAGTCCTATGCTCTACCAACTGAGACAGCCAGGTGCCCCTCCCATATATTTTTTGAAAAGAGAGAATTTCTGTTCCAGCGGATCTTGATAAGAACTGATTACTTAAAGTTTTACATACCTTATGACTGAGAAAATTTAGAACAGACTAGTTTATGGCTTCCTCCCTTTCAGTCCTTGTTTCTTTTTTGCTACTAACATTCTTTGAGGAATGGGTATTACGAGGCATGTTTAATCATGATAATATTTCTGGTCCTGCACCTTTATATCATCTTGCAGTGATTCAGCATGAGGTGGGTGGAGGGATATTTATGGAAACCATTCCTATCACAGGTGGCTAGTAATAACATTACTATATGCGGAAATGACTGAGAGACACATGAATATATCTCACCGAATTAAAAAGAAAAGTATCCCCAGCTCAACTTTCTGATAAAAGAATTCCCCAAATACTCGGGGTCACTCCAACAGTAGCTAAAATGTTATGGTAAGTAAGCCAGTCAGAACAGAGTCAGAAATTTTACACATTTAAAATTTTAAAAATTTAAAATTAAAAAAATTTTAAATATCTTCCTTTTGCAAATTTTATAACAGATGATCATAAGAATACATTTCTATAGCTCTTCTTAGATTCTTACAAGGAACCTCTGAAACTTAAGCTTTATTAACTTCTCATAAAAGTTTTTCTATTCTTATAAATATTTATTGTCATATTCATTCATTCATTCATTCATTCAATCTGTTCATAATTGGAAAGTCTTCATTGAATACCTAATATACATTGAACATAAAAATATTTATGTTCACCCATTCCTAGTGATCATATACTGAAGAGGTGGACATGTATATAACAAGCAGTATATCCAGGGAGTAGCAGATACTATTTATAATGTCTATCCATTAAACATTCACCAAACTATTTCTTCTTTCTGAGCTGAACTAGAATTGTGTTGGGTAATCCACCATATTTCACAAAATCATGTCCACTAAACAATTGGTAGTAATTCTATTCTCTGTCTGCAATCGGTTTAGGAGTGGGCATTAGCCAATGTGACAAGAGGGGAAGTCAGCTGAGGAGCTTCTGGGAATGCTTAGTGAACAAGTCTTCTTCCTCTAACTAGAACTTCAGTAGCTACTTGCAACTGGAAAGAGAGCTAAACTGAACACAGAGGGGCAGAGCAGGACTATGGAAAGAAGTACATAAGGCATTTTGTGGGGTTGGTGAGCAGCTGAATTAATCAACCCTCAAGCTACCATGCCCCTGGACTGACAATGCTTCAGGGAATTTGGAAAGAAGCCAATCTTAAGAAAATTTTTAATAAGCTAGAAAACTTCAAATTAAATTGTGACAAGCTATTTTTACCAGCTACTTTCCTCTCTGTAAAATTGTGAAGTTTCATTTTTCATTACTTTAATTCTGGTCCAAATATGAAAAGCAACAAAATGCCTCAGAGAGTGATTTGATTATCCTTTTTATAGTTACTACATCTGCACTAATGTTTGGGGGGTTATTATGCTGTTTATTTTCTATAATTTTTCCCAATTAACAGTTATTACCAGGAGCTATCTTTGTTGAATGAATGTTACTGCATACATCAGAGAATGTGTAGTGATATAAGGCAGACAACTATAGAAAAGGTCTCTTTCTTACACAATGGTCAGGAACAAAAATATTACCTGAATGCAATTAAAATTGTACATATTCATACAAGCATAGTGTCAATAAAGGCTGAGTTCTCTGATATTAAGAGGATTTATCTTAATTAAAAAATCTAATTTAAACATATTCTAAGGTCTTTTTTTTTCTTAAAGGGAAAACAGATTTTTCTAAAGGTTTGTGGCTGAAAAAATGCAGATATATCCAACAAAAAGATATATGGGAAAGTGCTATAATAAGTTTATATAAATCTTAAAAGAATGCACTCAAAATGGAAGGGAAGGTTTGCTTTTGTTATTAAGATGTAGTCAGGCTCTAGGCAGTTGCTGACATTTGTTACTTTTTAGCTGTAACGAGGTGGATCATCTCTATGCTTATAAATTCTAACAGTCCAATATGGGAGAATGCATTTTGTTTTGAACAATTGAGAAGTGACTGACAGGCTGTCCATAGAGTATATAGATGATAGATCAAGAGGAAAATGAGCTCTTAGATGGTTTTTCAGTGTCCTTCACTGGAGAAATAGCCATGTGACACGTGTGGTATACATAGTGGTCTTCTGTGTTCGTGTTCATGCTGCTGGAAAATGCATTGCTTGAACTAAATGCACCCTCTATTGAGCACAAATGATTCAACCACAATTTAATAGGGAGATCATTACTTCTGCAAAAGGATTTTCAAGATAAGCAGTGAGGAGTCATAGTCTACAGAGGAAATTGAGATGCTACTTGCTCAGCATTGTAAAATTGTATGGCAGTATAGATAGATATTGATTGTTCTTTATGTCAATAAGTAGAAGGGTCGATAAAAAAAAGAAAGCATGTTTTTAGGTGGGTTATAAATACTAGCACTTCTAGATATCCTTATTAATCCCTGGAGATTATTTACTTTTCTTAAATCATTTTAGTTTTAGCATCCAATGGTGCCCTGAAAAATGATCTATTGAGGGATCATAGTTGAGACATTTCACCATCATCACTACTCCTTTGACCTGTTTAAAGTTATGAAGGCTTTCATTACATCATTCACTTTCCTCTGATAGATCATAGTTGTATATGAAAGCTGGCTACTCACTCAGCCTATCAGGTGATCTGAGAAGGAGTCTATGTTAGAAGGAAAGAAACAATTATTTTAAATCATTGAATTAGATGGGCTGACAATTATTAATTATTTGGCTACTTTTTGTTCCTGAGAGGCAGTATGTAATGCTGCTCACACCAGTGCATTCAGCTGTTATAAACTTTCAACCACTAGGCATATAAGTATGAAGCTAAGGAGGCCTTATGTGATGGCTTTAAAAAACTTTATGGTTGGGACACCTGGGTGGCTCAGTCAGTTAAGCTTCGACTTTGGCTCAGGTCATGATCTCACGGTTCCTGGGTTCAAGCCCTGCATCAGGCTCTGTGCTGACATCTAGCTCAGAGCCTGGATCCTGCTTCAGATTCTCTCTCTCTCTCTCTCTCTCTCTCTCTCTCTCTTTCACCCTCTTCTGTTCATGCTGTCTCTCTTTTTCTCTCAGAAATAAATAAAACATTAAAAAAACCCCTTATGATTAATAGAGGCCAAATATATTTTTAAATGAGATATGTAATGTAATTTTGTTACAAATGATTCAAATTATACAGAATTGTGTACAGTAAAACGTGTTAGCTCCTCTTCATTTTTCTTCCCATCAGTTAGCAACTGTTGGGCTTGGTGAGCATCACACCAACTCTGTTTCAACATATTTTGCTTCTTCATTTGTAGTGTTATATTTCATTCAAAACAGATCAGTGCATCAGGTATTTGAGCGGCTTAAAAACATTTGCAATTTGAAAATCATAAAAAGGCTTCAAGTCACAGATTCATTCATTCAATAAACATACACACATTTATATGAATAATATTATGCTCAAATTTTAAACTTCCTATATGTTTTTAATTTTTTCATTTAACAATATGTTTTGGAGATCTTTCCAAGTCAATACATTAAAATCTGCCTCATTATTCTTAATGTCTACATAGTATTTCATAGTATGAAGGTATAATTATTGCCACTTGCAACACATGGATGGAGCTAGAGAGTATTATGTTAAGTGAAATAAGTCAGTCAGAGAAGGAGAAATACCATATGATTTTACTCATATGTGGAATTTAAGAAATTAACCAAATGAGCAAAGGAGCGGGGAAGAGAGAGAGGGAGAGAATCAATGAGAGAGAGAGAAACCAAGAAACAGACTTTTAACTATAGAGAACAAACTGATGGCTACCAGGGGGGATGTGGGTGGGGTATGGGTGAAATAAGTGCCAGGGGCTAAGGAGTGCATTTGCGGTGAGCACTGGGTGCTGTGTGAAGTACTGAATGTATAATTATTAATTTAAGCTTCCTGTATTGAAGATTTAATATTTACTTTGTTTTTCTCTGTCCATAAACAAGGCTGCTATCAATACCCTGTATGAATTCTTTGTTCTCATGTGAAAGTATTTCTGCAGAAGAGATCCGTGTTAGCTAAGAGCGGCAAATTGAAATTTTGAGATACTGCTAAATGCTCTTCAAGACAGATTTATCAATTGATACTCCCACCAATAGTGTGTGAAAGTGCCTATTTCCATTTATCACTGCCAGCTCTGAATATTATAAATCTTTTAAATTTCTGCAAGCCTATGGCTGAAGACACAATATTGTTGTTTGAGTTTGCATTTTTCTGATTACTAGTGAGGTTGAATACGTTTTCATATTTATAGTCATTTGAATTTCATCTTCGATGAATTGCTCTTTCTTTTTGCATTTTTTCTATTTCGCTATTTGTTTTCTTCTCTTGATCCATGAACAAAATGTCTTATCATTTTTGTTTTACTTATTTACCTTTGCCTTTTGTTAACCTGTTGCTGATTCTATTTTTCTGTGTATGTGTGTGGTAGAGCAGTTATTAAAAAATGCTTAATAGATTTTCATTACAAAAGTAAAAATACAAAGATTTTTTTACTTCTTCATTTTTGTAGAAAGTACTTTTTTAACTTTTTAAATGTTTATATAATTTTTATTTTATTTTATTTTATTTTTTTAAAATGTTTTTATTTATTTCTAGGAGAGAGAGAGAGAGACAGCGTGAGCAGGGGAGGGTCAGAGAGAGAGGGAGTTACAGACTGAAACAGGCTCCAGGCTCTGAGCTGGCAGTCAGCACAGAGCCCGACGCGGGGCTCGAACCCACGAACCGTGAGATCATGACCTAAGCGAAAGTCGGACGCTTAACCGACTAAGCCACCCAGGCGCCCCTATATAATTTTTAGACAGAGAGACAGAGTGCTAGCAGGGGAGGGGCAGAGAGAGAGAGAGAGACAAAGAATCCAAAGCAGGCTCCAGGCTCTGAGCTGTCAGCACAGAGCCCGATGCAGGGCTTGAACTCATGAACCATGAGATCATGACCTGAGCCGAAGTGGAGCACTTACTAACTGAGCCACCCAAGTGCCCTGTAAGTACTCTTAAAAAGTTTATTTATTTATTTATTTATTTATTTTGAGAGAAAGAGAGAACAAGCAAAGGAGGGACAAAAGAGAGAGAAACGGAATCCCAAGAAGGCTTCACACCATCAGCACAGAGTCCAATGTAGGATTCAAATCCGGAACTTTGAGATCATGACCTGAGCTGAGATCAAGATTTGGATACTTAACTGACTAAGCCACCCAGGTTTCCTGTAGAAAGTACTTTTAGGGGGCACCTGGTTGGCTCAGTCAGTTAAGTGTTCGACTTTGGCTCAGTTCATGATCTCACGGTTCGCGGGTTTGAGCCCCGCATCAGGCTCTGTGCCGCTGACTAGCTCAGAGCCTGGAGCTTGTCTTCGGATTCTGTGCCTCCCTCTCTGACCCTCCCCTGCTCATGCTGTCTCTCTCTCTTTCAAAAATAAATAAAACAGGGGCGCCTGGGTGGCTCAGTCGGTTGAGCGTCTGACTTCGGCTCAAGTCATGATCTCACCGTTCGTGGGTTCGAGCCCCGCATTGGGCTCTGTCCTGACAGCCAGCTCAGAGCCTGGAGCTTGTTTCAGATTCGGTGTCTCCCTCTCTCTCTGACCCTCCTCTGCTCACACTATGTCTCTCTCTCTCAGAAATAAGTAAAATATTTAATAAATAAATAAATAAATAAATAAATAAAACATTACAAAAATTAAAAAAAGAAAGTACTTTTAATTTCATGTCTCCTTACTTTTAAATAACGTGCAATATTAAAAAAAAACACTTCAATGTGCAAATATTTGGACATTTGACATGTAAACAAACCATGGCAGTATAGCTAGGTTTGATGTCTTTCTCTGAAATTACTAAAATTACTGAGAGGTTGAGGAGCCCAATGATTTTTTCACTTTCACATTTGCCATTCAGCAACACTCAGGTACTTAGGTGGCAAACAGTAGACACATAAAAATAAATGTCTCCCTCAAGGAATTGGGAGTCTCACCAGAGAGAAAGTCATGTGCACACTGGTTGAGAGATCCCAGAGAACATGAGCCAAGGCCCATGGTACACTTGTGGGTCCAGACTGCAAGAAGTCTGTTTCTATAAGAAAACTCTCTCAGAGAAAGCACAATATAGGATAAGGGAGTGAGAATTATGAGATTGACATAGTAAATGGATTTTAAGACATCAAAAAATGGAGAGGAGTCAAAATATATTGTGCCAGGGGCTGTAGTTTCTTGGATCATTCCCACCATTGGGTTTATGTTTGAGTTGTTTGTAGACTTGAGCAGGGAAGGAGGAAGGGAGAACTAAAAGTCTAAACGACAGAGATATTTCATTAAAACCCTAAGAGATACCGAAGATACAAGAAGTACTTTGGAAGCTCTGTCACCAAGTGTAACTCTGAAGAAGTGAAAGCGGCTCTTCTGACCATTTCACAACAGAAAGTCAGGCAACACCATTTCCCAAAATAGGTGCCATTGAAAATTGCTAGTGTGAGAAAAGCAAAGATTATATGGTCAGATAACTTTGGGTCACAAAGAGTTAAAAAAAAGTCTTAAGTTGAGGGTTCTGAGTCCTTTTAATAAGTTACTATGCCTTGCTGAATCAGCAACAGAGATAGACAGAACTAAAATAACTTAAAAACAGACTCCCTTTGGGGTTCCTGGGAAAGTCTTTCTCAAAGAAAAACACTTTGGCATATTATGGGTTCAGGTACCACTATGTACATGCCATAGATTCCCTTCTGGTTGTGTTCAAGACAAGATGAAGGTAAAATCCAAAATAGCTGAGGTTATTTACTCTTAGGTGTATTTAAAAGCAAATGATTGACTAGGGGCTGAATTAGACATCTAATTATGCTCCAGTTAATGATTCTTTCATTAAGCATGTGCCATAATATAGTACATTAATCAGGCGTGAGATACTTAGTGTTACTTTTAAACAGTTTCCTGCAACCTTGTTTATCATGCCCACCAGTACCACAGAATGCATTCACATATATCAAGCACTTTTTTTCTCTCTTTAAATGCTCCTTTATGTATTCTTCCCTTTTGGGGTTGCTCAGAAGGCCTTGGAATTTTCCTTTACAGCTTTCTTTATTTTTTTCTCACATTTGTCCTATAGGAATGCTGTTGGCTCTACATTAAGAACACACCTAAAGTTAAAAACAGAGCTACTCTATGACCCAGCAATTGCACTCCAAGGTATTTATCGAAAGGATAAAAAATGCTGATTTGAAGGGGCACATGTACCCCAATGTTTGTAGCAGTGCTATTAACAATAGCCAAATTATGGAAAGAGCCCAAATGTTCATTGACTCATGAATGGATAAAGATATGGTATATATACACAATAGAATATTACTTGGTGATAAAAAAAATAATGAAATCTTACTATTTGCAACAATATGGTTGGAACTAGAATGTATTATGCTAAACAAAATAAGCCAGAGAAAGATAAATACCATATGATTTCACTCATATGTAGAATTTAAGGAACAAAACAGATGAACATGGGGAAGGGAAGGAGAAATAATATAAAAACAGAGAGGGAGGCAAACCATAAGAGACTGTTAAATAGAGAATAAACTGAGGGTTGCTGGAGGGGTATTTGGTGAGGGTATGGACTAAATAGGTGATGGGGATTAAGGAAGGGATTTGTTGGGATGTTATATTTGAGTGATGAATCACCAAATTCTATTCCTGAAACCATTATTATCTTAGATGTTAACTAACTTGGATTTAAAAAAATGACTAGAATTGACTCACTTGTAATCATCTTCCTTTTTCTTTTTAACTCCTTCAAACATTTTAGAATTTTGAACAGGCATTCTTTTGCCTTTTAAAAGACTACTGGCTGACATCCTTTAAAATAATAGTCTGTTGTTGATGTAAGATTCAATTTATCTATGTATCTACACATTCCTGAAGCTCAATAAAAAGATTTGATGTAATAAATTGTTTTTCATTTGTGTGTGTGTGTGTGTGTGTGTGTGTGTGTGTATATATATATATATATATATATACTCACAGATTATAGAGAACACATGTTGCAGATAAAGTTATCATCTTATGTGACACAAAAGGAATTCTAAAGTGACAGAATGAAGTTAGGTTTTGGTCTTCCAGGGTCCCAAACAAGAGTTATGCTATGTAAATTTTTTTAGGACGTCATTCTCTCTTGCTCTTTAAACTTTGCATTCAAGGCCTACGGGGTTTGTTTAACCATAAAACCGGAATTAAAGCAGGTCTCTGATTGCTTTCTGCTGCTCTTGTTGTGAATTAAATGAATAGCAATGTACTGCTATTTCTTAGTTTGTCTCCTGCAAAGCATAGGCCCCAGAAATGTGACTTTCCTCTGATTGGGAGCATGAATCCCCATATGGCTGTGTCTTGATGTATTAGAATCCTGCAAAGTTCTAATTGCTCATGAAATTTCACTCCAAGTTCTGATGCACAACCCTGCCTCCTGGCTGAGAATTGATGAAGTGAGTAAAAAATGGCTATGCCATAGCCCTCAAATAGACTGGGATGGGAAAAGATGGAGACCCACTGGCTTACAAGGTTGTGGTTTCAGAGATGTGCTTTAGATGACAGCACTGAATAACAAACACAGTGACTTGCTTCAGCAAATGGTTTTCATGTCTCCTCTTAATTGAATCAGTCAGTTATTAGACTCAAATAACCATTTCTTAAAGTGGTTGCAATAAGCAGAAGCCATTGTACTGTACTTTTCAAGGTCTTGATTCAAACTCTGTAATTGAATTTTCCTGATTCCACTAAGTCACAAGGGCTACAATACTGGCAGAAACCAGTAGAAGCTGGTCCTATCTAAAGAAAATTTGTTTTCATTGTCTTTTAGTTGAAGACTAAAAGTTCATCTTTTAGTTGAAGATGCAGAATATGGGTCTGCAATTCATAAAACGATTAGATAAATGATCTATCGCCTTAAAAAGGAAAATTACTTTGTATGGAAAGAAGTACCCAGATATTCTTAAAAACTGCATGGGCAAATGGATAAAACTGAATTGCTGAAAAGAAATACATTGTAACTATTCTTGCATGAGCATGTTATGAAGCATTAGTAAGAGAGCGTGTGGATCAATGTGGCCTTATTAAAATCCTTAGGTGGGTAGTAGAATTGAGACAATTTGTGCACTTGGTTGGAATGCAGTTCCTGGTACTTAGAAAAGAAGCATGACATTGTTAATATGCTCCCATTACCATTCACATAGACATTATTTCCTGGGCAATGAATCGCTACCTAATCATCTAGGTTTTTATTTTTCTTGGTATAGTATTGTGCTTAGCTTGTAGGTTTCTTTCTGTTTTTCTGCATACACATCATTTCAAGTATAGCTCTTTCTTAGAAAATGCTTTTTCCATCGGAAATTATATATATATAATTGAAGCATAGTAGACATACAATTCTATATTAGTTTCAGGTGTACAACATAGTAATTCAACATTTATATACCTTATGAAGTGATCACCATGATAAATCCTGCTACCATCTGTCACCACACAGTGTTGCTACAATATTATTGATTATATTCTCTATGTTGTACATTACATCCCTGTGTCTTAGTTATTTTATAACTGGAAATTTGGGGATTAACCCTTCCCCTAGTTCACTCGCCTCCTTACCCCTACCCATCTGGCAACCACCCGATTATTCTGTATCTGTGAGTCTTCTTCTGTTTTGTTTTGACTGTTTGTTTTATTTTTTAGATCCCACATATAAGTGAGGTCATACTGTATTTGCCTTTCTCTGTGACTTATGTCACTTAGCATAATACCCTCGAAGTCCATCCATGTTGTGACTAGTGACAAGATTTCATTCTTTGTTATAGCTGAGTGGTATTCTGTTGTATAAATATACCACATCTTCTTTATACAGTTATGTATTGTTGGATCTTTAGGTTGCTTCCATATCTTGGCAATTGTAAATAATGCTGCAATGAACATAGGGGTATATATATCATTTCAAATTAGTGTTTTTGCTTTATTTGAATAAATACCCAGAAGTGGAATAATTGGATTGTATGGCAGTTCTATTTTTAATTTTCAGATGACCATCCATACTGTTTTCCATAGTGGCTCCACAACTTTGCATTCTCATCAACAATGCACAAAGTCTCACTTTTCTCCACATTCAAGCCTTATTTCTTGTCTTTTTGATACTAACCGTTCTGACAGGTATGAGGGAATAGTTCATTGTGGTTTTATTTGCATTTCCCTGATGATTAGTGATGCTGAGAATCTTTTCATGTGTTCGTTAGCCACATTCATGTCTACTTTGGAGAAATGTGTATTCTACTCCTCTACCCATTAATTGGATTATTTGTTTTTTTGATGTTGACTTGTGTGAGTCCTTTATACATTGTGGATATTAATCCCTTATCGGTTATATCATTTGCAAATATCTTCTCCCATTCAGTAGATTGCCTTTTCATTTTGTTTCCCTGTGGTTTCTTTCACTGTGCAAAAGCGTTTTAGTTTGATGTAGTCCTATTTGTTCATTTTCCTTTGGAATATTTTTAAAAAAGTGTTTTCTGGAAAAACTTTCATACTCTATATAAACTCTTATAATTACATAAATTATATCACTTAAATCAAGGATAAAACATATTCTTGTTAATAGTAGAGAAAACTGTAATTAAAAATTGTTGCCAGGAAGCAACAGTTTTTGTTAGATCAGTCAGATATGTTTCCGGCAAAGGTTTATTAAGATGGCCCTGGCTTGCCATAATGGGGCATAAGTCCTTTGCTCCTCAATGTACTCAGAAGTACATCAAGTCCTGAGCAAATAGATTCTGAAAAAAATAGACTTGGCCACTGGGCCTAGTCTATAGAGGCCCATGGAACAAGGTTCACCCTGATTTGGGGGCCTTTTCTTGGGAAAGCTTGTTTTGAGTTCCTCAAATTGTAACAAACCTCCTTGCATATGACCTAGAGTGCAGGTAAAGCCTCAACCTGATATTAACCTATCTTCCACCAGATCAGGTTAGGCTGCTGGCAAGACATCCCAAAAGTCGGCTAGATAATCACAGACGAGGTAATGTTCCAATACCTGCGAAGTCAGCTTGTTTTCCAACAGTGAAGGCGGATGGGAGTGCTATCCCTTTAAGGAAGTAGTTTCATCTCCTCTCCTCCCCTTTCCTATGCCTGGAATTTGCAGGGATATTCATGCCACTCCCTGTCTTGGGTAACACCAATTGCTTCTCTGTTTTCTTCTCTTCCTATCTCTGTGTTCCCCTTCTTCCCTTAACCTTTTTCACATTGAGGTTATTGAAATGATAGCTCAGAAATTTTTTTAAACCAAGTACATGCAACTCTGACTTTACAGAAACAGAAACTAGTGATGGGGAAGTGGTGTGAGCATAATTAATCTTTAAAGAGATTTCTTCATTTAAAAAGAGAATTCTCTACAGGCCTCTGTGATTAGCCAGTCTCCCTAGGCCTTTACTTATGGCCAGGTGTACAGGTATTAGATTTTCAGATTCAGTCCTGCATACTTCTATGAGGCACAAGGAGGTGTTACCTGGTGAAGTTTCAATTTCCTTCTAACTCCCCAGATCATTTTCACTTTCGAATGCAAATGTATCAAACATGAGATTTCAATATGAAAAATATATTTTAGCAAAATCAATTTTAAGGAAAAATTTTTATAGTTTAGTACTTTAGAGTAAGTAATAAGTTCCTGCCCTCACATGACCCTGAGAGTGGTCACTTATGCAAAATGGTAACAATAAAATCAATCTTAACACAATTTAAGGAGGAGTCATTTCCACATATTCAAAGATACATTTTTGCCCTCCCTTCTTCCTACTCTCCTTCCACTTCTACCTTTTTCTTTCTTATCTCTCTTGTTTTTTTTTCTTCCCTTTACTTCTTTCTCCTTACTTCTTTCTGGCTTTCTTTCAAAACTAAAGAACAGTAGGCTGGGAGTGTAGCACTAAGGACCTTTACTCTCCACCATGCATTTGGGTTTTTGGCCTCCATGTGACCTTCACAGCTATTTTTATTGATAGCTGAAATTCTTTCTTTCTACCTAAACTTCCCCTAACTATCTCCCATCCTCCAACAATAACATGTAAAAATAATTATAGTAAATAAACCCCTGGTCTTGAAAGCCAACAAAACTTCCACACTTGCAGAAATAGAAACAGTTTGGAAAAGGAACTGGTCATAGCAAAACAGTGTTCAGAGAGGAGCTGCAGGGAGAAAAGTATGGGGTTATCATTATAAAGGCAAGCGGCTCATAGGAGAAAGTAACATTCTTCAGACGTTCAGGTTGGAGTATGGTAGTCCTTTGGGTGATTTAATAGGTAAGAACCAGAATTTGAAACTGGAATTGAAAAAGACTTATTATATAATTTAGTCCCTTTGGTCAGGAAGGGAACAATACAATTTTGGTTCTAAATTTAATTGGGATTTAACTAGATTCTTTGAAACTTTTCCATTTTTCATCTGAAATGCACAAAGTGCTCATCCTTTCAGGAACAGTGATGGACTGCATAATCCAATAGTGCCTAGTGTATCCTAAAATCAAGTTCTGAGCAGCCACAGTTGTGCAGTCAAAGGTATTCTTGAAATAAGAATCTAAACAGCTTTGCAGTGTGCATAGGGAAGAAGGTTAAACCTTTTAAATAGAAAACAATCTGAATCATAGCTTCTTCTATTTCAACCTTTTTTTTTTTAACATTGAAAATCTAAGCTAGGATTCCATCTTTTATGCTAAGATTCCTGCAGCAGTTTCTTAATAATTCCTGCTTATGTAGGGTGCTTAAAAAAAAGGAACATTTAGTCATTTTGGTCTGAGTCTATCCAAAGTGAAGGTTATTTTAGAGTACTATCTTCCATGCAAACAATACCAAGATTACAGCAAGGAAACTTGATATTAAAGAATAATAAGGCAATGTGTGAATTAAGCGTATTATATTTGACTTCTATCAAAGACTATGCCACTTTCATAATCCAATTGGATATGTGCTCATAAACTCATACTTTCCAACACATAGCTCTCACATGCTACTCTGTAATCAAGGAGCAACAGACCTAAGCTAGCTTTTAGGAAAGTATTAGAGTGACTGAATAAGAATTCATCTCATCCACTTCGTCCTTATGAACATATTAGAGAAGTCCATATGTCTTGTCATCTGTCATTCCTTCTCTCTCCCTCAACCCTACCTTGCCCCAGTCTTCTGAGACAGAGAAGGCAGTGACTGAATAGAGTGGCTGTTTGTAAAGTTGTTAAGCCCCAGGTCTTCTGGTCTCAGCCAGCTTTCTGTTCAGAGGAGGCATTTGTGATACACAGACAGGGCAAGAATAGAATGAGCCACATAAGTGTATCATTTACATTTTTTAAAAAAATTGTTTATTGTTGAGAGACTGAGAGAGACAGAGCACAAGCAGGGGAGGGGCAGAGAGAGAGGGAGGCACAGAGTCTGAAGGAGGCTCCAGGCTTTGACCTGTCAGCACAGAGCCCAATGTGGGGCTTGAACCCACACACTATGAGGTCATGACCTGAGCCAATCAGACACTTAAGACCCTTAACCAACTGAGCCACCCATGCACCATATTTACATTTTTATAGATGAAAAAAACTGAGCTTCTGGGACATATACTAAAAAAAATGTATCTGTAATTGAGTTGACACCACATGCATGCCACTAAGGATCCTGAAGGAAACTAATACAGACTTCCAGAAGATTTTTAAGAATATTTTAAACTTGGGTATTCTTAGAGGTTCTTTATCATCTCACAGCACCCAGATCTGCTGAGTGAAACCTTCATTGTGGAGGCATATGAATCCAGAGCAGATGAACGGAAGTTGGCTAGTGAAAAAAATTAGAAAAGTCTTCACAATGTCTGTTTTGAAGAAGGAAATAGAAGGGTACATGTGATGGTAATTTACAAAGGCCCTCTGTGGACAGTGAATACACTAGAATGGAGTGAGTGTGCCACATACTAAAAATTCATTAAGATATCATATATTGTTCAAATTAGAGTTCTTTTCCTCCTGTTTAAAGGCATGATGAATCCCCATGCTGAGTTGTCCATAAATTACTTAGAAGTGAGTGATCCATGACCTGTATACTGCATAACCAGACAATTGCAGATAGATAAGAAACTGTCATTGAGTAAGAAAGGTTCTAAAACTTGTTATGCCTATAATTACCAAGTCAGCCTGGGTTTGGCAAGAGTATCTCAGGACACCTGAGAAAACCCATGGAAAGAAAGATGGTATAAGAGGTGTAAAAAGTGAAGTAGGCAATTCTTTTTGTACTAGGTACCAGAGATGACCAAATACTATATTTTCTACTATATTTGTGTGGGTCTATCTAAGATGAAAGGGTTGCCTTTGTCCCTTTTTTGTATAATTTCTTTTCAATTTTCACTAGAGAGACCAGTCAATGGCATTTTCAGACCCTCGTGGGAATCATTTTTTAAATCCCGTATTTAATTATCCAATAATCTAACTCTATTTATAGTGTTTTATGTATATATTTAGCAATATCCATTATAACTTGTAAAGCTAATTATGAAGTATTTTATTTCCAGGAAATGGTTAAGGTCGATCTTTTCTGCCCTTGTGTGATTGGTGTATATTGTAGCTAGCTCCTCATTATCTGAAGAAGGGATGGCCCTCTTAGGCAGGATGTTTATTGAACAGAAAATCCCCCAACAACATTTCTGTATGCTTAGAAAGTGGGCTTTTCATCAAGCTTGCTAACAAGTTGTGCTACAGATGAGGTATATCTTCCCCAGAGAAATAGCCACAATGCATTAAGGAGAAGTCAGAAGAAACGGAGAGGCGAGATAATCCATCGGTTAGTTAATTCACACCTGAATAATTGAGAGTTTGCTTTTCTAGTTATTGAATATTTATGAAAGTTCTACAATGTGCTGGAAAGTAGATGTGCCAAGTAAAAATACCAAAGAAAGCCAACCTGCACACAGTTTATGTTTAATACAGATATCACTCCTTGACTGGAACATGCAAAATAGAGCGTGTTTTCAAGTTTCAGTGTGTACAAGAATCATGAAGAGGAGTATGTCTGTTAAAATTGCAGATTTTTAGATAAACCTCTGAGGTGTTCCTTAGGAACCTTCATTTTTAATAATTTACCCCAGATGATTCTGAAGCAAGTAGTCTAGAGACTTCTCTTGGAGAAATTATCAATGTAGGTAATGACTGGAAAAGTTTATTTCCTAGAAGGCACAGATAATAAATCAGAGATATACTGACCTATGAAATGAAGAAAGAAGAAGACAAAAGACAATGCTTATTTGAATAAAGGAGAGCATAAGCATAAAGAAAAAGAAAAAAAGGAGGCTAGGAAATTAAATAAAGGTATTATAATATCTTAGTGTCTTAGAGATTTACTGTAATGTAACAATTTTTTCCAATTTACTATAAATGTCTCTAATTGACTATAAATTACTTACAGTTCATGCAAGTTACACTTCACATGTGAGCAGTCATTGCCATCTCACAGCTCAGTCATGGCTCACTAGCATTGTAAAAGGAAGTCCAGACTCCAGAGGGGAACGATAAAACTGTTGAGCAATTTATACTGGATCTATGCATCAAGCTCCAATAAACAGTATAATGAATGTTAGGAAAGAAATTTCATTGGCTAAATTGGCAGATTTTTAACCAGCATAATGGGTGTTAGAAGTGGTGAAATTAGTGGCATTCAAGGTATGTAGATGGGCCAAAATAATTTAGTGGTAATTTATTCCTCTTGCACATTCAGGGTATAGAAATGCAGAGAGTCCTATAGCTTACCTGTCATCTGAGGGATGGATTCTAATCTCTCAATAATCCCTAAATAGTGCACACAGTGAGTCTGCCCTGCCTTAATGGCTACAGAATCTTGGCCTTGAGATGTTGTCTACACTTCTTTAATTGATATTTTTTTTCAAGCAGCATGTTAAGGGATCCCTTATAAGAATGGAGAGTTGGAACCTCATTGATCTCATGGAACAAATTGTATGAATGTCTTGTACATGTTTGTTAATAAATGTTTTGTGTGTTGAGTGTTGATACATGAGGCAGAATTGTTCTGACTTGCTCTAATTTTAAGTTGAAGCAAGTTCATGAGGGTGGTTGCTCATTCTTAAAGTGTTTACCTTGGTATAGTTATCTACTAAAAAGACTTTATGAGTTAGTTGATATGACTTACTTGGCTTAGACCAGTTCTCACATAAATGTAAAAAAGTAAAATTTCATTTGGGAGAGAAATTTAGTGAACCTTCTCTTGGGGATCTTTCTTTTGTGAGAAAAACTGATAAAACAACCTATCTTTTGTGCTTTTTCTATTCATGGTGCTGCTCTTCTGGTCCCAGAAAGATATGAAAGGGTTAATAGGGGCTTGGAAGAAGTGGCGTCCAAAGGCATACAGCTTTTGGTCATTCACTCAGTGACAAAGAACAAACATGAGAAACAAGGATATAATTTTGCCTTTTCAAACACCTGTCCACTGTGATTTGTACTGGGCCAGGATCTTTGTGTTATTTAAGATCTTGCCCAGACTATTCTCTGAAAGAGATACAGTAAAATCTTGGATTGCAAGTAACTTGTCCTACAATTGTTCTGCAAGATGAGCCAACACTTCTAATAATTTTTAACTTGATAAATGAGTGATGTCTTGCAATATGAGTGGTATGTGAACATCACATGATCACAACTGAGCCAATGCTTCCTCTATCTCTCTCTCTCTCTCTCTTTCTCTCTCTCTCTCTCTGATTGTGGGTGATCATCTTCTATGCTCAGGTGCTCAGTCTCAGGCCATGGTGTTTGGCAGAAATCCGTGATTTTTTAGAACATTGGAAGGTGCACACAACTGGCACTAGGGTATTATTTTTGTGACTTCAAAAGCACCTATGGATAATCTGTTGCTTTTCCAATAGTAAGCTTAGGAATACTTTGCTTCATTCTTGGTCAGACTGCCTGCAGACAGAGACCCTTGCCTTTACTGCCTAATTGTCAATTACATTAAATATAGTATAGGTAAAGAGTTTATTAATACTGTACTGTAGTCAACATCCATGCAAGTATATACAATGTCCCCAGTGCAGAAAAAGGTTGAAAAGAAAGGAGGTAAGGAGGTGATTATGGTGGAAGGAAATCATCAAGAAGTATGAACAAGGTATGCAAGTGGCCAAAATTGCAAGATTTTATAAGAAGTCAATGTCTGCATCTCATCTTCAGAGGAGAAGGAGAAAAAGACAGAGAAATCCCTCACTTCAAATGAAATTAGGGAGTGTAAAATGTGGGAAACTGCAAAATTTTGTAGAAAATCACCACCTGAATATGACTATAGCAGTGCGAGCAATGAATCTGTTTGATGACAATGCAATGTGAAATTTCCATGAAATCCTCAAATGGGGGCAAAAGCAAGTGTCATTGGATAGGCTCCTTGTTAAAGTTGCACAAAAAGAAAAAGATTGCTTTGAGCCAATAGATAGCAGTGATTCCGTTAGTGATAGTGAAAGTCATCCTACACAATAACCCTACTTTCTCTTTCCCTCTCACCAGCCACGAAGGTTTTCAAAGGTAAATGCAGGGTAATTTATTTTCCTTTACATTTTGTATTTTATTTATTATTTTGTATTATATTACAGTATTGTGATCATTTTTTATGACTATTTTTGGGTTATAGAATGAATCATCTGAGTTTCCATTATTTCTTATGGGAAATTCACTTTGATATAAAAGTGATTAGGATTACAAGCATATTTCTGGAATGAATTATGCTTGCAAACCAAGGTTTTACTGTACTTTTTTTCCTTCTTATTTTGAGTGTCTCAACCTACACCTCTCCCCCAAGTAATTGTTAGTAAAAAAAAGAATTAAAGTTAATCAGAAAGCTCTAGTTGTATGTTCCTCAATTTTCCCTGTTTAATATTTTAAAGTAATCATATGCTTTCAGCATATCTGCCTAGAAAAGAAGTGTGTCAGTTAATACCTTTCATATTTATTTATCCATAGACATTCAGATCTGAAAATGTTCAAATGTGTTACAAGATAATTTAGTTTTCTACAGTAGAAGTGAATCTGTAAATGGGAAAATGGAAATTTTATATCTATATATCTATAGCAACATCTTTTCTGAGGTGATATTATATAAAATCAATTCAGAACATGTAACCCAGCAACGTTTCATGCTGAACGGTAACAATACCTTTGAGGTCATTTCAACATATTAAAGAGCAAAATTATGGAGCAGGAGATTGATTATAGACATTGTAGAAGTTTAAGAACATTACTCTAAAATGTCACATTTTCAATAGAGTAGGAGATTTAGCCTGGGTTTTCTCTTACTTTTACAGTTATATGATTTACTAGATAATGTTAACATGCAGAGACAAAGTGGGAGATAGCAATAAATAACACTGTATACATTTGCCACAACTTGCCAGCAAATTATCATCTTGAGATATGATATGATGGTTCTGATTAATAAACCAAAAGGGAAACTCAATTATAAATGCATGAAATTAAACTTCATAAGTAAGCCAAAATAAACCCAACATTTGTAAGTCAGAATAACCCAATAGGGAAACTAATATGGTAGTGTTCTAAGGCTACACTGGGTAGAAACGTGATTAATGGAAAGAGGTAGATAATACTTAAGAGACAAACTTGTTGGAATTTTGCACCTGACAACAGACATTGAAGTAAAGCTTTCACTTCAAAAGAGAAATGACAGTGTCTTCAGTTCTTTTCAATTGAGTTTAAGGAACAGTTCTTGGGCAATAAACTAAAGCATCTTCTCCAGATGGCTGTTCTTAGTTCAAAGAAAGGTAACGTCTCATTGCTTCGGATCTCAGAGATAGGGGATTTTATAGGTTGAATTGTATCTCCCTCAAATTCCTATGTTAAAGTTCTAACACCTAGGACCTCAGAATATAAACTTACTTGGAAATAGGGTTGTTGCAGATATTATTAGTTAAGGTGAGGTCACAGTGGGATTGGGTAGGCCCCTAATTCAATATAGCTGGTGCCCATATAAAAAGAGGAAATTTGGACATAGTGAGAGACACACAAGGAGAATGTCATGTGAGCATGAAGGCAGACATAGGGATAATGTTTCTACAACGAAGGTACATCAAAAATTGCCAGCAAACCTGGAGAAACGGGCACCCTCCTACACTGTTGGTGGGAATGTAAACTGGTACAGCCCCTCTGGAAAACAGTGTGGAGGTTCCTCAGGAAAATAACAATAGAACTCCCCTATGACCCAGCAATAGCACTGCTAGGAATTTACCCAAGGGATACAGAAATGCTGATGCATAGGAGCACATGTACCCCAATGTTCATAGCAGCACTCTCCACAATAGCTAAAACATGGAAAGAGCCTACGTGTCCATCAACAGATGAATGGATCAAGAAGATGTGGTTTATCTATACCATGGAATACTACATGGCAATGAGAAACAATGAAATCTGGCCATGTGTAGCAACATGGATGGACCTTGAGGGTGTTATGCTGAGCGAAATAAGTCAGGCAGAGAAGGACAAATATCATATGTGTGCACGTATAGGAGGATTAGGAGGAACTTAACAGAGGACCAAGGGGGAGAAGAAGGGTGGAAATGATGGGGGAAAGGGAGAGAGGCAAACCATGAGAGACTCTTGAATGCTGACAAAAACTGAGGACTGATGGATGTGGGGGGGAGGAGGGATGGGTATGGAGGAGGAGGACACTTGTGGGGATGAGCACTGGGTGTTATGTGGAAACTAATTTGACAATAAACTATTTGTAAAAAAAAAAAAAAGATCTGTAATTAGAAAGCTTTGAAAATGGAATTAAATTTAGTGTGTATTTGAGAGTGAAATCATCGAATCTTGAAAAAAAAAATTGCCAGCAAACCACTAGAAGCTAGGAGAGAGGCATGAAATGGAGTGTTTCTCTCACCCTTCAGAAGGAACTAATCCTGGATAGTCCTTGATCTCAGATTTCTAGCCTCCAGAACTGTAAGCAAATAAGTTTTTAAGCCTCCCAGTTTGTGCTACTTAATTATGAAAGCTCTAGCTAATTAGTACAGGGGTAGAAATAACACTGAAACAAAATCTCTAGGGGCACTTGAGATTCTGATTCTTGATTTTAGTTCAGGTTAGGAGCTCAAGGTGGTGAGATTTTGCCCCATATCAGACTCTACAATGGGTCTGGAGCCTTCTTGAGATTCTCTCCCTTTCCTTCTGCCTCTCCCCTATTCATTCTCTCTCTTTAAACAAAACAAAACAAACAAACCAGGGGCACCTGGATGGCTCAGTCTGTTAAGGGTCCAACTCTTGATCTTGCCTTAGGTCATGATCCTGCTGTTCATGTGATTAAGCCATGTATTGGGCTCTGTACTGTTGGCATGTAGCCTGCTTGGGATTCTTTCTTTCCCTCTTTCTCTGCCCCTCCACAATTCGTGCTCACTGCACTCCTATTCTCTCTCTCTCAAAATGAATAAATAAACTTAAAAAAAAAACCCAAAACCAAACCAAATCTCTATCCTTAAAGTGCCTACCATCAGTTGTTCTACTATTAAAGTAGATTATCCCATTGGTAGAGTTGTGTCACTTAAATTGCAACAAGAGGAGCCTGGAAACAGAAGTAGGTAAAAAGGAAAATGTATGTTACAAAGGGCTGAATTTTGACGAGGTTGAAGATGAAGGGGACAGGCATTAATGTGCATCCTTGAAATGGCTGAACATGAGATCAAGCCTGGGAAAACAGAAGGTATGTATTGATGAGCTACATCAAGCATAGGAAAAGTGAGGTCAGTGGGAGAAGTGAAAGATTAGGTGGGTACACGATTTTTCCCTAAAGACTTCTGTTCTTTTAGCTCTGGATTTGGGTAGATGTACACTCTTAGAAGGACAAACGTGAGGACACTGGGTTTCTTAAACATTTTGAATATGTCAATATATTTCTGAATTCTAATGAAAAGCATGTAGATGTTACCTTGTCAATGTTTCCAAAAGTTCTTTAAAAATATAAAGTATTTTAGACATCTAAAAGCCACATAAAAATTAGTACAGTGATCACCCACATATACACTGATTGGCTTTAAAAATATTGCATTTCAAGGGTGCCTGGGTGGCTCAGTTGGTTAAACATCTGACTCTTGATTTTGGCTTATGTCATGATCCTCGGGCCATGGGATTCTCAATCCATCTCTCTCTGTGTCTCTCTCTGTGTCTCTCTCTGTCTCTCTGTCTCTCTCTCTGTCTCTCTCTCCTTCTGCCCCTCCCCTGCTTGTGTGCATGCACTCTTTGTCTCTTAAAAAAAAAGAAGAAAATAGAGCATTTCTAATACAGTTAATCCAGTTTAAGGCTTTTAAGCCCCAGGAGTTCCTCTTCTAGTTCTCACTTCTGCCCCTGACTCCCACCCCCTGGTACCTCCTACTCTAAACTTGGTGTTTATTATTCATCGCTTTTTGTATCTCCCCCCTTGAGTCATCCAGATCAGAGGCAAGAGAGCTGAAGTCTTTACGATGTTGTCCCTGCCAGTTATCCATCAAAGGCCATCTCTGAGGGGATATGGATTCCAAGCTGCTTCCCAACTCCTTTTGCCTGCAGGCAAAGTGGGGGTGAGCAGTCTTTAGAGAAGCCTTCCAACAAAGTCACAGGTGCTGACTGGTGCCGTAAATGCATACCGGAAGCCTGTGTATATAAAGATGGTAAAGGAGATGAGAAACAGGAGAAGCATGCTGCCACATCATGTGGGTACAGCATCCTTTATTTTCTTGTTGGTGGTCATTTAATTCATGCAGATCTTTATTCCATTTTTTTTTTTTTAAAGATTTTATTTTTAAGTAGTCTCTATACCCAGCATGGGGCTTGAACTTACAAACCCGAGATCAAGAGTCACATGCTCTACCAACTGAGCCTGCCAGGAGCCACTACTACAGTTTTTAACAGAAAATGCTAAGAATATACCATAAAACATAGGCACCTTCAAGCATTCCCTAAAGATTTATTTTATTTTGCAATTTAAGAAATAATATAAATCTTCTATGAAATTCTTCCGCTTGAAAAAATCACTCGAAGGGAGGGAGACTGTTTATTCTGGATTGTCAGAGATGAAGTGAATTGAGAGATGAGTTAGAACTCCTCACAGAGAGCAGCTGTGTTGATGTCTTAGATCGGGATGCTGCAGGCAAGGGATCCTCGCTGCAAGGGGGGACAGGGCCTGCGTGTAGACCTCTGAAGGTACCCTCATCAAAGAAGAATCCTCTGTTCTCCAGGCTGCTTCCAATCCCTTTTTATCTTTCCTGTTTATAGCTAGCTTAATCCTTGGCTATTTTGTTTAAGGCTTTAAAACATATGATTTACCTTTACTGTCTTTTCTCTCACATGTTTAATATTTATTTTTTAAGTTTTGTTTTGTTTTGTTTGTTCTTGTTTTTGTTTTTAAGTGGGAATCAGGAGATACTGGCAAAAATGGACAGGCTGATTGCCTAAGCCCAAGGCAAAGAGGCTTGATACCCAGTCCTTCCTTCTTCATCTCCCCACTCTCCGTACTCTCTCACTCTTAGATTTTTGAAATACTAAAAAAGATTTCTATCTTCCATTTGAGCTAGCTCCAGAGGGTTTCCAGGACTCGAAAGGAAGGCTTGTAGGATAGGAAGTCATAGTAAATCATACATGAACAATGCTTCTGATTTCCTGACATCTTCTGCCCCAAGAGCAAAGTACGTTCCACAAATTTGCTGAGGCCCAGTATCAGAGCAGTGCTGATTTTGTCCATGTGGCTCGTGGACATCATGAGAGGAAATCCAACTGTGAAAACCCCCATGTTGTGCATATTGGTTTCAGCCCAAAAGAGAAATTTTGAAAGGTGTAATGGGGTAGTAATGCATAAAGAGAATCCCTGAAATGAAAGCAAACCTCATTACAATTTCGACTTTAGGATTCTTTTACTCAACTATGAGAATTTCCTTTTAATGGTTTGATTTTTTAAAAATAACCACCACAGAGGACACAAACTGATCACCTTCCAAGGGAGAATTTTATACTTCTTCCGGTTTTCGGCTCTTCAGGAGTTGGTTAGTATGAGGGATTCACTATGTCTCTCCAAAAATCCTTTGCTGAAGTCCTAACCTCAATGTGCTGGTATTTAGAGGTAGAGCCTGTAGGAGGTAATTTGGTTTAGATGAAGTCATAAGGATTAGTGTCCCCAAGATGGGATTAGTGTCCTGATAAGAAGCAAAGGCTAGAGCTCTCTCTTTTTTCCATGTGTGAGGACACAGTGAGAGAGTAAGTGTCTGCAAGCCAGGGAAAGCCCTCATACAGGGAAAGGAATAAGCTGGCATCTGGATATTGAACTTCCAACCTCCAGAGCTGTGAGAAATAAATTCCTGCTGTTTAAGCCACCCAGTCTATGGTATTTTGTTATGGCAGCCCAAAATGACTAGGAGAGTTATGCTGAGAAAATTTCTAATAGGTAGTTTAGTCTGGATGCCTGCAAACCTGATTATACTACTTAAAACTTGTAGAATTTCCACTTGAATACATGAATTTTACTAACTATAAACTGTCTCAGTAATAGTGCCCCATCCATCATAAACTCCAATGTTCTATAAAGTTTCTTGAGTGTTTGAAGCCAGTGGAAGAACACTTACACTATGTTAATATCTTTCTTTAAGTGAATATGGGAGCTTGAGGACCCCATCCCCCCAAGTGAGCTGACCAACATAACTACAGTTCTTTTCCCTCTGAACCTCTCCTGATAATGTTCCACAAAAAACCTCTTTATCAGTATTTTCCATTTATATAAAAAATGCAGTGTCTAGTGTGAGGAACAGAAAGAGACTGGCAGTGCTACGGGACCACACAAAGAGATGTTATTTTTGGATTTACAAAGACAGCAGGGAACTAGCATTTTCTACTGTATTATGGGAAGAAACTCACCTTACAATTGCAGTGAAAGAGACCACACCTAATGTAAACTTTGAGCAAATGTATCATTTGAGAAACAACGAGATATAGAAAGGTCTCATTGAAAACAGGAAGAATTCAGATTAGACCAAAATAGAACTGCTGCCTTACATACATTTTTACTGAGAAAAACTTGGGATTTAAAACTTAGGATGTCATTTTCTTATATGCTGGATGGATCTATGGTTAATTTAATATATGGTAAAGTATATTTTATTTTAGTTTCATAACCTAATATTTTAAGTAATTCTTTTGTTGTCCCCATTATCCAGAATTGAAGAATACTCTCCAGAAATTGTCATCTATTGATACCTTTACCAGCAGACCCTGTCTGACCATGCAGCTAAGATTCTGGGACAGCACAGACAAAATCAGGCACAGGATACATCTTACAGAATCCTGTTTTAATGGGGCACATTTCTGTCACATTGTGTCACATTCATATTTCATTTTTGTTTTTCTCATTCCTGTGTGTCTGCCTCTTGTAAATTGTGGCCTAGTTCATTTATCCTCTCTTCTCCCTTGCATTTTGCTTGACAAGCTAAATACAAGCCATGTGCACTGAGGGACAAACAACTTCCCAATCCAGTCCGTGCACCCTTTACATTCCAAAGTTCAAATTCACATGTACTGCATTTCCTGCCAATGTGAATGGCAGGTTGGCTACAATTTAAAGAGTGGGGGAACATGAGGAGCTTTGAAAAACTTTTATTAGAAACTATACTGGCAGTGTGACCTGGATTAACGTTAACACTTCAAAGTTAGAAAACTCAGAAAAATGAATATATAGTGATATTTTTAAAAACTTCAGAGAACAGTGTAAAATATCAGAGGGAGTATTAATAAATGGCATTATATCTTAAGATGGTTAATATAATCCTTTCTGTCTGTGTTTTAAAAGTTTTCAGAAATAGGAATTAAAAAAAAAGAAATATTTAGCCAGAAGCTTAATTCAAAATATCACAAAAAAAATGGACTGCTTTGGTTTTGAGACCTCCTTATATTACCTCGTTTCAGGATAAGAAAAATAGCCATTTACAAATACACTTTCTTATGATCTTATTAGGTGCTAAAATGCTTTATATTTGTCTGGGCTATTTTCTAATACTCAAATAAACTAATAGTGTTGGTAGGAGGGAGAAATTTTTTTTTTTTTTTTGGCATTTTATTTATTTTTTAAATAGTTTATTGTCAAGTTGGTTTCCATATAACACCCAGTGTTCATCCCTACAAGTGCCCCACTCCATGCCCATCACCCCCTTCCCCTCTCCCCCACCGCCATCAGTCCTCAGTTTGTTCTCAGTATTCAAGAGTCTCTCATGGTTTGCCTCCCTCCCTCTCCCGAACTATTTTTCCCCTTCTTCTCCCCCACGGTGGTAGGAGGGAGAAATTCTTACTTGAACAAATGTGGTGTAAATTCTTTAGCTTTATAACCTAAAGTATAATATAAAGTAATGCAGTTTAGAATTGTTTTATTGAAAATTAATTTATGCATTACTATCCTCATATCCAAAATAAGGAAAACATATCAATAAAATAAATACCACTTATTTTTCAAAGTAGTGCCTGCAATCACTATTATTTTTTCTGGTAATTTTACCAATACAATAGAAAATCCGCTGGAGTATTGTACTTTTTATTGTCTTTTCTGGTTTAACCATAGACTGTTTCTCTCTTTAGTAATAAGAGTTTAATCAGGTTTGTTGGGTTTTTATCTACATTTTTTCTCTTACATGTATCAATTAGATATAAGCTACTGAGCCCAAATCTGTAGAATTTCTCACTGCTTTAAATCTGCTGCTAAAATCATGGTTGTATTGCACTCCTCCCTGTGATTAAATGGACTCTTCATGGTCTCTTAAATATTCTCAAGATGAGGAGTTTCACTCCTATGCAAGAAAACTTAGCATTGGCATTTAAAAATGTCAATGAAAAGTCTGCGTTTTTTTCCTTTTTTATTAGGTTTCTTTCTATTTATGTCTTCTACCTGATGTTATTTTTTTAAAAAAATGTTTATTTATTTTGAGAAAGAGAGAGGGAAGGGGAGGGGCAGAGAGAGAGAGGGGAGAGAGAGAATCCCAAGGAGGCTCCATGCTCAGCATGGGGCCAGGTGGGACTCTCCCATGACTGCATCCCAGGACTCTAAGAGCACAACCCAAGCCAAAATCAAGAGTCAGACATTTAACCAACTGAGCCACCCAGATGCCCCCTGATTTATTTCCAGCACACACTACTTTCACTTACTTTTTTATGTTTGATTTTTTTCACAGGGATTGTGTTTCCACCCGTACCTTAAATTTTATAGATGAGAACGATGATAAATCATTAAAAAAATTTTTAATCTTTTATTTATTTTTTTTGGGGGGTGCTGAGTGCTAATGGGGGAGGGGGGGGAGAGAGGGAGACACAGAGAGACACAGAATCTGAAGCAGGCTCCAGACTCTGAACCGTCAGCAAAGAGCCCAATGTGGTCTGGAACTTACCAACCGCGAGATCATGACCTGAGCTGAAGTCGGTCGCCCAACCGACTGAGCCACTCAGGCACCCCAATGATAAGTCATTTTAAAGTCTACATTTTTGTCTCAGTTTAAATCTAAGAAAAATTCTCAGTTAAATATCAGCATTCAATCAGTTTTCTCTGATCCTTCCTCTGTTCTTATAGGGAAATGATTCAGAGTTATTAAGCTTTAATAAACAACACATAAATAGAATCCTTATAGATCAGAGCTCATTAAAATATACATCTTCTAGGGGCACCTGGGTGGCTCAGTCAGTTAAGAGTCTGACTTTGGCTCATGAACTCACAGTTCAGGAGCTTAAGTCCCACATCGGGCTCTGTGCTGATAGTTCAGAGCCTGGAGCCTGCTTCAGATTCTGTGTCTTCCTCTCTCTCTGCCCCTCCCCTGATCATGCTCTGTCTCTCTCTACCTCAAAATTAAATAAAAACATTTGAAACAAATAAAAAATATATATACACCTTCTATCTCAGACAATATTAAAAAAAATTTTTATAGTTGATTTATTTCTGAGACAGACAGAGACAGAGCATGAGAGGGGGACAGAGAGAGAGAGGGAGGGAGACAGTATCTGAAACAGGCTCCAGGCTCTGAGCTGTCAGTACAGAACCTGATGCGGGGCTCGAACCCATGAACTGGAGGATCAGGACCTGAGCCGAAGTCAGATACTTAAGTGACTGAGCCACCCAGGCATCCCTACCTCAGACAATATTAAACTAAGAAAAACAAAGTTGCTTTTTCTGGATTTCAAGTTTTCAAATGTCCTGTGTCCCATTCATCCACCACAAGGGGGCATGTCTATACAAATGTACGGTTTCCCTGTGGTAGTATCGTTTGATGATGATTTCATGAAGGTTTTATTTTATTTTGTTTTGTTTTATTATTCTCTTAGTATGTGTAGTTTTTATCAACTGATCCTAAGACTACTGTGGTTTCTAATGTTGAGTGTGGAGAATGAATTTCATTTTAGAATCAAAAAAAAAAAATTCTAGGTCAAAATCTAGAAACTGCACTTCCTACAGTTTCTTCCATTTCCTATAAAGTATACTGGAGTTCAAGGAAAACTTAATCATTCCCAAGTAACCTTAAACTCCATCAACTTTAGATATATTAAACAATCAATGGCATAATTTGAAAAGTACACAATTATTTTAAGACTGAGATAAAATTCAGCACCTGGTACAACTAAATGACTTTGCTATCTGAAAAAAATTGCTCATGTTTTGGGACAAGCTATATATTATAGTTTAAGGTATGTTCACAATATGTTACAAGTTTTCAATAAGAGTCTGGAGAGGGGCATACATTTCTACATCAGTCAGTACTGGAGAGAAATGATCAGACCTCTCAAAGAGAAAGAACTGCAACAAGGTAGCAAAGTGGAGAATACCAAATGCATCAATGAAAAGCAACATCAGAAAGAAAAATTAACACCAGAGCTAATAATTCCGCTTATTGTTATTTTTTTAAATATTTTATTTATTTCTAGGAGAGAGAGAGACAGTGTGAGCAGGGGAGGGTCAGAGAGAGAGGGAGTCACAGACTCTGAAACAGGCTCCAAGCTCTGAACTGGCAGTCAGTACAGAGCCTGACGCGGGGCCCGAACCCACAAACCATGAGATCATGACCCAAGCGAAAGTCAGACGCTTAACTGACTAAGCCACCCAGGCGCCCCCACTTATTATTATTATTAAGCATGTTTTACACTGGAAACTATCTTCTATGAGAAACTGGAAGCAAAATACGTGTACTACATGGACTACACATTCAGATTAATGTCAGATAAGCTATTAATTTTTGTTGCATGGTATGTTCTCTTATTGTAAACCCAACAATTCTGACTTCCCATTACTTGCACCACTCCCCTCCCTCCCTCTTCCATCCCCTTTGCCTCTGTACTGACAAATCTTTTACCTGCTTGGGACTTTAGTAAGGCTGGTGGAGGAAATAATTGTATGTGCATCCAGATTGTATTAGAACAGTTAATCAGGAAGGAATCTTTAAATAACTTGTTTTACAATTGCCTGGGTATTTATTAAAGATCCAGATTTGCGGATCATATCATGCTATTCCTCCCCCAGACCTGCTGAATGAAAATGAATCTCCAAGGATGGAAACTGGGAATCTGCATTTTAAATAAGTGCCTTAGGTGATTTTTATGCTGTGAATCCCAAAAGAGGCTATGATCCACATTTCAGCTTATTTATTATCTTGGTTGTTGTAACACTCCTGTAAAGTGGAGAGTGGATAGCTTTATTAATTCTACACAGGATGTGGAAATCGAGGTGCCCAGGCACTCCAAGGATTTTAAATTAATGAGCCATGTTTATTCACTGAATTATTGCCAAACTGAGATTAAAATTCAAGCTCCAAATTTATAATCCACTGTTTTTCTACCATATTATGTCTGTAGTGTTTTCTCCATTACTAAATGATTCCATATACATGTTGGGGTATTGAAATGCCTTGCTTATGAAACTCCATGGAGGGTGGCATAAAGATGAGGGGACACAGCTTACCCCTTGATTTTGTTAGTTACTATTTTATATTAGATAACAACTTAGTTCTATTGAATTTGTGTCCTTCTTTAAGTAGCAACTATTTCTAAAAGCAAATGTATTTGCAACTTAAGTATGATAGCCAGAAAATGTTTCTAAAGATAAAAAAAAAAAGAAATCTCAGCTTTGCAAAAATAAATGATATAAACATTTAAATTAAAGATGTTATCTTCCCTTAAAGAGATTTTACTTATATAGCATACGTGAAAAATAAACTTTTGAACCACTAAAAAGAACAAGGTAATGATTCAGTTTCTATAAAAAGAAGAGAATTAAGGACCAGAATGTGTTGAGACCTAAATTATGCAACATATACAGGCAAGAGTAATCTAGAAAACATTATCTTTATGTATAATTCATCTAGCAGCTGCCTATTTGTGACACATATTATACACTGATTAAGAGCATGGTTAAACAACTGAATAATGTGCATGCTTCATATAATAACACCCTGTTCTTATTGCAAGTTTAAAGAGGCAAAACTAGGTACAGTGAAACTTTCTGTGTTTATGTTAATTTGAACAAGTCATGATGTGAATATATGAAAATACTGATGGATCATGGATGCATTCAGAACTATACTTTGCAGAGAGGGGCCCAAGGGACAGTTTGGGGAAAACTCTTTGCAGTCTCCTATTTGGCAGCCTTCTTTTGCTTTCCTGTAATGATCATGACTGCAAATGTTTGTCTACTGAAACCCTGATTGGTAAGTAAGCTAGCATAAACCAAGCAAGAGGTAGTCAGGTGACAAAATGAATAAATGTTAGAAAAAGTATTTATTTCTTAACAAGGATGCCAATAAATTTTTGTAATGTTTAAAATTCAATTTCATGTCTTTTAAAAGTAGACTCCAAGAGTCTGTAGTGCTTTCTCTAGCACTCCTAACTGTTTATAGGCTTGGAAAAGTTGATGACTGTGGGTCTTAATGACAGGTCCTGAGGTGACAGTGAAAGATAGGTATTGAATTTGAAATTCTGAGGAAGAATCTGAGATTTCTTGGACTATTGCCCAGAATTCCATTTTAAAAATCAGTAATGGTAATGTTCATTTCTTTAATCTTATCTTTCATTTAAAAATAAATGTAGAACAGTGAAATGACCTTCAGCCATCTTTTTGATTGGAGAAGTTGCATTAAAACGATTACACAAACATGTTGTCTAGTCATTGATTAATACCGAGGAGAAACATTAGATATACTGGGCAGAAAGATATCTTGGAACTCTGCCAGGAGCTATTTCTCCATTTTATATAACATATATTTTTTTTATCTTAAAAGTAAAATATTCATTGTAGTATAATTTTAAAAGTTCAGTAAGCAAAAGATATACCACAAAAGACTAAGAAATCAATCTCTTTATTCCTCAAACTTCAAGACTTCCAACTACTACTATCCACTGCCTTCTGCAAGGGATACTCAGAGGTGAGAGACAGAAGGGAATTTGCAAAGGAGATAAGAGAATTTGCAGTGGGAAGTATTAGAAAAGGAGGAGGAAGATTCAATTGTGGGACAGACACTATCCTTAACATTGTCATTACTGCAATGGTTAAATGATACCAATTCCAATGGAAGAACCATGTGAGTCGTGAACACTGCCTAATTTCCTTGGGCCTCAACTTCCTCATTTGTTTAAAACACACACACATACATACATCTAGGCAAAGCTATTGACACAAGATGTCCACAATCTCCCCACCACTCTTTATTTTTTCTATTGCCAATTTCTACCAAGCTACCATTGTTCCCTGTCTAGGGTGGTGTAAACAAGTCTCCTTGTTCCTCTACAATTAATTTGTTTTCAACATATTAGCCAGAGTGAGCTCTTAAAAACACAAATTCTGTTATGTCATCACCTGCTTAAAGTCTTCCAATGGGTTCCTTTCACAATTAGAATAAGATATTTACTTCTTTCTGTGGATTTTTAGTTTCTGTAGGATCTGGACCCTCTGTCCTCATTTCCTCCTAATCTCTCAATGTGTCAGTCATCCTGGTCTTATTCCTACTCCTAAACTATGCCAAGCTTGTCCTTGCCTTAGGATCTATATTTGTTTTCATCTTAGAACATTTGGCTTTAGATCTTTTCTTGGTGTGTATCCTTATAATTTTCAGGTCTCAATTCAAATACCATATCATTAAAGAGGAATTTCCTGAACACGCCTTCCAACATAGTTACTCCCTTGTATTTAAAAAATAGTCATAAAAAATAAATTATATATCCAGTATTTATCATTATCTGAGAGTGAGATTCTCTTTTGAAAAATAACTTTGTTATTCATATTTAGCAATTATTTTTTTCCCCACCTTGCTCAAGACTCTAAACTCCATGAACAAAGCTTGTTTATTGGAACATGTACAGTGCCCAGAACAGTATCTAGCATGCAGTTGGCACTCAGTACATATCTGCTGTGTAAATCTCAGATTTTAACTATACACTCACTAACATGAATATTTAATGTCTGTTCTCTCCCCAGATTCTAAGCACTTTTAGTTCCATTATCCAACTTGTTGCCTAATAATATTAAGAAATATATGTTAAATGAATAAATTATGATAACTGCATCTTCAGACTAACTGCACATTTACAGTCTTAGTCTAGTCAGTTTGTATGACTGAGGTGATATTTTACTTAAACTTTCATTTTGCATTTTTCTATTTATATTCTCTATAAATATGGAGGTTTTCTTTTTATTTATTTTTTACTTTTTAAATAACATAATTGTTTTTTTTTTAATTTTTAATGTTTATTTTTGAAGGAGAGAGACAGAATGCGAGCAGAAAAGGGACAGAGATAGACGGAGACACAGAATCCGAAGTGGGCTCCAGGTTCTGAGCTGTCAGCACAGAGCCCGGCATGAGGCTCAAACTCACAAACAGTGAGATCATGACCTGAGCTGAAGTTGGACACTTAACCGACTGAGCCATCCAGGCACCCCATCTATTTGTTGATTACTATATAAGAACATCTTTGGATTCCAAGTCATAGAGTTATAGAATGCCAAATTCTCAGGAACTCAAGCAAATAAGGCATTTAGTTAAATTATAAGCAAATATGGAGTAAGTGGTTTCCACTTGTACACTACAAATGGTGGTATTGACACAAAGGTGCAACAATTTCATCAGAGAACCAGGCTCTCTGTGGTCAAATGCTCTAAGTACTGAACTACATCCCTGAGTCGTGAACTAGGTTTTTAAAAAATTTTCCTCTTGGGGCACCTGGGTGGCTCAGTTGGTTAAGCATCCGACTTCAGCTCAGGTTATGATCTCAGGGTTCATGGGTTCAAGCCCCGTGTCAGGCTCTGAGCAGCCTGTTTCAGATTTCTGTGTCTCCCTCTCTCTCTGACTCTCCCCTGTTCATGCTCTCTCTCTCTCAGAAATAAATAAAACATTAAAAAAAAATTTTCCTCTTTGGTCATCCTCAGCTTTGGGTTTGTCTCCTTAGGCTTCTTGCTTCATATATGAAAAATGGCTGTCACAGCTCTAAGTGCTATGTCTTTCCAAAATTAAATTTAAGGCAAAAAAGAAAAGCAAGGGCCAGTACTAGACAGCTCTTTAGTCAATATTATTTCTGGTAATCCTCAACCAGAAATTTTTCTAGAAGTTGTCATTTTTACTTTCCTTTACTTTAAAAAAATTTTTTAAAAATGTTTTATTTATTTCTGAGAGAGAGAGACAGCGTGATCAGGGGAGGGTCAGAGAGAGAGGGAGACACATCTGAAGCAGGCTCCAAGCTCCGAGCTGTCAGCATAGAGCCTGACACGGGGCTCGAACCTACGAACCGTGAGATCATGACCTGAGCTGAAGTCAGACGCTTAACCAACTGAGCCACCTAGGCGCCCCTTTCCTTTCCTTTTTAAGTGTACACCAAAGTGTAAATGTAAGTGTCAAAGAAGAATGGTATAAATATAACTGGCTTATATAAATCATGATTTATTCCTGAGATCTGAGCTCATTACAAACATCCAAATTTAAAGATTTTATTAGCAAGAAAGAGATGACAAGAGAGGTTGAATAGGCAGCTAAAAGGGTCAATCACAAACAGTACAAATAACTGATAACCTTTTCAATTTCTTTGTTATTGACATGGAGCTTTTTACACTGGGAATAAGTAAGCTTTTCCACAGAGCTTTGATGTGACTTATTCCACATCCATTTATAATGTTCTTCTTTCCAGTTTTTGTTGTCAACAACAAAAAGAGCATTATTTCAATATCAAAGATGAAACTTGCAATTAAGCATTAATAAATGATGATTTCTTTAGGTGACATCTTTGAAACTCTAGGTTTAAAGTCAGCAGCTTTGTGTTCATTGTTTTACTTTGTCTTTGTCTGCACAAGCAAGATGGGCCAGCGAGCACTGTACTTTCTGCTTGTTGAACATCTGCTGATTGATCTTCCTCAGTAAATCAATTTAGTCTGGGTTTGCTCTAAAATCACTGGGAGCAGGGAGACTAACTCTGAATTAGACAGTGTTGGATGTTGCCAACACAAAAACAAACAGCACTTGGTATTTCCTGTGGTTCTTGGTTAATCATCAGGTGTATGCTGAATACTTTGAGAATAGTGCCTTGTATTTGATTATTCCTCATTGATTACTATTTAGGTTAGAAGGACTGGATGTTTGTCAGATGTTTGTAGGTATTAAAGTTTTATGTATTATGTGGTTTTTATGAATCACTTGTCTTGTATCTTATCTATGATGTAGGCATCCTTTTGCGCTCAAAGCTTTTGACAGTATGTGTTCAGAGACTTTAAAACAGAATTTTCCCCTCTGTGATTCACTGTTGTAAATGCTTCAATGTTTGCTACATTTGTTGTTTTCTAGTGCAGTTTTTTCATTTCTTTCTGATGCATTAAGGGTTATTTTAGGCTTACTTATTTTATGGGTTGTGATTAACAGTGATATTTGAGAAGAAATAAATGTAATTTTATGGAAAAATGTTTAGTTTCAGTCACTCTCTACCTTTTCTTAGTGGTTTAGTTATTAGCAATTAATAAGCAGCTATTGAATAGCATATTATTTTAAGTGCTGGAAAGCTTTTCAACAGTGTAAATGATAAATCTGTTCTCCATGATTTTACACAAATCTAAGGTTATTCATTACTTTAACAAAAAAACCCAAATTACTTGAAACTCACACACCAAACCTTGAGTACTAAGCAGAAAGTTTCTCAGTGGTCTACTGTCTTCAATAATGCCTCTCCGGGTCTAAGGCTTTAGGGTTTTTTCTTTAAAATGCATTTTGAAAAGATAGAGGGCTTGTTTTGTTTTAGATGCGTTGCTCAAATGGTAAATGGAGATTTTCCCAAAGTATGGTTTGGCTTCTTAATGAGATATATGCCTTAGCTAGATGGTCTTCTATCTTCCAGACTGCTGACTGAGCTGTTTGTTCAGTACTTTTCTCCTCTGTGTATGATAACCTTCAAATCTTTTTCATTTGTTTTCCTACAAAGAGTTCTGTAATGATCACAAACTGTTGTTTTCTTAAGCTTCAGAAATGATGCCTTTTCAGGAAATGATTTTTTAAATATTAATTCCTTCTGGTATTTTATTGATTGATTGATTGATTTTTAATTTACATCTAAGTTAGTTAGCATATAGTGCAATAATGATTTCAGGAGTAGATTCCAGGGATTCATCCCCTATATATAACACCAAGTGCTCTTCCCAACAAGTGTCTTCCTTAATCCCCCTCACCCATTTAGCCTACCCCCCACCCACAGCCCCTTTGGCAACCCTCAGTTTGTTCTCTGTCTTTAAGAGCCTCCTATGTTTTGTCCCCCTCCCTCTTTTTTGCTTCTCTTCCCTTATGTACGTCTGTTTTTGATTCCCATTTCCATATTATGCTCAGGATATGCCACTGTCAGTTTATCCAAGTAGTACATTTCAAAAAATGTTCTGTGTCCTTCTGATACCACCATTGCAGACAACTACCATTAAGAGTTTGGGTCTCTCAGCCTGTGATCCAAGCTGGTGTGTGTAGCATTCACCTCTTGAACAGTTATTGAAGAGGCCTCTTGCTTTGCATTTAAGACATGCTCTCTTTGGGTTAGTATAAAGCTTTGTTACTCTTTCATCCTCACTGTTGAGGATTTACTTTCTGGCATTTGGCCTCAAAGTGTAGAAATGCTCATTTCTGAGAATATAGCTTCTACACGTTAGATCATTAGAATTTCCTTTACAAAAAAATTATATTGAAAAAGATAAATAAAAACATTAGATTTTCTTTTCATGAATTAGTCCATCAAACACTTGCTGGTTCAAGGGCATATTTTTCCTTTGAAATTAGGAAACCTAATACTGGCACATTGATTTCTTCCTCTTCAGCTCATTATAATGGTCTGTATGTCAGGCTGATTTTGATTGACTGCTATCATAGTGTCTGCCAGGTGAGAGTGTTTTTGTTTTTTGTTTTTTTTTCTATGTGTGAAGAATCATTCTTTTGTTTTCCCCAAGCTGTATAATTCCTTCCTTCGTGATGAATTTGGTTCTTCTCGCCAGGATTTTATTGTTTTTCATTCATCTAAAGTTTTTTTGTTCACTACCATTTTATTGAAAAATAAGTTATTTAAATCTTCACATATAGCATTCTGATAACATTGCTATTTTTCTTACTTTTTCCCTTTATAAAAGTATTTACATTTGCCTAGAAGAAACTGTCACTTCCTTTACTTTAATTTGTCAGTGAATTTTGTGCAGGAGACTGTCCTCGTATTCTACTTATGCTTATACATGTAGCTTTTGGGGTCTAGTAGCCTCCACAGTCATCTATCTAGGATAAGAGTCGGCTTTTGTGCTTGAAGCAGTCACATCCCCACCATTTTTAGCTCGGCTAAATCTGAAGGAGCAATTGAAATAAAAATCATTTTTCAGGATGGCCCTGGTTCGCCTAGGGTAGACTTAGTGTAAGATGCATCGTGCCAAATGCTGTATCTTAGTACAATGTCACCTCTACCATCAATGACTTAAAATAGTAGGATATCTAAAAATAAAGTTTTATTTTTCAAAATCTAAGAAATAAGAAACATTTCTCAGTGTGAGTTCTTTTATTCAGTGCATCAGATATAAGATTTAATTTTTTTATGTTTATTTTTGAGAGAGAGACAGAGATAGAGTGCAAGCAGGAGAGGGGTCGAGAGAGAGGGAGACACAGAATCTGAAGCAGCTCAAGGCTCTGAGCTGTCAGCACAGAGCCTGACACAGGGTTTGAACTCACAAATGGTGAGATCATGACCTGAGCCAAAGTTGGAGGCTTAAACAACCGGTGCCCCAGATATTATAAGATTTTAAATCAAAGTATTTAAAACATTTTCTACTGTATAACTTTTTTTTTTTACTGTAACTCTTTTGTTTAAAGTATACAAAAAATGAATGAAAATTCTGAGTATGTTTTATTAGCTGGTAAAGCTAATAAAAGTTGACCTCCAGGTGATTCTTAATTACTCATGTTAAAGCACTTAAAGGCAGAATAGTGAATAATCTAAAATAATATTTATCTCATGTTTATTAAAAATATTTATTCTTAAGCTGGATGTATCTCAAGATTTAAAATTTTCCCACAGAAAGTCAAGCCAATTTACAAGCACTTCAATTAGGTAAAGGAGAAAGGTTGTGTAGATTTCCCCCCAACTTTGGCATACATGTGTAAATAAGTCCCCCTCCTGCTGGTCCATTATTTGCTAAAATAAGCTCCATGTGGTATAGACCATGACTTTTTAGATTGATAGATTCCTTTCTCATATCTTATGTAGAATAGAAGAGGTTAAGAGTTGGAGCTTGAAAGAGGTCTTATGAAAGCAAAGTAAACAGAGTTAAGATGTTAGTTAACAGAATTGCGATTATGCAGATTATGTGCTGTCAATTATGAGTCTCCATATTTCCACTAAGAAAGTAATACTTATATGGAATTGCTGCTCTCAAAGGAAAAAGCAGTTTGCCATGGATAACAAAATGAACACAATTTTAAATGAGAACCAAAGAATTTTAGAATTTTTAGCATATATTTTGATAAAATAATTCTTCCATTTCGTTTTGATCTTTAAAGTTTAAAAAAAGTAATCATTATAATTGAAAAAAAATTGTAACAGTGACTGTCATTGTATTTTAAATAAAACTTATTTCTTCAAACAGGTGTGAGCCATAATATATCTTTGAATGTTCTTTTCAGGTAAATAGGATGTCATTTCCATAATTGAGAGCAAATAGTTTTAACGTTTTCAATATAAGTTTAAGACTGGTTGCTTAGCAATATTCAGATGAGAGAGTCCCTCCCAGGGAAGTGGATATAAAATATTGTCCATGTGAATGTGTGTCAAGATTCAGAAAATAAAGAGATTTCTTAGCACCTAAATTATAAACAGACAGAAAACCATATAATCAAATGAAAAGAATTCAAACTCAGTAAATATTGTATGATTATGTCAGCTACATATCAATAATTGTACATGCATTGTCAGGTGTGGTTCATAATCATTCACCGGTTTCTCCTCACTAAGGCCTCAGTCCTTGTCTAGATCCCATTTTTGAGCATTTTTGTCCTATCTTTAGTTCTCATGCACATATAAAAGAATCCTTTTATTTTTGGTTATTGGCTCTCCAAGGAATAGGACCTTGAATGCAGTAATGCCATAATAAACTGTGTTGGGTACATGCTGAATGAATAGGTCTTAGATCTGAAGCAGAACATTAAAACACTCTTAAGTTATAGGAAGATATACTAAAATTTCTACTTATATTTGTCATAACTCATTCTCTATTTACTTTAGTATTTTATAATGTAGATAATATGTTCTTATGTATAACATATATATACCTTCTTCTCCTCTATTTTTTTTTTACATGTATACATTTTCTAAATAAGGAACTAAAGTAATTGCTACTATTTGCTGGCAAAGTAATCTCTCATGTCACATGTCATTCTGGTCTGGTCATTCTGGCTCCAACGGCCATTCTACTCATCTGCTACATGCTGATCAATAAGTTCAGTGCTATAGCCAGTACTGAAATCACACTGGTCACTCTCTTTCCAGCCTGTCTTTCACCAGTTCTTACTCTTCTTTGCTGTAGTATGTGGCTCTCTAAATTGGTAAAGTTATCTTAATGGAAAATGTTTATTTATTGTACTCCTATTTTGATTAGAAAGGGATAGTTTTCATGTAGCATACTTATATATCTAAGAATTATTTTCCTGAAGATTACAAAAAAATCTTTATCTATAATGTTTTCCTGTTTTTTTTTTCAATTTTTATTTTTGAGAGAGAGAGAAAGAGAGAGAGAGAGGTGGGGGGGAGAGCAGAGAGAAAGGGAGACACAGAATTTGAAACAGGCTCCAGGCTCTGAGCTGTCAGCAGAGAGCCTGATGGAGGGCTCAAACTCATAAACTGTGAGATTATGACCTGAGCTGAAGTGGCACACCTAACTGACTGAACCACCCAGGCACCCCAATGTCTTCCTGTTTTTAAAACCCTTCACAAGCCTTTCTGTCCTAACACTTCTGATTATAAAAACATTTATAAATAATAAGGAAGTAACAGTTATAGTTAAACATAAGATAAAAAATAAAAATTATTTAAGGTAAAAGATATATTCTATGCAAGTTATATATAGGCAACACTTAAAAAAATAAAATCATACTTTAAAAAATGTATCAAGGGAACATGCTCTTTACAGTTATTTTCATGTAAATGTTTTTATAAAACAAAGAATAATTTCATATAAACAGCCATTCTTCTCCTGTATTTTGTTACACGGAATTTGCTTGAATTGAGGTATATCTTCAGTAGGCAGTAAAGTTTTCTAAGAATCTCATTTTTTTGAATAGGAAATAAAGAAAGAATTTGGGGACTAAATAATTTATATAAAGTCCTAAAAATTTTACATTTAATTGTGACAGAATGCCAGTGGTCAATCTTGCATTATCCTGACGACTTTGAAATAGAGTGCCTGTGACCCTTTGCTTTAATTTTACTTTGTAATTTAATGCCATTAACTATTCCATCTCTAAAAGAGATTCTCTGCCTTGATTAATGGCATCTTCATTCAACTAGTTGTTCAATTTGGAAATATTGGTGTTATTTTTGAATCCTTCTTCCTTCTTCTAATTCATATCTAATTAGTTACTGAGTCTTGTAAATTATATAATCATTATAAAAATTTTCAGTCCTCTACCTTACTCTTTATTCCAATTGTTACTACCCTAATTGAAGCCATATGGTCTTTCTGGTCTATAGTAATAATGCCTTAATTCATTTCCTGTAACCAGTCCTCCTGTCCTTCAATCCTTCCCTCCTTTACACTGTTGTCAATAATATCTTCTAAGACATACATGCATTTTGTTATTCCCCTATTTAAATAAATCAATGTCTGTCTCTTAATTGCTATAGAAAATCTTCAAATTTTTGAAGTGACACACACTTACCTTCACAATTATTGCCCACTGCTCCTCTCCTCCATACTAAACAGTTCACATTTTCATCAACACATCCATTCACTTCCCCACATTTCCATATTTTTTTCTTCTTTTTGTTTCCTCTACCTCAAGTCCCCATCAATCTGCCTAATAATTTTTTTAAATGTTTGGTTCAAATTTTAGCGTTTTGTAAAGTCTTCTCCAGAATTCTGCTTTTTGGTACTTCCATATTTCTTTTTCAGACTTGTATGTCAGTAATTAATGCTCTGAACGGCAAGAAAGCATGAGTCTACCCTACAAAAGGGTAAACTCTTTGAATGTAAGAATGTTGGTATTTTAGTATAAAATGGTTATATTCATTATAAAGTCAAGCAATCAGTAAGATATTTTGTACCCCAGGAGCCTTTGAACAGTTAGGTATTCCTGAGATTTAAAAAGAAGTCCTTAATTTCAGTCTCTTCAATAATGATGTTGGAAAATCCGAATAGCTATGTACAAAAGAGTGAAACTGGACCAGTTTCTTATACCATGCACAAAATAAACTCAAAACTGGCTTAAAGATTTAAATGTGGGATCTGAAACCATAAAAATACTAGAAGAGAGCACAGATATATTCTTTGGCATTGGCCATAGAAGCCGTTTTTCTGGATGTGTCTCCCAAGGCAAGAGAAACAAAAGCAAAATTAAACTATTGGGACTATATCAAAATAAAAAGCTACTGTACAGTAAAGGAAATAATCAACAAAACAAAAAGACAACCTACTTAGTGGGAGAAGATATTTTCAAATGATATATTTGATAAGGAGTTAATTTCCAAAATATATAAAGAACTTAAGTGACTCAAGACCAAAAAAAAAAAAAAAAAAAAAACCATAAACACCCAAATGATCCAATTAAAAATGAACAGAAAACATGAAAAGACATTTCTCCAAGGAAGATTACAGATAGCCAACAGACCTGTTAAAAGATACTCAACATCACTCATTACCAGGGAAATGCAAATCAAAACCACAATAAAATCACCTCACAACTGTCATAATGGCTAAAATCAAATACACAAGAAACAACAGGTGTTGGTGAGAATGTGGAGTAAAAGGAACCCTCATGTTCTGTTGGTGGGGATGCAAGTGGTGCAGCCACTGTGGGAAACAGTATAGAGGTTACTCAAAAAAATTAAAAATAGAATTACCATATGATCCAGTAATTCCACTACTGGGTATTTACTCAAAGAATACAAAAACACTAACTTGAAAAGCTATATGAACCCCTGTGTTCACTACAGCATTAATGAAAATAGCTAAGAAGCAACCCAAGTATCCAATGGTAGATGAATGAATAAAGAAGGTGTGGTAATTTGGCTGCAGCAACTTCTTACCCAACACGTCTCCAGAGGCAAGGGAAACAAAGTTCAAAAATGAACTATTGGGACCTCATCAAAATAAAAAGCTTCTGTACAGCAAAGGAAACAATTAGCAAAACTAAAAGGCAACCGACAGAATGGGAGAAGATATTTGCAAACGACATATCAGATAAAGGGTTAGTATCCAAAATCTTAAAGAACTCATCAAACTCCACACCCAAAAAACAGATAATCCAGTGAAGAAATGGGCTAAAGACATGAAGAGACACTTCTCCAAAGAAGACATCCAGATGGCCAACAGACATATGAAATGATGCTCAATGTCACTCATCAACATGGAAATACAAATCAAAACCACAATGAGATACTACCTCACACCCATCAGAATGACCAACATTAACAACTCAGGCAACAACAGATATTCGTGAGGATGCGGAGAAAGAGGATCTCATGTGCGCTACTGGTAGGAATGCAAACTGCTGCAGCCACTCTGGAAAACAGTATGGAGGTTCCTCAAAAAATTAAAAATCGAACTACCCTATGACCCAGGAATTGCACTACTAGGTATCTATCCAAGGGATACAGGTGTGCTGTTTCAAAGGGGCACATGCACCCCAATGTTTATAGCAGCACTATCAACAAAAGCCAAAGTATGGAAAGAACCCAAATATCCATCAATGGATGAACGGATAAAGAAGATGTCATGTATGTGTGTGTGTGTGTGTGTGTGTGTGTGTGTATACATATATATGTGTATACATATATATATGTATATACACACACACACACACAGTGGAGTATTACTTGGCAATCAGAAAGAATGAACTCTTGCCATTTGCAACTACGTGGATGGAACTAGACTGAAATCCTTGATAATACGATAACTAAAGCAGTTGGTGGAATGAACTGGTCTTGGGGCATTCAGAAATGCTTAAACTATTCATAAGTTAAGTTGAGAACATATAATCTACAGATGACAATTTGATTCTAAAGTTTTAGCCTCTTATTCCTGCTCACACAATTCCCAAACATCACTCAGAAAAAATTTTAGAGTGCACTTACATATCTCCAGAGAAACCTATTTTGTTCATCTGTAAGTATGATCAGATCATTCCATAACACTCATTGTGAGGGGGAAAAAAGTAACTTTATAACCACTGGTTCTTCATTATCACTGACTTAATTGATTCACCATTGTCCTCTACAGAACTCCATTTAGGAAATAATTATTAAACATCAAAAATGCCTCAGGAAAAGGAAGATTTGTTGTAAGGTAAGTCCTGACATGAACTTTAAGCCTGATATTAAAGTCCCAGTACAATGAAAGAAAGAAAACAGTCAAATATAAGAAGGTGTTTTTGTTTTTGTTTTTTTATCCAGGTACGCAGATCAAGCAAGTATTTCCCAATTAAATTATGATGTTAAATTTTGAAAATGAGAAGTGCAAGCAGAAAATCAGGAAAACAAAAAAAGATTATTCTTAGAACATTAAAAACAATAAAAGTGAACAACGTGTATATTGAAAAGAACATGAAAACTTACAGTTGTTGTATAAGCAGCTTCTGGATCATCTTCCAGCACCCGGGAGAGACCAAAATCAGAAACTTTGCATACTAAGTTGCTGTTGACCAATATATTCCTAGCTGCTAGATCCCGATGAACATAGCCCATATCAGAAAGATACTTCATTCCTGATGCAATGCCTCGGAGCATACCAACCAACTGGATGACTGTGAAATGGCCATCATGTTTCTGAAAGAGAATCACAGTTGTTTACATTGATTTAGTTTAATGAAGCATGTGTGCATGCATGTATGCATGTGTATGCACATGTGTGTGTTTAGCATTAAGTAAAACCCTTGAATTTATTTTACTGGATCCAATGACAGAAGCATCAGATTTGCTGATCATGAAACATAAGAATTTGTTTGATATTTAAAAGAAAGGAAAATCTAGCTGCAAGTGATGAAGGAGATTAAAGGATAAAGAGAACCAACCAAATTAACTTCTAGAAAGAAAGATTTCAAAAACTTTAAGTAACAAGAGGGACTTAAGTCAAACTAGTTAGCAGCAATGACTCCCACAGAACAGAATTTGCTTCTCATAATTGTGAGTTCAGGTGGGCAGAAATACTGCAAAACCAACGATTGGATAAAAGCTGTGTGATAAACTTGAAATATGGCAAAAAGTGATGAGTAGGAAAAAAGAAAACTTGTTTGCTTAAATAAGAAACAAGTTTAGGGAAGCTGTGGGAATGAGAGAAAAAATACAGGCAAACAGAAAATAATGAGATTTTCCAATTCTTTCATCATGCAGAACAAATAAAAAGGAAGTTGTTGGCAACTGACTGAAATCAAGACTATTTAGCTCCCAGGTGGGAAGACTAAATAAAATCACATGAATAACAAGCCAGGCACAGCCCTGGTATGTAGCAGACAATCCCTTGATTGCTAGTTCTTCTCATCTTGATTTAAAAATAACATATGCTTTTCTAAAAAAGGAAAAAAAATCTAATTGTCATCCATGTAAGATATGTGCACCAATAAGACTAAATACAAACAGTACTCTAGAAATTAGAGAAAAATAAAATAAAAATATTTTAAGTTTGAAAAATAATGCATATTGCTCTACAAAGTTATTTGGAGATAGTTGTCTTAAAAGGAGTTCTAAAGAAACATGAAACATGAAAGATTCCCAAGTTGGTTTTATATATGAGGTGACATCTATTTATGAATGTTATTAAAACAGATATCTAGTAAGAGACTATTGCACTGAGTTACCTTATATAATGTGGTAGATGCATAAATAACAATTATCTTAAAATTTGCAGTTATAGAAATTTTAATGGATATCTGATTTATTCTTTTTTTAAAAAAATTAAATGTTTTATTTATTTCTAAGAGAGAGAGAGAGAGACAGTGTGAGCAGAGGAGGGTCAGAGCGAGAAGGAATTACAGAATCTGAAACAGGCTCCAAGCTCTGAGCTGTCAGCACAGAGCCTGATGTGAGGCTTGAACCCATGAACCATGAGATCGTGACCTGAGCTGAAGTCAGCTGCCCAACTGACTGAGCCACCCAGGCACCCCTATGGATATCTGATTTAGAACTATAGTGTGGGAATATCTATATAGGGATAATCTGACCACATCACAGTGACACAGTATCCTATACAATGATGATTCACTGGTCAGTTAAATGAATAAGCTTATAGTACAAATTAAATAAACTTTGTCTTTCTATCAACTTATGTCCCTGATAGCTCTCTGATAATATCTCCCAACTCAAGCGCAGAGTAAGGAAAAAAACTTTCTCTTAAAAGAAACCGTCTATAGCAAGAGTATCCATTTAAGCAGGCTCTTCTGTATAATTAATGTATAAAAGATAACCTAGCAACGAAAATCTTTGGTGTTATTAGCTCTTTATGTTTCCAATCCATCTTCCTAGACAGTGCACTATTAGATGAAATCTGCCTCTTCTATCATGCACACTACCTACCTCTCCTCTGTTAGGACTCTCAAAGCCTTTGAGTAGAATTCAAAGCATAAATTCTTTCAGCCTAGGAAAGATTACACTAAATTTTAAGAGGTGGCTCTTTTACCTATTAGAAATGAAGTTGCCTGGTATAGTTCTCATCAATGTAGAATTTCTGCATGGTAGTGAATATGAATGGACCATCTGAAAAGGTGGATGCCTCAGTTTTCTTATCTCTACAATGAGAATGTATAATCTAACTCAGAGGTGCAGTGAGAATCACATATAAAACATATAGCACAGCCCTTGACTTATTTTAATAATAGTTCTTATTTAATAAAACCTTATTGTACTATAATTACACGTAGTTCTTATAGTTTTAATATAAGTTAATAATATTTAATGTCAGAAAATTCTCCTATCATTTTCCCGAAAAATCAATTTGCAACATAAACTCCTACATCATAAAAAGAAATCATTATTTAATACCACGTTGAAATTTAACTTCCTATCTTTTCTGAGAATGACACAAAGTACCAAGTTATTTCTTTAAAAAAAAAAAAAGACTACTTTTTTGGATCACTTTTAGGTTCACGGCAAAATTAAAAGGAATGTACAGAGATTTCCTATATGTCTTCTGTCCCTGCACATGTAGACGCATAACCACGCCCAAATCGTTCCCCACCAGAATGGCAATTTTGATACAACTGATCATAGTCATCCGAAGTCCCTGGTTTACATTATGGTTCATTCTTTGTATTTTACATTCTATGGGTTTGGACAAATTTATAAAGACATAAAACCATTATAGTTTCATACAGAGTATTTTCACTGTCTGAAAAATCTGTGCTTCACCTATTCACCAACACCACCACTTCTCCCCCACTTCTCCACCCCATCTCCAAACCTTGGGTACCACTGATCTTTTACTTTCTTCATAGTTTTGCCTTTTCTAGAATGTCATATAGTGGGACCACACAGTAGGTAGTCTTTGTAGATTGGTTTCTTTCACTTCATAATATGCATTTAAGATTCCTCCATGTATTTTCATGGCTTGATGGCTCTATTCATTTTAGTGCTGAATAAAATTTCTTTGTCTAGATGTACTACTGTTTCATTTATCCATTCCCTTACCGAAGGACATCTTTGTGGCTTCCAAGTTTTGGCGATTATAAATAAAGATGCTATAAGCATCTGTGTTGAGGCTTTTTATGTGAATGTAAGTTTTAAACACCTTTGGTTAAATGCCAGGGAAGGTGACAGCTGGATCATACAATAACAATATGTTTAGTTTTGTTAAGAAACTCCCAAACTGTCTCCCAAAGTGGCTGTACCATTTTGCGTTCTTACCAGCAATGAATGTGTTGCTTCAGATCCTTACCAATATTTAGTGTCAGTGTTATCAGTTTTGGCCATTCTAATAGGTGCATAGTGGTAACTCATTATTTCAATTTGCATTTTCCTGATGATATATAGTGTGAAGCATCCTTCATATGCTTATTTACCATCTGTATATCTTTGCTGCAGTGACTGTTAAGGTCTTTGGCCCATTTTTAAAATGGTTTGTTTTCCTGTTGCTGAATTTTAAGAATTCTTTGTATATTTTAGTCCTTTATCAGATGTGTCTTTTGCAAATATTTTCTTCCCGCCAGTGTCTTGTCTTCTCATTCTCTTGACATCATCTTTTGCAGAGCAGAAGTTTTAAATTTTTTTTTTTTAAAGATTTTTATTTATTTCTAGGAGAGAGAGAGAAAGACAGTGTGAGCAGGGGTAGGTCAGAGAGAGAGGGAGTCACAGACTGAAACAGGCTCCAGGCTCTGAGCTGGCAGTCAGCACAGAGCCCGATGCGGGGCTCGAACCCACGAACCACGAGATCATGACCTAAGTGAAAGTCAGACGCTTAACCGACTAAGCCACCCAGGCGCCCCAGAAGTTTTAAATTTTAATAAAGTCCAGCTTATCAATTTTTATTTCTTGGATTGTGTCTTTATAGTTGTATCTAAAAAGTGTTTGCCATATCCAATGTCATCCAGGTTTTTTTTGTGTTATCTTCTGGGAATTTTATAATTTTGTGTTTTACATTTAGGTCTGTGATCCATTTTGACTTAATTTTTGTGAAGGGTGTAAGGTTCTGTTTTTAGCTTTTTTTTGGTTTTTGTTATTGCTTTTGCTTTTTGTTTGTTATTTTTGCATGTGGATATCCAGTTGTTCCAGCACCATTTATTGAAAAGACAATTTTTGCTCCATGGTATTGTTTTTGCTTTTTTGTCAAATACTAGTTGACTGTTTAGTATAGACTTTCTATTCCATTCCATTGACCTCTTCGTCTGTTCTCTCATTCATATCACAACACTGTCTTGATTATTATTAGTCTTGTACTCAGGTAGTATCCGTCCTTCAAGTTCGTTCTTTTTTGATATTGTGTTATCCATTCTAGGCCTTTGACATCTACACACAAACTTCAGAATAACTTTGTTGACATTCACAAAATAACCTACTGGGATTTTGATTGGGTTGCGTTAAAGTATATATATCAAGTTGGAAAGAAGTGACATTTATAATACTGAGTTTCCTTAATCATTAATATGGAATATCTCTCCATTTATTTAGTTCTTCCTTGATTTTGTTAATCAGACTTTAGGTTTTCCTCATATAGATCTTGCACATATTTTGTTAGATTTATACCTAAGTATTTCATTTTAAGGGTGTTAATGTAATGGTATTGTGCTTTTAATTTCAAATTCCACTTGTTCATTGCTGATATGTAGGAAAGCAATTGACTTTTATATGTAGCATAATAACTTTGTATTCTGCAACCTTGCTATAATAGCTTATTGGTCTAATATTTTTCAGATTTTCTACATAGACAATATGTTATCTGTAAATAAGGACAGTTTTATTTTTTCCTTCCTGATCTGCGTATTTTCTCCACTCTTTATTGTCTTCTTACATTAGCTAGTACTTCCAATATGAGAGTCAAAAGGAGTAGTGAGAGTGACATCCTTGCCTCGTTCCTGATCCTTGTGGGACACCTTTAAATTTCTCACCATTAAGTATGATAACAATAGTTTTTTTTTTTTTATAGACAGTCTTTATCAAGTTTAAGAACTTTCCTTATATTTCTAGTTTACTGAAAGGTTTTTTAAAGTCATAAACTGGTGTTCAATTTTATCAAGTACCTTTTTCTATTTATGTGATCATGTGATTTTTCTTTTTTAGTCATTTTGATAGATGACATTAATTTTTTTTTAAAAATTAAATGTTTTTTAAATTTATTTCTGAGGGAGAGAAAGATACAGCGTGAGCAGGGGAGGGTGAGAGAGAGGGGGAGACACAGAATCTAAAACAGGCTCCAGGCTCTGAGCTGGCAGTCAGCACAGAGCCCGGTGTAGGGCTCAAACCCATGAACCGTGAGATCATGACCAGAGCTGAAGTCAGATGCTTAACCGACTGAGCTACCCAGGCGCCCCTGAAATTAATTGATTTTTGAAAGTTGAACTAGTTTTGCACATCAAGGTAAATCCCATTTGTTTGTGAGGTGCAATTCTTTTAACAATGTTGGATTTGATTTGCTAATATTTTGTTCCAAGTTATTTTTCAACAGCTTTATTGAAACATGATTCACATACCATACAACTTATACTTTTAAACTATACAAATTTATAATTTTCAGTGTATTCACAGAGTTAGTGTAACTATCACTATAATCAACTTTAAAACTTTTTCATGATTCCAAAAATAAATTTTGTACTCACTGGCAGCCATTCTCCATCTTCCCCAACTTCCCCCACCAGCCCTAGGCAACTACTAATCAACTTTCTATCTCTATAGTTTTACCTATTCTGGGTTTTTCATTTAGAGGTAACCATAAAGCATGTGGTCTTTTATGACTGTATTCTTTCACTTAATATAATCTTTCAAAGTTCATTCAATATTTTATTATTCTTACTGATGTATAATACTCTATCCATTTTATTTATACATTTATTGGTTGATTGATAAACATTAGAGCTTTGTCCACTTTTTGGCTATCATACTATATGTATATCATTATATATATATATATATTTTTGATTACATATATATCCCTCCTTTTTCTTAGGCAAGGTCATTTAAGTTCTACTCTTTTTAACAAATATCAATTATGCAATGTAGTGTTATCAATGATAGTCACTATGTTATACATTAGATCCTCAGCACTTACTCTAACAGAATGTTTGCATTCTTTTACAAACCACCGTATCTCCCCTACTTCCCCCACCTTTGGCAACAACTTTTCTATTCTCTGTGTCTATAAGTTTTATTTATTATTATTGTTATTATTATTATTAGTTTCTTCATATAAGTATTACCAGCAATATTTGTCATTCTCTGTCTGACTTATTTCACTTAGCATAATATCTTCCAGGTTTATCCATGTTGTGATAAATGGAAAGATTTCCTTTTATTTAAAGGCTGATTAATATTCTATTATATATTTTCCAGGTTTTCTTAATTCATCTATCAACAGACACTTAGGTCTTAAGATTATTACCATATCTTGGCTGTTGTGAATAATGTTGCAATGAACATAGGAGTGCAGATATCTCTTAGAGATAATGGTTTAAGTTCCTTTGGATATATTCCCAGAAGTGGGATTGCTGGATCATATGATAGTTCTATTTCTAATTTCTTGAGGACCCTCTATACTGTTTTTCAGATATTCTGCACCCATTTACATTCCAACCAACAATGTACAAGGCTTCCTTGTCTTCACATCCTTGCCAGCATTTTTATTTTTGTCTTCTTGATCATAGCCATCTTTAGAGGTGTGAAGAATATCTCATTGTGGTTTTGATTTCATTTCCCTGATGATGTTAACCATTCTTTTCATCTACCTGTTGATTATTTGTATATCTCTGGAAAAATGTCTATTTGGGTCCTTAAAATCAGGTTATTTGTTCGTTTGTTTACTGTTGAGTTGTATGAGTTCCTTATATACTTGGATATTAACCCCTTGTTGAATATATGATTTGTCAAATGCTTTTGTCAATGCTTTCCCCCACTCCAGAGGTTACCTTTTCACTTTGCTGTGCAAGAACTTTTTAGTGTGATGTAGTTCCATTTGTCTACTTTTACTTTTGTTGCCTTTGGTTTTGGTGTCAATCCAAAAAAACCGCTGCCTAGACCAAAGTCAAGAGACTTATCCTCTATGTTTTCTTCTGGGAGTTTTATGGTTTCAAGGTCTTATGTTCAAGTTTTTACTCCATTTTGAGTTAATCTTTGTGTATGGTATAATACAGGGGTTCAGTTTCATTCTTTTAAATGTGGCTGTCCAGTTTTCCTAGCACCATTTATTGAAGAGACTTGTCATTTCCCATTGTGTATTCTTAGTTCTTTTTCATAAGTTAATATATGCATTGGTTTATCTCTGGGCTCTCAGTTCTGTTCCATTGATCTAGGTGTCTGTTTTTATGCCAGCATCATACTGTTTTGATTTCTAGAACTTTGTAATATGGCTTGAAATGAGGAAATGTGATGCCTCCAGCTTTGTTCTTTTTTCTCAAGATAGGTTTAACTTTTTGGGGTCTTGCATGGTTTCATACAAATTTTAGGATTATTTGTTAAAATTTTGTAAAAAGTGCCACTGGAATTTTGATAGGATTGCATGAATCCATAGATTATTTTTGATAGTATGGACATTTTAATGATATTACTTCTTCCAATACATGAATACAGAGTAATGAGTATTCTGTATAGAATAATGTATAGAAATGCAACTGATTTTTGTATATTGATTTTGCATCCTGCAACTTTACTGAATTTATTATTAACAAGTTTTTGGTGGTGTTTTTATGGTTTTCTGTATATAATATCATGTTGCTTGCAAATGGAGACAATTTGACTTCTTCCTTTCTGATTTAGATTCCTTTTATTTCTTTTTATTGACTAATAGCTTCAGCTAGGATTCCAATTCTATGTTGAATAAGAGTGGCAAGAATGGACATCTTTGTCATGTTTCTAGTCTTAGGGAAAAAGGTTTCACTTTTTTACCATTATGTATGATGTTTCTCATATATGACCTTTATATTGTTGAGGTGTGTTCCCTCTATACCCACTTTGTTGAAAGTTTTTATCACAAATGGACACTGAATTTTGTCAAATGTTTTTTTGGAAATATTGGGATGATTATAGGATTTTTATCCTTCATTTTGTTGATGTAGTATATCACATTGATTGATTTGTGAATGTCAAACCATCCTTGCATCCCTATAATAACTCCCACTTGATCACATTGTATGATCCTTTTAACACATTGTTGAATTCAGCTGCCTAATATTTGTTGAAGATTTTTCATTCTTGTTCATCAGGGATATTGGCATGTAGTTTTCTTTTCTTTTCTTTAAAATTTTTAATGTTTATTTATTTTTGAGAGAGAGAGAGAGACAGAGAGAGAATGCAGGGAAGGGGCAGAGAGAGAGGAAGACACAGAATCTGAAGCAGGCTTCAGGCTCCAAGCTGTCAGCACAGAGCCCAACAGGGGGTTCAGTCTCACCAACTGTGAGCTCATGACCTGAGCTGACATCAGAGGCTCAACCGACTGAGCCACTCAGGTGCCCTGTAGTATTCACTTTTATGTAACATTAAAAAGTAGTACTTTTTGCTTAATGACCACCAGGAAGCTGACTTTTCACTCATCTGAGTGACGATTTGAGTAGTGTTGCTGATGAAATTTAGAGCCTTTTTTTTAAAGGAAGAAAAAGATGAATTTTATCCCAGATGTTTCACAAGTCTGAGTAATGCAGTGACTTTTAAATTTCTAGACTATGTGTTTCTATTGTATTGTGGAGACAAATTAGAATTCTAGAAAGCACAAAGGGAAAAGGCAGGCCAAGAAAGCAATGCTTCCATTAAGCAAGAATTGTGCTTCTTCCTTGTGAGAAGATAAAATGCTGTGAGAGAACCATCCATGGTTTGAAACAGAATTTTCGCTTCGTCAGCGAAAATTTACAAAATTGATTAAGTACAGCAAAAGTTACTTTCCACAATGTATTTGCTTGAAATATTTATACAATTAATATTGTTAATGAAAGAAAATATGTAGAAAATATTTGTTAAACTGGTTTTTTAATTCTTCTTATTTAGGCCCAATAGGCTAGGCTATCGAGCTGTCACAAAGGATTTAATTTTTTGCCAGCAGAGGAAGCTTTTGTTTGCCAAAAGAACAATTTACAGATAATCATCCATATCCAAGTTCAGGGAAATCCAAAATTTGTCAAAACCCAAATGGGCCTAAAGCCAATAGACATGTTTTACTTGAAAGCTTTTGAAGTTAAAGTAAGTCTTATTTAGCTTAATATAATTAAGCCAATATTTATTAAGCATTCCAGTTATCTCTTGCTGGATAACAAACTATCTCCCAAACTTAGTAACTTAAGATAAAAACAACCATCTATTTGAGTCACAATTGTGCAGCTTGTGGGCACCTGGGTGGCTCAGTTGGTTAAATGTCTGCTCTTGATGGTGGATCAGGTCATGAGCTCATGATTCATAGGTCCAAACTCCACATTGGACTCTGAGCATTGATAGTACAGAGCTTGCTTTTGAGTCTCTCTCTTTCCCTCTCTCTCTGCACCTCCTCAGCATGTTTGGTCTCTCTCAAAATAAATAAATAAATAAATAAATAAATAAATAAATAAATAAATAAATAAATAAATAAATAAAATTACCCCCCCCCCCCAAATGTGCAGCTTGGCTAGAGGTTGGCTCTGACAGTTAATGTCTGTTCAGGAGTCATTAAGTAGGGCAGCTCTGCTGGGCCTGGATCCAGTTCTCAAGGTGACTCATTCATAAGTCTATCAAGTTTGGACTGGCCACAGACCAGGAGTTCAAATAAAATGGTAGCTGGGGGCCCTTGTCTCTTCTTTACTTGGATATCTCTGTGGGATAGGTTGTGCTTCCTTGTGGTGGATGTGTTCTAAGAATAAATGTTCTAAGACATAGGAAGAGGAAGCTGCCAATTTCTTGAGTCTGATACTGGCTCAGAAACTGGTCAAACTACATTTTGTAGTTTCCAGTATATAAACCTTGCACTTCTTTTACTAAATATAATTATTTTTTTTATGCTGATGCATGTTCATATGCTGTAGATTCATAGTTTTTGCCAAATTCTTAAATAGATCTCTGACTTAACAAAGCCAAAGAGCCATTAATCTAGGCAATGTCCCTTCTCTTCCAGTTTAACAGAGAGGAGACTGAGTCCCAGTAAAATTATACAGTTTATCCAAGATAAATAAATGAGAGAGTTGGGCTTAGAATGCAGCTAGATGACTTCTGAATGGTCAACAAGTATTTGTCAAGTTATAACTTCAGGGGCACCTGGGTGGCTCAGTCAGTTGGGAGTCCAACTTCGGCTCAGGTCATGATCTCACGCTTCGTGGGTTTGAGCCCCCTGTTCGACTCTGTTGACAGATAGCTCAGAGCCTGGAGCCTGTCTTTGGATTCTGTGTCTCCCTCACTCTCTGACACTCCCCTGCTCACGCTGTCTCTTTCTCTCTCAAAAAAAAAAAAAAAAAATTAAAAAAACTATAACTTCAGATTCAGCTTTCTGGGGGGAGAAGTATCCATTATCTGCATATTTTATTTTAATTATTAACCTGAGCTTACCAATGGAGTCTCACAAAATTGGCTCATGCTCCAAACTGAGCTCTTACACCAAACAAAACAAAAGCAAAGCGGAATAAAAGCAAATACAAATAACAAAACATATTTTTATGATTATGGAAATAATATGAACCCATTGTGAAAATTTTGGAATACAACAGAGAGGGAGGCAAAGCATAATGGTCTCTTAAATACAGAGAACAAACTGAGGGCTTATGGGAGGAGCAGGGGAGAGGAGAAAATGGGTGATGAGCACTGAGGGGGGACACTTGTTGGGATGAGCACTAGGTGTTGTATGTAAGCGATGAATCATAGGAATCTACTCCCAAAACCAGAGCACACTGTACACTGTATGTTAGCTAACTTGACAATAAATTATATTAAAAGTACAACATAAAAAAAGTTTTGGAATACAATAGAAAACTATAAAAAGAGATAAAATTCATTCATATTTAAGACCCACCATTTAGTAGTCTAATGTTTTGTGTTATTGAAATTAACCTCATATTGTTAATAGTATATTATGAAAATAACATATTACTTTATAAAATATCTACAAAGATGATATAGTTTCCATTGTATAAATGTGCCATATTCCTGTATTATAAGTTTTGCTTATTTTCAACTTTGTATTATTAATAAAACTGTAGTGAACAGCCATATATACCCATCTTTGGATTAGGATAAATTCTAGAAGACTTTATACATCAAAGAAATAAACATTATTAAAACTCTTGATGTAGGCTGACCAATTGCTTTTCAGAAAAAAATGTTATTATGCTAATATCCATAAACCAATATAAGACAGGGAAGATTTCAGCACACTCTTGCCACTATTCATTAAGAGCAAGTAAAGTTTTGTAGTAAGTATTGAAAAAATGCCATTTCCTGTATTTTATTTATTTAATTTCTTCTTATTAGAATGTAAGCTCTACAAGGGCTGGGATTTCTGTTAATTTTGTCCACTACTCATCTCTAATGCCTTGAGGAATGCCTGGTGCATAGCAGGTGTTCAACAAGTATCTATGGAATAAAGGAATAAATTAATAAATGAATGCATGTATCCCTTGAGCTGCCTTGCTCCTGCATTTTGCTCCTGATGGTTTTTTTTAAAGCTTTTATTTAAATACCAGTTAGTTATGGGGCGTCTGGGTGGCTTAGTCGGTTAAGCGTCCGACTTTCGCTTAGCTCATGATCTCGCGGTTCGTGGGTTCGAGCCCCGCGTCGGGCTCTGTGCTGACTGCCAGCTCAGAGCCTGGAGCCTGTTTCAGAGTCTGTGATTCCCTCTCTCTCTGATCCTCCCCTGCTCACGCTGTCTCTCTCTCTCTCTCTTAGAAATAAAAACATTAAAAAAAAAAACCCCAGTTAGTTAACATGAGTGTAATATGAGTTTCAAGTACACAATAAAGTGATTTAATGCTTCCATATAACACCTGGTCTTCATCACAGCAAGTGCACTTAATCTCCATCACCTATTTTACCCATTCCCCTACCCACCTTCTTTCTAGTAACCATCAGTCTGTTCTCTATAGTTAAGAGTATGTTTCTTGGTTTGCCTCCCTTCCCCCCCTTTGCTTATTTGTTTTGTTTCTTCAATCCCACATAAGAGTGAAATCATATGTTATTAGTCTTTCCCAGACTGACTTATTTCACTTAACATTTTACCCTCCAGGTCCATCCACGTTGCTGCAGATTATAAGATTTTATTATTTTTTGTGGCTGAGTAATATTATATCTATATACCACACCTTCTTTATCTATTCATCAGTAAATGGACATATGGGCTCTTTTCATACTTTGGCTATTGTTCACAATGCTGCTATAAACATTGGGATGTATGTATCCCTTTGCATTAGTATTTTTATATTCTTCAGATAAATACCTAGAAGTGTGATTACTGGATTGTAGGTTATTTTTAGTTTTTGAATGCCACCTCTATTTATTTTATTTTATTTTTTTCCTGTACTTTATTTTTTAATTTTTTATTTTTTTTCAAATAGTTTATTGTCAAATTAGTTTCCACATAACACCCAGTGCTCATCCCCACGAGTGCCCTCCTCCATGCCCATCCCCCCTCCCCCTACATCCATCAGTTCTCAGTTTTTGTCAGCCTTCAAGAGTCTCTCATGGTTTGCCTCTCTCCCTTTCCCCCACCATTTCCCCCTTCTTCTCCCCCTTGGTCCTCTGTTAAGTTCCTCCTAATCCTCCTATACGTGCAAACATATGATATTTGTCCTTCTCTGCCTGACTTATTTCGCTCAGCATAACACCCTCAAGGTCCATCCATGTTGCTACACATGGCCAGATTTCATTGTTTCTCATTGCCACGTAGTATTCCATGGTATAGATAAACCACATCTTCTTGATCCATTCATCTGTTGATGGACACTTAGGCTCTTTCCATGTTTTAGCTATTGTGGAGAGTGCTGCTATGAACATTGGGGTCCATGTGCTCCTATGCCTCACCATTTCTATATCCCTTGGGTAAATTCCTAGCAGTGCTATTGCTGGGTCATAGGGGAGTTCTATTGTTAATTTTTTGAGGAACCTCCACACTGTTTTCCAGAGGGACTGTACCAGTTTACATTCCCACCAACAGTGTAAGAGGGTGCCCGTTTCTCCACATTTTTGCCAGCGCCTCGTGTTCTCTGATTTGCTCATTTAGCCACTCTGACTGGCATGAAGTGGTATCTCAGTTTCATTTTGATTTGTATTTCCCTGATGAGTAGGGATGTTGAGCATCATTTCATGTGTTTGTTGGCCATCTGGATATCCTCTTTGGAGAAGTGTCTGTTCATATCTTCTGCCCATTTCTTTACTGGGTTGTTTGTTTTTCGGGTGTGAAATTTGGTGAGTTCCTTATAGATTCTGGATATCAACCCTTTATCTGATATGTCATTTACAACTATCTTTTCCCATTTCGTTGGTTGCCTATTAGTTTTGTGGGTTGTTTCCTTGGCTGTGCAGGTTAGTTTTATTTTTAACTTTTGAGGAAACTCCATACTCCATACTTTTTGAGGAAACTCCAGAGTGGCTGCACCAGTTTGCATTCCCACCAACAGTGCAAGAGGGTTCTCTTTTCTCCACATCCTTGCCAACCTCTGTTTTTTCTTGTATTATTGATTGTAGTCATTCTGTCAGGTATGAGGTGATATTGCATGTAGTTTTCTTTGTGTGTGGTGTCTTTGTCTGGCTTTGTTATTAGGGTTATACTGGTCTTGTTAAAGATTTTTTTAGTTTTTTAAATTTATCTTGAGAGAGAGAAAGAGTTCATGTGAGAAGGGGAGGGACAGAAAGAGAGGGAGAGAGAGAATCCCAAGCAGGCTTGGCACCATCAGTGCAGAGCATGATGCAGGGCTTGATCCTACCAACTGTGAGATCATGACCAGAGCCGAAATCAAGAGTCAGATGCTCAACAGACTGAACAACCTACTGCTCCAATAGTACTGGTCTTGCAAATGAGTTCGAGAGTCTTCCCTCCTCTTCTATTTCATGCAAGTTATTTAAACATTATTTTAACTTCTCTTTACCACCAACATTTGGAGAGAATTACATTAATTGGCTTCATTCAGTATCACAGCAATCACAATTCCAACAGCAATACATGGCTTCATTAAAAATGAGATTTTGGTGTTTGTAAACAAGATAAACCACTTACTCCATGTTCTGTCATAGGACTATACAATGTAGAATATTTATTTCTAATTCCATGGCCAAGACATTTTCAGGGTTCCATGAGGTCAAAGCTATTTTTACAACAGTAATAAGACATATATCTTCCTTTTTTCATTATGTTGATATTCGTACTAATGGAACAAAACTCTGCTGTGTAAAACTGCAGAACCCCTAACATAAATCAAGAATCAAGGTTGTAGCACCAATCCTAACTGTATTAGTATCCTCCATCCTCATATTCTTCTCTGCCACATGAACTAATAAAAATAAGACAGTTCTGTATATGATTAGAATATATTTGGTGAGCAGTAATATTTACTAATTTTTATTAAAGGCTGACCCCTGATTACACACTCTTAGGATCAACGTCTGTGTTGTGTGTAGACGAGAGCAAGATGGGGAGTAGAAGAACTTAAAGGGCCATGCATTCACAACAAAGGCCTTGATATATTCTATGGAATATCTGGATCTATGATAACTCTTTGGAGTTTGTTTAAGTTGAGGAAAAGTGTATGGGTCCTTATTACCCTCACATCAATCAACCACTGGCTGCAAGCTGCTCCTGTAAAGGTGTTATGATCTTGGATACGATTGCTTCCTCTAGCCAAGGCCATTTCCCAAAGAATGCCTTAGGTAAGGAGTATCAGCTGCCAAAACTCTAGAACTTATAGGACTAAGGGAGATGATCCTGAGATTTCTCCCCAGTGAAGCTTCTTCATGTGTATTTTCTTTTAGAATCTGCTTCCAAGCATGCCGAATCTGAGACAATCTCTCTCTCTCCCTCTCCCTCCTCCCTCTCTTAATGTTTATAAAATATGTATTTGATGAAAGAGGAGTCCCAAATATAGTTTTATATTCTCTTAGGAACTCATACAGCTATTGTTGATACATTTCTCTATGGAAAAAATTCTCACATTCCTTAAATACTACAAACCAGTCACAGTTACAAATGTCTTATTCTTACTTTACTCAATGTTTGTTAACAATTTGGTGATATGAGTGTAGTTATCATCTCCAATTATAGATAGTTAAACTGAAGGACAAGGATATTTAATAACCTAGTATACAGTTGAATCTAGGCAGTCTAATTCCAGAGTCTGCATTCTTTTTAATTGGAGTTGTCTAAAAAGGAGTTGACCCTAACTTTGCCATAATGACCCAGTCTGGGTTAGTTGGGGCAGCATAATTTGGCTTAATAAAGCGAGGTATAAAAGAGCTCTGAGACCACTAAACCACAAACAAGAACATTCCAGGTAAACCAACAAATTTATTTATGTCATTGAGTGGAATAGTCCCATTTATTCACACATGAGGGATGGCACAAAATATTTCTCCACAAATGATACAACTCTCTCCTTCATGCAAAATCTATATTCCCTTTTCTAGTCCTTGTCAACATAGGCTCCTGAGGTGTGGTTTAGGACATACTGTTTTTCTTTATTAACCATAGTGAATGTTTAATAAATAGTGACCAAGGTAAATAACTTTTGATACCATCTTGTAGTGCACTGGCTGCTTTATTATTCTTACTGTCTTATATTAAAAAAGCTGTTTTCTTTCCTTAAGCTAAGACATAGGTTTTCTTCCTTTTATGTAGCAGTTCTATCACAGCATCTGCTATACTGCCAGCCCTTGTGTCAGCACTCGATAAATATTAATTCAAACTGAATTGAATTGTTTATGAGGGGAGGAGAAAAATGTGAAAGCCCTGAGATTTAATATCTTTGGGCTTCCTTCTAGAGATTAATCAAAAAGAAACTATGATTTTTTTTTGTGACACATGGTTTCTTTCCCAGGAAGTCAGATTCAAATGAAAGAGAGTGAATGTGGCATATTTACACACTGCATCTCAGAGCTTAGTAGCTAGGATTCAGTTTGTCTTCATTCTTCTCTTTGTCTGTTCTCTCAGACTTATTTGGGAGAAACATGGAGATTAACCTCTACATGCTAGAGAGGGTGAGCCTGACTGGAAGGTGATGTCTGAAAGCTATATATAATAATGCCTGCTACTTCTGAAAACTGCAGAGCTCCGCAGGACTCTTTCTCAGACCCTGGAGCAAAACATCCACCAGACTTGAGCAGTCATTGGCATGTCACAACGTCTTCACAATACAAGTAATGCAAACTCTTGACAATGTTCTTCAAGGCCATGCGTGAAGTGCTCTGTTGCACGAACACTTTACACCTTTCAGGAGCCCATCCATTCATCTTAGGTTGAGTTCAAGTACTTAGCCTGTGCTGAGGACAAATGTAGGATTTGAGTGCTATGTTGTCCTGAATTCATCACATCATTGTCTATTTTTTTTTAAATATATTCAAATTCTATGAAAACACAAATAACAACATATTACTCCTTTCCTTTAAAACTTTTGATGACCTTCAGTGAAGAATAAAGTGTAGTATTTAATACAGATATGACCCTTGCTCATCTCTACTGTCATGTAACTTATTCTGATTCAGTTTCTGTGTGTGTGTTTAATTCACCCATACAACATGTTATTTCATGTCTGACGTGCTGTGCTTGAACAGTTTCCTCTTCCAGGAATGTCCATGTAGTCTTTGGTCACCAGAATTTTTCAGAAGTATTATGTCTTCTATGAGGTCCTAGATAAATCCCCAAGTTCATTCTTTTAAATAATAGTAACTGAGAACCTACTATGGGTCAATTATTGCTCTAATTGCTGGAATCAGAGTGGGAAGCCAAAGAGAAAGGTGCCTGTTCCAGTTGTACTAACATTAAAGAAAATAAATAGATAAATACATAGGATACTTTTAAATAATGAAGAACTATAAAATAAATAAAATGGAGTGATGTGAAAAGAGATGATATGGTAGAGGGTGTGAACAGTTTCCAGCAAGAATGGATGGCTTAAGTCAAGAATGACTTTGAGTTTGGTATGCTTGATGAATAAAAGCCAATGAGGCCTGAACTTTTTGAGTGACAGGGAGACTAGAGAAGTAGGCACAGGCTATTTCAGGTAGGGTAATATAAGCTATGGCAAATAGTTAAATTTATGCTAACAGTAACGAGAAGTTAAAGAAGAATTTTTATCATTTATTTATTTATTTATTGTATGCAAGCAAGTGGGGGAGGGGCAGAGAGAGGGAGAGAAAGAGAATCTGTACTGTCAGTGCAGAGCCCGATATAGGGCTTGAACTCATGAACCATAACCTGAGCCAAAGTTGGTTTGAGAAGTTAGAGAAGAATTTTAATTTGGGATTGATATACTCTGACCTACTTATGAGAATGCTAGCAGAGAGATCAATTTAGAGGCTATTAGGATAACACAAGAGAGAGAAACTGGTGGCTTGAATCACAGTTGAGATCACAGTTCAGGCATAGCCAGCAGGACCTACAATAACTTGCGATCGATCAGGAAGGTGGAAGAATAAAGTGGGATCAAGTTTCTTTATTGCTCTCAAGGCATCCTGTCTACACCAACACTGGTTGAAACCATATGCATATGTGTCTGTCTCTCACACTGGCTTGAACATAAGCTCATGTAGGGCAACTGTTTCAGTCATCTTTGAAATCTCAGGGCCTAGAACCATACCTGGCCTGTGGCAGATATTCAACAGATATTCACTGGCCTGGACTGAACTGAACTTAGTTATTTTTCTCTTAATGGAGTGAAGTACTTCAGGTTGTTAGTCAGTAGGAGAATATTTTAATGAAATATTTTTCATGGGCTTTACTATAAGAGATTCTTTGAAAGAATCATGAGTGAAGGAGAAATATTCACTACATTTACAACCCCATCTTTACTTCTGAGGATAAGACTGGTTTGACTCTGACTATAACCATCAGATTCTTACATTTTCACTAAAGAATTAGGAAAAGGGGGCTAAATATGTTAGACAGATTTCTACTATATTTCTTTGTAGTTCTTCACTGGAGAATAGTGATGTTGAATGCATCAAAAAAAATAGCCTTACAAGCTATCAAAAGTTTGTACAAACCTACAATAAATAAATCAACTTCAAAAACTCCTCACAAATCAGTTATGATGAACACTATTGAATAATGACAATTGGTGCTCTAAAGTGAAGTAAAGAAAGTTTGATTCATTTTCACATCAAAAGATACTTTTGAGTCACTAAACACAAGTGATAAGGAATGGCACTAGACTTTCAAAACAGAATGACGCAAAAGAAAGGTTAGTTGAAGCCTGTAAAATGATTACTTCTAAAATGCTAACTTGAGCTATAAAAGGGCTGTTTAAAACATGTTACCTCACTAAGTGGTTTACAAAAGATTGAGGCACATAAACAGGGACTTTGTAAACCTCTTGTCCCCCAACTTCTGTGTTGCCAAAGCCTGGTGGATATGGGAGAATGCTAATCAAGTCATAAAGTTTCAGTTAAGCAAGATGAATATGCTCAGAGACTTGCTGTACAACACTGTACTTATAGTCAATAATACTGTGTTGTACACTTAAAAATTTGTTAAGAGAGTAGATCTCCTAAGTGTTATTTCCAGAAGAAAATTTAAAAAAATCTATTTGTGTTTACAAGTCCACGTAAAAGATGCAAAATCTGAAGTAATTAAAATAGTATTTGTGAATCATAGGCAATAGAATGAGTTAGTTTAACATATCTCTTGTTAAAATCTATGGTGATGAGAGAATGAGAGTTTAGAATAGGGTATGTGTGTGGAGTCCAGGTGATAGGTGATTCAAAGAGGTGGAAAAAGACTTAACCTATGGATAAGAGGAGATGGGGATTGTGTGCCACCACCTGGGATTTAAAACATTAAACACTGGATATTTGAGGAGCCAGGAAGAGGACATGAAGAAAGGGGTGGATGGCACAGAATAATGGACTTAAAAATTTTTTGCCCAAGAGCAAGTCATGTCGAAGGAGGAAAACACTCTTTTGGTTTTGAAGGAAACTCCTGGCCATTTTGATATTGGAAATTACATCCTTTACCTGTGGTCTGTGTTCAAGAGGCTTTTATGTATCTGCCTAGGGACTCAAGCAATATCTTTGAAAGAAATATTTATGGGAAAGTGCATTTGAATTTTCAACAATTGATTTATAAGTGATTTTGCAGAAAACAGACCTTGGAGGGTTACTTCTATAAGTTAAGTTTAAAGTTAAATCAGTTTTTATACATTCCTAAATCAGAAAGTTGACCAATCTGTGACTTTTAAAAATACTCCTAAATTTGAAAAATAAATGGCTAAAGTTTTTTATAGATTTGAAAAGACCAAGTCATTTTTTTGTTGTTGTTGTTTTAAAATAATCACTGAACAAATAAAGAATAGGTAACTTCTTTTTACTGAGGTCTTGGTTCTTGTGGCCTCCCCAGTTGAAAATCTTACTATAATTTCCTGTTGAATATTTACTAAATCCTCCAAGGTTTTTTCTTTTGTAGTCATTATGGATTTGCACTTAAGCTAAGCAGAGTTATATTTTTATAGAAGGGAGAGGTTACCAGTAACAGAAACCGAAATTTCAATCACAAGGAAACTAAAAATGTCATTTCTAAAATACCTAAAATAATCTAGGAAGAAAGTAGATATGGATTTGTGAAACATGGTAGTTGGATTTCAGAATTACATGTTAAGCATTTAAAGTGAATCTGAATATAACAGAGCTTTAGTTTACAAAGCTTACTACTGAATTTAATTTATTATTATTTTTTAAATTTTTGCTTAGGTTTATATGACTGTAAGCTACACTAGCTACTATGTGCTTCACTTAAGTAAAGCCAAGACAATTTAAAGTTCTTTTGTTTGACATCTGGGGAAAGGTGTCAGGGTGCCAGTCTTGATGAAGCATCATTAGAGTGCATAAAAATTACCCAGGGAAGACTTTGCAAGATACATCTGCTTGAGTCTGCATATATATTTTATAAAATCTCTCTAGGATGGTAACTCTGATTTGCAGGCATGGATGGAAACTACCAAGATTCAATTCTAATATTTAGTTCCATAAATCCAAAGTCTCCTGTATGGTCCAAATGTGAATATAGAAATGACCATAGAGGAGCTCAGGAAAATGCATGGAATAGCTTTATATGTCACTACAATTGTGTTTTATACACCCATTTAAAAACTCGGCACAAAGACCAGTATGCAAAAGAACTAGAAAGGAAAATTATAAGCTACAATTTCATGGTACGAGGTATTACAAATGACATAACACATTTACAGTACTATACTGTTAAAAGAGATAAATTAAGGCTTTGGAAGTTGATGACTGAGTTTCTAATTTAAAAATAAAAAGCTCAGCTAGCCATATGCTTGGTTCCACGTACACCCTGCTTTCATATATTTGGATGTTTACCGTCACATTATTTTTAGAATAGTATTTGGTATTAAGCTGGCACAGGCATGATAAATAATAACATTCATCTACAGGAAGTCTTACGTTTTTTTGAAAAAAGTAATTAAGAGGATTAATTCAACTATAACTTTTATGGTTTTAAAAGAGGTATTGGTAGGTGAATGTGACTTAATTTTTTTCACTGTTGAATATCAAATGAATGTGATGTAGATTAATTTTGCTCTCATACCCCAGAACAAATATAATTCCGCCCAACACAATTTACAAGAAAAGTGTGCTAATAAAATACAGCTCTCATTATTAATATATAACTAGCATAAGGTAAAATGCCATCTTTACTAGATTTATAATTTGACTACATAAATATTTAAAAGATCCCTTTAATTTTTTAAATTAATATTTGCTTTGCATTTGTTCAAGGAAACTCTTCAAATGACTCACATTACTTTTGAAATGCTGATACGCACTTATATGTATTATTTAAATACTCATATTCTTGACATATATCTACATTTTTTTTAATGGTGAAAATTAAAACTATTTTTAGCCACTAGAAAAAACAGACCAGGAAGTAACAGAAAAACAATTTTAAAACTCTTAGTGACATCTTCACATACAGTTTTTAAGTTAACATTTCTTTCTTTATTTTTTAAAGTTTTTTGAGGGGGGGCAGGGAGAGAGAGAAAAAGAGAAGGAGAGAGCACACAAGCAGGGGATGGGCAGAGAGGAACGACAGAATCCCAAGCAGACTTTGCACCATCAGCACAGAGCCTGATGCAGGGCTCAAACTCACAAACTTGTGAGATTGTGACCTGAGCCTAACCGACTATGCCACCCAGGTGCCTACATTGTTTGTTTGTTTATTATTTATTTATTTTATAATTACAGTCTTTTATTACTTGTTTATTTATTTTTGAGAGGGAGAGTGAGACCATGAGCATAGGACAGCAAAGGGGGTGGAGGAGACCAACTCCCAAGCAGAACCCCACTTGGAGCTCAGTCCCACAAAAAGTGAGATTATGACCTAACACGAAATCAAGAGTTGTACACTTAACTGACTGATCCACCCAGGCACCCCTGAAATATATTATAATAATAGATACATTATGGAGACTTTAATATATGCCTAGGCACATATTCTAGGAGTTTTAGGTCTGTTAGCCATTTAATACTATATAATACAAAAACTGTAAGAAGTAGTTACTGCCTGTTATTGACCTTATTTTATGGATGACAGTTGTCCTTGAATCTTCCCTTTTGCTTCTAAAATTATCCAATTTAACAGCAAATCCTACTGGCTCTACTTTCCAAATATACCACAGACTCTAGTAACTATTTTCCATCAACTCAACTACAACAATTCTCATCAAAAGCCACTGCCATCTCTTTAACTGGGTATTTATTGCAAAGCCTCCTAATTTCCCTCCATCCGTCTGTACTTCACTATAGTCTTTGAATATAGCAACTGAAGCGATCTTTTTAAGACACAGTCAGATTATGTTCTATCTCTACTGCAGACCCTACAACAGCTTCACATCTTACCAAGAGAAAGCATGGCCTACAATGGCCCGATTCAGTGTTTTTACAACTTGGTTGCATATTAGACTCAACTGGGAGAACTTAGAACAAATATTGATGCATGTGCTGCACCAAGAGATTCTGGTTTAATTCACCTGGGATGCAGGCTGGACCTTGGGATTGTTTTTTTGTTTTTTTTAAAATTTTTTTTAATGTTTTATTTATTTCTAGAGAGAGAGACAGCGTGAGCAGGGGAGGGTCAGAGAGAGAGGGTGTCAGAGACTGAAACAGGCTCCAGGCTCTGAGCTGGCAGTCAGCACAGAGCCCGACGCGGGGCTAGAACCCACGAACCGCGAGATCATGACCTAAGCGAAAGTCGGATGCTTAACCGACTAAGCCACCCAGGTGCCCCTGGACCTTGGGATTGTTAAAAGCTCTCTAAATCAAATGATTATAACGTGCAGCCAAGTTTGAGAATCATTCCCCTCCAGCATCTGAGTCCATTTTTGCCCCGATCAACTCTCTGATCATCTTCTACCACCTATTCTAGCCATAGTGATGGGGTGACTACATATTTTATTAACCCAACTGCAGGGTGAAAGCATCAATATTAACAATTTTGAAGGGACCATAGGCATGAATTAGTGCTGTCTTAGGCAAAAGAGGCATATAGTCATAAATCATAAAGACCATTTGTAGCTTTCTGGGCATAAAATGATCTAACCTTAGGGCATTGGAACCTGCTATTCTGACTCTGTGGAACACTTACCCCAGGTATCCATTTGGCTTGCTCCCTCACCTTCTTCCACCTTTCCTCATATGTCACTTTTCAGTAAGATCTGACCTGTTCACTCAATTTAATACTGAAACCTAATCTCACTCCCACTTTTAATTTTCCTGCTTTTTCTCCCCATCTGATATACCATGTATTTTGCTGAATTCTTTATTTCCCTTCCACTAGATTTTTAATTTCTGTTTTGTTCACTTCTATATTTGAGGCACCAGAATAGTACCTGGGATTCTATAGTCTGTGAACACATATTTGTGCAAAAAAAAAAAAAAAAAAGAATGAATAATTTATCAGCTGTTTCACATTGGACAATTTACCTATTATGCTTTGCCTCAGTTTCCTCATTGATAAAACGGGAATAATAGTAACATTTACCTCATAATTTTGTTGTAAGCGCTTGGTGAGTTAATAAATGCATGGGATTGGAATAATGCCCGAGTCAGAGAAAGCACACACAAATGTTATCTACATTAATTAAAGATATTCATCTTCATTTTTGCTTTAGCCATGGATTCGTAGGTCCACACCTGGAAATTATCATACAACACCCCACTCCCCAACTCCCAACCCCCACCCCTTTGATCTGATCAGCTACTTTTCTTTTTAACTTCAGCAATTATCTTAAACATTTACCTTAAATTAAGGTTTGTTCTCAAACTCCCAAATAAACTTTCCTACTTCATACAGAAAAGCAACAATATGAGATATCATTTCCTTCAATGTAATGCTTCTCATAAATCTCTCTGGATCCACAACACACAACCCCCCATGAGTCTTGAAAGATGTGGAGGCTTCTACTATGCAAAGTCAATCCTCTACCAGGGTCCTTGATTTTGTGCTTTCTCATCTTCTGAGATATTTTGCCTTACCAATATGTGTTCTTTAATTTCCAATTCTCCAGTGTACAAAATCTCTAAATTTCTTTCTTTTAAAAAATACCCTTTGGTTTTCTTTTTGTCTACTAACATTTATCTCTTGTCTTGTTATGTCAGCTACTGTTTACCTAAAAAATGGTCTCCACTACCAATTCCTATTTATCTTTCATTCTCATTTTGCCCTATACATTCTGACTTCTGCCTGGATCAATCCATTAAACATGATCTTGTTGAGATCACTGAGGACTTAAGTAGTAAATCTCAAAGATACTTTTCAGTTTTTGTTTTTCTGACTTTCTCTGCTGCACTGGATGTAACTGCTTATTTGCTCTTGCCTAATGTGCAGGACTCCATGTCCTCATCTTCCTCCTTATTCATTTTGGACCACTTATTCTTAGTTACCTTTGGAGACTCCACCCTGCTCCCTCCTCAGATTGGCACAGCACAGATTTCCAACCTTGTTCAACTCCTTGCCTTTCTCTAAAAGTTCTTCCTAAAAATATATCATGCTTTAGGTTTTATAGCCACTTTTATGCTAACGAATGCCAGATCTTTAACTTTGGTCAAGATTTTTCTTCTGAGTTTCAGATTTATATTTCTTATTTCTGTCTGGACATTTTCACTGCATGCTCCATAGACATCTCAAGTGGAATATGACCCAAATGAAATTTATCATCTCCCATCCACCAGCCCTTCCTGTTCCTAATTTGTATCTTCATATCAGTTGGCAGCACTACCTTCCACATAGTCTTTTTTGCTCCTAAGCATCCTTTCTTAACCATGTTTTGAAATATGATCTTGTTTGCTTTTATTTTTAGTAATTCTCCCCCCACACACATTTCCCCCCCTGTTGTTATATGGATGACACTCTTTCTTGCTTGCTCATGTGACTGTGTTTTGCAAATAATGTATCTGTAACATCAAAGGATTTGAGGTGGCAGCAAGAGGCTGCAGCACGAACACAATATAACATCTTAATCTGAAACCAATGGTTTTATTTTTTTGAGTAACTGAATTTTGTGATTTGATCAACAAAGCCACATTCAACAAATATTATAAAATAAAGGAATATATTTTTGTGGTTGGCATATTATTATCTCAAAACTTTAAAGTATTTTATAACTATTTTTATTTGGATTGCTAGTTAATATTGTTATGAAAATGTAAGTCCAAAAATTTATGGGAAAGCAGTTGCCAGGTTAAGTGCCACAAAATGTGTTTTTGAAATCCATATGTATAGTTCAAGAGAGATTGTATAGGGATGATGGTCAAGGTTACACTTAATTCACACTACTGTATTTCCTTGGCAAAGTTAGGAAAATTTTCACATCAGTAAAGTCATGCATTCTGAACAGCAGGGCTGATGTTCTGCTTGCTAAGTCAGAATGCATTTTATTTTAAAACTGAAGACACACACACAGTTACATACCCTTGTACATCCCATTCGTGTGTGCACATACACACATGTGCATATACAAAAACACAGGCACTTAACCACACCACCTCTTGCTAATATGTATCCAGAGGAATGTCCATAAGGATCCTGAACAGCAGAAGATTTATGAATCCAGTGCAATATCACAACCAGCCAGCTACCACCATTGGCACTAGATTGTAATTTTGTACTTAGTTTTGCTACCACTCTTTCATATAAAAAGTAAATTGAAGTGATTTTCAAATATGTGGGAGACCAAAGGGAAATCTTTTCTGCTTCAAGTAAGCACAGAATGCTATTAATGAGCCATGGATGGCTTCCCTACAATGCAATGCACTTAGCCACTTCCTCTTTCTGTGCTCACAGAAACTGCGGTTATCAAATTCTAAAGCAGTAGTTTGAAAAATGACTTCGTTTTTGAGAATTTGTGGGATATATATCTTTATATATTTTATTTCTGCCTGCCATGGGGAGTTGAGTATCTGCTATTGACATAAAGTTCATATACCACTTAGAGTTTCTGGGATAAAAGAGGTGTGATTACAAAGAAGGGTAAGAGTATTAAAGAAGAGTAAGAAGGGAGTATTTGACTGTGTGGGTTTTTTTCCTCATGCATGCGATTTTTATTTTAATAGAAATTCTATGTGCATACAGGAGACAAGTTCACATGGGGCGATGGCAGTGAACTTATAAAAAGAAGTAATAGGTAATTTGATTTAAAAAGTGCCTAAGAATATGGCTTTTTGAGTCAGAGGCTTCAGTTTGAATGTTCACTCTACCACTGACAGTATGTCATGCCTTATTTTATAAGCTTTAAAATAATCAACTCAATGACACTCGCATGAGGTAGATGTTGTTAATATTCCCATTTTATAGATAAGTAAGCAGAGGCATGGAGAGGTTAGTAACTTTCCCAAGTCACTAGGTCACACAGCTAGAAGGAACTGAACCAAGATGAAATGACATATATTGAGATTCTTAGCAGTGGTAATGATAGCCATGATCAACTGAACATCTATTCTTTCCCAGACTATATGGTGTCTTACCTATATAATGCATAAAAGCCTAAATTTTAAAAATTTAAATTTAAATTTTAATTAAAATTAAAAATTAAAAATTTAATTTTAAAATTAAAACATGAAATATATAACTTATAAACAGGTAGGAGGATGCTTCTACATAAATATTTTATTGATAGCCTAGTATCTTTTCTTTATAACATAATTCAGCAGGATAAAAAGGAAATATGAAGCCAAGAATTATTTCCCAATTTGCTGTGGCAGTCATTTGATCCTATTTTCAGGAACAATTGAGCATGTGCTGTATTATTTGCCATTATATTCAACTCTAGGATATAGCTGGTATCAAAAAAAAAAAAATCCAAAACTTATTCCAAGTATCATTAGAGAATAAGTCATTTTGGTATATGTCTGATAAGAATCAGCTTTTGAATAAACATAATGGAAGGTCCTAACTATATATGCATTTCAAAGTACCATAGGTGGTCCTGATAATTTATTCTGAAATAATTTAGCACATTTATAGGAGAAATGAATACAAGCTATAAAATAACATCTTGAGAATGGCTACAGAAAAAGAAAACAAATAGCTCATGTCCCCAACCAACTATGAATTTCATTTTGCTTTACAAAGCATACTCAGTTGAGAGAATGCATTGTGTGAGGGGTATTGCTCTGTAATAACTCGACAATTTTACTGAATTCAGCTTCTGGCATTGAATCTGGGCATAGAGTTCAGTCACAGGGTAAATATATCATTACTGCTAATATTGAGAGAAATTGGAAGAAGAGGGCATGAACTCAAGAAAAAAATGAAAATGAGATAAAAAAAAAGAAAGGTGAGAAGCAAAATCTAACCAAATAACAGAACAAAATTAAGGGAAGAAAGAATACCTGAGACTATTTTTATCCTATGAAGATGAACATAAACATTAACATAATATATTCCAAATAGCAAAGGTCCAGGCATGTTACAGGTAAGAAAAATGGCCATGTTTCTGTAGATAGATGAATATTTGAGAATACAATAACACTCAAATATGTGACCCTGCTAAAGATGAAAAATATTTACTGTAGTAATTATTTTTTATATTCTGTTTTTTTTACTATCAATGAGTATTTTTGTAGCGTATGATTTCTTAAATATTAAAGACATATAAATACATTTGGAATGTAACTTCAAGATGCCTTCTCAGCTCTGTTATTCTCTACTGCTTTATGAGACAAATGATTTTCTTATGCACCATAATTTTAAGTCACTTTAAAAAGAGTGCTTTAAAATTTTTTGTTCTGAAACAAATCTCTGTTAGAATTTTGTCTTTTTTCTTTTGTTTTCTGAGAGTCAGGCAAGTGAACTTAGGAGCGATAAAACCAGTTTTCTGGTATGAACTTGAGTCATTATTCATAAATATACATTAATTTAAGGGGTACAGCATTATAGATCATGCGTAAAACATCATACTGAACAGTTAAATGTGATAAAACAAAATGAATGTTTATGTGAAGCAACCGAGTATCATTTAATCTCTTTATAACATCATTTGGAAATACATATATTAATATGGCATGTGAACTTATAAGAGAAATCAATTATTATTATGTGTACATACTCCTCCCATTGGTAACAAACACACTAATGTAACACAGTATCAGAGAAATGCACCCTAGAGAAAATGTTGCTATTCTTCATGGAAAAATCCATGAATAACATTACACAAAAATTAATTTATGATAAATGATTTAAATCTAGAACTCAGAATAGCTTATTTAAATGTCATCAGAAAAGAATACCTCACCCGCAAAAAGGAGTCTAGGGATCCATTCTCCATATATTCCACCACAATCATTACTGGTCTGCCTGCAAAAAGAGCAAAAGAACACACAAGGATTAGAGCAATTACAGAAATATGTGCTGCAGTTAAATATTTCCAGCTGTGGCAGCTAAATTATTTGTATTTTATTAATAGGAACTTCATTTCCAACATGCTTCTACAAAAGTCTCCCTATTACACATTGGCATCTCCTTTTTTTATAGAATCATTTCTGTTGAGTTCATAAAAAGAGCATGAATTACAAAGGAATTAAGCATTTTCTTTTCTGAAGCCCTGTAATCACTTGTTTAGATTATGTTCTTTTTGTCCTGAGATTTTCCTTAAAAGACATGAACAAGCTGAAGGCAGGGTTTAAGCAGTCCCTGGGAGCTGCCCTAGTACTTGTGGAAGACCTTGTCCTATAGGGTTGCAGTCACTGCGGCTGAATTACGTTAGAGTGGGCATTTCTGAAATGTTCCTAAGGCAAAGCAGAACAGAGAAATATATAAATTCTCTTTAAGAAATTATAAACCATCAGTCATAGTCTGCTTTTAAGGGCTTCTAAGTAGAAAAATGTCAGTAGATTGATGAATGCTACCAAGTTAGTGGGCTTTGCAATAGTTCTTGATCATGTGTTTATTGGACATAGATTAGATCAACATAGCATTGATGACAGTACATGAAAAATAAGTAACTCTGATTTTGTAGTCTAGTAACAGAAGCTAAATTCAGAAACTGAACATCATTTATTTCTTCTCTATCATATCTATTTGCAATTGCCACAGTTCCCGATACCTCTCTTAAGTAGAATATTTGACATAAATAACTTAGATTTGTTTCAAAGAAAAGAATCTGTTTGTTCTGCCAAATTGCTGACGTTTAAAAGATAAACTAATTTCAGATGAAGAGAAAATGATATTTACCTGAAATAAACATATATGACATACTTCTTTTTTACTTCTATTATTTCTTGCTTCTCATTGAAATTTTTAGCAATTGATTCTGCACTGTGCACAGTTTTTCCTCATAAGCACAAAGAAGATCTAAAAAGAAATTATGTGTACCAATGGTGGAAATATTAGACCTCATATTGTAATTCATGTCTCTCTTATGAACTCAAAACCTTGTGGGTTAAAAAGGGTGACTATAACAAATTAGTACAATGTCTGCAAATGCTAGATTTTACATTTGAATCTATATTTTAAAGAAAGATGTGCTAAAGGTTAACTGCAGTAATAAAGCTCCCAATTTATCATACATAGTATTGGAATCCAAAGAAATTTTCCATTTTTGTGGATTTCCATAATATTCCTCAAAGTCATTAATTTCACCCAAACATAGATATAGAACTTTATCAGAAAATACTGAGGTCAAATGAACTATCAGCAGTATTGTAGAAGATCCAGGTTTTAAGCTTGGAAACAGGAGCTGGATGCAAACACTTGGTTACCAAGGTACAGAAAATAAAAGATCATTTTTTATACTTATATATGAAAATTCTGAGACCAGTATTCCAGTTTCAGTTGTAATGGATCATGGATATTAAGGGGAAATGCCAGGTTGCTACAGTGACTGCTGAGTTTGCTTACCCAGAGTTAACCTTTTCAATCTACCTTGACCATGCTCCCAGAGAAACCTATTTAGTTAAAAAAAAATGTGTGTGTGTGTGTGTGTGTGTGTGTGTGTGTATTCATTCCTCTCCCTAAGAATGTCAGTTTTGATACAATAAAAAGAGCTTGCAAGTACTTCACTTGTATTAATACAAATTATTATTAGCCCTATTACACAGATAAGGAAATTGAGATAGAAAATTCAAGTACTTGCTCAGTCAAAGAGCTAGTAAGTGATAGTGCCAGGTAGTCTGCCTCAGAGTTTAAGCTCTTAACTTTTATGCCATAGGTACCTCTCAAACATAATTTATAGATCAAAGCTGTAAGGCTTATCCTTTGCTGGACCTCATCTCTCCTAACTAGCCCTATCATCTCCTGCTCCATTTGCAGTTATTATAGTCTGTACTGGTTCAATCCTCTGTCCTCTCCTTTCCCTTTTGGTATTCCCCTGCCAGGATTATTTCCTGATTTGCTTCTCCCTAATCTCCCCATCACAGCTCCCCAGAATGTATACATTACACCTCTTTCTTGAAAGTCTCTCATGGTACTATTTCCTCTAGTGACATTCTCATCACATCTATTGCCTGGACTATGGAATGTGCCTGGTTCTATATTAGGTTGTTTTTATCTCTTATTTTCCCATAGATGCTATGTCTCTCCCCATTACTAGGTTTCTCAAAGCTACCTCCCTCTCAAAGCTGACCAGATTAGGCGCTTTATGGTGACAAGTTGATTTTTCTCAACAACTTCATAATTCCTTAGAGAGTAACATTGAAGTATTTCAGCAAGATTCTAATCTATGTGAATACCAAGTACTTTGAAATTTGTTATGAAATCTTAAAGTTCATCAGTGATGTTTCATCTTTTCATTAAAGGTAATAAAGAGTCAAATGAAGACTCCCCCGGTTTCTTGTAAATTAGAAACTTCACACCTGAGCTCTGCGTCTTTTGTATTTTGTGCAGTAACATCAATTTAGAGCTGCTATTATTAAACTAAGGAGTTGTTTTATTAGAATACTGCTGGCATCTAACCTGTAATTTGTTTCCTAGTGATTTTCTATACAAGGGTTAGTTACACTGTGAAGATTCAAGCAACTTTATAGTCTATGATTATATTTTATAATCAACAAAATAGATAAGTATAACGGAAATTATGAAAGGATGGTATTCAAATATGTGGCTAGGTGAGAGAATCCTACTGGTAACAATGCTTTGTTTTATTTTTAAATATGTAAAAATTATAGAATACATTATTGCTCTTTGGAAATATATTTGGAGGTGATTCTCTTTTTATAGTTTCAAAATATTTCACCCTTTCTCACTTTTTTTTAAACAATTTTAGCCACTTCCCCAAGTGCCTCATGTTGTAGATTTAACTTGGTATTTGCATTGTACTGAATACAATGGACAAACTCCAGGATTCTGGAATGTGAGTCAAGTCTCAACATCTCTAGACCTTTTTCTTAGAAGTCTCAATGGATTGCTTTAAGAGATTTTCAGAAACATGTCTCTAAGTCACACAAAAAGTGAATTTTTTTCATTTTCCTTCAAAAATTAGTCCAGAAATGGTTATGGGTGTGTTAAATTGCATTGGAATTAAAACCCTATAAAAAATCACTTATTTACATCCTGATCACAATGAATCACAAAATCTCAGATCATCTTTTTCTGTTATAGAGGAACATTACTTTCTCTAACTGGGGCTTTAATGTACTATTGACTAATGACTTTTTTTTTTTTTCAAATTTGCAGTTTCCTAATACTTAAGATAATTTTGATATGGGCGGTGTTGAGAAACCAGATTGAGATAAGAGTAATATTTTTCTTGTGCTGTTGTTAATGAAAACAAAAGAAAGGCATTCTTTAAATGTTCTAGGGAAAACATTTTGGAAGTGAAATAGTGTTTTTGTTTGTTTATTTGTTTGCCTCAAGAAGACATGTAAAAGAAGGGGATTACAGAGATTTAACAACTTCATATAAGCAATGAGTTTATCCTGGATGTAGAATTTTATATCAGCTTGGCCATTTCTAATATGATGTAGGTAATATCAAAATCTAAACAAATCTGAATGTTCTCCAAACTCTATTATAATTTAAATCAATTTTAGTTTATTTAACCTTATATCATGTCTATACATTATCTACCATGTAATAAAATTTGTGGTGATAACTTGGATTGGCAGTTACATTGCCTGTATTTGCCCGCTCCTCAGTTGCAATTCAGGACTTTGGAGACAGTTAATTAAGCTATTTCTACCTCCCCTGTTTCTGCTGTAAGAGATAGTGAATTATAATGATCTCAAATGGATTTGATAATAAATACTATTTTTTATCCCTCTAAGGCATTCAAAAGATATGGATGACATAAATTTGAACAAAGTTATAATATATTAAACATTTTTATTCACCAGATAAGTACTAGAATTGGGGAATTATTTTTCTCTCATATTTTGCCTGGTGATTATCAGATCATCTCCCAAATGAATCTTAACTTTAAGGGTGTTAAAATCAAATCTTTTAACATTTCCCCTGAACTTGCTTTCCCTCCTCTTTCCTGTAGAGGTTAAAACATCACCATCAACTTAGTTACTCAGGCTTGAAATCAAATTGTAATACTGAACTTCTCACTTTATCAAACTCCTGTTAGTCCATAAGTTATGAAGTTTTGTTGATTCTATATAAAATCTATTATCGCTGCCCATATTCTGCCTTTATTTTCTCTTGCTTCACTTATTATAATAATCATTTACTGGTTGTACTTGTTAACAGTGATATAATCACTGTTTCAAACAATAATCCAATTTTTTTTTAATGTCTACTATATATCAAGTACTCTTCTGGTTTCTTAAGAAACACAGTCAATCAATACAAGATCCTTGCTCTCATGGAATATATAGTAAAAAGGGGAACGGAAATAGGTAAACAGTCAATAACTATAAAGGGCTAATATTTCATCCCCACCTTTAAAAACTTGTTTTGCTGATGTTTTGTTTGCTGCAGAATTAAAATCTACACTGCTTGGCAATAAATTCCTTCACAACCTCTTCTCTGTCTTTGTTCTAGTGTCATCTTTTACCTCTCACTAGTCCCCTAACTCCTGTTTCTCAAATTATGTAGGGGACTCATGATTTATGAAGTATGATTTTACTTGTATCTCTCTGTGTTTCTTAGAATACTGCCTTCTCACTGTTTCCACTTGGTAAAATCATATGGTTAAAAAAGAAAAAGTAGAGCTTAAATACTGTCTCCACTGTCAATTCTGTGAATCACTTTCCCTTTTAGGAAGACCTGATTGTTTACTTTTTCCTCCTTTTATATCTTAATCTAGCAATGATTTGACACACTTACGGCATGGTATTGGTATTTACTATGCAAGTGCCTGCCTCCCTCTCTAATATGCCCTGGAGGTCAGGAGTTGTGCTTAGTTCTTCTCAGCAAATTCACTGTTGAGCACAAAACTAGGCACAGAATAGGTACTCAACTTTTTGTTTTGTTTTGTTTTCTTTTTAATGAAATGCCAGAAGGAACACACATACAGATGTTCTTTATGATTGATTATAGACCAAGAAAAGGGTTACTGAAATTCAGGATGGCTAATCAATAAATTTTAAATTATTTTTGTTGCAAAATATATGGTTTTGAAAACAAAGAAAACTTCAAAATTTAGCTCTGCTACCTATTTGTTTCATGATCTTGGGCAAATTATTTTAGTTCTCTCAGTTTTTGCACTTAAATTTTTTTTAATGTTTTTATTTATTTCTAGGAGAGAGAGAGAGACAGCGTGAGCAGGGGAGGGTCAGAGAGAGAGGGAGATACAGAATCTGAAACAGGCTCCAGGCTCTGAGCTGGCAGTCAGCACAGAGCCCGACGCGGGGCTCGAACCCACGAACCTCGAGATCATGACCTGAGCGAAAGTCGGACGCTTAACCGATTAAGCCACTCAGGCACCCCAGTTTCTTGCACTTAAAAAATGAGCATATCATGGATAAGAAGAATAAATATAGTTAAGATGTCATTACTACCTAAGGCACTCTACACATTCAATGCAATTCCAATCAAAATTGCACCAGCATACTTCTCAAAACTAGAACAAACTATCCAAAAATTTGTATGGAACCACAAAAGACCCCGAATAGCTAAAGTAATCCTGAAAAATAAAACCAAAACGGGAGGGATCACCATCCCAGACTTTAGCCTCTACTACAAAGCTGTCATCATCAAGACAGTATGGTATTGGCACAAAAACAGACACATAGACCAATGGAACAGAATTGAGAACTCAGAAGTGGACCTAAAAGTATACAGCCAACTAATCTTTGACAAAGCAGGAAAGAATATCCGATGGAAAAAAGACAGCCGTTTTAACAGATGGTGTTGGGAGAACTGGACAGCAACATGCAGAAGAATGAAACTAGATCATTTTCTCACACCATGCACAAAAATAAACTCAAAATGGATAAAGGACCTGAACGTGAGACAGGAAACTATCAACACCCTAGAGGAGAAAGCAGGAAACAACCTCCTTGACCTCCACCGCAGTAACTTCTTACTTGACACATCCCCAAAAGCAAGGGAATCAAGAGCAAAAATAAACTGTTGGGACCTCATCAAGATTAAAAGCTTCTGCACAGCCAAGGAAACAACCCAGAAAATTAATAGGCAACCAACGGAATGGGAAAAGATAGTTGCAAATGACATATCAGATAAAGGGTTGATATCCAGATTCTACAAGGAACTCACCAAACTACACGCCCGAAAAACAAACAACCCAGTGAAGAAATGGGCAGAAGATATGAACAGACACTTCTCCAAAGAGGACATCCAGATGGCCAACAGACACATGAAACGATGCTCAGCATCCCTCCTCATCAGGGAAATACAAATCAAAACCACACTGAGATACCACCTCACACTGGTCAGAGTGGCTAAAATGAGCAAATCAGAGGGCTCTAGATGCTGGCGAGGATGTGGAGAAACGGGCACCCTCCTACACTGTTGGTGGGAATGTAAACTGGTACGGCCCCTCTGGAAAACAGTGTGGAGGTTCCTCAGGAAACTAAATAGAACTCCCCTATGACCCAGCAATAGCACTGCTAGGAATTTACCCAAGGGATACAGAAATGCTGAGGCATAGGAGCACATGGACCCCAATGTTCATAGCAGCACTCTCCACAATAGCTAAAACATGGAAAGAGCCTAAGTGTCCGTCAACCGGATGAATGGATCAAGAAGATGTGGTTTATCTATACCATGGAATACTACATGGCAATGAGAAACAATGAAATCTGGCCATGTGTAGCAACATGGATGGACCTTGAGGGTGTTATGCTGAGCGAAATAAGTCAGGCAGAGAAGGACAAATATCATATGTTTGCACGTATAGGAGGATTAGGAGGAACTTAACAGAGGACCAAGGGGGAGAAGAAGGGGGAAATGGTGGGGAAAAGGGAGAGAGGCAAACCATGAGAGACTCTTGAATGCTGACAAAAACTGAGGACTAATGGATGTGGGAGGGAGGAGGGATGGGCATGGAGGAGGACACTTGTGGGGATGAGCACTGGGTGTTATGTGGAAACTAATTTGACAATAAACTATTTGTAAAAAAAATAAATAAATAAAATGATAAACAGAAATATGTAATAAAAAAATGAGCATAATATTGTATACTACACATGGTTTTTAAAGAATTAGATGAGAAAACATGTAATTAGCATAGTGTCTGTCAATAGTTGGCACTTAAAAATGTTTCTGTACATTTACCTTCATTCCTTTTTGTCACAATTATCCTCTTCCCCTTTGTTATAGTTGCCTACCATGTAACAAAAAGGTTTTAAAAAAGTGGATCATTTCCATATTTTATTGTAGTTTGGTATGGTCATTCTTTTATAGCCTATGGCAAAGTAAAAATGACCACTAGTTACATGCTTTATATAATATAGTAAATTCTCAGTTTTAGCACTGAAATCCTCATGCCTCAGGCAAATTGGGATGGTTGGTTACCTTACACCTTGTGTCCTCAGCACAGTGCAATTAGAAGTTGTGGGATTAGTATCAGATAATGCAATGTAAAGACTTTTCCACTTTGGGAAAGTGACTATTCATAACTCATGCTACTGCCTGTCTCTTCATTCATGTATATTTCTATTTCTACATATTATTACATAATAATAGCACTTCTTCCACTGTGTGAGATGTGAGATTAAATGAGATAATGTGTTTAAAACACAGGGAATAGTACATTATATATTAAATACTGAATCACCCAGTAACAGCTTAAAGAATGAATGGATAAATGGAAATATTGTATCCTATCTTACTGGCTAGATGTTGAATCCTAAACTAAGAAGTGGTTTTTGGAGTTAAAAAGGTTCATAGCCAAACATGACTATGATCAGTATATTTAGGAGCTTTCTTGATGGTCTCAGAAATCTACTTAAATCCTATACAACTGAAATAGATGGATTTGAAGTTGCTTTAAAGAACAAGACGTTTTCTCCTAGAGTAAAATAATCTAAATGTGTATTTTATTACTTTAACTGACACACTATAATATATAGTTTCTTTAGAATAGCTTCTGTAGAAAATGGATTCTTATCCCCATTAAGAAGCTCTGCTGTGTCTTCTGAACTCTACATATTTGTACCTGTAACAATATGTTTTATGCTTAATTTGGAGTTGGTTTAACCTTAAATCTATTTGAAATTCCTGAATCTACATAAAAACTATGTTGATTTGGTTCCATGCTTTCTCTTAATTTCTTTGTATTTAAACTTAGAAGCCATCTAAATGCTCTAAAAATGATGAAGAATAAATTATTTTACTCAATGATAAAATAGCTCACCAGAAATTAGGAGAAGGGATTACATTTGTGAAAACTGGCATTTCTTTTTTTTCTTTTAAATGTTTTTTATTTTATTTCTAGGAGAGAGAGAGAGAGACAGCGTGAGCAGGGGAGGGTCAGAAAGAGAGGGAGATACAGAATCTGAAACAGGCTCCAGGCTATGAGCTGGCAGTCAGCACAGAGCCCGACGCGGGGCTCGAATCCACGAACCCCGAGATCATGACCTGAGAGAAAGTTGGATGCTTAACCGACTAAGCCACCCAGGCGCCCCAGCATTTCTCAATCTAGATTTGTTTCAGAGTAAATAAAAGGTATGAGGCTTGAGTAATGAAACATAATTTTCGTGCCAGTTCCAGAGAGCAATGGCATACCATCTGTATCAATTAACTTTAGTAATATTCAGTATTATCTTCTCTACTGAAAATTACCATATGGGCAAAAAGACTTCTCTGTAATTAGACATGTCTTGTTGACAATGAAAGTTACTGCCAACTATGCCTAATGTTAGATTTTGCTTTCACTCTAAGACACTAACCATATTGCAAAATTTTAATAACATCTGAATTTTTAAGAATGGCTCTCTTGTTTTTTTTATTACATCCATATTTACATAAGTATTATGACAATGATCAAATTAAAGGTACATGTTTTAAAATGATCTGATTTATGACTTTTTGCTTCCAACTATTGTGAAATGATTGACTGATTATACACAGATCAATTATTTAATTACTACTAGCTAGCAAAGAACAAAATGCATCAGAGCATTCTCATAACTTGAAATACTATGTAATATCTAAGTTCAAAACCGAATTAAACCATGTGTCAAATAAATAATTTTATGTTGCCTTTGTTCTTGTTTTATTTTCTGTGAAAAACTTTTGTGTAGGTAATTTAAAAATAGATAATACTTCTAAATCAGCACACATGTAATGGCTAATTTTAAAAAAATACATTTTTCAATATGCCAGGCACTAAGGGTTTTATATGTGTGATTTCATTTAATCCTCATACTGACTCTTGTGATGAGTATAAATACTAGTTTAGTTTAACAGCTCAGATTACAGATGAACTGAGAGTATAAGTAACTTGTTCAAGGATGTACAGTGAGCAACTGGCAGAGCCAAGGCTTGAAGCCAGGAGATCTAGCTCCCCAAATGATACTTGGGTCTCCATTAGTAATTTGGAGACATAAAGCATTACTCTAAATATCTGTACCTCATCTTGGAAACACATTATGGACTATGCACTGTGTTGCTCCCAAAGATGTTTTGTCTTTGAGAAGTTCTAGCATTTTAAGTTTTTTTTTAAAAAAATATTTATTTATTTACTTATTTATTTTTTACTTTGATAGAGTCAGAGACAATGCAAGGTAGGGAGGGACAGAGAGAAGGAGATGGAGAATCCAAGCAGGCTCTGCACTGTCAGCACGGAACCTGATGCGGGGCTTGAACTCATGAAAACTGTGAGATCATGACCTGTACTGAAAGCAAGATTTGGATGCTACCCAACTGAGCCACTCAGGCACTCTGAGAAGTTCTAGGATTTTAAAGCCTCACAAAGCGCTATAATATTCTGAATAAGCAGGAAATATGTGCTAAGGAAACTTGCTGGAAAAAACCTTTAGATTTTGCTTTCCTCTTTCTTAAGCATCAACTTATGATAATGATGCTGAGGATACTTTAAGGAAATGTTTTAGAGAGTCTTGAAGCTTTTGAGAGAAAGTATCATATTTTCCAGAAGTATTTCAAATGCTATGCTTCATTTCTGGCTTCAGAACTGTCTTATGGTTATACAACTAATCAAATATTCAGATTTTTGGTCTTTTGTATTATTCACTAATCAAAAGAAAATCAACACAAAATCTAAAAACAAAGCAAATGTCTAGAGAGGGTAGATTTATTCCTAACTACATAGGTTATTTATGGTGAGATTTCTAATAATAATGGAGAAAACAGTTCTTAAATGAAACATATATAAGTTAAACTACCAACTACTTTCCATTTTTCCTTCCAGGAAAGTTACTACTTATTTTTGAGTCCTTTCTGTAATTCTTATAAGGAGTTTAATTAAAAAACAAAAAAAGTTCAGTTTTGCTAATTACACTTTCAAGACCTCTGTGAACAGAGCTGCGAAAACCCGACATTGTGCCATTGGACACCTTACACTGTGCTTTGTCCTTCAAGGCAAAAGAATGCTGAGATGTGACAAGTTTTATAACAGGGTTGGTCTATCCCCAAGAGGGCACCCATATAGCCTTCTGGGAGAAGAAAAGACATTTGAGCAGTTTGGTTGCTTATCATGTTTCCAATTAAGGTGTAAACACACAGACATAACTATTCCAGCCAACACAGAGATTAAACACTGATTCACATGGAGACTCAGCTAATTTAGCAAGCTGTATAAAGTATTTTAGAATTTCTCTTTGTGAAAAGAAAATGATTCTGGGATGAATCTTTTGAAAATATTGATAGTTTCTCTGAATAGCATCAAAAATAGAGGACACAGTTTGTAATAATAAAACATGAAGATCTCTAGGGAGTAGATATACATTCTCAATTGAGAATTTAAATAGCCATATAAATACGGTCCAAATTTTTAAGATTCAAACTTCTTGAAATGATATTAGGATAAAAGAAAGATTTATGCTAATAAGAATGCATAACTAAGGGCAAAAGCTAATACTATTTAAAAAATCTGAAAATAGGAAAAATTATTGATAAAGTAGAAGTAAAAAACTAGTAAAAAATCTGGATATTACTTAAGAGACTCAATATTTTTCATATCTTCCTGGGAATAAAATAGAAATTCTCTTTACAAATGTTCGAGTTTGATATCAAACGCATCCTGCAGCTCTATTTTTAATTTTTTTCTTTTACATGCACTGTCAATGTTGCCTAAGGATAATGATGTTCATTTATGTCAACTACACATAACTTTATATATAAAACATTGGGTTTTTAAGAACCTGGGATTCTTCATTTATGCACTTCAAGGTGTCCAGAGACCCCCTGAAATTGTATGCAGATATTTACACATATGATCATATGTCCATTTTGTTGGTGAAGAGTCTGTTATTTTTGGCCAAGAAACTAGAGTCCATGACTTATACTATCAGGACTCTATCAGAGTCCTTAAACTCATAAACTCTGTAATTAATTAAAGGTTTCATAGACCAGATATTAATTTGAATTATACATTCAATTTTGGGTATGCTCCTATCCTGACTTTTCTTATCCCATGTAGTATCTTCAAGTTGTCTTCCTTAAGTTTTAAATTATTTTTTAATCTATTGTGTATTTTTCCAGAGGTAAGCCAAAGAACCATGCTCTTTGGAACCCACTGACTTCAAGCAATAGAGGAAGCAGATTGAACATACCTTGACATTACCTGGCCAGCCCCTCTTGCACAGGTTTTGGAAACTATCAGTATATCCCAAAAAGTGTTTCTAAGTAACTCTCCAATGTAGCAATAACTGTGAAAATATTTTAAAGGAGTAGTTTATTGGGGTATGACTAGAAATAGAATTACTCATGTCATCATCCTTGTGCTTCTATTGGCTAGGAGAGGTCTCTATTATTTTATCAATGACTCTTTTCTCTATGCCACTCCTCAGTCCTGACAAAGAATAATCTTGGTCTCCTTCCTATTCTTGCCCCAGATTCCCCATGCCACTTTTTTAATAGTTGCAGTTCTGCAGTGTTTCCTTCTGAAGCTTGCAGATGCACAAACTTTCCAGGAGGAGAGTTCTCTGGGGAGAACTGTATAAATAACTACTGAGTAGGGGCTATTGGGTCCTACGTGGAATCACACAAATGGCAAGGAATAAAGAAACTAGGAGTGAGGAATCCTGATGAAAGTTTTTCTTTTTGGTTTTTAACCATAGTTCATATTTTGAATAATTTATTCAGGATTTTACTTTGCACCTTTAGTCCAGTTTTTCCTATACCCTTTCTAATTAGCTTTTGGTTTAAGTTGGTACATGCAAATATTCATTCCTACACACTCTTCATTCAAGGTAATTGGAAACATTCTCAACTGCAGAAATGTATAAAACATAGAGCCTTTAATTAAAGAGTTTTTCTCCTCTTAAAAGTCTCTAACTTCAAAAGTAAACCACCGGGGCACCTGGGTGGCTTAGTCGGTTAAGCGTCCGACTTTCGCTTAGGTCATGATCTCGCGGTTCGTGGGTTCGAGCCCCGCGTCGGGCTCTGTGTTGACTGCCAGCTCAGAGCCTGGAGTCTGTTTCAGAGTCTGTGTCTCCCTCTCTCTCTGACCCTCCCCTGTCACGCTGTCGATCTCTCTCTTCTAGGGAAAAAAAAAAAGTAAACCACCATCTCTTATCTTTTATGCATATTTATTGCAACATTTTGTTAAAGATAAAATAAACCAATTGTCATCTATACTATATAAAAATATGAAGAGAATGATCATCCTTAGAACTATAGACAATAGAAATTATGTCAGAAATGATTAATTTTGAAATATCAAATTACGGATCTGAAGCAAACTTACTGACCTTCTTTAGGATGCCTGAACATATAAAAAAGTGAAATGGTTTACTTTGATTTTTCTGAACTGCAGTTTGATTGTATTTAAAAGTTATGTACTTTTCTACTGTTGATTTCCCTTGGCATACTGAGATAATTCCAATTTTCCTTCAAAGTCTGCCACTTAGTCCTGTATATTTGTGTTACTGCTTTTCTTCAGTCCTCTGTATGCATAAAAATCTGATATTACATTCACTAGTTATGAGAATCTCTGCAGCTTCAATCTTCTTTATCATTCCTAACTTATTTCTGCCATCTAAACTATATGCCTTCTAAATAAAAAAAATTTGCCTGAATAATATAGCATGTAATATTTGCCCTGACTCCATATCAGATAGAATTTCACATGAAATATGGAAAGGAAAATATTGATAATCATGGTTAATGGACTTTGAAGACATTTTAATATTGGCTTAGCTCTGTAAATCCTTTGCTATAGAAATAGTCTACTTGAACCTGTTATTACTGTATAGAAAACTAGACAGTGAATTCATTTTCTAACATTGCTAGTTAGGGGACAGTCATGAGGATATGAAAAAGTCTGGCTATTTGAGTATAAGGCTCATTCAAATCTTTTTTTCAAAGGGTAAAAAAAAATAATAGTAAACATTATTTTAGTTGTATATTTAGTGACTGAAAATCTGGTGTTTGGGTCCCCATATGTTCATATTTCTCATATTATCTGATTCAGTGTAAGCAGAGAAGGAGTCTCACAGGATTGATTCACTCCATCTTTGCTATTTACTTTGAAACTAACGCATGGAATGCAATGAAGAGACACTCAGGTAAAAATGTCGAAAAAGGTGTTTTATATATAGCATTGTATTTAAAGCACTAGCAGACAAACTGAGATGGTGTTTCAGAAGAACAGTCCCTCAACAACTACAGAGATTCCAAGATTAACCACAAAGGAAGTATTAAGAAGATCTTGAACACTGATTTCTTTCAGAATTTATCTATTTCTAAATCTCACATGCTGTTTCCTTTGTTTTCTGTTTCATAGACTTTGGTTATAATTGATAAGTCTTGTTAGTTTAAAGTGTGTGTTTGAGTTTGGTCTTGAATCATGTGTGTGTGTATATTATAATATATATATATATAAATATATATATTTACTTAATTAAAGAAAAACACAGTCTGCTACAACTGACTAAAAGCTGCTAAAAAAAGTAACCTAATACTTTGATGATCTAATCATACTCAATTGACATTATTTTATGAGTATTAAATAATGAATATGCATTTATATTTTATAAGTAAGTCTAGTTTTAAGACACATTGTAATGTCTGGATCTTAGTGTAAAGTTAAGATACTACATTATAGTTAGGGTTGTGCAGTGACAGAAAAGAATAAATCAGGAAATCTCCATACATTACCCTATTATAACTGTGTAATTTTATTTTTCAAGGACTTTATTATGCTAATTTTAACTGTATATGATATGTGTATGAAATTGCCAAAAGCCTAAAGCGTCTGGGTAGAGGCAGAGTCTGTCATACGATAAGCCACAAATCTAAGGCCCTATTTGTAATCAATGCTCTGTGGCAGGTAAAAATGTTCTATTCTACTTTCATATACTCTTTGGCTACAGAATTAAATCAAAGAAATAACTAGATGGGGGCGCCTGTCTTGCTCAGTTTGGTTAAGCATCCAACTTCAGCTCAGGTCATGATCTCAAAGTCTGTGAGTTCAGCTCCACATTGGGCTTTGTGCTGATTCTGTATCTTTTTCTCCTTCTCTACCCCTCCCCTGTTCATGCGCCATCTCTCTCTCTCTCAAAAATAAACATGAAAAAAATTAAAAAAAAAAACCTGGCTGGATTAAAGAGGTCAACTCATTACCATTTTAGAGCACATGCCCGAATACACATTTAGAAAAGGGATTCTTTTCAGGGAGGCAAAGTTTGATTTTAATTTTTTCAAGTTTATTTATTTATTTTTGAGAGAGAGGGAGAGAGAATGAGTGGGAGGGCGGGATGGGGTGCGGAGGATCTGAAGCAGGCTCTGTGCTGACAGCAGAGACCTCGATGCAGGGCTTGACCTCACAAAATGTGAGATCACGATCTGAGCTGAAGTCAGACCTTAACTGACTAAGCCACCCACGTGCCCTGAAGTTGACTTTAATAAGAAGGAATACAGAGGTGCCTGGGCGGCTTAGTTGGCTCAGCATCCGACCTCAGCTTAGGTCATGATCTCACTGTTTTGTGGGTCTGAGCCCCACAACGGGCTCTGTGCTGGCAGCTTAGAGCCTGGAGCTTGGTTCTGGTTCTGTGTGTGTGTGTCTCTCTGCCCCTCCCCTACTCACACTCTGTCTCTCTTTGAAAAATAAACAAACATTAAAAAATTTTAAAAAATAAGGAGGAATACAGCAGGGGAAGACTTTGATTAAAAAAAAATATCAGTTCTGCCTTTCTATCTTCTCTTCTCTCAGTTTCCTTCTCTCTTCTATTTCCTTCTCTCTTTCCTCTTGCCTCTTCTCCTATGACTTTTCTTACTTTATTGAGTAACTACTGCTTGAAAGGCACTGCATCAAACAATATTACTCGATGATCAAAAAGAATGAAATCTTACCATTTGCAACAATGTGGATGGAAGTAGAGTGTATCTAGATGGACCTAGAGTGTAAGTGAAATAAGTCAGTCAAAGACAAATATATGATTTCACTCATATGTGATATTTAAGAAACAAAATAGATGAACATAGGGGAAGGGAAGGAAAAATAAGATAAAAACAGAGAGGGGGGTAAACCATTAGAGACTCTGAACTACAGAGAACAAACTGAGGGTTGCTAGAGGGGAGGTGGTGGGGGGATGGGCAAAATGGGTGATGGGCATTTGTTGGGATGAGCACTGGGTATTATACGGGTTAAGTGATAAATTACTAAATTCAACTCCTGAATCCAATACTACATTATATGTTAACTAACTTAAATTTAAATAAATTTAAAAAAAGAAAAAATAAATATATGAATATACTTGCTATTTAACTTTCAGCCAATTAGTTTCTGGCATTTTTCTCTATTTGAAACTAAGAATAATAACCCTTTACTATGACATTTCTAGAAATGAGAAAGGTCATACAGACAGTATAAACAATTGGCAATAGTTAAATAAATACTGATGTCAGGCTTGTCTGCTTTCTGGGTCTCATGATTAAATGATTCTTTCATTGCAGTTAGTGTAAAAATAAGTATTATTGGGGTATCTGGGTGGCTTAGTGGGTTAAGCATCCCACTCCTGGTTTCAGCTCAGGTCACGATCTCATAGCTCATGAGTGCAATCCCCCCATTGGACTCTGCACTGACACTGCAGAACCAGCTTGGTATTTCCTCTCTCACTCTTTACCCCTCCCGTGTGTGCATACTCTGCCTTATTCTCTCTCAAAATAAATAAATAAATAAATAAACTTAAAAAAATAAGTAGTATAAGAACATTGGTCCTTGACAGCATAGTGTGACATGAATGCAAAGAAACCATTTTATAAGAGACATCATCATGTATCTCATTTAAATTTGATTAAGATAAGTAACTGGGACTAAATTAACACCATCATTAGAATAGGTTTTGTGATTCCTTGAATCACATAGCTAATGTCTTTTGAGACCCTTGAAGTACTGTGACATTATAATCAATTGGGAGAAAGCAAATTAATTGCTGCCCAGTGGCCATCAACCTTTGGTCAACTGTTCGAAGTTCCACAGTACAGGTCAAGGGAGGAATTATTTTCTTGATGATGTCCTAAACAAAAGGGTTATGAGTTCATCTATTAGCTAGCAGAGAAATACTTTTAAAAAATATGAAGTAAAAACTTCTCATGATTACTGCTTCATTCCTCTTCACACAAAATTATAAAGGAAATTCTTGGGAAATAAGCTATAGATGAATGGAAGAAGATAAAAATTACCTTTGAAATTGTAGCAGTCATTACTGAAAAGTGCCAGAGGAAGTGTACAGGGATCACTTATCAAGTGATATAAGCCAGTAAAAGTGAGTTGAGTTAATTTCAGTTTGAGGGAACAGGAACAAGTTTAGATCTATAAATTTTTTATGAAGCAATTTTGTTACACCTGATTTGTATGTAAGTCATGAAAACTGAACTGAGTTTTCTTTCCTATGAAAGCTGGAGGCAAATTTGGCTTAAAGCCTAGAAGAATAGAGTACTAGAGTGTTCTTTCAGATCTCTCTCTAGAAAGTTGTTCCTGTGTATGTTATAGAAACATCATCTTTCTTCTATCATTCTCAGTGGCTAAATGACAAGGGTTGTTTATTTTTTTAGCAGTAATGCTGAATAATTCAAGTCACTTCTGAACTTTGTAATGTCATTTCTGCCAAACATAGCTAAATCCTCTGAGATTTGTCATTAAGAGTTAAGGATTAAGCCATTAAACCTCAAATCATCCATTCCTCAATTCTAATCACTAAAATATTAATAATATATGTGAAAACTGCATTTTTATATTTGCAGCTCTGAGCACTTAGCTTACATAAATTTTTATTTCTAGTCTTTTGCAACACCACCATCACCACCAACAGTAAGAATGATAACATTTTTGAGCAACTGAAACCATTTTTGTTTCTAAAGAGGAAATAAAAAGTGGCACTCATTAGAATTAAAATTGCTAGTTTTAAATTCACATAGTTTTGGTTCCTACTATATCAGTGGCATTGATGGCCACAAAGGCTCCAACCGTATTGGTAATTATCCAATGATAAAACCAAATGACATTAAAGCATATTTACAATTTGTTATTTTGTATGTTTTAATTGGGTAGGCAAGGGTAATTGAAGAGCAACAGAAAAATAGAAATAATAACGTTAGGCCTTGTTGGTATAATTTTGTTAAGAAAAGCAAGAAATGTGCATGTTGAAATTTTGTTTCTATTGGATTTCCTAGTGTCTGAATATTCCCAGGATTGGTGATGTCATTGAATGCATTGATGTCATCAGCATAATTTGTGGCATAATTATTATGGTTAAAAAGCACCAGAATTATGCTAAGTTTTAAAAGAATTTTTGATATAAGGTGTGAGCAGGGGGTGGGACAGAGGGCCAGGGAGAGAGAGAACCTTAAGCAGGCTCCACACTAGTGGGGGGCTGACAGAGGCTGGATCTCATGAACTATGAGATTGTGACTTGAGTTCAAATCAAGAGTCAGATGCTTAACCAACTGAGCCACCTAGATGCCCCCAGAATTACAATAAATAAAACTCCAAGGGGCTTCTGGGTGGCTCAGTTGTTGAAGCATCCAACTCTTGATTTCAACTCAGGTCATGATCTCATGGTTGTGAGATTGAGGCCCACATCGGACACCACTGCTTAAGATTCTTTCGCTCCCTTGCCCTCTGCTTCTCTCTCTCAAAAAACAGAAAACCCCAAGAATCAATATCCTAATTCTATTTTGCTAAGACACATATAAAATATAAAGTTGGTTTGTATCCTTCATACAACAGAAGAAGGCAGCTTGGTATTTTACAAATTGGCAGGAAAAAGACAATTTCTGAAATAATATTATGTATAATCCAGAAAGCGATTTACTAAACTTAAAATTTCATTTTATTTCATTTTTTTAAAAGTTTACTTATTTTTGAAAGAGAGGGACAGAGCATGAGTGCAGGCAGGGCAGAGAGGGATGGAGACCCAGAATCCGAAGCAGACTCCAGGCTGCATGAGATCATGCCCTGAGTTGAAGTTGGATGCTTAACCAAACTGAGCTACACAGGTGCCCCTGAAATTGCATTTTAAAAAGCTCAATCTCCAGGGTGCCTGTGTGGCTCAGTCGGTTAGACATCCAGTTTTTGATTTTGGCTCAGGTCATGATCTCATGGTTGGTAGGATCAAGCCCCGAGTGCTGTCAGCACAGAGCCTGCACAGGATTCTCTCTCTTCTTCTCTATATGCTTTCTGCCAGTTGCTCTCTTTCTCCTTCTCTGTGTCTCAAAATAAATACATAGACATGAAAAAAATGCTCAATTTCCTATATTTTCTCTCTCATTGATAAAATAGAGCTTTGGTCAGATTGAAATTTTGGGAAATACCGCATTAATTTTCTTTTTTAAATTCTTCCAAATTTGCTACTTTCTAGCTTTTTATCCAACCACTTCCCTTTAGTGAAATTAAACTTTAATTAAATGTCTATAAACTTGCCCAAATATGGAATTACTCTTTCTATTAATAATGCTGTTTTTAATTCTCTTCTCTAGCCAATTATCTTATTTTTATTCTTGAGTACAAAATTTGGGATCTAAAGCTCTTTATGTAAAAATTATTCTAGAAGAAGCAGCAGCATTATGCAAGCTGGGTGCTCAGGTTATAGATCCGTCCTCCACTTCCTCTTACGACTTCCATGGCATTTGATATCATAAATGTCATCCCTGCATTAAGGAAATGTTGCTTGCATTCTCTTTCAACCATATCTTAGTAATATTTATTTCTGTATTGTGTATCTTTCAGTTGTGAGTATAGTCCTATGCTGTATATGGTGGCAGAAAACTTCACCTGAAATACCTACCAGCAGGAATCCTGGGGGGCAGAGATCCTCCCCCTGGCACTGGATGCGGGGCCTGGATGCTATTTAAAAACCCTGCCCTCAGGAAGCTGGGGCAAAACGCCTCCACCCCAATGGCCGGGAAGGATCCTTTTAAGAGATAAAAATGGACATTAATCAAAATCTTCTTTGTGGAAAAGCTGTCAATCATATAACTGGGAAAAAAAAACTATACTTAATAAAAAACATCAAACCTTAAAAGTAAGCTATAAAATTAAAAGGAATGAAGCATTTTTATTCATAAATGTAAAAATTCAATCTAGGTTTTGAAAAGAAAGTTACTCTTAACTAGTTACAATGCAAAACAGGGTAGAAGTAGTAGAATGCAAAATAAAATCTCTAAACCTACATTTGACAAAGTGGATATAAATAAAAGTCATTGAGCTTGTCTATTTGCAGAGTTGTCCACATAAGTGACATGCGCAGGAGACAGTCATAGCAGATCTGAGATCAAAGCTGCACTGGAAGGAGCAGTGATTTGCATTGTTCTATCAGGAGTGGTGCTTAAAGTGAGGAAACCTTTTACACCATACAGCAATTATATATGTTTTTGAAATAGCGGTAAGGAAATCCACATACACAATTCTTAATTTGTTACACCTTTTATTAGGGAAAAGACAGAGTTTGCAAAGGTAGAACCACATGCTTTTTCACTTTTATGAAGGCTGCTGTAAAGCAAAAAAACAAAAGGAAACCACTTGGAAGTTTATTCATAAGATTACATCATGAATTGTGAGTAAAAGAATGTCAGAGTTGGAAAAGACATCAGAGGTCATCCAGTCAAAAAATCATTTTACAGACTAGCAAACTGAGGCATGAAAAAGGTAAGGGGTGTCACGTAGCTGGCAGACTCCTAGGACAAAATCTTTCCTGTGTAGATTAAAAATAAATAACGAGCCATTTCCTATATGGGAGATTGCTGTTCTCTGAATATGAATCAGAAACCCTGCAGTTTGGAATAACAGCATTATAATTTGGTGTCTCAATGACCTGAAAGACACTAAAATCATTCAGAAGAAAATTTAATATACATGCACTATCAGTGCATAGGCAGCACTGGTAATTGATATGGTATATCTACGTTTAATCACAATAATGCTCTAAAAGCAAGTTACGCTGATGATTGTAAGGAAAACATATTATTTGGGTCCTCTGAATCAGGCCCAGCAGTTTCCAAATAAAGAGACCTTGGATCAATCCTCCCAGGCTCAGTTTTAACAAGTCCTACATTTTTAAAGAGACTTTATCTGTTCATTGACAGCAATTTTGCACCTAAAATATGTTAAAATTTATAGCCTCTTTGAACTCCGACCAGGATTAAAGGGACCTGGTATAACACATTCTATAAAACTTACTTCTACGGAAAAAGTTGCTGCTAAAGAAAAGACAGCATTTCTTAGATCTTTAAAGATGTTTAGAAAACGAAGTTACAATGTATGTTTTAATGCATGAGGCCTATTTATTGTGCCTTGGATTAACGAAAGCATAGAAAGAAAATCAAATACTGTAAATAAACTGGCTTTCCTGTTGATTTAATGAGACTTTAGTGAAAAGGTCCAGCAGCGTTTGAGTCCCTTAAACATGAAGAGATGTGGCTATAGTGCCAAGTAGTAGGTCAGGGAAAGTGTTCTGAGGGAACTTTCGATGAACAGTGAGTCTAATTTCTTCTTTGCTACTATTTGGGGTATGTATCATTGAGCACAAATACTCCCCCATGTACAATGTTTTCCATGCAAGTCATTTTCCACATTGCAATGTCTCAACACCGTGTGAGAAAATACCCATCACTAAGGAGCATCACTGAATACCAGATAGAGATAATTATGTATTCATACTGTATTCTTAAAGTAATAAAATAAATGGTGATTTTACAATGGACAAAATAATTATAAGAAATTCAGATTTTATTATAGGCTGCAGAACAGAAATATTACAATTTAGCTGATTATGGATTTATTGAAGCCAAGTGATAGAAAACTTGGGTGGTTCAATTGGTCATGATCTGAACTGAAACTCATGGTTCATTGAGGTTGAGTCCAGGGAAGAGCAGAGACTGCTTAGGATTCTCTGCCCTTCCCCTGCTTGCAGGTTCTCTCTCTCTCTTTTGGAAAAATAAATAAATAAACTTTTAAAAAAGAATACTAGATTGTAAAGAAAAAGAACATAATCATGCACAGGAAAGAAAAATGAATATAAATGCAATTATCTTAAAAGAAATTTGAAGAAAAACAAAAGTGTGTAGAGTAGACTTTAAATAATTTTAATATGCTTCAGATTTAGAGGTTTTTATCTTTGTTTTTTTATTTTTGCCATATTATTTGAAATTGTTAACTTAGAAAAGATGTCCATTATTTTAACTTCTTGAAAGAAACAACATACAAATATTATTTTATTGCTATGATTACACTGATTACTATTTCTGTTGTTGTGACAGCCTGTCATATTTAATAGCAGCTTTCATTTTCCAAAACCTGCTGCATCATTCATAATGGCTTTGTTATGTTTCTTTACTGTGGGTTAAAAGGTCTTTCATTTATTGTAGCATCTCTTCCTTAAGGGACTGTCATTTTTTTATATATAAAACAAACAAACAGAAAAGCTGGTGTACATGAATATTCAGTTGAAATATTATATTATGTGATAATAATGCCTTATTATTTTCCTCCTTAGGGTCAGTCATGTCAATAGAGATTGCATGAAACACTATAGCTTTGTTTTCACAATTGAATAATGAAGCTGAATTTATTATAATTCCCTTATCTCTTAATCTACAAGAAATTAAGTTCAGGAAACTTTCGGGATTTAATATAAAATAATTTTAGTCTGGTTTGCTCTATTGATTAAGTTGGTGGCTCTTGCTGTGTTTTTTAAAATACATAATTGTAGCAAAGAAAAAAAAAAGAGACACACAAACCAAGAAAGAGACTTTTAACTATACTGAACAAACTGATGGCTATGGGGGCGGGGGGTGACCGATGAAACAGGTGATGGAGATTAAGGAATGTACTTGTGATGAGCACCGGGTGTTGTATGGAAGTATTGAATCACTGTATTTTACACTGAAACTAATATTACACTCTATGTAAACTATACTGGAATTAAAATAAAACAAACAAAACAACAAGAACAAAATAAATAAGAAACTGTGGAACTTAGTATATTGTAGCCGAAGAATGAACATCATGTAATACCTGTAGCAAGATAAATGTAAATGTCCATCAATATTTTGTTTTTATGTGCATTCAGTAGACTCTTTGTCAATATAAATTAGATTTTTGTTTGATGCGAGTATTCCTCTAGCTACTACAAGTTTGAAATATAAGATGTATCACTTCACATACCCTTTTCTAAATCTCAAATAAGTGACTTTCCAGTTTGCAGTTTGCTAGTGATCTTGAGTCGGTGGGTTAAAGAGACACCAGAATAGGACATTAGCATTATATTATCTCTAACATAGAGTTACCAGATAATCAGGTGTCCTGTATTTTTATTTGCTAACTCTGGCAACCCTCTCCAAATATAATTCCAAACACTTCTGAGTATCACACTAACAAAATACTCTATTAACTACTGGTATAAGGTAAATTAACACAAGTCACTGGCTGCAGAAGTTGATGATTTGTCTGTCCTTCAGTAGCTCAGTGGTTGTCATTGTCCCTTAGGGACTACTGCAAATTACTACTGGGGAAATACATCATTTAGTGGGTGAGAGTCAAGATACGACCTAAAGGCATTGCAATAACTGGTATACTCCCTCCACCAAGGGGAATTTCCCTCAAAATAGTAGTAGCACCACTGAGAAACACTCTCCGAGAGTAAAGCATCCTTTGAAAAATGGTTGTTAGTGACTACAGTGTAAAAAAAGCAGAACTTGACATGGACTGAATTTTCACATCTGGTCTGATCAATTAATGGAGGATTCTGATTGCCCAGATTATATGAAAGTAACGTGGCCTATAGGATAACCAGTTTTCAAAGAGTTATATTAAAATATAATTAACAAGTAAACTCAATGAAACAAAAATCTCATTTTAATTTGATATGGCAGCAATCTCTTTGAAATAGCTTTGCACTGGATATTCAACATCATTAAGAATTTGCATAAAAAGATGACTATGACTTTAAACTCTTTGCATCTTCATTTCTTTATATGTAAAATGAAAGTAACAACTGACCCCACCTTATGGGACTATTTGTAAGGGTTAAATAAATGCAAATAATCATAAATATAAGAAAATATTCTTAAACTGTCCTATTTTTTTAAAAAAGAAATTTCTTTGAGTGGGAAACTGAGGTAGATTGATTAATTTTCTGATGCAGAACTATCCCCTCCACCTCACAAATACACAAAAACTGAACAGAAAAAAATCCTTTCTTTGTAAATTATGTATCAATAATTTAATTTTGTCTGAAAAGTTTAATAAAGGCAATATCCCTATAATAATGAAATTTTTCATATGTGGCTTCCTCAAATTGTCTCCATTTTGCCTTATTTTTGAAGATACACTTTGATCTATGTGTAGAAAAAGAACACCTAGACACAGTTAAAGAGAGTTTAGGATTGTAAACTGAAAATATATGCACACACTTGTATTAATATATTCATAATACTCTCTATGGAGAATGCTCCAACATTTTTATTGTTTGAGGTATGTAATCCGAGAATTTTGGAGAATTCTAGTTTAAACAATAAAACAGTGAGAAAATGCTAGAATGTTCATGAAGTAAAACATTTACTTCAAGAGCTTGAACAATTAGGGCAGGGCCTTGATTTCACCTGGCTTCAGGCAGTCATTCCAGAAGCCATGTTGCTCCTTAAACAGTGGCTCTCAATCTTGTGTATACATTAGAAAATAGGTACTCAAGTTCCAAGCAAACACACAGAACACACAGAAAATAGAAAAGCCATGTTTTCAACTCCTAAAAAGAGTTCTTGTTAACTACAATGTGATGTAAGGATGATCTATACTGATACAAAAAGAGATGACAAAAAGTCCTAAATATGTAGCATCTCATGTATATTGTGCATGTGTGGTATGACTATTATTTGAAATCAAGTGTCAAAATAAGCTGAACTTATAATCAGATCCTATATTGATATATTTTAGGCTGTTAGTATATAAAATGAATATTTCAAAATATTTTTATTTTATTCCTTTTGTATTTAGTGTTTTATACTAAATATAAAAGATAACATAGTAAAACTAAACATATATATAACATACATAAATTAGTATTCATATAGTAGAGTATTTTGGCTCAAACATGTTTACTGAGAAGGTAGTGACTAAAATTTTGGAAAGCTGAGAATTTTGAGTATGTATGCATTCAGAGTAGAGATCCTTTCTTCAGTCTTAAGTATCCAGTATTCAGTTCTGTACTTGGCAAATAGCAGCTACTACATCACTGCATGGTTCAGGTTAATGATGGTATCTTTGAGCTACAGTGTGGATGATAACATAGTCTATTAAACCAAACACTATCTTAAGGGCTGTTTTCCCTGAGGAATGTTCACTTCAGAACCTTTGAAGATTCTCTACTTCTCTGTCTATATGTATGCCTGCCTGTCCATAACTGTTTGTCTATCAAGCTGTCTGTCTACCTATCTATTTCGCTCATCCTTTCTTTATCAGACAGTGTTTCCTTCCATTCCTAGTGTATCTCATGTTTTCTCACCTGTATGCTTTTCTTCTATTTCTGTAACAATAATTTATAGATTACACATTCTATCCTCCATCAAGGGAAATAAACAAACAAACATCATTCAAACAGGCTCACTGTTTGTTTGAACATATGTTTCCTAATTCTCTGTGATGGCTGATGAAGCCTTAGACTCTAAGAGTTATATGACCATTGAAGGAAGACCAGAAACAGTAAGAAATCATTTTAACATAAGACATTTAATGAATAATTTTTTTTCTTACTGCACAGAAACCTTTAAGTCTCTTTACTTAACATGCAGTCTAGGAAAAACTAAGCTACTGTGCCTAGTTTGGTAGAGAAAAGATACCTGTTTCATTGTGATGTATTAGGTGGGCCATCTGGGACCCCAACAAGGTCTGCTTTAACTTGATCAGAAGTTGCACAAAGTAGGGGTTCAATAAGAGCAAACTGAGTAAGAGGACTGAAAAAAATGATCAAATGAAAAGTAATAAATTGCTCCTTAGCCAAATATCTTGGGAGGATATAAAGGAGTACTCAGTGTGTTCAACTGCTTCTCAAACCAACAGCAACTTTCTAATGACTAGATGAAACCTAATTATCAATTGGGTTTAACACGTGAAAGGGAACTATTACATTCATAAATAACTCATTCATACACTTAATCATTTATTCAGTAAATATTTATTGGAGTACCTACTTTTTGTTTTTTTACTTGGCACTACAACATACATTTCTAGTACAAAAAGAGGAAATCAATATTTGATATGACACTATTATTTACAGGAAATGATTCTAACTAAGTAAGCTAAGCCAAAATTACAATTACAGAATCTTTTTCATTTCCTAAATTATTATAAATGGAAATATGCTTACAATTAAATTTTTTGTTTTCCTCCTTAGCTAGTTACACAGCTAATCCACATGAAGATTCTTCAGCACCAAATACAATTAAAGATCAGGCAACCATTACTGTTTTGTTTTTGGCTTTTTTTTAATCCTTCAGGTCACTGCAGTATGAATTTTATAGATTTCTCATCGTGTTGTTGTTCAATAGGTCACAACAAAAGTATTGAAGCAAAAAGGGTAGTTTCATGGCTAGATTTTTATGAGTTATTTCTGAAAAGCTTTTAAAAAGACATTTTTAGATTTCCCTGATTTATTTTTAAACTTGTAGGATATGCATGATAAAATTATAGTTGTAATTTTTTTTAAACTAGCATAAATAAAGAGAATTAAGATATTCCTAAGCTGATCAAAAAATACATTTATTAAAATATTTGTTTCATTTATATTTAAAGTAGACATTCTCTGACTCTTTGAAAACAAATATTTTAAGTATCTGCATTTCCTTAGCTGTAACATAATGAACTTGGACTAGAACTTACCTAAATTTCCTTTAAGTTCTAAAAGTCTGTTTATATAATTTTTATTACATTTCTTACATTGAATTAAGCTTATATTTTCCCCAAATATGGATTATGTCCAGTGGTCTTAAATGTGACCGGACTTGGAATCTTTACCAAAAAACTGTCCTGACTAAATCTGCAATACGCCAATACATCCATCAGTGTTTTGAAAAGGCCTAGGCTTGAGACCAGAATTTTAATTCTACCATTCACTAGCTGATTCATTGTGGGTTAGTTACTTAGCTTCTCTGATACTCAATTTCTTCATTTGAAAAATGTAGCTAATAATAAACATATTACTAATACTGGTTTACCACAGATCATATGGGAAGTGCCTGTTAATGGCTATAAGCAAGTGTTCAATAGTGAGGGATAAATATTATCTTCCTTAATTCCCTAAACTTGACCTACCATTGCATGTCTCCATGCCTCCATGATGTCTCTTCCTCTCAAAAGCCCCTTCTGGTCTCTGGTCTCTGACAAAACATGCTCTACATACCCAGGGAGAACTCACTATCTTTTATTCTGTGCCCCCATTTAATCTTAGCTATGAGAACAGAGGTAGAACACTATCATAGATACATTATTTATTTGTTTACAATTTTGTGATACCAAATGCAAATGCCTTTAGGGTCTAGGTATATCAAATTGATAACCAAAAATAGTTGATGACAAATGCACTGAGTCAAATAAAGTTCTGGCTAAGGGCAACAGATTCAGATGTTTTAAAGAACACTGTAGAAATCAAACCAAAAACATACCTCTTAGCTGAGTTCAGCCTGTGGGCTGCCATCAGGTGACTTCTGGCTTACATGTCTGTCTTCTCTACTAGGATGTGATCCCTGAAGAACAGGGACAAGTCATGTATGTTTTATTCTTCTCTATATGTCCAGTCCCAGAGCTTGCACATAGTAGAGGCTCAATGTAATGTTGAGTTGAATTAAAACCTTCTTTATATGAATAGTTCAAAGGCAGTTTGACTTCATCTGAGCAGACAACAGACTGAATTTTCTTGATGTCAGAGATTTTAAAACCATGTATACTCTAATAATATAAACATCCTCAAAACTCTGTATAATTATTAAAGCTCAATGAGATTTGTGACTTTCCACTTTAAGTGCTTATGAAGAAGCACTTAGGAACCAGGGACAAGTAAAATTATAATAAAAAAATTAAATTCTAGAGTGAAGGGGTGATCTGAACTTGAAAAGCATGTCTTCCTGATGGCGTCACCACACAGGGCTTTGGTCAGTGGATTGCCTTTTATTTCTGGGGTCAAACTTTATATATTCTTTAAACAACAACAACAGCAACAGCAACAACAACAAAACCCTATATGTTCTTAAAAAAATGCTTTTCTACTTGTGGAGATGAGCACTGAGTGTTATGTGGAAACTAATTTGACAATAAACTATTTGTAAAAAAAAAAAAAATGCTTTTCTACCTCAAGTGCCAAGGTGTCCGTTAAGGAGCCGTTAAGCAGCATTTATCAATGTGTATGAGAGCTAGATCAATTTAGCTTCACAGCCAAAGTGTGCTATGCATTTAATATTTATAAACTGTGGGGTATATCTGTCACATTATTAAAGGGAAGTTTGCACACTTGATAAAGAGGTCGTTAGACGGGCTGCCTCTGCGTCTTTGTAATTTTCCAAGGCTGCCTTCAGTCGCGACTAGTCATCGGTGGCTAGCATATACCTTGCTGCCAGGTATATCACACTGTTGTCTCTCATGTACAAAGTATGAAATAGAATATTACGGATTTAGTTTCACTTCCAAATATGAATGATAATATCACTCGCTGTCTTATCTACCAAAAATGTGTTAAACATAATACCAAACATGTCTCATTAACTGCTAAGATATTTAAATTCCTTTCAAAGACTTGTTAGTTTTTTAAGGTCAGAATGGTACTGATTTGGAGAGAAAGGCAAACCAAGAAACAGACTAACTGTAGAGAACAAACTAATGGTTACCAGAGGGGAGGTGCCGGGTGGGGAGGGATGGGTGATGTAGGTAATGGGGATTAAGGAATGCACTTGTGATGAGCACCAGGTATTGTATGGAAGTATTGAATTACTGTATTGTACATCTGAAACTAATATTACACTGTATGTTAACTAACCAGAATTTAAATAAAAACTTGAAAATAAAGGAATGGTTATTAATTTGGCATATATATGGTATAGATTAGATAACAGGATAATTTGGTTTAACAGTTATCATTTTGAGAATTTGGTCTTGAAACTAATCAAGGAACACAGTAAGTCTTGAAAATAATTGAGAATTGCCAATAGAGAATAAAAGTAATCAAGACCCCAATGACTTTACACCTATTCTGATACCATAAATGTATGACTGGAGTAGAACCATAAATGTGTGGTGGTGGCAAAGACATGTCCACTTTTCAGAGATCCAATTTGCACTCAAGGTAAACGTGGGATTTCCTTCCATGTTCCTACCTACCTGGTGTAGACACTTAGGTGGATACCTCCCTGCGTCCTTTCAGTTCAGATCATGTTATTCCTCATTTAAAATAATTCACATTCTCCCTACTGATGAATACAAACCCAAGGGATAAGTATGGTTTCAGAGGTAGCTGGGCCAGGTTGTATGGCTTCCAGTCCACGCCTTGCCTCCCTTCCTATTCCATCTTGGGCTCAAGATGCTACAGCACCAGACTTGGTAGGGATTCAGTCTCTTGGCCCAGAAACTCTACCTTGTCCGTCCTATGAAGACACATGTGGTTCTCAAATATAGACATTCTGATGGGAGTTTGTGAATTAAATAACAAATGACTTTGCTTGTTTCGTGTATAGAACAGAGCAAGATCAAGATGTAAATTGAGAAATTCCATAGTCAGCTAATGCAACTTAATGGTAGCCAAGTAATCCCACAGTGTTGCCAAGGAAACAGACCAAATGATTTGAAGTGAAGACTGTTCTGTCATATTCTTAGGAAGTAAATATCTTTTGAATTTGAGAAAGTGTTGGTACAGAAAATATGTAAGTGGGCTATTCAGAAGCTGAGAGATCATTTTTTTTTGTACTTTGTTTTCTAATGCTTATTTTAGAGGGCCAAGAATTTAAATGCTTTCAATTGGGAAGCTTTTATTTGGTTTTGGAAATTGAACAGGAAATGCATCTATCTTGGAAACATTTTGCACATTATTTGATGTTGGGAAAATGTATAATTATTCTCTGGTAATTTTGCATCAGTAATTTGAAAATGAGATATCAATTCTTACTTAAATTTGGTTAATCTGTCTTTAAAAGAAAATTAAGTGTAACCATTTTGCTAGATTGATCTATTTTTTCTGAAACATAAAATTTGTTCTGATGACCAACAAATATAAAATATGGTAACTGGAATTAATTGTGCAACAGTGTATCTATTTATGTTGCATAGTGTCAATTACATCTTAAAATAGCTACAAAAATGCTTTACCTTAAACTTTCCAAATTAAAAATTTTTTAATGTTTATTTTTGAGAAAGAGACAGTGAGAGTCAAGGAGGAGCAGAGAGAGAGAGAGAGAGAGAGAGAGAGAGAGAGAGAGAGAGAGAGAGAGAGAGAAAGAGAGAATCCAAACAGGCTCCGGGCTCTGAGGTGTCAGCACACAACTTCACGTGGGGCTCAAACTTATGAACCGTGAGAGCATGATCTGAGCCAAAGTTGGACACTTAACTGACTTTAACTGACTGAGCCACTGAGGTGTCCCAAACTTTCCAAATTTAAACTATATTATAAATATAAAAGATTCATACTATCATTAGCTTGTTGAGCAAAGACTTACTTTGTATCTACTTTTCTGTCTTTAAAAATAGCTACAGTAACTTTAAATGCACAATGATCAATAATGGACTGAAGCCACCATATTATAAAAATATTTGCCACGTATTTCCCATTCATATTTTTTCAGAAGGGCTAAGGGTTTTTGATCTTTGCATACTTCTATGACATCCCTGCCCATTTTTCTCTTAACCAAGGTATTAAGCATGACTGTTATAAATGTCATGCTTTGTATTAAACTGAAAGTGTGGTACTATTTGATATTTATCTTATATTTATAACCTGAATTTTACCATCTAAGTGCAATGTTCACATGTTTATTACTACATTATTATTATTATTTTTTTATTTGAGAGAGAGAGAGCAAGTAAGCAGGGAGAAAGGCAGAAAGAATCTCAAGCAGGCTCCATGCTCAGTTTGGAGCCCGATGCAGGGCTTAATCCCATTACCCTGGGATGATGACCTGAGCCAAAATCAAGAGTGAGCTGCTCAACCTACTGAGCCACCCAGGTGCTCCAAAATATTTTTGTTAAAAAAAAGTTTCAAAGATTCTTGACTTTTTACTCCAAACACACTAGAATATTGTCACTTAAATGTGTGGCTCACTCCTTCCAGCACAAAGAAAGAATGCTCTATCTTGGCCTGAACCATTCTAAATGCCCTGCTTAAGTACCAACTCTTTTAAATGACTTTCCATTTTTTCACTGCCGGAATAATCTGCCCTCTTCTGTGCTCCCTCGGAAGGCAGTAAAGCTGCCATGGAAAGCACACAGGTGCTGAAGTCAGAGGGACTCTATTTCAAGACCTTGCTGTGCCTTAGCTTGCTGGATGACTGTATGCCAGTCACTTCAACTTCCTGAGCCACAACTCTCATTTCAGTAACACGTGGAAAACAGTCTGTTATGAGGACAATTATACAAGATAGTGTTTTCAAAAATGTCTGGTATAAAGAAGTCACTCACATAAGGTCTCTCCCTAACTTTCTTGGCCCATTTTCCCTCTCTCAGTTACATTTTTCCTTGCTGTATAATTCTTTTTGTTCATGACACAGTTTACAATAAGTTCTTTGAAGATTTTCTCATTTTTATATTTTTATTTCTGACAGAACTGGGAATAGGTATGTTACATATGGGGTCAATTGTGAAGGTAAACACGGGAAGTATAAAGCATATCCATACCTCCCTGACTCATGACGATGTTACTGATGGTTTTGAAAGCAACTTCTGAGGTTAGAATGACAAAATCCATACAACTGGTTTAATGGGTTAGTCAAAAATAGAGTCATTAAAAATGTCATGGGATGCAAAGCCATTCTCTCTAGTTCATATGCTCTTTATTCTCAGACAGACAGATGGGACACTTAAAGACACGAACAGCCACACAAGGGGCCTCCATTCAAACCCTCTCCTTCATTTCTTTCCATTTTCCATATGTGTCCCCTGATTTATGCATTTAAGAGACAAAGAGAGAGAAGATCTCAAGGGCAGAGAAGTCTTGACTGCTTGAGCCCAAGAGAAATGTGCGGCACAGAACTAAGGATGACATTCTCTGACTCTCGACTCACCATCCATTCTCTATGGACCTAATTCTCCTAGATATGAGCCAGTAAATTCAACTATGGCCCAAAACAAACTGATAACAGTGTGTTGGGATCTATCTCTAAATATGATCACAAGTGTGAAATGGGCTTGAAAAGAGTCAGGCCTTATTCAGTTTTATGTATCTTTTAATTTTTATTGAGGCCATTCTTATTTTTAATCTTGGTGCCTTTGGGAACTATATTAACTTCCAGGTCTGATGTGAGGTAACACGCATTGCTGGTAATAAGGGAGAAAAATAGAAACAGGCTCAAAGAAGCCTGATTTTATTACTCTTAAGCCACATGAACTGGGCCTGTCCAGATGCCTAAAATGATATCTTCACTGACAATCTCCCAGCCCCTTGCTGTGCCACCATTTTCATTACTGCTTACCATTAGGTCATCCATGGCAGCCATTAGACTGAGTTCAGAATAAGGGTCCAGGTACATCCTATTCCATGAGAATTGCTGAAAAAGCTTCATGCATTTTATAAAGAGGGAAAGTGAGAAAAAGAGAGCTAGCAGGTGTTGTTCACTGTTGAAAACGTCCCGATTAATGTATTTTTCTCAGCTAATTTCAAAGCAAATTCAGACTCCTGTATTAGATTACTGGTTCACTTAGCCTACATGCTTTTTATTATGTTTTAAACACTGTCTCGGATGTAAATTTGGGTAGTTGGCTAAGATATTCTGGTGGTGGTGCATGATTATAGCCTCATGGATATAGTGACAGTGTGCGCAGAATGGCAGCTTCTGACATGATATATCTGGAAAGGAAAACATTTGGAAGCAGTTTGGGTGCATTTTATTTCTGCATGGACTCTTTGGGCACCCAGTCACTTTCAAAGCATTATTTAACAAATTATGGCACCACAAAAAGTATTTTATGCTCTGGATGTTAGTGTTCAACAGAGGAACCAACAAATGTCTGGAGTCAATATCTTAGAGAAGTACTGGAGTGAGTTAAAATTAAAAGGATGTTTATATTTGTAAGTGAAAAATAAAACCTTACTGCTTTCAAAGTATTACATTCATTTTTATTGCTACTTAAATAGACTCATTTTGTGTACATGTTGTGTTAATAAAGAAAAAGATGTTTGTTTATTGATACTTTTAAGGAGCTGAATTATTATATGGTGATGAGTTTATCACTAAATTTTATAGTTTCAGAGTTTAGGGAACAATGATGCATTTTCGTTTATATTTGATTTATAAAAAATCCAAACAAAATGGCTCTCTCATTTACCCTTTAAATACTGGCACATGTGCTCTTAAATGGAGCAGATCATTGTGTAGTCTTATTGTCTGAGCTGTGGGTAAATATTGTGTCATATGAATCACCCTTTAGCATCAATAAGGTTGGGCCAGTGGAGAAGTGGGGTGATGAAACTACTCCCTGGAAGAATGCTGCTCACCCATGTGAGGTAATTTTAGTGTTTTGGCGGAGGTAATTTCCTAAATGGCACCCTGGTGCCCTAGAAGACTTAATTCACTTCAGCTGAATAAGCAGTTGGATCAAGCTCAATCATGGAAAGTTACCCATTCATACTCAAAGGCATATAGATCTCAAATTGAATGTTCTTTAATTGGGTGCATATAACTTTAGGGTAACCTGGGTGCAGGGTTGGTAAAATATAAATGAATGCAGCCTAATTAGAAAGCTCTATTTAAACTTGCTTTTCAAATCACATTTTCACAGTACTGAATGGCAATGACCTAAGAAAGTGAAATATTTCCAAGAAAGGAAAAACCAAGTGATAATATCACTGCTTAACTGTAATCACAAACTCTTAGTTTGGACAGAGTACCAGAAAGTTCGTATTTAAGTATAGATTTAGGTATAATCTAGCAAACTGTATTTATAGAAAAGGAGTGTTGGCAAAGATAAATAATAGAGAGTGGAATAGGCTTGTCAAGAAATAAACAATGGAGAGGAGATAGAGTTTTGAGGAAATGACATATATAGATCAAAGAAAAATGGCTGCGTAAAGATAAAGTTGCACGTTTGTGTGCATATGTGTGTTCATAAAGTAGTGATTCACCAAACTTTAAGAACAATCTCATACAATGAACACATGTGAGACTTTCCAATATTCAGCAGTTAATGAGACAAAAAAGTTCAGTTTCCTGATATTTTTTTTAATTTATAAAATGTGTATCATGAAAAAAACATAATAATCACTATGTGAAGATATCCCATCTGAAAGAACTTTTAAAAACTCAATCAGCCTCTTACATCAAATGCTGGGTGTTCCACAAAAGGAACAGCCTCAGTTTATTCTTGATGATAGAGGAAGGTCCTATATCCCTAGTCATGATCTAACCTTATGGTGGCAAAGACTGACAGTGGCCCATAAATATCTCTTTCCTCCTTTTTCCTTCTTTCAGATTTCCCGATTTTTAGCTGGCACGTGGCTGGCCAGAATAAAGATCATATTTTTCCAGTTTTCTTATGCATCCAGATGAGGCTATGTGATTACGTTGTATATGATTAAGTAAGTGTAAGTGTCCCTAAAAGGAGGAAATAGGACCATGTTTACCCTTTCCTCTTTCTGAAATCATGGGGTATAAGCAATCATCCTGGGCAGTGTGCTAAAGATAGCCATTCAAGGACAGTGCCTGCATCTTTGAAAATCGTGCAGCCCTCCTATTAGCCATAGATTGCTTACCTCTTAATGTTGCTTATGTATGGAAGAAATAATTTTTATTCTTTTAATCCACAGATATTTGGAATTTTCTGTTACTCCAACAGAATCTAACCTTAAACTGATTTTTGATTTGTCTCCCTTAACATGCCTGGTTCCTGAATTAACTGCACCAATATCCTATGATTGCTTTATTTACCTCATGCTTTGAATTTGAAACCACCTTCATAATTATCATTTTGGCTATTCTAGACTACTCTTGTACATATCCACCGTTATATAATTTCTATGAGGCCAATATTATGTAATCCTGTTCACTGTATCCTTAGCACTTAAAATCTGATAAATTACCAGATGAATCTTATCATGTATTTCCTACCATTTTTAAATGTAAACCTTTTACTTTTCAGAAGAATTAATTCTGATTAATAAATGCAAGCATCCCATGGGTCATTTCTAATCTAATTTTAATGTCACAGTTTTGTACATGAATGAGTTATTATTTTTACCTTTCAACCATAAAACAAAGTGCATAAATAGAGATGGTATGCTTTGAATTTAGAAAAACAAATAGCCTGCCTCAATGGAATTCTTCTTCCACTTAACTTCTATAACGTTGGAATCAACCTGAGAACCGAAAATACTGCTGACCCAAAAAGAACCCAAGCTTGTCAAGATTTATATGTCAGGGTATACTGAAGCCACTCTGACAGTAGACATTCCCCAAACTTTGTGCCTCCACCTGAATGTCAGCTGGTCAGGCTGGTTGGTGAGTAGAATGGAAGGAATGTATGTGAGGGGTACAACTCTTTAGTGGGTAAGATCAATACATTTTTTCTCATACTGATACTACACATATCACAGGTAGAAGCAGCTGCTCCCTGATTACTCAAGGGAAACATTTACTGAATAACTTTTGTGGAATGTGTTACTTTCTTGAACCTTTATAGAAATCTAATATATTTTGATGGAACTCATTTGTCATTGACACTTTCTATATAGGATGGGTATTTTTGTCTTGGAAAAAAAAGATTTCACAGAAAATCTCTTTTGAGATAGTCTTCTTATTCAAACTCCCTCAATTCCCCAAGATAGCAAGGATCTAAGGATCATATTTTCTAGAATTATTTCCTCAACACACACACACACACACACACACCCCTCTGTATCCCTTCACGTAGTGAATGGATTTGATCATTCAGCTAACTGCTGAGTTGGAAACTTGAGGATCACTTAGACCCCTCTCACAGTTGTCATCCTAAGGGGTAGTGTTCTATGTATTCGATGTAGAAAATACTGTTCTCAGCCATCTCCTTTTTACATCTTCACCACAACTGGAAAACTTCTTTAAGTCCAATATTACTTTTACTTGGGACTGTTGCAGCCTTTTGTTAATTGACTTCCCTATCTTCAGGTTAGCATTCCTCCAATCGCCCTTACATCAGCTGGTGGAAAAATATTACTAAGATGCAAATGTGTTTATGTGATTTCCCTACTTAAACCTTTGAAAAGTTTCCCACAGATTTAAGAATAATCCTTATAATTTAAATTATTCTATAATGCACAAAGATATTCTTATTAAAGTTTAAACAATTCAGAACAGTGAAAATTCCCTTTCATCATAATTCTAGCCTTCTGCTGCTATCATTTTGATGTGTGCTCTCTCAGATGTTTTTGTATGCTATGTATATTTATAAAAATAGGTATATAAATATACTTCTTTATGTTTAAACTTGATTACATGTTTTGGAGACCCTACATGATATTGATCTACCTCCTTTTTAACTGCACCATAATATTCACTAGGACAAATAAGCAATAATTTATCTAACCGTCTCCTTCTTGGTGAATATTTGGGTTATTGTGTGTATATCTAGAATAGTTACATCATTGTAGAGTTTCTGAGTTGAACAATATGTTAATTTTAAAATATGATAAATACTTTCAAGTAGTCCATCAGAAGTCCGTGTCAATTTATACTCTTACCAATTGTGAATGACAAGTGTGTTCTTATTCTCCCACCCTCTCCCTAGCACTGGTATTATCAATCTTTTTAAATTTTGCTAATAAGGTAAAAATGATTTGAAAGTTTGATATTAGTTTGCATATCTTGGGTAATAGAAAGATTGAATATGTTTCCTTATTTTTATTAATCATATATGTTTTTCTGTAAATCGGCTATTCATATTTTTGGTCCATCTTATATAATGAGGTCTTTTAAAAATGATTTGTAGGGGGCGCCTGTGTGGCTTAGTCGGTTAAGTGTCCGACTTTTGCTTAGGTCACGATCTCGCGGTTCGTGGGTTCGAGCCCTGCGTCGGGCTCTGTGCTGACAGCCAGCTCAGAGCCTGGAGCCTGTTTCAGATTCTGTGTCTCCCTTTCTCTCTGACCCTCCCCTGCTCACGCTGTCTCTCTCTCCTAGAAATACATAAAAACACTGAAAAAAAATTTAAAAAATGATTTGTAGGAACTCATCATCTAATTTCCATATTAATCATTTGTTTAACACATATTACAATTTTTATCTTTATCCGTTATTTTTTAACTTGTCAATCTCTCTGGCCACATCTCCCAAAATTGCTTTAATCTAATAACCCTTTGCTCCCATAGTAAGAAAATGTTTGTAGGTTCGTAAGCCTATTAACCTGTTTCACACTTTTGTAGCTTCTTCCTATATGGTCTTTTGCTAATAATATGTCCTTTCCTCACCCTTCTAACCAAGTTAATTCTTACTCATTCTTGAAGACTCTGCTTAAGTGTTACTTCCTCTAAGAAAGTTTCTTTTATTCTCATTCTTCTTTAGATGGATCCAATGTGCTTAGCCTGAACTTCATGCACTTGTCCATTACCTATTACTGTACTCAAGTATCAATCCTCTACATCTCCTATTGCTTCTACTAGACTTCTATACTCTTTGGGAGTACAGACTGAACATTATTTGTATTAGAATCCTATTAACTGCTCAATATATGTTTGTTGATTGAATGACTCTCTGAATTCAGCCTTTAGGATAAATTATTAAAACCATTCCTCTATTTGATAATGCAATTTGGATTTCTCTGAGAGAAAACCACAGTTCTTCTCAAAGCAATTAAATAAATACTTTCTTCTAAGTTGTTTAAATAAAAAGAAGGTGAAGGTTATTTGGTGCACATTATATAATAGGTTGATAAATAAAATAATATTGAAATACCATGGCTATCACTTAGGCAAAATACCTTAGAATTAGAAGAGCTTGAACTTTGTGGGCATTCTTTTACTGTTCTGTTTGCATCTCTGTAACTACTCTCTGTGTCAGTGCATTTCATTGTTGGGCTTTTCAAACTTATATAAAATCAATACAAAATTTGTCTTTGTGCAACTTCTATCTATTGGTCTTGACAATTGTATGTAACAACACATACCACATCTGGAGAACCCTATTATTTTCCCTTACATTTTCTTACTACATTTTGACTCTATGATAAACATACCTTGATCTATTAGACATTTATTTTAAAGTTACATCATCTTAGTTAGCCTACTGTTGGAAAAATATACTTGGTCAATATTGCCTTTAAAATATGTTATCTGGAACAGATCATAGTACACCAGATATAGACTATTAAAGGAGTCCTTAAGTCATTCAAAATGGTCCTTTTTTCCAATGATAACAACGGAACCTAAAATGTAGCTAGCTTTGTCAGTTGACCAGCATTAAAGCCTTATTGTATTTAACATAATTTGGAAACACACTGTTATCTATTTATTCTTTTAAGATCTTGCTTGTTTTGGCCCATCAGGTATCAGGAATTCCTTGTATACAAGTAAGAAGAATATTATTACTTTTTCTACCGTTTACATATTTCCAACAATTTCTTTGTTGTTTTTTTAATGTTTTATTTATTTCCGAGAGAGAGAGAGAGAGAGACAACGTGAGCTGGGGAGGGTCAGAGAGAGAGGGAGTCACAGACTGAAACAGGCTCCAGGCTCTGAGCTGGCAGTCAGCACAGAGCCTGACGCGGGTCTTGAACCCACGAACCGCGAGATCATGACCTAAGCGAAAGTCGGACGCTTAACCGACTAAACCACCCAGGCACCCCTCTTTATTTCTTTGTAAATGTTTATTTATTCATTTTTGAGAGAAATAAAGGGAGAGAGAGCAAGCAAAGATGGCAGAGAGAGAAGGAGGATCCCAACCAGGCTCCACACTGTCAGCACAGAGCCCGACATGGGGCTCAAACCCAAGAACTGTGAAGTCATGACCCATGCCAAAATCAAAAGCTGGATGCTCAACTGTGTGAGCTACCCAGGCACCTTCGTCCAACATTTAAAAAAAATGTTTACGTATTTTTTAAAAATATTTTTATTTATTTCTAGGAGAGAGAGAGACAGCATGAGCAGGGGAGGGTCAGAGAGAGAGGGAGTCACATACTGAAACAGGCTCCAGGCTCTGAGCTGGCTGTCAGCACAGAGCCCGATGCGGGGCTTGAACCCACGAACAGCGAGATCATGACCTAAGCGAAAGTCAGACGCTTAACCGACTAAGCCACCCAGGCGCCCCAATGTTTACGTATTTTTGAGAGAGAGACAGAGAGAGAGAAACCAGCAGGGATAGGCAGAGAGAGAGGGAGACACAGAATGCAAAGCAGACTTCAGGCTCTGAGCTGTCAGTACAGTCTGATGTGGGGCCCAAACCCACAAACGGTGAGATTATGATTTGAGCTAAAGTTAGACGCTTAACTGATTGAGCCACCCAGGTGCCCCTAACAATTTCTAAACTATGTCATTGGGAGGTACAATTATTCAAAATAGACACAGTTGCTATTAAAAGGCTGTGAATTTGGAATTATTCTTTACAAGAGACTTAGCTGTTATTTTGTCTTATATTTAACTGAGCAGTGTCCTATATCTAGGGGTGCATTATAATCTATATGCATTTTGTTATGAAGATGTGGGCAAAAAGTCAATTTCACCTAACATAATTAAGTGGCATAAGCTTTAGAATCAGACAGGCATGGATCACAGATTGACTTTGCCACCTACAAGCTATGATACTGCACAAGTTACTTACCATCCTTGAATTAAGCTCTTTATTTGTGAAAGGGGGAAAATAAACATTAGCTTGGTAGTGTTTGTGAGGATTTGTAAAATTGTGTATGAGAAATGTGCTGCATGGTATCTGGCATATAGCAGGCAATCAGTAGGAAAATGAGAAATTGTATCAGATTAAGTTGGTCACTCATGAGCCAGATATACAACAACAGAAAGGAATCCTAAAATAATTTTAAAAAACCTTATACATTCATACTGTCCTCAGACATAAAATTTGGGAACCAGAAGGCCAAGAACTATGTGGTGTATCATTTACTATGACTATGTTACTTGGGTAAGGCCTTATATTACCATGAGTGTCTTGTAACTCAACAAATATGTTAAAATATCAGCATAAAACAGAAAACAGGAAAAAAGGAGCAACTAAGGGATTAGTGTTTAAGATCACATAAGCATTAATCAGAACCATATAGATTTTTGGTCCAAGAAAGCTTCTACTTTAGATAAACTGCCAAGATTAAAAGGATAGTTTGCATAAATGTATAAAATGCTGACCACAGGAAAAAAAGTAAAATTGGATTAAAATAACCTTATGGTTTTATGAACAGAAAGTGGCAGCAGAGGTATACTGAAATGCTGCTAATGTGCTATGCATTGCAGTGCTGGTTTTAAGTCCAGAGCTCTTTTACAAGGAAGTTTCATTGACCTACATTTCACATTGACCTTGATGCTTATAAACGCTGCAGGGGTTGGCAATTAGTCTTTTGTGAACTGAGAATTCACTTCTTTGTAGGTTCTTAATGTTCGATCTCAATTAAAAGCTATTTAACAGTAAATTCATGGGGAGTCAAAGTAACAGAAAAATTAGGGTCTAATGTATATTGTGTAGTGTGAAATCGAGAAGAGAGTTTCAAGTTCCAAGGCAGACTTTCTTTTGTTTTAGGGAAATAAGATTTATGACTTACATGTAATTTTTGTCCTTTGAAGGTTACATCATAATGAAATAATAAGAAAAATATGGCATTTGAGTTGATAATGCAGTAGCCAGGTCACTGAGAGAGTGACTTCTCTAAAAGTACAAGAACTTAGCTTGCAACTCAGCTTTAGAATCTATCAATTAGCATTTACATTTTGGAGAAATTACTCGACATAAGCAATTGCTTCAAAAGATGATATTTTAACTCTAGAACTTTTTTAAAAAGGAGTGTTTTTCTCCTGAATCTTTGTGTCAACCCTTGTAATCCCATTTCTACCATTTTACCTCTGGCCCTTACTACCCTTAATTGTGAGAACTGCAATAGGCTGCTAATTGGTCCCTCTGCTTCTACTCTTTCCCTATTCAGGTTTATTAAGTTCCTGGCCTACCCTGGTAGCAGTATTTTGTAACTTTTGAGACTGTTGCCCCAGATGACAACTCCCTCTCCCTACTGTGATACATGTGATATGTCTATATGTGATAACAGAATCTAACCTGGGCTCTGCCTACCGTATGCCAATTCCATTCATCAAAGGACTCCACCCCTGAATTTGGGCTTTGAGTTTCAAACTGTTTTTCCCTGAGTCTGTATGTGAACTATTTTAGTCTGACCTTTCTTGGTTCTTAATGGAATCTGAAGATGACTTCTTTGCTGCCACATTCTGGCTTCTGGACTCCACAATTGCTTGTGGAAGGATATTATTTCCTTGCACTCTGGCTGGAATTTAACCTCTAGGTTATTCTAGCAATTTTGTACCCTATCCCCTTTAGGAAGACTTGTCATCTTCCTATTCTTCAAAACTTTCTAACCTTCAAAAAACCTTTCTAATATTAAAAACTTTTTTCTTTTTTTTAAAAAATATTTACTTATTTATTTATTTTATTTATTCTTAAATAGTTTATTGTCAAATTGGTTTACATATAACACCCAGTGCTATTATCTTTTCGGCAGGGTTAAAATAGTATGGTTTAGTATTTAAGGCTTTCCATAATATGATTTAACATATCTTTTGGATTTAAATTTCTTTTAATGTTTTATTTATTTGTGAGAAAGAGAGAGAGACAGCGTGAGCAAGGGAGGATCAGAGAGAGAAGGAGATACAGAATTGGAAGCAGGCTCCAGGCTCTGAGCTAACTGTCAGCTCAGAGCCCAATGCGGAGCTTGAACCCACAAACTGTGGGATCATGACCTGAGCCAAAGTCAGACACCTAACCGACTGAGCCACCCAGGCGCCCCTATCTTTTGGATTTACATTCTAATTCCTCATAATGTAAACCTAATGCTTAAGGCAGACTGAGGTGCTCCCTATCTCCGAAATAAGCTCTTGTCTTTCTGCCTTCTCTCACACTGCCATCTATCTGGAATCCCTGGCATATGATCTCTCTGCTTGTTTGAATCTGAGGTACCAAACCTCCCAATTCACAGTTTCTTCCTCCAAAAGGATTTCCTGACCACTCACTTCTATGACTCCTTCACATTTGTATTTGTATCATAAGTTTATTTCATTTTAGTGTATTTTTTATTCTACTTATGTGGACTTCAACCGTAAAACTACTGTTGGCAACTGGGTAAAACGTTAGTAGTGCAACCCAGTAATAGTGCCAGTGAATACTTCACACTGAAAGAGTTTCTTTCATATAGAATTCAACAGGGTTTGATTCAACAAAAACCATGTTGACTTACATAATGCCCCTCTGGTTCTGCATCCCTGTACAGAGAAAAACTGTCAGGGGATAATGGTTGATCACAGCAAGCATTTGCTCATTATGCGATAGGAAAGAAAGAACTTTGTTATTTTATATAAGTGGGTGTATTTTTACATGCATATTGGATAGTACCAGTAGCTACAGAAATACTATTTATAAGAAGTCCAGTGTTTTCAATATATGCTAATGTAAGAAGAATTCTTTCCAATTAAAACAAAAGTCTTGCTCTAAAATTTTGTCATGAGAAGTATTTTTAACAATGTATATATTTACTATGTTCTACTTAATATTTATAAATACATTCTTAATATTGTAAATATATACTCAGTTAATCTTCCTAACAATCCAATGAAAAAAGAACTCTTACATCTTTTTTCTTTTCTTTTCCTTTCTTTTCTTTTCTTTGGCAGAGAAATAAAGTAACTTGCTCAAAGTCACCTAAATAAGTGACAGAACAGGAAATCTAAAGAACCTGACTATAGAGTCTGTACTTTTAACCATTGTCAGTGTATATAGAACCAAGCATTTATTTATGTTCAAGTGGAATATTTCATTGGTAATGTTCTTCAGTGCTTACTCTTAACATTTGTTCCTTCATTATTTTTTCCACCTTTGTTCATTAAGTTAGCAGTTATTAATTCAGAGACATATCAAGGAGAATCTCTGCTTCATAAAATGCTTAGAGAGAGAAATGCATATAAAATACTAAGGGTAACACAGCACTTTTAGATGCTATCTTAGATATTTGAGGAGGGCACAGTAGGTGGAAAAGAAAGTCATGATTCCATAGGATGTAGGGAAGCCTTGATTTGAACCCAAAAAGGAAAAGTGATACTAAGAGAGAAAAGAGGAACATTCCGGGCAGAAGGTGCTAGGGAGTATGGTGCTCTCTGAGAGCTTTAAGTGATTGAATGGAGCTGGAACATGCACAGCAATTAGCAAAATGATCTGAGAGAGGAAGCAAGTACCAGATCAAGGGGGGCCTTGAATTCTCTGCTAAAAAACTTGAACTTTCCCCATTAAACTGTGAGGAAACTTGAAAATTTTAAGCAGGGGAGAATTTTATCTGTTTTGCATTTTATAAGATCACTCCTGCATTATTGGGGAAAATGACAAAAATGAAGGCAAGGGATCCAAGTTATGTGATTCTCTTCTTTTAATTAAAAATTTTAAAATGTTTCTTTATTTTTGAGAGAGAGAGATAAAGTGTGAGCAAAGGGGTGACAGACAGAGAGAGGGACACGCAGAATCTAAAGCAGGCTCCAGGCTCCGAGCTATCAGCACAGAGCCTGATGTGGGGCTTGAACCTACTGACTGGACTGAGAGATCATGACCTGAGCTGAAGTCAGACATTTAGCCAACTGAGCCACCCAGGTGCCCCATGATTCTCTTTAATTCAGAAAAGAAATGATGAGAGATTTAATCCAGTTAGTAATGAACATGAACAGAGGGAGATAGATTTTAAGAGTGAAGAAGCAAGAGAGTGTGGATCTGGATTAAATGTGAAGAGTAAGGGAAAGGGATAATCTGTGATGACTCCTGGTTTATGAAGAAGGGGAAGCAAGAAAGTTCATGATTCTGCTTTGGATACTCTGAGTGGTGTATTTGATATCCAGATGGAGAAGAGCACCTAGCCATTGCATATTTGGAGCTCCAGGGAGTGGTGCTCGCTATAAGAGAATTTGGTAATGCATGAATGGTTGGGATGACCACAGTAAAAAGAAGGTTGGAGGTCAAATATTGGTCTCCACAAACCTGAAGGGCAGAGGAAGCAGAGGACATGATAAAGCCAGAAAGCAGCTAGTCAGGATGAGTAGAAGGAGAGCGGGGAGAGGAAGATATCAAGTAGGACAAGACAGGCTTTCTAGGAGGGAACAGGCAAAGTGGCAAGTGTTATAGAGATATAATGAGATGACCAGTACTAATAAAATGATTGTTAAATATTAATTTTAAATATCAAAAGACTTAAAATATGGAAGTAGTACATATTTCAAAAACATTAAAATAAAATACATTCAAGCTTAACTAAACATGGCTGCCTCCAATATGGCTATTTCTTATAGATGACACAAAGAATAGCATGAGCTGGGTGGCTTACACCAACAGAGGCTTATTCTGGTGAAGTTCTGGAGGCAAGAAGCCTGAAATCAGGGTACCGGTCCCATTGATTCCCAAGAAGAGCTCTGAGGGAGAATTTGTTCCACACTTCTTTCTTCTGGAGATTGTTGTTAATCCTTACTGTCCCTTGGTTTGTAAATACATCACTCCAATCTCTACTTCTGTTTTCATATGACTGTCTTCTCCCTACATGTCTCTGTGTCTTCACATGGCCTTCACCTCCCTGTATGTCTTCTTGGCTCTTATAAGGACACGAGTCATATTAAATTAAGGGCTCACCTTACTCCATTATAATCTCATCTTAACTAATTACATCTGTCACTATTCTATTTCCAAATAAGGTCGCATTCTGAAGTACAGGCAGAGAGGACACCAACATGTCTTTTGGGGGGACACAATTCTATCCATAACAATGGCTATCATTATGTTGGTCACTATCACACATTATCATATGAAATCTTCGTAACACTCTGTAAAGAATGTATTAGCCCTATTTGATGGACAACACGGCTAGATTTTTTCTACCGTACTCTGTGTAAATAATGTCCTTGAAAGTTGTGTAATAGAGCAGCACTGAATTTATTTTTAGCACATATGCCTTTTTTACCAAGTTTTTTTTTCTTTATCAAATAATTCAAAGAATTGCAATGATGAATGTATTTTTTAAATTTAAATTCAAGTTCATTGACATATAGTGTAGTATTGGTTTCAGGAGTAGAATTTAGTGATGTTGAATGTATTTTAAATAACTTACATATGAAGAAAGTAAACTCAGAAAGGCTTGGTGACCTACTCAAGGTCATACAATTAGATCTTTCTGCCTTTATTCCCAATGCTCTTTCCATAACAGTATAATGTTAAGTGTGCCAGATGTGATGTCATTTTCAGAATAAAAAATGAACCCAATTGAATATAGTAAACATCTGCTTTTGCTTGCCTGCAATCCATTTTCTTTGGGTCTTAGAAGAGCACACCGACTTTCCTTAAAAACAACCTTTCCCTTCTCTCATTTCATGTAGCTTCTATACAGTAGTAGTGGGGTTTCAATCCACCCTTGCATCCCAGTTGAGCTCCAGAGATAAGCCTATAGCATGTCAGATCAGTAATGCTCATTCCAGGACGTTGTTACAATGAACAGGGAATAAAGGCAACTATTCATTGGAATTAAAGTAGGTAGGGAATTAACATCAAAATACAGTGGGCTGTCACATAGCAACAGTTCACCCTGAAAGTGAAGCCATTATAAAATAAAGCATAGGCAAGAAACTGAAAGCAACTTTTGGTTTCAATTCTAGATCCAGCCATACCAGTAGCTAAAAGATCTTAGGTTTCTAGTTACAAGAGTCAACATAACCTCTTTGGATTAAGACAATATGATGTGGATTTCTGTGACTTCTTACAAAAACTGCCTTGATTTTACAAATAACTTTGAATAATCAACATATAAAATTGACTTCAAGTCATTATTGTCCAATATAATCCTAACTTTAGTAGTAACTAAGTGTATGATTTTTAGCAGAATCATTCCTTAGAGTTTCAGATTTCTCACTGAAATTGAAGGGGTTTGGCTAGATAGGTTTAGCACTGAAATTATCTTCTAGTAGTATTGATAAATTCTATAAAAGCCTCTCCTATCTTTATGATGTTTCCAGTGACAAGATCTTGAAAATGTAAAAATCTTAATAAACATGTGGGAATGTATATGTGTATTCATAATTTGTAAATTCTGATATTTTATTATATTAAATACATAATACATTCTTCTTATTAATATATAACACATTAATATTATATATTAATTATATTAATATATAATACATTCCATTCTGATATTTAGTTACTACCATCAGAGCTTACTTAGTACGATTTTAAGAAGCCAGAATTATTTAGAAAGCAGAACTTAAACACTTTCAGAATTTGTAAATCATACACATAGTTATTCTATTTTATATATTCCTCTCTCTTTAATAGCTATAATTATGGATTATAATAATCATTTTAATTATTATATAATAATAACAATCAAATGAATGTGGCAGTCATTTAATAATAATTATAGACTATAATAATCATTATAGATTATAATAATAATAATAAGATTGTCGGGGCGCCTGGGTGGCTTAGTCGGTTAGGCGTCCGACTTTCGCTCAGGTCATGATCTCGCGGTTCGTGGGTTCGAGCCCCGTGTCAGGCTCTGTGCTGACTGCCTGCTCAGAGCCTGGAGCCTATTTCAGAGTCTGTGTCTCCCTCTCTCTCTGACCCTCCCCTGCTCACGCTGTCTCTCTCTCTCTCTCCTAGAAATAAATAAAAATATTAAAAAAAAGAATAAGATTGTTAATATTCCTACAAATGCACAATTACTTTTTTTCCCCTTAATCTAATTTTCCTTGGATATTATAATGGACTTTATAAATCATGGCATTTGATTAATGTAGGGGACTTCAAGGAGCTGTTCTTGACTCCTCGAATTCCTTTTGATATTTATTCAATTGATTTCTTCATGCACTTGTGAAACAAAAATCTTTTTTAAAAAAATGAATTTTGGTGGGAGATTCCTTAGGCTCTCTTCTGGTCTTTATTACTCTCTGTAGGCCACTTCTCTCTTGGTATATATCATTGATATCACCTTTATGCTCATGAGAGTCACCTCTATCCTCCTTTTTCTATTCTCTTTTCTGACATTGGGAATGGTATTTTTTTCTGCTTCAAAGGTGCTGTGTATACCAGACATCTACTTGGACCATGCCTAAGCCTTCATTCTTGTGTGACCTCTGATTATGCAGCAATTGGTCTTGAAGGGTATAATAGCTGCTGACAATTTTTTCAGATTTGACATTAGCTTCAGAGATCTTTGCGCACTTAAGTAGCAATTCTCTGTATTGATCAAATTCAACAAAATGTTACTATTTTCTTCTTTTACACAATCCATTATGTATGAATTATTTTCTTTTTGGGAAAAGAAAAAGTTGGATAGCAATTTTTATCATGACTTATGTATCATGGATTTTAATCCTTAACATGACTTGCAGCTTTTACCTCTTGAATCTTTCTTTAAATGTCAACCATGCACCATGCAGCAACGTCCTGGGCCTGGAGGTACTGAGAACAATCTGAAAAATTTGCCTTTTAGTTAAACTAGCTTTATGGACCATTTTTGTGAATATGCTATTTTTAATGTTTGTTGTGGTTCCTACAGTAAACTAAGTATTCATAAAAAACCACTGGATCATATACTCAGCATTTAAAATGTGTAATTTTATCAATCAATTTAAATTTTACTGTAAAAAATGGAACTGTAATATTTTCTTTATAACATTTTAAAATATATTTAGTATGATATTTAGGTAAGTAATATAATATTTTATAATTATAAAGCCTATATAACAGAGTTGTCATTATTATTATGAAGCACGAAAAGCATAAAGTTAAAACTACAAGTACTTCAAAATGGTATTAAATAACAACAAAAAAGTCTACCAGTCCTTGTAACCCTCTTTTTATACAGTTCTGGTTAAAGACTTAGATATATTTTGTCAAAGCCTTTTAAAGTATTATTTTACTTCCATTTGTCTTTACTAGGATACATTAATATTACCTGTACATGTGTAAGTTGGCAATATATATTATGTATGTAGCATACAGAAGAATAGAAGGAACTGGAAAGCAAGAAAGAGGATGAAGGACGAACAGTCATGACATTGGGAGAGATGGGAAATAAACGCATGTGAAGAGGAAACAAGTCAGCAATGTCTACTATTTACTCATTGATTGTACAAAAAGTAGCCAGTGGCATAGTAAAAGGCTCAGCTCTCTGCAGAACCTGAAGTGAAGGCTACCAATCTTGAATCTGTCTCTGGGAGACACTAGCTGAGTGGATGCCCTTATCCAAAGTCAGGACGTTCTGCAGCAGGGGCTGTGAGAACAGCCTGCCATTCAGGTTGGAGATGCCTTGAGCCAGCTGGAAAGAGCCTCTCATCTCAGCTGTAGCACCCTCTGACAAATCAAATGGTCTCTCTTCTGTCCTCTCCTAAGCATCAGTACATAAACTCTACACTGGAAAAGAAAATCTGATTAATATCTTATTGACCACCAAATCTACCACGTCTCTCCCTGTACTTGTGCGGAGGGAACCAGTCCTCTGACATGAATAGGTAAAGGACAGGTAACTGGAGTTGAACAAAGGAGACCAAGCTGAACAACTAGAGTGGATGGCTTGTCTACAGCAGTTACAGCTGGTGAAACAGAAGAGTAATTTTACGTGTATGCTGAGGATTCTTGAGATAAGATTTTATAAAGCAAAAGGGAAAATGCACCAAAGAAATTATAAAAAAAGGAGGACACTACTGAAAATTCAATACTCATTTTTAAAAACATGGAAGAACTATCTTAAGATCACAGGAGAACAGAAAACTCGACTTAAGATATGAAATATGAAGGAGGGCAGACTCAGGATATCTAGTGTGCATATTCTGTGAGTTCCAGCAGGGATGAAAAAAATTTAGAAGCAATTTTCAAAGAAACAACTGAAGATAACTGTCCTAAAGTGGAGAGAAAGTGAATTTTCTATTCTCAAGGCATGTGAGAGCCTATCAAGATTAATGTAAAAAAGACATATTCCTGGATATATCTTGGAGTCATATAAGATGAAGAGACTATCTTATACATTTCCAGACAGAGACAGCAGGTTAATATCAATGTCTCTTGTTAATAATGAGTTATATATTCCAGGCTAAGAAAGAGTTAGGGACATGAGTAGGCAATTGTCAGAGAAATAGATGAATGTGGCCAATAAACATAAAAAATAATGTTTGTATAGTTTTTTAATAATGTATAAGAAAATATGCAATATAGAAACATAACATATAAATCTATAATTATATATGCTATAAAATATATAATATATAAAATGATATAAAGGTAAAATAATGCAAATATATTTTTATAATGCATAAAATTAATCTATATAGTCAAACATATGCAAATTAAAACTTTAATGAGGTATTTTTATGATCAATTAGATTAGTAAATTTTTTTAAAGATGAATAACAGGCAGAATTAAGTAAAAATCAATTAGCATTCATTCTCTTAAGAAGACCCTAAATTGGTATAATATTTTGGGAAGTAATTTACAATATCTATATTAAATTTTTTAAATGTTTATTTTTGAGAGCAGAGCACAAGCGAGGGAGGGGCAGAGACAGAGGGGGACACAGAATCTGAAGCAGGCTCAGGCTTCAGGCTCTGAGCTGTCAGAACAGAGCCTGATGCGGGGCTTGAACCTATGAACCTGTGAACAGTGAGATCATAACTTCAGCCGAAGTTAGACTCTTAACTGACTGAGCCACCAGGCGCCCCTGCAATATCTATTTTAAAAGAGTATCACCTATCCTTTGGCTTAAGAATTACACTTCTAGGAATCTATCCTCTGATAATAAAAGCATAATATAGATCTAAATTATAACAGAGTTTATAAGAAAAATACGGAAGCAATCTAAATGTTTGCTGTTAAGTGAAAGGTTAAATAAAATATATCCATATATCAGGGCATACATGAAAAAGAGGGATATTTATATGTGCTAATCCTTAACATAATATTGTAGCATGGCTATCACCCCCCAATACCTATTATTTCATCATTTTACCGTGGAAAAGCCCATTTTTTAAAATGAATTTATTTTTTATTGAAAGGTAATTCACATACCACAAAATTTATTCCTTTAAAGGGTTTTAATTCTGTGATTTCACTGATGTGCAGCATTTAACACTATCTGGTAATGTTTTAAATTTTTTTTAGTGTTTTAGTTATTTCTGAGAGAGAGAGAGAGAGAGACAGCGTGAGCAGGGGAGGGTCAGAGAGAGAGGGAATCACAGAATCTGAAACAGGCTCCAGGCTCTGAGCTAGCTGTCAGCACAAAGCCCAACCTGGGGCTCAAACCCACTAACCGTGAGATCATGACCTGAGCAGAAGTCGGATGCTTAACTGACTGAGCCACCCAGGCGCCCCAATCTGGTAATGCTTTAAAATGTACCCAAGATTTGTTTTGATCAGGTTTCATAAGATAGACTGAAAATAATAGTCACGCAGGAATGAGTTTTTATATTCAAACAACCCTACTAGAAAGAGGAGACATCACACACGACACAGGGTCACATTGGTTGGTCAGGAGGCAACAAGAGTGAGGGTGAAATGTGGACTAGAGCCTTTGCTGGGGGTTTAGCAGGAAGGAAAGGCAGGGCAATGTCAGCTGGTCAAGCTGTTTACAGTTGACTAGTTGAAATAATTTCTGGGGGCTTCAGGATATAGGGGCTGAGCCTAGTTGTCTGATGCCTGGCTCTAGGGTGATTAGGACAGGGGAATGATAGTTTGGGATGGGTGAGCTCCATAAAGGAGGTGTGGGGGGTATGGGATTTGGATGGATTTGTTTGCCTATGAAATGCCCACTTGTGAATGAATTTCTCTATCATCTCTAGGAATTGGTTGCCTTGGAGGGGCAGTTTCTTTAGGATCAGCAAGTCCCAGATGTTAAAACATCAGAAAATGCAGAAAATAAGAAGGCATGATTAATATAGATAACATGATCACTAAAATAAGGACTGCATTTCCCAAGCCTCCCTTGCAGCAGTTCTCAACACAACTTTTGCAGAATGTTCTTAATGTGACCAGCAAGCAGCATCCTCATTCCTGACTGCTAGAGGTGGCCAGTACAGGCAGAACATAGACAGGGAGACTGAAGTGGGGAGTGGAAAATGAGATAGAAAGAACCTGGCTCCCTAATGATCATGGAACCTCCAGAAAGCTCCGTACTGTCTATCTAGACTCTTACGTAAGGAAGAAATTTCTTTTTTTTTTCATATTCATTCATATGTTTATTAATTCACTTTTTCAAGAAACATGTCTAAAGTCTCTATTATTTTCCAAGTGATGTTCTGGGCACTGAGAAAACAACAGAGACAAAGGACACCATTTTTACTTCAAGATGTTCACATTCTGGTTAGGAGGGTAGACAAAGAAATCCCTGATAAAGGTCTGTAGATGTTTTCAAAACCAACTATATCATATATTATTTTTTTTTTACAAATAGTTTATTGTCAAATTAGTTTCCACATAACACCCAAGTGCTCATTCCAACAGGTGCCCTCTTCCATGCCCATTCCCCCTCCCCCCTACATCCATCAGTCCTGTTTTTGTCAGCATTCAAGAGTCTCTCATGGTTTGCCTCTCTCCCTTTCCCCCACCATTTTCCCCCTTCTTCTCCCCCTTGTTCCTCAGTTACGTTTCTCCTAATCCTCCTATACGTGCAAACATGTGATATTTGTCCTTCTCTGCCTGACTTATTTCGCTCAGCATAACACCCTCAAGGTCCATCCGTGTTGCTACACATGGCCAGATTTCATTGTTTCTCATTGCCATGTAGTATTCCATGGTATAGATAAACCACATCTTCTTGATCCATTCATCTGTTGATGGACACTTAGGCTCTTTCCAGGTTTTAGCTATTGTGGAGAGTGCGGCTATGAACATTGGGGTACATGTGCTCCTATGCACCAGCATTTCTGTATCCTTTGGGTAAATTCCTAGCAGTGCTATTGCTGGGTCATAGGGGAGTTCTATGGTTAGTTTCCTTAGGAACCTCCACACTGTTTTCCAGAGGGGCTGTACCAGTTTACATTCCCATCAACAGTGTAGGAGGGTGCCCGTTTCTCTGGATCTCTGTCTGGCTTGGGAATCAGAGTGATGTTGGCTTCATAAAATGAATCTGGGAGTTTTCCTTAGTTTTCTATTTTTTGGAAGAGCTTGAGAAGAATTGGGATTAATTCTGTTTTAAATGTCTGGTAGAATTCCCCAGGGAAGCCATCAGGTCCTGGGCTCTTATTTGTTGGGAGATTTTTGATCACTGATTCGATTTCTTCACTCGTTATGGGTCTGTTCAGGTTTTCTATTTCTTCCCATGTGAATTTTGGTAGTGAGTGTGTGTTTAGGAATTTGTCCATTTCTTCTAAGTTGTCCGATTTGTTGCCATATAATTTTTCATAGTATTCCCTGATAATTGTTTGTATTTCTGAGGGGTTGGTTGTAATAAGTCCATTTTCATTCATAATTTTGTCTATTTCGTGCTCTCTCTTTTCTTTTGGATAAGTCTGGCTAGAGGCTTGTCAATTTTGTTTATTTTTCAAAAAACCAACTCTTGGTTTCATTGATCTGTTCAATTGTTTCTTTGGTCTCTATGTTGTTTATTTCTGCTCTAATTTTTACTATTTCTCTTCTTCTACTGGGTTTAGGGCGTTCTTGTTGCTCTGCCTCTAGTTCCTTTAGGTGAGCTGTTAGATTTTGGACTTGCGCTTTTTCTAATCTCTTGAAATAGGCCTGGAGAGCAATGTACTTTCCTCTTAGGACTGCCTTTGCCACATCCCACAGAATTTGAATTGTTGTGTTTTCATTTTCATTTGTTTCCATATATTTTTAAATTTCATCTCAAATTGCTTGATTGGCCCATTCATTCTTTAGTAGGGTGTTCTTTAACCTCCATGTTTTTGGAGGTTTTCCAGACTTCTTCCTGTAATTGATTTCAAGTTTCAAAGCATTATGATCTGACTGTGCATGGTAGGATCTCTATTCTTTTATATTTATTGAGGGCTGCTTTATGTCCCAGTATGTGATCTGTCTTGGAGAATGTGCCATGTGCACTTGAGAAGAAAGTAAATTCCCTGGCCTCAGGATGTAAAGTTCTAAATATATCCGTCAGATCCATCTGGTCCAATGTGTCTTTCACGTCCATTATTTCTTTAGTGGTTTTCTGTCTGGTTGACCTATCCATTGCTGTAAGAAGAGTATTAAAGTCCCCTGCTATTAGCACATTCTTATCTAGAAGCTTGTTTCTGTTTGTGATTAATTGTTTTAGATATTTCGGTGCTCCCTTATTCGGTGGATAGACATTTATGTCTGTTAGTGCTTCCTGATGGATGGACCCTGTAATTATTATGTAGTGCCCTTCTTCATCTCTTGTGATTGTCTTTAATTTAAAGTCCAGTTTGTCTGATATAAGTATAGCTACTCCGGCTTTCTTTTGATTTCTGTAGCATGATATATATTTCTCCATCCCCTTACTTTTAATCTGAAGGTATCATCCCATCTAAAATGAGTTTCTTGTAGACAGCATATAGATGGATTTTGTTTTTTTATCCATTCTGCTACCCTATGTCTTTTGATTGGAGCATTCAGCCCATTTACATTCAGTGTTATTATTGAAATATGTGGGTTTGGGGTCTTTGTATCTTTTGTAGGGTTCATGTTTGTGGTGGTGTCTCTGGAATCTTTGTTCCTTGCAACCTTTCCTTCAGAGCGTCCCCCTCAGGATTTCTTGTAGGGCTGGCTTAGAATTGAAAATTCTTTCAATTTCTGTTTATTTGGAAAGGTTTTTATCTCTCCTTCTATTTTGAAGGACAGGTTTGCTGGATAGAGGATTCTTGGCTGCATATTTTTACTGTTCATCCCATTGAAGATCTCCTGACATTCCTTTCTGGCCTGCCACGTTTCAGTAGATAGGTCTGTCACCACTCTGATACGTTTCCCTTTGTATGTGAGGGCCCTTTTCTCCCTAGCTGCTTTCAAAATTCTCTCTTTGTCCTTGTATTTTGCCATATTTACGATGATATGTCGTGCAGAAGATCGATTCAAGTTACGTCTGAGGGGATTCCTCTGAGCCTCTTGCATTTCAACATTTACTTCCTTCCCCAGGTCGGGGAAGTTCTCTGCTATAATTTGTTCCAGGACTCCTTCAGCACCTTTCCCTCTCTCTTCCTCTTCTGGGATTCCTATGATACAGATATTGTTGCGTTTGACCGTATCGCTGAGCTCTCAAACTCTTCTTTCATGTTCCTGGATCAGTTTGTCTCTTTTGTTGTCAGGTTCTTGTTTTTCCATAATGGTGTCTTCTAAATCACTTATTCTCCTTTCTGCCTCTTCAATCCGTGCATTGGAGGCCTCTAATTTATTATGTGTCTCATTTATCGCATTTTTAATTCTTCATGCCTATTTTTATTTTCCATTCTCTCTGTATCCATAGTTTCTTTGATGTCCCATATGTTTTTTTCAGCCCAGCTATTAATTTTACCATTATTATTGTAAAATCTTGTTCAGTTATGCTGCTGATATCTGTTTTGAGCAGTTCACTAGCTGTCATTTCTTTTTGGAGTTTCTTTGGAGGAGAGGTTTTTCGTTTTGTCATTTTAGTTAGCTTTCCGGCTCTAGTTGGTTTTAAAGACCTGTTAATGCTCTCTGTATCTATGAGCACTGCTGTATCCAAGAAGACTCTTTGACTGTCTAGGGCCTATCCTTTCAGAGAGTGTTTTTGAAATGGTATCTCTTGGTCTCTCTCTTTTGGGACCTTGGTTATTTTATTTTCCTATTCGTAGTGATATTTGGGACTCTCCGCCTTGTGTGCTCTGGCTTGTTTCTTGAGGTACCAGTTAGAAGGCTTTCTCAGTGGATTCTGCGTCCTTTTTCTCCCAATCTCTCAGGTTTTGTAAGGTTTCCAATGGCTTCAGATCTTTTCCGTGTGATGTATGGGCACGAGTGCAAATACGGAGCTCCTTACTTCTCCGCCATCTTGTCCCTCCTCCGTAAGGAAGAAATTTTTATATTAACTTAAACCTCCATGATTATAGTTGTTCAGTTATTCATAGTCAAACCAAATGCTATATAATAGAACAGCTAATTAAAACAATATTGAACTTGTATAGCATGATTCAAGTGTATAAAACAGTATATAGAGAGGTACATACACAGATGCTTCTATATACATGTATAGAAAATTCAGGAAGCCTATCTCTGGATTATTAACAGGGATTAACTCTATGGGATGGAAGTGCATGGGAGAAAATAAAGCACATTTTCCATTTAAATGACAAGTTATGATTTATTTTCACTCTTTATATTTTTTATTTTAAGTATAAATTTAAATAGCAAAGGATCCACTTATTTTTTAGCTCTTTTTACAAGCATCTATTGAAATAAAGTAAAATAGTAGTTAATAAATAGCATAATCATAGGTATACTAAGTTTTTGCTGTTAGCAATGTATTTGGTTTCCTAAAATATTTTTCTTCTCAGTCTGTTATTTTATGAATCATCCTGAAAATATGATAGTGTCTCCTATTGCTATATATAGATTATACATACAAACATAGAGTTATGCTTGTAACTATCACAACCAAACAAATTAATTTTTGTTTAATGTTTTTATTTATTTCTAGGAGAGAGAGAGAGAGAAACAGTGTGAGCAGGGGAGGGTCAGAGAGAGAGGGAGTCACAGACTGAAACAGGCTCCAGGCTCTGAGCTGGCAGTCAGCACAGAGCCCGACGCGGGGCTCGAACCCACGAACCGTGAGATCATGACCTAAGCAAAAGTCAGACGCTTAACCTACTAAGCAACCCAGGCACCCCTATTTTCTAGAGATTTTTTAAAATCCATAAAGTGAACACCAATGAATTCTTTGTTGTTTTTCCTTTTGGGAAATGTCCCTTGCTCATTTCAAGCTATTCTTGTCTGTTTCTCCTTCCAGAGGGGGAGGTATGTGACACAGTCTGGCCAGAGCATCCCATCCCCTGGACACAATTATACCAAAGATGGGCATGTGGCCCAGCTAGGGACAATTTAGTCAATAGATCTGTAGGATGTCATCATTCTAACAAGGAGAAAGAATCTGCCTGAAAAAGAAGCTAACGGGAGCACGCAGAGAAAAGTAGAGGCTATCTACCTATCTACCTACCTACCTACCTACCTACCTACCTATCTATCTGTCCATCCATCCATCCATCCATCCATCCATCCATCCATCCACTGGTGATTTCACTGTTTTTTGAATCCCTGTATCTAGCTGTTCTTGGAGTACTACACTTCTCAGATATGTGATTCAGTAAATTTATTATTATTATTATTATTATTTTTATTTTTAATTAGGATCAGTTGGTTTTATGTCACTGATTAACTTAGTATCTTATTTAGGGAGATGTTTCCCTCAATTTTTTCAAGGGTTTGGTTATAAAAAAAGTATGCATACATATAACATTCCATTTATTAGTTGGCCAATGCTCTTGCAAATTGAGTCTATTAGAAATGAAAACTAATGCAGGTAGAGCCATATGAAATTTCCTACATTCAATAATTTTTTATCTATAAAAGTGGCAATTTCATCAGGTTGTTCAATTTCATATAAAGGTATTTTTCATAATAGCTTAGAAACAAAATAACAACACAATATTTGTTTTCCTAGGAAGTACAGACAATATGCAAAATAAAAAATGAAAACAAAACTTCTACAGCTGTAATCCAAAAATAAACACTATTATATTTTTGATATAATAAACTTGGTTTAGAAAATAATTTTATTGGACCAGATACTATTAAGTTAATAATGTTTGTTATTTTGGGAATCCATTTAATTAAAAAAAAATACATGTTGCTTTCCAATAAATATGCTTCTAAAATTAATTTACTTTTTAAAAACGTCCTGCTTCAAGCTTTTCTTTGAGGTTCATTTTTATTAACTAATTTGCGGACAGGCCAAACCTTCTAAACTGGAAAGACTTCTCTATACCATTCTCAACATATGCAGTGTTTGATAATTCCATTATTGACTACATAATCCCAATTCCAGAGTCCTTATATAAATGATAAACTTGATTTATAAATAATTATAAAAAGGTAAGAATCCTATTATATCCAATTTGATATATTATAGAAATATTTTATAAAATATGCTTTAGTCTACATTTTAGGTTTCAGACTGAATAATCTATTTGGTCTACACAATCTATATTTGGTAATGTGCCAAAATAATGGCATGAGTAAAACTGGGAATTCCATAAATGCTAGTATGGTATTGTTTTAATGACATTGTTAAAATGGTTCATTCATTTATAAAGCAACTCTCCACTGAGTGTTTAATTCTGTATATGCCAGAACATTCCTTGGTGTAGAGTATTTTGAGCACATCAGAATGAAAATTACACCATTTATAAAATTATATGTATAAGAGAAGAAAACAAAGCAAGATATAGGATAAGGAGTGTCTGGGGTGAGGAAGTAGGGTCTTCAGATTTTCAGATGCCAGTCTGGTAAGGATATTTGGTAAAAAATCGTGGCAGTGAACAAGAACATGGGGAGCCCTGAGGAGTCCCTCAGCCCTAAGCAGTGCCACAGTGTGTTCAAGGCACACAGGTGGTCTGGGGCACAGGGCTGTAGGAGGGGACAGAAGTAGAAGACACTATCTAAGAAAAAAAGAAGGTCCGGATCATGAAAGGCATTGGATACTAGAGTAAAGACTTGGCAATTTTTCCTAAGTGAAGTTTGCACATTTTTTAAAAAAAGATCACTCTGAGTATGAAAAGCGAGTTATGGTAAGGACAACAATGAAAGCAAAAAGAGTAGTTACATGGCAATTGCATTAGTTTCAGAAAAATATTCTTAATTTAAGGTATGAGAGAGTCACAAAGTAGACATTAACAGACTTCCTAATGTGTTCCCCTATCTATTACTGTCCTGATCATTGAGGACAACTTTTTGTAGGACAAAGTTCCATTCAGACAAATAAAAGGACATGAAACATTAAAAAAAAATAGTAAGCAAGATGTTATAGCTTTTAAAAATCAGAATACAGATTGTCCTTACTATGGGAAAGTAGAGGTTTCCTATGAAAATTTTTGAAAGCTGAAATGGTATAAAGCAAAGAATATCCCCTGGTTTCCGAAAGTTTGCCCTAAACCACATTTTTTGGAAGATCTACACTATTATGGTACTAGCATATGGTATTTATAACTAGATAATTATTGTTTTCTGCATCAATAAGAAGGTACTTTCTGAAAAAATGTAGAAACTACAAAACTACTATTGACTGCCATACCTACCTTTAATATTATGTATTGAAGTTAACGTTTGACATGTTTCCTATGTTTTTCCATGACTGACATCAGGATTCTAAATTATAATATGGCTTTTGTCATAATGTCTTTGAATAAAACTTTTTACTTTTCTTTTTTTTTTAATGTTTTATTTATTTCTAGGAGAGAGAGAGAGAGAGCGTGAGCAGGGGAGGGTCAGAGAGAGAGGGTGTCACAGACTGAAACAGGCTCCAGGCTCTGAGCTGGCAGTCAGCACAGAGCCCGACGCGGGGCTCGAACCCACGAACCGCGAGATCATGACCTAAGTGAAAGTCGGACGCTTAACCGACTAAGCCACCCAGGCGCCCCAGAATAAAACTTTTTAAAAGAAGGTTTTTTTTTTTTTTTTCCTGTTGTATAAGAGATGTCTTTAACACAAGCAAAAATATAACCCTTAACCATTAAATTTACAACTGTGTTCTTAATAAGCTTTTAAAGGAATTCAGATTTGATTTAGAGAGGGCTTTGCTCCACTTAAAATAGTTTCCCTACCAATCTTTATCCTGCCTGCTTTCCTGGAAGATTACCAACTTCTTGATTAGTAAGAAGGGTAGACATTTATACTTAGACTTAAAGGTGGACCTCTTTAGCAACTGAGAATTTCCCTGTAGCTAAAACTTGGGGAAGATACCAAATGAACAGTAGCAATATTTTAGCTATTGGAATGGTTTCATTTATTCCATATTATAAAACAATAGCAATTTTAGCTATAAAACAATAGCAATTTTAGCTATAAAACAATAGCTTTACATGTTGTATAATGAAAAGTTTTCTCATGTGATAAACATAGTCTTCCAAATGTTTTAGTTGGAGGTACTTAGTGTGAAATATTTTCTGAATCTGTTACCAACCAATGCCATGACCCAGGACTATTGTTTGATTTAGGCAAAAAACTTGGAACATTGGTAGTGACATAAGAGAACCTTTTATTTTTGTTTTTCTAAAGTTATTTAGCTAAAATGTAACAAATAATGATATGAGTTATAAACCCTCTTTTAGGGAAATAACTAGTTTCTCCATTTTTTTTTTTGGAACAAACTAAGAAATCCCACTAGACTGACAATTCTTCCTTTCTTTAAGTGGCCCCTTTCTTTGCTTGATTTTCTTCAGCAGCCTTTTGCTTCCTATCCAGACCTGTTTTCCCCACGGAATATCCTGGGATTTCTTGCAATGATATGTAATCTATATTAAAGAAATCATTAAATCACAGAAACTGTAGCTAATGGAAGGCATTTCTGTATGCTTTCATTTCAGTGTAATGGAATACTTCAGTGATTAGGTACATGAAATAGTGATCAAGTCGCAGAGGTGCTATAGCTTTTTGTATTTATGGATAGCTATACCAAATACAATAGCATGTCTCATATAATATATGGCTATGCCAAAATGAAAACTGAACTAATTTCAAGAAAATCATGCCATTAACGTTTAGGGGAAAGGTCAATGCATTATTTTGAGGGCTAAGAAACCTGAAATAGTCATTGCATCTGAATGAAAAGGAGGGAAAAAAATCACTGATGTCTCTGGTTGACATTTGTGATGAGTGGAAAATGAATAAATTCACTTGCAGTGATTGATGTAACCTAATAAAAATGTCAATAAATTCACATGATTGTGTTGCTGTATCTCAATCATGAGCGAACTAAGTTGTGCCTATTTTTATTTCTCAGGCATAGGAAACATGGTATTGTATTTCTTCATCCATTCCAAAGTTGGGATTGAGTGCTAAGTGATAAGACTCAGACTACATAAGACAGAAGTATGTAAAGATGAATTAGTTGTGTTCCTATTTCCAAGTTGATTATGGTCTACAGTAGAAAGAGACATGTACCTAAATAATTAGACTGTAATGCAGTAGGTAGCTAAAATTTCAGAGTACAAAAACAGCTAAAATATGATTGCTGGTCAGAGGAATGAGAAACTACAAAAGTACAGAGAAGCACAATTATGACAAAAGCTGCCAATTTCATATAAATGTCATTGACATTAGACAGTGTTCAGATTTAGAACTGGCCTTGAAATCTGAAAAATTAAGTTCCTTCTTCATTTCTTTGTTTTTTCTCTTCTTTTTATTCTCCCCTCTCTTCTCCTTCCCTTCCCCCTTTTTGTACCATTTTCTTTCATCCATGTGCCTTTAGCACTTACTCCAGGCTTGGCACCATGCCAGGTGCCACAAAAAATAAAATAAAGACTGTCTTCAACAGACCTTGCTCCCCTCCTCACCCTACCCTCCTCCAATGTCCATTCCAATACAAAGCATTTCCTGTTTTATTCAAAAGCAAATAAGTTTAAAATATATAGCAGGGGATATATATTAGAAATTTGGGAGAAGGAAGATTGAGGGGAGAGTGAAGTAGAGCTGGGATAGAAAATTAAGATTAAGTGGAGAAAATGAGGTAGTCAGTATACAGTTTAACCCTTTACTATCAGGAAACTAAGGGTCATCAAAAATCAAATGAAATTGTTTCAGAGAGATTCTATCTGCTTAGAAAACATGAGTGCAGTTTTGGTATCTAAGCAAAAGACTGAGGAATCAAGTAGATAGAGAAAGACTATTTCCTTGCTCCACTCAGCACAGGACCCAGCAAAATTATGGGGTTTTGAAGACCCAGATAAATGCATTAATGTCAGGATAATTTTATTCTACTGATGAGCAGTTACTGGGCTGGGGAAACACTATAATAGGTGTTGGCAGGTGGTGTGTACGTTAAGAGGGAGCCTCAATGGGTAACAACTAACAGACTGGTTGGGCTGTCTCAGAAAAAAAAAAAAAAAAAAGCAGGGGCATCAGAAAAGGGTGCTAGGGCCCCAATCCTATGTTGTAAGGGTTAAGAATCCAACAGACCTCTGGGCCACACATATAAATTGTGATTATAGTACAACATTGCATTAAGTGCAATGCAGATAGATGGCTAACCTGCTGCAGAGATCTAGAAAGGATATTTAATATAAGCTGTGTTATCCGCTTATAAGTAGTTTCTTGGCTGAGAAAAGGGTGATCGGGGCAGAGGACAGAGAGAATTTTCCATGAATATGTGAAATAATTAAGAGCATACTGTGTTGCGGCGGGGTGTGTGTGTGTGTGTGGAGAATTACCAAGGATTCACTGTTAATAGATTATAAACTAAAAGGTAGAAAAGGCAGAAGATAAAGATAAAGATATGTTATGAGTGGGCGCCAATCATACAGAACCTTGATTTTTCTAGCTTTGGCAGCATGAGGTTTGTCTGGTAAATAAAGGAGGTAAAAGAAAGACTTTGAAGGATTTTAGGCTAAGAAGGAAACTTAAAAATGAGTAAAACGTATAGGAGGATTAGGAGGAACTTAACAGAGGACCAAGGGGGAGAAGAAGGGCGGAAATGGTGGGGGAAAGGGAGAGAGGCAAACCATGAGAGACTCTTGAATGCTGACAAAAACTGAGGACTGGTGGATGTGGGGGGAGGAGGGGTGGGCATGGAGGAGGGCACTTGTGGGGATGAGCACTGGGTGTTATGTGGAAACTAATTTGACAATAAACTATTTGTAAAAAAAAAAATGAGTAAAACAGTTTTATTTTAAAAACAACTAATTTGATAAATGGTGATCAAGTGATAAATATGCAAAAAAAAAAATTCCTTGGCCCATACCTCACATTTCATACAAAACTAAACTCAAAATGGATCACAGACTTACATGTAAAGTGCAAAGCTATAAAACTTGTAGAAGACAGAAGAAGATAATATCTTTGTGACTGTGGGTTAGGTAAAGTTTTTAGATATCACACCAAGAAGTATAATCCAAACAGAAAAAAAATTTCAATTAGATATTACCAAATCTTATAAAACTTACACACATTTCAAAGAACACAAAAATAAACAAAAAACAAAAATGAAAACAATCAAAAAACAAGTCACAAACTAGGAAAGTATCTACTAATCACATTTCTGATAAAGAATTGTATCTCAAAAATATTTTTTCAAACTTTAAAAACTCAACATTAAGAAAAATCTAACCCAGTGCAAGAAAATAGGTAAAAATCTGAAGACACACTTCACAAGAAGATATATATGGGATAGCAAATAAACATATGAAAGGATGATCAAAATTAATAGTCATTAGGGAATGCTAATTAAAATGACAATAAGATACTGATACAGATTCATGAGAATCACTAAATATTTTTTAAAAGTTGCAAAACTAAGTATTGAACCACTGAAACCCACAATTACTAGTGGCAATGTAAAATGGTACATCTGGTATGGAAAAAATTTTGGCAGTTTCTCACAAAATCAAACACATATTTATCTTCTAATCTAGTCATTCCATACCCAAGCATTTACCCAAGATAAATGTAAATATGTGTTCCCACAAGAATCTCTGCATTAATGATTACAGCAGTTTTACTAATAATCATCTAAACTGAAAGCAAACCAGATGTCCTTCAACTACTGAATGCATCACCAAACTCTGGTACATCCATACAAAAAAATACTACTCAACAATAACAACAACAAATGTGAAGGAATCTCAAGTGCATTCCACTAAGAGAAAGAAGCCAGACTCAAAAGGCTTCATATTGTATAATTCCATTTAGAGGACTTTCTGAAATATTGCTGTCCCTTAAAGAAGTATTCTGATTAATAAACACAGAAGAGCTAGAGAAACAGCTAGCTCTAATCACCATTAGAATATAACAGTAATAAGTGTTGCAGGCAAGATCTACTATGGATGATAAAATTAGTAGGGAAAAGCTTGAGGTGAAACAGAATATATGCCTAATTTAAATTATCTCTCCCCAAATATACATTAATTATGAAAGGGGAAAAGTAGCTTTACAGTAGGTAATCTAGAAAATATCACCTTAACTAAGTGATTGATGTTAACATCCCAGGAATAAGGCATATGGACATCATGTTCCCTGGAATACAATGCACTCACAAAGGTATATAACTGCTGTGATGCTCCAGCCAAAAATTCATAACCATAAATCAAATTATGGAAAAGCAACAGAGACACCCAGCTGAGGGACATTCTACAAAATAACTGACTGGTGCTCTTGAAAAGTGTCAAGTTCATGAGAGACAAGGAAAGACTGCATAATTGTCACAGATAGAAGATACTAAGGGGATGTGATAAACAAGTGCAGTGTGGGAACTCAGACAGGACCCTGGGACAGATGAGACACTAGTGAAAAGACTGACAGAATTTGAACAAAATTCTGTAGCTTGGTAAATAGTTCTGTACTAATATTTATTTCTTGGCTTTGATAACAATCCTATGGTTAATGTGAAATATTAACACCAGGGGAAACAAGTGAAGTTTATATGGGAACTATATTATTTTCACAACTTTTTCTTTAAGTTTGAAATTATGTCAAAGTGAAAATTGGAGAAAAGTCAGAGTAACATACTCTAACAGCAACAAAATAAGCATTAAAATATTCATCATGAGATTAAACAAGGAGCTTGCTAAATTTCTATTCATTAACTTTATGGGTACTTTTTTAAAAAGTTTTTTTTTTTTTTTTTTTAATTTTTCAGAGGCAGGGAGAAACTGAGAGACAGGGAGAGAGAATCCCAAGTAGGCTCCACACTGTCAGTGCTGAGCCCAACATGGGGCTCGGACCCTTGAACTGTAATATTACAACCTGAGCTGAACTGGAAGGTTGGACGTGTAATGGGCTAAGCCACCCAGGTGCCCCTGGTTAGTTTTTTATTAGAAGTCACATATGCAAGGAGCCCATGATTATTTTTAGTGATTAAGACTTCTACTGGTCTTCATCCAGTCCTACATAAGACCATCAGAAATCTGGTGAAAGTTCCTGAGTAATGACTGATTGCCCGAACTTCCATTCTGGCAGAATGGTTCTCATACTCCTGACAGCATGATGCAAACTTATGTCTATTATATAGAGTTATCTATAGCTCTTCTCAAACTCAGCACCAGCAAACTTTTCAACAGAAAAAAAAAAAACCAAAAAAACTTTATCATGAATGGTTTGGAAGGAATTTTCACTTTTGAAAATGAGTAAGATTTCACCCTCTAGATAATTCTATTCAATTTGATTTTGAGATATTAAAGGGCAGCATTAGGTATACATAAAATTATATTTATATTCCTTTTTCTCCCTTAGTTCTATAGCTTACAGTGCTATCTTTACATTGAACAACTTGTTACTAGAATTTTTAACCTGTTACATCTTATCACAGTCTACCCAATAATTAGCAGGCTGGTTAGGGAGAGGGGAGAACCACAGGAAGGAGACATTAAGTTAGAGGCAGATCTAGGAAGGTGGTTAGACTGAATGACCTTGAGAAAACACAGATACTTAAACATGGAAGAAACAAGAAAAATTCCTCCTGAATACTGAAGAAGTATATTCTCTCTGGTAACTAGGGAAGCACACTCTGGCAGAGCATAAGCTACTGATCCACTTAGCCCCAGTGCTGCTTGAACAGAGCAAGGTATGCAGGACTACCAGCGTAGGTCATCTTTTTACTATTTGTTAGAGTCACACTTGGTTTATTTTCTATTTATCAACATGTATACATTATAACTTCAAGTAGCCAATACTTTGCAGCAAATATCCCAAGAATCCACTGGGGCTCCAGAAATTGTACAAGAATAATTAATCACTATTTTCGGTAACAGTAAATAGTAAATATTAGGAGAAGAGGGAAAAAAAGATTAAAAAAATCAGGATTTCTTCTCTTTACTGTCTCTCATCTTTCCTTTTACCTTCCCCCATTTGTTAAGCACACTCTTTGGGGTAGGAGCTCTGTCACAATCTCCAAGTTCTCTTGTGTCCTCAGTGATAACCACAATCTTTCTAAGTTTTCCTGATCAGTTTTCTTTCACACTCTTCTCAGGGGCTACTTTAAACATTCACCAATACCCTCAAGTCCTTTAACTATCACTTCAGCAAATGACCTTGCCCCTTACATGACTGAAAAAAAAAAAAAAAAAAAGGAGGCTGGTAACTCCAGAGGCATCTGGGCCTTCTAGGTACCAACATCCTTTTTTCATATCATAGTTATCTACGTACTCATTAGGGTCAGCTTGGTACATCTGCATCCAGCTCCTCAGGGATTTGGAAGAGGAAGAGATACATGGGAGAAATAAGAGTAACTTTTATTTTTTTTATTTTTTTTAATGTTTTATTTATTTCTAGGAGAGCGAGAGAGAGGCAGCGTGAGCAGGGGAGGGTCAGAGAGAGAAGGAGTCACAGACTGAAACAGGCTTCAGGCACTGAACTGTCAGTCAGCACAGAGCCCGACGCGGGGCCCGAACCCACGAACCGCGAGATCATGACCTAAGCGAAAGTCGGACGCTTAACCGACTAAGCCACCCAGGCACCCCAAGAGTAACTTTTAACATGTTTTGTCATTCAGCATGAATGTCATCTACAATTCAAGAGACTGGTGAAGAATGAAACCAGAGGAAGTAGATGTATGGACCTGACCCAGGAGGACAGGTATTCTGGCTTTCTTTTTCACTGCCAAATGCTTAATGCTTATTAAAGTGCGTGGTACACAGGTAGTTAGGTACATAGTAAATATTACTTGAACAAATAAATAACATAGAATGGTAAGAATCTGGAATATAAGAAATCAACACAATTGAATTTGCATTTTAACCTATCAGTCTGACTGCAGTGTGCACGTACCTCAGAGTCCACTGCAATCTGACCATTTTCATATAAGCTGTAAGGGGCAGTGCCCTCCTGATTGCCTCACCCAACAGATGATTCTCAATCCCTGTCTTACATGGCTTCCCAGTTCCCTTTACTCTATTGACCTCTACCCCATTCTTCGGAACCTGTTCTAGGTTGTTTCTTCTGTCTCTTTTGGAAGCTTTTCATCTTCAGTTTGCCTATTAAGGATAGTTCTCCTCAACCTTCTGGGTAAGCTCACCCTACCAGTAGCTTCACTACCAATTGGCACCCATCTGGTGAATACTCTTTAATTTGCACCTGCAGTCTAGACATCCAGCCAGATTCCAGAGGCCTCCTGGAGTTAAGTGTCCCAGGCACCTCAAACACAACTTACTCAAGTTAGAATTCATTATTTTCTCTCCAACTCTGCATTTCTCCAGAATTTCCTCTCTGATGTTAAACCAGAAACTTGTAAGACATTTGACATCAGTCATTAAAGTCTCCTAATTTAACCTTGGAAATAGCTCTTGATTCTATTCCCTTCTTATCTAATCTAGTTTTCCATTAGTTTTCACTTGGATTACTACACTTGTCTCTTCACTGTTTTGCCTGCCTATAGTTTTTTCTTTGACTATGTAATCTGTACAGTTATTATTTTGCTCCTGATGTTCTGGATGCCTGCAAGATGACATCTTCTTTTTTAACCACAAGGTTTTCTGTTTTCTCTGCCTGGAATACTCTCCTACCAAATCTTGGCATCACTTGATCTTTCATTTCACTCAGGTTTTTGTTTTTTTTTTTTCTGTTTACCTAAAATTATATTCATGCATTTAATTTCTTTTGGTTTCCTCCAGTGGATAGACAGAAGATATTTTTCAATACCATATTACCATTGACTAGAAGAGTAGACACCCAGTAAGTAAATATTCATGGAATAAATGAATGGATAAATTAATAATAACTGTATCCAGAACAACACATGCCACACATCACACTGGGAAATACTGGCCTGCTTCTCTGCTGCTCCCAGTGGACGGACACCAAAAAGTGTGCTTCTCAGGAGCACGGAGTGCTTCTTTTTTGTAGCTCTAGGTTTTAATTGGCAATACTGTCTAACACCTGGTGGTGCTCAGGTGTTTCTTGGAAAACAAAGCAAAACAAACCTCTCAGCCTGTCTTAGCCAGCAGAGTGGCTGAACTCCAGAAGAAAGTGGGAAGGCAGGGGGAAGAACCATCTAATTTATTTTATTTGACTCAGTTTTGCAGAATATTTACCCCTGCAATGTATATTCCAAATATCCAAACCCTGATTTTGTTTCACAGGAAAATTTTACCTATACTTTCTCTTCACAGATTGTTAAGATAGAGCTTTATTAAAGGGACTTTTTATTTCTCCTGGAATCTATCTTCTTTGGATTACTAATACAAACCTGAAGTTATTTTAAAAAAGTAGAAGTAGGGTGATAAGTTATCACTGGCACAAATTTTCCTCACCAACATCTGTGACCCTCTTCCTTTGGCGAAGAAATGGAACACAAAATATTAGGCCTAATGTGATCTTTACTGTTTTCTAATCCAATCTCCCCTTTTCAATCTTTAGTGCAGATTTAAAAAAAAAAAAAAAACCCTAAGGCCTAAAGATGTGGAGGATTGGCTAAGATCCTATAACTGGCAGCTGGATACACACCAGGTGAAGAGGCAGAGATCATATTGGTGGCAACAGTAAAAGTCAGAAATCTTGGACAATGTATTACTTGACACGTAGAATGCAATTCTGGAACCAGATGGGCAGTTCTCGTGCAGCTATTGTACACTGTACTTGACTGACTTGAATCTACTCTCTTAGAACCTGTGTAGACCCACTGAAACTGTTTGAGAGGAACCCATAGTACTCTGCCATATTTAAAGAGGGTTTGGCATTCTAGCACTTTCTTGTTACAGCTTCTGTACTGTGCCCACAGAATGTCTTTACAAAGTCCTACAATGAAATGAAGTTATGTTCGGGAATTCATTTGCTATCCTGATTGGTTTCTATTACTCCTTACTAGATCTATGATTTATCTGAGATATAGTTGGTATATCTAAATTTAATTATCAGCCTCTAAGCCAGGAGATAGGCACTTCATTAGTTCTCTCTTGTTCCTTCCATCATCATGATTCAAACTGCTAGGCCCAGGCTTCTGGAGTGTGGTTACTGCACTGTATTTCTTCATCATTTAACCACTATTCTTATCTTTTTATAGGAGTGTAGCACTTTCTCTTTTGGTTAAGTAACTAATGACACTGGTGTATACCTTACCAGTTACAAATTGCTACTATGCATGCTACTAATGGCGACAAGTCTGTTCTCTAACTAATCGCTTCTATTTGCTTCTTGGACAAAAAGTATGTGCTAAGCATATGGTTTAGCTCGATTAACCTCTGTTTATATCAGTTTTATCTTAACAGGTTAATGAAATTGTGATGTGTATCAAATAAATAGGTTCAGCTTTTATCACACACACTTTTTATATAATGCAGCTTTTAATCATTTAACTTCCAAGTTTAAAATAAAAGTAGTTATATGCTTTGAATATGAAAGAGAAAAGTATTCCCAAGAACTTTGTAATATGTATCTCTTGGAGATAAAATGTATACATAAGATAAAAAATATGCCTATTAAGAATTTATAAAAGGATCTGATGAAGATTTTGATCTATAATTTTGCATCACTTTCAACTGAGAGTCTGAGTTTATTTCTCAGAACCCCAGGATACTCTACTAACACAACTGCATAAACCTATGCTTCATCTTTATCTTTGTCAGTATTATCTTTTATGCAATATGATAGTCCTTAGGGAGCATTAATTGCTAGCTATCTTTTAGCTACTTAAGGGCAATCTTGGAACAATTACCATGTATTTATGGGAATGAGGTATTCATTTATTTATTGCCTTTCTCCTAAAAGTCTCATAGCACTTGAGTCAAGAAGATAACAGTATAAATATGCCCACTTATCTTTCAGGAATTACCCCTTTCTCCAACTCAGGAGCAGCCCAGCACCCTTATATGGGCTAACTTGTACAAGTTAAAACTATAAGGATGATTGTCATTCAAAAGCATATTGAATCTGCCCTTTCTCAATTATCTTTTCCTCCCTTTCCTGCCCAGTAGTTTCTTTCTTTCTTTCTTTTTTTTTTTTCTTGAAATGGAACAAGGACTCTGACTTATGGAAAATAGAAATTTGGCTTTGTAGTGATCATTGGTCCCATTTTTAGACAGGATTATTAGGGATATGAAATGATTATTGTTTGGTGTTTGCATGTTTATGTGAAATAAACGGAGTATTTCAAATGGGCAGACAAGTGCCACAGACTATCTCACTAAACCAATTCAGTTGATATAAAATAAACAAATCTTACTACTTCATAGGGCTTATAAATATTTCTACCTTTCATTGATTTTATCCATGTATATATATGCATATAAAATATATGGCAATATGTGAAAAACACATTGTAATACATGACAAAGTCATATAATATGATTTTCCAAGGGGAGAAAATAAAGATCTGATACTTTTCAATCTCTGAATTTATTTTTTGACACATTTCCAGATGTTATGAGCAAAAATACACATAATAAGACCTCGACATTATATTTAAATTATTGTATTAAAAGTTTTGCAAAGAACCCAACTTTAAAATTATATTTTTTCTTCCAGGGAGATATGACAAAAGGATGACTTGAAAAGTTCATGCCAAATTAATGACAAGGAAGTCAGAAAACATAAATGAAAAATTAATATGTTATTTCTTCTCTCTCCTTCTGTCCTCATTTAGATTATAGTCTTTGCTAGCTATTATGGCATAGCTGGATCTTTATAAATTTTACATTTTAGAGGTGATTCATTTTACTAACCTAAGTTTTAGTGGTATTATTTTATTCAGATTGCCATTTATTTAATGTTATTTAATTCAGACAAGATAAAGGTAAAGTATAAAATTGATTTATTCACTGTGATATAGAAACAGAAAAAAAAAAAACCCTCAACACTCATATACATGTCATGGGTTTTAGAGTCAAAAAGACCTCAGCCTGAATACCAGCCATGCTACTTACTATGGGTTAGAGGTCTTTCTGCAGGCTAATTAACCTGTCTGAGCTTCAGTGGATAATGATACTCATAGTAGTTGCTGTGGAAATGAAATGGTCAACTGTATGTGTAAAGTGCCTGGCACACAGCACCAATAATGGCTATCATTTAATGTAGCTTTTTATGACACATACTATGCTAAACACTTTATACATTTACAAATTTAATCTTTACAGTTATTTCTATGGAGTAGGAGTTATGTTGGTCTTATTTTTGCAGAGGTGGAAATAAAGGAGAGAGATGGCAAATAATTTACCTAAAGTTGTATAACTCTTAAGTGGCAGGGGTAGAATTCTACGTTTTCCTAACTTGGTGGTTTAATGCAACATTGATCTTCTCTCATGATTTTATGGGATGACTAGATTGAGGTAGGTGGTTCCTTTGCTCTACAAGATGTCAACTGTGGCTATAGCCATCTGGTTTTGGTGGTGGTGGTAGTGGGGAGAGGTTACAATGTCTGAGATGGTTTATCACAAGCCTGGCATTAAGTGCAAACTGTATGTGGGCAAATCAGATAGATCTGTCAACTGGATGTTCCAGTTTTCCTCCTCTTTGCAATACTGCCCGAAGCCTCACCATATAGACTGGCTTTGCTAAGGGTTGGAGGCTGGGTAACAGGAGGCAACAAGCTCCAAAGTGCAAGCGTATAAGGTGCTTCCACAGGGACACCCAGAAAAGCCCAGAATCAACGGAGAGAACAACACAAGAACATACACACTGGAAGTCTCCTTTAAGGCAACTAATGTAACACACCAGCGCAACACCTGTCATCAAGAGCACTCTTTTGTGTCTTCCAGCCCTTCAAGGCTATCTGCTATCTTCTGTTCCCCTTGTGCAGCATGTTGGTCAATGTGTTGGAGAGGGACTTAGGAGTTTCATACACATACTCAATTATAGGCTTTTAGTAAGCTTTTACATTTGCCTGTTTTCAAATAGGACATGAAATTTCAATTTCATATAAGTGGTTTAAAAGAAATATCAATTTTATGAAAAAAAACTTCTCAAAAATTTAAATTATGTTTTGAGTTTTTTAATGCCATTCTCTATTGGGTTTTATATGGTATAGTTCATTAGTGAATAAGGAGAAATAGAGTTAAGGTTTATATCCTGTCATTATTCAAATAAAAGTGATTATATAGCAATCTATTTTTTTTAGAGTATAAGATTAATTTTGTATTTTTAAGAAACTTCAAAGGAATGGCTTTGAGCTCACTATTTCTGTAAAAACGAAAATTTCCCTCCTTGAAGTTATAGTTTTTTCCATTTTATATAAATTAAAATAATTTAGTTCTAATAGCATTTATGTAGATGGGTTACATGTAAATTTTTTTGTTTAGACATTTTACTTCAGACAAAGCATCCATATTTGTACATGAAATTTATTTCCAAGCAGAGGTATTTTACCTTAATAACTAAAGTATTTTAATTGTTATACTGAAATTTTAACAGCTTTAGACTAAGTGAACAGATTATAGAAATTAGAAAAAAATATATAGCCCTTTACTTTTGATTCATTACTTCATGTTAAATTAGCAAATGATTTACAAGGAAAAAATACCATTTCAAAGCTGTTTGGTGACCAATGCAAACTCTAATAATGTCACAGTCTCATATCAAGATTCTGAGGGGTTCAGAAGATGATATTCGAACTAAATTATCCTCTTTTTTAAAAAAATAATATATCTTATTTATTTTTGAGAAAGAAAGAGAGAGAGAGAGCACGAGCAGGGGAGGGGCAGAGAGAGGGAGGCTCCAGGCTTTTAGCCATCAGCAGGGCTGAACTCATGAACCGCAAGATCATAACCTGAGCTGAAGTCAGATGTTTAACCGACTGAGTGACCCAGGTGCCCCCTAAACTAAATTATCCTCTTATTGGCTGTGGTATTGCTAGTAAGGTTTTTCATTTGTTTGTTTCTAGGAACTGAGATAGAGATATATAAAAGAGGTAATAAAGAAAATCAATACTTACTTTTTGTGACAACACCTTCCAGCCGAATGATATTTGGGTGATCAAACTGACCCATGATACTAGCTTCTCTTAGAAAATCTCTTCTTTGTCGATCCATGTGGCCACCTTTTAAAGTTTTGATGGCAACGGGGATCTCTCTTTTCCCTGGTGTCTTCAATCGTCCACTACAGACTTCTCCAAATTCTCCTTAAAATGTGAACAAAAGTAATTTTGTTTAAGGAGAATACTTACATTCGTGAAGAACTGAATTGTCATAAGTTATCATTTTTTAACATAATGACTGTCAAGTGTGTCATTTCCATATGGAGATTTCTTTCTTAAAAATTAAACTTATAATGATGACATGCTTGATCAGCATCATTTATACCATCATTTCATATGGTAAGGCACAGAACTGCCATTGATAGATCTCCCTGATCTGCAGAGAAATTATGACTAGCAGAATTGGTGATGCTAATGTAATTCTATCGAAAAGCAGTCACTGCCTAACATTTCCTCTTCCTGATCTCAATACTGATATATGGGCTAAATGTCTGCTCTATTCAGGGAATCCATCAGGCATGTGTAGTGGATTTGATCCTGAAGACCATATGCCTGAGCTTCACTACTACCAGAAATCAGTGCTAGGGTCAACTGGTATATGAACATATTGAAATGAATCCATCAAACTCAACTATAATAGGTGATTATACAGGCTAAATTACAAGTCACATGGTTGGAATACAAATATAGTAAGATGATTTATGGCTCAGCAATGGCTTCACTGGGCAGTAATGAATAACAGGCAAATATTTATCACTAATTTACTATACACACACATATTCATATATGTATACATATAAATATATCCAGTGTTAGAGTGCTGTGAGTTTCAAAGAAGTATAAGACTTGGTCTCTGTTCTTAGGAGCCTACAGTTTAGTAGAAAAGTTTAGCTGAATAAATAAAACATTCAAGAACATAGGAACCAATCTTTGCTAATGGTATATTAGTTAAGTAAGAACAATGGCAACTAGAAGACTTCCTGGAGCAGGTGAAACTTTTGCTGGATGTTGATCGATAGGTACAATTTGGATATTCAAGAAAGGCAGTAACATTCCAGACAGAGATACATAGAGGGAATGAGAAGAGTGAAGACAATGATTCAAAGATCAGAAGCCATAAAGACACAAGGGTGACTAATGGGGTTATGGTGGGAAAGAAGTTTGGAAGTTTTCTTAGTGCAATGAAATAAATTCAATAAAACTTGAAATTCCAGACTTAACTTTTCTGAGGCCAATAACCTACATTTGCTTAAGAGCATGATGCTTGATCACCAATTTATTAATCTATAAAGATAATAATAAAATCTTCCTACATATAAGTTCTTCTATAATGTCCCTTCCTAATAGGGATACTGGGAAGATCAAAAGTGATATAGATAAAAGTGCTTATCAACTGTAAAGTGCTATTCATATACTTTAAGTTATATGGATCTTTACAAGGGTGAGAGAAATGAAAATTAAAATATCTTCAGTTGGTTAATAGCTAGCAGATGTAGCTAATAGTTCAATGCTGTGTAGGGGACCAAATTAAATTTTGAAGTACCACAGATTTCAATTATCCATATTTTTTTTCACCAACTCATTATGGTCAACTAAATGTTGACTATACATGAATAATAAGTCCATTTTGGTATAAATGCTAAGATATTTTTTAAGTGAAAAACAGGAAGGTAACAAGCCAAAATGTTGTTTCTAAATTATGTGTAAACATGTCTATTAGAAATAGAAAGCAGTCTAATAAGAGAGTTTATTCTCTATATGTTAAACTAACAAACAAGCAAACAAAACACACAGACTAGAATGAGGTCCCTAAGTTCACTGCATATGATATTAGAGTTTAAACATCTTGTTTAATTTGACATCAAAACACGAAAAAAATCTTTTTTACTTAATGATGCTCTCAACCTGTTAGAGGTTAAATGTTTTATGTTCACAGGAAAAAGAAGCTGTAGTTTTCAGTTTTGTAATTAAAAAACAATTTAAAGATTTTCTCTCAGACATAAAACAATGGGAATTGGTAGAGATGTTCAACATTTTTCTATTGAGGCTCTGAACATTGAGAGAAAAGGTACGTACATATGTTTAAGTTAAAGTCTTACATATGCTGGCCTACTAAGATACTTAAATTCCTTCTCAGATCATGGTGGTTTGTTATAAATATCCACAACAAAACATATATTTCTTTTTATTCTTTTATTTTGCTTTAATAAGTTTGCTAGTAAAAATAAAACACACCAATATTTTAAAACTCCTCACCTGTCATGAGCCCATAACCCGAGTGATTTTCTGTTAGCATTTCATAGTAATCCAAATAAACTTTTGAATACAGTAAAATGAATAGAAAACTCTGGTGTTATTTGATCAAGACAGGCAGAGTGGTAATTTTCCTTGGTTTTCTGTTCTCTGAAATTTATGTATCCTATTATCACCAGGTAGGCGTTTTCTTCATGTCAAACTTTGCACCATCAAGCTGTTATCACACTTATTTCAGTGGCACTAAATATGGTTGCCTCAATTAAAGATCTGAAACTCCTAGTGCATTCTTTAGGCAAGTCCAAAAATTGCAGTCAGATATATTAAAACCTTTATCTGTGGTAGGCCTGGATGTATCAGACATATCAGAGAGGAAAAAGTATTTTAAATCCAATACATAGCTTAAGATATTGTCAAAGACTGATCCATTATATTTTTGTCCTTGTAGCAAGAGATGAGGCCCTGCATATAACCATAAGTAAGATAAGTTATTCCTCAATGTGTGAACATTTTTATATACTGGTTAGCATTGTTAACTCATTGGCTATAAGAACATGGTGTGAACTATAGTTTTTTTTTTTTCTTTTCCAATTATTACACAGGTAGCACTTATACACTGCTTACCATGAACCAGGTCTAAAACCTAAGTATATATTTTAATCTTGACAACAAACCTTTGTGATGGGTACCATTATTATCCACACTTTACAGATGAAGAAGTTTAGATACATGGGCTAAATAACTTGCCTATGGAGACACAACTAGAAAGTAGTAAAACTGTAATTTGAACCCAGGAAGTCTGGCTCCAGGATCTCTGCTTATAACTACCATTTACTGATGTCTGGGATGTTTACTATTGTTTGTATTTCATTATTATATTATAATAACAATTAGTATTAGATTTTCCATATAAAGTCTACATAACCAAATTAAAACTTTGAAAGACTGGTGGAGGTGGTGAGGGACCATCCATTTGAGGGACTGTCACCTCATAATCTACTGGAAGCTTTCCAAAATTTTCTCCCCCATGTTCTGATATTCTGGTTTCCCCTACCTCCAACCCCTTGAGAGTCACTGAAGCAAAGAGCTGCATTTCTGATGGCTTTTTAGAACATGTCTCTAGGGTATAATGAAGTATGTTTTTTTTTTTTCACACTTGCTATTTCCCTCTGAGAAGAATGCTCTCCACAAGCTGTATCCTTTCCTCCCCTGTCACTATCCTCCTCTATGTGGATGGTTTCTTATTAGCACTAAAGGACAAGATTTAGGGTTCCTCTTCCAGAAAACTTTCTCTCATCAATTATCTAATTTAATCCTCACCACCATCAGTTCCTTCTAAATAAGAAAGAAAAAATTAGCAGCTCTACAATCAGAAGCTGGCCTCAATCTCAGAGCTAGGCTGAGACACACTATACCAGCCTTGACAAGGTTACCCTGAGACCATGATAAAATGAGACAGAGGAAGACGCCTGAATACTTTGCCTAAGCACAGACAAAGGCAAGGTCACATGCCAAAATACTAAACATGCACTCCTCTCTTGGCTAGAATGAGTAATGGCTATTTCTTTACCAATTATATCCTTACCCTTGTTCTAGTCTCTCCTCTGTAAATATAAGATTCATTAAGATATTGTGGTGTAAGTCCTAAAATTAAAGCCCAATATTATGAGCTGCTTTAATATCTGGGGGAAACTGGGAAGGCCTCAAACAGCCTTCCCACAGGCTCTCCCTCCCACTCAGCTCCCATATATATATGGTCCTCTAGCCAAATATCCCTCTTTATCAAATGGCTCCTATATAGTTCTTCTTTATCCCCAGGTAGCAGGTTTCCCTTTCCTGCCAGTCTGTGGAATGATTGCCTTATGCTCTTGGTATTACACATCTTGTCTCCTAGAGTCCCCTGGTTGTTTGCTAGGTTCCCAAGTACAACCTCCAGGTAGTCCTGTGTGGTGTGTGGTGTCTTCTTCCCCCCTGGGTTGTGAGTACATGTAATTGATAAATATCTATCAATCTCATATGGCTAACAAAAGGTGCTGTGTGTTTGGCATCACATGACCCTAGGGAAAGAATCCCTACCTCATCAACAGGGTGAAGCACTGTTGGGTAGGATGTAAATTGGTGCAGCTACTATGGAAAACAGTAGAAGGTTCCTCAAAAATTAAAAAAAAAAAAAAAGAAAGAACATATGATCCAGTAATTCCACTGCTGGGTATTTCCAAAGAAAATGAAAACAAGATATTGAAGATATATCTACATTCCCATGTTCTTGCTGCATTATTAAGAATAGTCAAGATAGGAAAGTAACCTAAGTGTCCATCGATAGGCAAATGGATAAAGAAGATGTATATATGCAACATGTATATAGAATGGAGTATTACTCAGGCAATAAGAAGAATAGACAAATGGATAAAGAAGATGTATATATGCAACATGTATATAGAATGGAGTATTACTCAGGCAATAAGAAGAATGAGACTTTACCACTTGCAATAACATGGTTGGACCTAGGGGGTATTATGCTAAGTGAAAAAAGTCACACAGTCAAACACCATATTATTTCATTTATGTGTGGGATCTAAAACAAAATGAACAAATAAAGAAAAAAGCAGAAATAGATCTATAAATACAGAGAACAGACTGGTGATTACCAAAGAGGAGAGGGTAGGGGGTTAGCAAAAAGGGCAAAGGGAAGTGGGAAGTTCAGGCTTCCAGTTATGGAGCGAATAAGTCACAAGGACAGAAGGTGCAGCACAGGGAATATAGTCAGTGGTATCATAATAGTGTTTATGGTGGCCGGTGGAGGCTACACTTGTGATGAATATAGCATAACACATAGAATTGTTGAATCACTATGTTGTCCACTAGAAACTAATGTAATATTGTGTGTCAACTATATGTGTGTCAATAAAAATAAATAGAATAAAAAATACTAATAGGAAAACACCAAACACATACACAATTACAGAATTGCTGCTGCTTTCTGACAGCATCTAATCTAATCTGCTTCCTTTGCCTAAATCACCCAATCAAAGCCCAGAGCCTTCAGTAGTTTTCATTTAAATTTCCATTACTGACACATACCACAGTTCCACATGTTGTGTGTTTTCTCTTGCTAAAATGAGCAATAAACCCAACTTTTAAAACTACAGTATGTCCCTGGGATCTTTTGGCTTGAGAGTATTAGCATAATATATAGTATAGCATTTCTGACTATTTGAAATTTCTGTGAAATTCATGTTTAACTATTTTACACATTTGTTAGGTATTGTTCTATTTAAAAATCTCCCCTTGGCCATATCAACTATAATGTAAGTCATGAAGGCATGGAATTTAACATCTCTATTTTCTGTTATATCCGTAGTGCCTAGTATATAATAAACAATCTTTAATATTTATTGAATTAATGAAATGAATTAATCAAGAGAAAAAAGCCTCAAGACACAAAGTTGGGATATCTTAGAGGACAGGGATTTTCCAATATGATAACATTTTTAAAAATTGCATAGTATCCTTTGTTTTCTTCTCATTGCATACAGTTAAGAGAGGCCTCAGTATCTTCTGCATTCAGTTTTGGTTTTGTTTTTTAACCTAACCATGCACAATCCACTTTCCTTCCTGCATGTGAAAGTAACAGGAAGAATATTTTTAAGTGTCATATAAAGAAAGTGTTAAAAAAGAAGAGGCATAAAGGAAAAAAATATAACCAATTTTTAATTTAGTTATAGAGGGATATATTAGTCTCTTGAGGTCTTAAGATAAATTCCAATATTATTAATGTTATCAGAAGGGTCACCTACCCAATTGTATTCAAGGACTTATGACTATTCTGTTGAATTTCTCCACAATACATAGCACATCTACATACGAAAGAGAATAACATTTTTAAAGAAAAGTTATAATTTCACACCAGTTGAAATGAGACTTGATATTGAATGCTTCTGATTCACTGTCACAGAAAGATTCAACATGATGCAAGGTTTCTCATGTTTAACCAGACTTGTCAATTGGAAGAGTTAAGACATGAGAGAGGACAGGCTTTTAGAAAATGGGTCCTCTGTTTCTACCTTCACCACTCATTTGTTTTGTGGTATTAGGAGAACTCACATTACTTTTTTTCTGCTTTAGTATCATTGGCCCAAGAGGTGGGGTCGGGTGGGGGTTAAATACTTACCACCTAGCTACTTTTTGAGAGATAAAGATTAATGTGTAAATACTTGCCAAGCTTTTTGGGTCCTACAAAGTTTCCATGTAACTATTAAGTCTTTTAAAATTATCCTTATACCACAAAAGACATGCTAAATATGTTAAATATGTTATTCTAAGTATCCTTCACAGCTAGGCTTTTAAAATCTAGGTCAGGAAACAGTTTCTGTAAGACCTGTGAAGGAGTTTTTTTAACTTCCTCATCAAACAATGGGTAAGGACTTTTTCAGTGAATGAATTAAGTAACACATTATCCCATATTGTCCATTTTCCCCCACACCACATTCCAAATATTAGACAGCCTCTTTTTTTCATTCTGGACAAATTTTTTTTTATGTCATAATTCTTTCCAATTTTTGTGATTTGAATGTGGTAAAAGGACACAAGGTAGTAATTCAGAAGCATTAAGACATGGCAGTTAAGTCTGATAGCATTGTGAATATAATGATTCCAGCAGCCTGGAAAGTTGACCCATGACTTCAGTGGACTTATCTCCCTCCCTCCTTTCCTCCAACTTTTGGATAGCTACATTATATTTTAATGCTTGGTGCACTACAGTGTTTCTTTACACTAACTTCCTAGCTGACACGTCCTTTTGTTCATAATCAGCCTCCAATTTCACATCCCAGTCAGTTGTCAGGAGTGGCCAAACTCTATGGCATGCCTGTAGCAATGCTTCTAAATGCACTTTTCAAGACAGCATTTGATGTTTATGCATGCATACAGCAAATACATCTATTGCTGTCAAAGCTCTGTATTTGATAAAAATTTGTCTTTGTTTATATACTTGAGGCAAAAGGGGCCGTTGCTTTTCAATAAAATTCTGCCTTTACTGTCAGGACACATGGTAGTGAGTTAAGAGGCAGGCAACAACCTGACAAGAAAATATTATGTGATTGATTCATTAATAATAATTTGAAGTTGTTTGTTCTATAAACATACCTTCAAAAGGCTCAGTTGACTGCTCCTTCATTTATGCTTCTTCATACCCTGGACCAACAATTATTCTAGTGCCAGTACCTCTTGGTTTCAACTATTAACTCAGGTTTTTCCTTACTAACTTTAAACATCCTAAAGGCAGAGACTATAATCTCATTGACCTTTCTATCTCAGTACTTAGCAAGACTCCTGGCATCAAATAGGCACTCAGTCACTTGCTGAATAAATGAATTTGCCATATGCTTGAAGTTTCTGTGTGCACCACCAAGGAAGGGTTGAGGATTTAACTGCATGATTCAGGCACAGGATTATTTTCTTTTATTAGTTGAATTAAATTAATTAACTTTTCTTTTTAATTCAAGTATAGCTGACACACAATGCGTCATCATGACACACAATGTGACATCATTCTCAGGTGTACAACAGTGATTTGACAAGTCTATATGTTATGCTATGCTCACCACAAGTGTGGCTACTGCCATCTGTCACCACACAGTGCTATTACAATACCATTCATTGACTATACACTCTATTTGGTGCCTTTTATCCTTGTAACTTACTGATCCTGTAACTGGAAGCCTGTACCTCCCACTTTTTATTCTTTTCTGGTAAAACATGCTCCCAAATGCACCCTTGTCCTCAAGGAGATTAAAAATTGTCTCTATTTCTGACATCACAAGTCCAGTAAATTACTTACGTATTCAATACTCTTATTCATAACATTTTGACTTTTCAAATTCACTGACCCCTTTACCTCAGAACACCTTTTCAATTTAGAGTATTAGCCTCTACCAGAGGGTGTCTCACACTACTTCCTACTTGCCTGAAGGGATACTGAAAGAGCTCCTCTTTAGACTAAGTATTTGCATTTCAAAATTCTGCATGATGACCTATCAAAATTGATTCTCCATATTTTCATTGCAAGAATGATGTTAGAAATAAAATCTAATTATAAAATCTCTGTGACCCAGAGAAAGTTACTCGATATCTTCAAGTCTCGGTTTCCTTATAAAACCTTATAAAACCCTGCTTTGCAGAGTTATGGGAAGTAAAAATTCCTCCTACTTCCTCTAGCAACTCCTATTATTGTTATCAAATACTTCCACTTGCCCTTCAGCCACCTGCCTCCTCTCTGCAAACGAAACTCAGGACCAACTCAACCACTTGCCAGTCCCTCTTCCCACAATCAGGCTGCTGAGCACTCTGGATTGTATAAGTGTTACTAGAAACAAATGGTTCTTTACTTAGCTATATCTCCTTTTCAGTACACATACTATCTGTCACAGGGTAATATCCTTCACCACGACTACTGCCTCTTGGCTGTGAAGTTCCAAATCTAAACCTCTAGCTCAGACTCTCTCTTGAACTTCAGACTTGTATAAACCAGGGGCCATCTTATTATGTCCTATATTAGATTGCTTAGGCTGCTATAAACAAGTACCATACCCAGAGTGGCTTAAACAACAGCAATTTTTTTTGTCTCATAGTTCTGAAAACTGGGAAGTCCAAGATCATGGTGCCAGCTGATTCAGTTTCTGATTGGAGCTCTTTTCCTGGCTTGCAGACAGCCATCTTTGTTTTGTGTCTTCACTTGGCCATTCTTTAATAAGGCCAAACAGAGAGCTATCTCTCTCTTCTCTTCCTCTAAAGCGACCATTCCTATCAAATTAGGACTCCACTCTGAGGACCTCATTTATCTTTTTTTTTTTAATTTTTAATGTTTTTATTTATTTCTGAGAGAGAGAGACAGCGTGAGCAGGAGAGAGTCAGTGAGAGAGGGAGACACAGAATCTAAAGCAGACTCCAGGCTCTGAGCTGGCTGTCAGCACAGAGCCTGACATGGGGCTTGAACCTATGAACCATGAGATCATGACCTGAGCCTGAGTTGGACGATTAATCGGCTGAGCCACCCAGGTGCCCCTCATTTATCTTTAATTAAAACTAGAAGACCTATTTTCATATACAGACACATTAGGGGTTAGGGCTTCAACATATGAATTTTGGGGGCATACAATTCAATCAACAGCATTGTTTAAAACCCATTTTCCTATCTTGATCTCATATTTAGTTTAGTAGCCATAGTCAGTTGAATAATGGCTCCCCAAAGATATCTAATTTCTAATCCACAGAATTGTGAACATATTACCCTATTCAGAAAAGGGGACTCTGAAGATGTGTTAAAGATCCCGAGATGTGATTATTCTGAGTGATCCAGGTGGGGCCAAGGTAATCACAAGGGGTCTTTAGAAGAGGGAAACAAGAGGGACAGTCAGGGAAGATGGGATGAAGGAAACAGAGGAAAGAGTGTCAGAGAGATATTTGAAGATGCTGTGCTGTTGGCTTTGAAGACGGAGAAGGGGATACAAGCAAAGGAATACAGGTGACCTTTATAAGCTGGAAGTCAAGGAAACAAGTTAAGTTCCCAGAATGAGTTAGTACTGACAATACCTGATTTTAACCCAGTGATACTGACTTTGGATTTCTGACTGGAAAAAAATAATTTGTGTGTTTTTTTAAACCCCTATTTGTGATAATATATGGATGGCTCTTAGCACAAGCTTGGCACAGAGTGAGTTCTTATATACAGCTTCCATTTTAGGCTGGATAATATCCTTTTAAGTAAGATTTATTACTCTCCAGTGTACCCTTTTACACTCTTCTATCAATGTCACTTCTCTCAAACTCTCACAGGGATTTTGTCTTCATTTTAATCTCCAGTGTCTATCATAGGGAACTACCATTCACCGAATACATGTGTGATTCAACAGACATCCTTACAATAGAAACTTTCATCAGTATTTAACTCTCTATGTGAAAATTGAGAGTCTTATTTGAGAGAGGAGCCATGAGAGAATATTATTTACCTCAGTTTGTGTGAATTCCTGCACTAGCACAAATAAGACATTTTGGAATTCAGTCAGGCAATAAAAATGATCAGTATTCACAGTGGAAGGTTTGTGTTTAGACAAGCATGACTAAGAGAAGCTAGTGGATTGTCAACTGTAGTGGTCAAAATGTTTTCAGAAATGAGGAAAAAAGCATTTCCAAATATTCATAGACAATTATTTTGACTAAAACAGCCAGTAAGTGTCCTGAATTATTATTGAAAATAGCATTATACAAGTTTTTAATAGCAATAAGCGCATATCTTCAATATACTAAATATTTATAAATAAAATTATAATATTAGATCATTTTATCATAAAGAAAATATGCATAGATAATAACTAACATCTCAGTAAATTAAACCATGATTCAGAACTCTAGACACTTTACCGTGATTTTATTTACTCTCAAGGGATAATAAGAGGCAGATATTCTAATAAAACAATAAAAGAAAGTTTGTTTCATGTTAAATTACTATTTTCACTAATGTAAACCCAATTAGAGGTGCATTTTAGTCAATCACTTTTGTCTTTCAGAACACATTCATCAAACTGGATTTTTTAAAAAAGTTTATGCTTCATTATTTTTTCTTATTCAAAAGATAGAGTTTATTGAGTCCTAGACTGTAATATGTACCATTATTATATGTACAACCTAGGAAGGAAATATTGCTGCTAATTAAGCTATGGATGCTATCAGTTATAAGAAGCAAAAAAATTCAATGTTATTAAAGTGAGAAAATTGGGGCACCTGGGTGGCTCAGTTGGTTAAGCGTCTGACTTTGGCTCAGGTCATGATCTCATGGTTCATGGGTTCAAGCCCTGCATTGGGCTCTGTGCTGACAGCTAGCTCAGAACCTGGAGCATGTTTCAGATTCTGTGTACCCCCTTCTCTCTGACCCTCCCCTGCTCATGCTGTCTCTCTCTCAGAAATAAAAATAAAAATAAAATAAAATAAAACAAGAAAATTTACTTGATTAAAAACATGAAAGAAGAGAAAAACCCAGAGGCCTAATACCTGGAATGCAATCTGATTTTGGTGCATATCTTCCTAACCTATTTCCTAAGAATAAAGTTAAAATTTTTCTTTTCAAAAAGTTGAAGCCATAATATATAGAATTTTTCTGTATATACTTAAGACTCTTATATTTGCTTATTATTCCAGTACAGGTGATACTTGAATAATGTAGGGCTTAGGGTTGCTGACCTCAAGCAGTCAAAATCCGCATATTAATTCTGAGTCCTCACAACTTAACTACTGTTGACTGAAAGCCTTACCAACAACATAAATTGTTGATTAGCACATATTTTGTATGTTGTATGTATTATATATTGTACATTTACAATGAAGCATGCTAAAGAATATAAAATGTTAAGAAAATATGTCAAACTGAGTACTGTACTGGGTACTGTACTATTAAAAAATGCTTTTAAGAAGACTTGTACAGTTCAAACTTGTGCTGTCCAAGTCTCAACTATATATGTAGTTTCCATACTATTATTACATATAACTTATTTTAACAAATCCCTTTTTAAAGAGCTTATATTCATCACAGAATTTGTTAATTGTATTGCTCACATCCTCTAGCCTTATTGATTTTTTTTTCCTTGTTGATCTAACAATACTTAAAGTAAGTGTATTAAAAACTCCTACCTTTTTGGCAGATATTTTTCTCAATTTATGATTGTATTACTACTGTAAAATTTTGCTTTCTTTGTTTGGAATATGCTTTCATACATCTCATTCTTGACAGATATAAAAAGTTAAAATCCAGAATGGTTATCTCTATTACTGAGTGCCACCTTAGAAATTATGAAAATGTTGCTTGTAAAGTATTAGGGAGGTAAAAATTCAGCTTTAGCCACTTTAAAACTAGGAAAAGCCACTATTTTTAAATACACTTTTACTCATTGCTTCCTATTAGGTGAAAATAGTAATAATTAAGTAGGTATTAGGTATAACTTTAAGTAGTTTACATAAAATAACATGTCACTAAGCTAATTATGAAATTAAGGAAAAAATTAAAAATATTAGGGCCTTCAAACTTGCTTCAATAAGCCACTGATAATAATAGAATTAGTTAATTCTGAAATGTCCAGAAGACATCCATACATTCTGGAATCCTAGTGAGAGACAAACACGCTCTTCTCCATGACGTCCACAGGCCCACTCTCATTGCTGGGGTAGTTAATTTTCTCATCCAGTATGATAACCCTTTGTCCTCAAGAATAGAAACAGTACGTGGACTGTAGACCTTGAAAGTTCTTACCAATCTGGACTTCTTGGAACATGTTTCTTAAGCAGATCCTTAGATTTTTTTAAAAAAATGTTTTGAGATACAGAGAGACAGAGTATGAGTAGGGGAAAGGCAGAGAGAGAGAGAGAGAGGCAGACACAGTATCCGAAGGAGGCTCCAGGCTCTTAGTTTTCAGTACAGAGCTAGATGTGGGGCTGGACTTCTACAACAGCGAGATCATGACCTACACAAAATTGGATGCTTAACCAACTGAGGCACCCAGGCACCCCAGAACCTTAGATTTTTTTAATCCATTTAAGATGAACACTTTTGGTATGGTACCTACAAGTCCAAATTCCAGACGATTTCATTTTCAATGTCTCCAAATTAGTTATGAATATCAATAACCACCCAAGATTAGATGACACCTGTCATGTCTGAGAAGGAATATAATTTGTTCAACTCTACTAATTAAACTCTGAAAGAGCATCTGCTAATGCAACAGAAACAAAATCTAGTCTTATTTATTAGATGAAAAGCTCAAGAAATGGCTGACAACTGCAATATTATCATGTTTCAAGTATTTCCTAAGTTTAATCACATAGTATTGGAAGAATTTTTTTAAGCATTAAGTTTAGGCTAATGGAAGACAGAAGTAAAGAGAAATACATTTGTAGTACTGTGAATGAATATTCTATAATTCTTTGAAGTGGAGATTAATAAACAGTAGAATTTTCAGAAACTTTTAAAAAGTGTTTTGTGAAGGCATATAAGACTGCAAGCAGAACAAAGAAATATGCCAAATATGTTTGTTGTTGTTTATTTTTTGTTGCTCCATTTTTAAATAATGGAAGGTCAAATGATTACTCTGGATTTCATTGCACAGAAAATCATGAATGTGGCAGTGTTAATGTTTATGTTAATGGAAAAAATGAAAGCTATATGTCACTTATCATGGATGCTATGTTTCTTTCTGATTAGAAAAGAACAACGATCAGAAAACAAAAGAATTAAAGAGTAAAATATATTGCATTTAGTCTGACTACATAAAGAAATTTTTATTTGAGATATCATAAAACTTGTATTTCCATACAGTAGCTGCTATCTTGAAATAAACCAGATCAGCCTATTTCTCAATCCGTCACTTACTTTTTATTAATCATAAGGAAGTACAGCACGTTCTTCAAATAACATTATTTTGGATGATATAAATTATTGATTGATGTTTAATGTTAAAAGTTTAAATTTGTTTGGGAAGATACATAGGAAGTAATTCTGGTAGTCTCATTTCATGTAGTGAAAAATGACATGAAAAGGGTTTAAGAGTTAAAAACAAGGGAGAAAGTCAGAAATCAATATATTAGAAATCAATATATTTATTTTTGAGGTATTTCCAGTACTTATCTTATTTTGTAGACCATTTAAAATATAGTAGGCTTGGCTTCTGGTTAAAGATAGTAGTGTATTATACGCTTAACTCCTTTCCCTCTATGAGGCTTCTCTAATAACAGAAAAGGAAAATATTAGGCATAAACCCTTGGGGACAAAGGACAAAACATGGGACTCCAGTGGGTAAGAGTTGTAGCAAATATTTAAAAACAGAGAATTGAGGAGTAGGAGTATTAATGGGTATAGTAGTTCATAGAAAGAGAGAAGGAAGCAAGAATTTGCTTTGTTGAGAGAGAAAATTTCATGGTAGAAACACAGATGGACTTCTGGCTTAGATGTACTTATTATAGCAAAGGGCAAGAGTGAGAAGTAAGGACCCCAAAAAAGCAAGGGTATAGCTTTAAAATTTTATAAGGAAGAGTTATTCACTAACTCCTACATAATATCAAAAGATTTTAGAAAAAGATAATGAGAACAAACTGAATGCTGAGAACAAACTGAGGGCATATGGGGTAGAGGGAGGGGAAGGGGGTGATGGGCATGGAGGAGGGCACTTGTGGGGATGAGCACTGGGTGTTATATGGAAACCAACTTGACAATAAACTATTTAAAAAAATAAATAAATAAAAAGGTTTTTAAAAAAAGAGAAAAAAGATAATACAAGTAAAATACAAACCACATACTGGGTTTGAGTATCTCCAATAAAACAATCCTCTAACCACCCAAAATGCCACCTACTGTAGACACATTTACATTCTCCCATAGAAACACCATTCAGTGCCTATTTGTGAATATGAATGGAGAGCCAAGGATTACTTGACATATGAGAAGAGTATACAGTATGAAGGAGAGGCAAAAAATAAAAAAAAAACAGAAACAATAAAACTAAAAGAAACAATGATGATGTGCTATAATATATTTCATCTATCAAGAAAGATCTTGACATGAAAAGAAATTTAAAAAAAATAGAGAAATACCTGGAAATTCAATCATAAAAAATACCCAACAGAAATCTTGGAAGATAGAATTATGTAGATATAGTTGAAGATGTTTGCTAGAAACTGGAACAAATTTACCTACAAAGGACAAAGCAAACACCAAATATATGAATGTAATGTTTAAGATAGTAAAATCTCAATCCAGGGGTTCCACAAATGACTAATAGACTAATAGAGCTCAGGTGAGAAAAACGGCATGAAGCATAGTAGGAGATACAGGCCTCCAGCTATGGAATGAATTAGCATTGAGATAAAAGGTAAAGCATAGGGAATATAGTTAATGGTATTGTAATAGTGTTGTATACTGACAGATGGTAGCTACTTGTGATGAATATATAGAGTTGTTGAATCACTATGTTTATGCTTGAAATTAATGTAACATCATGTGTCACCTATAATAATAAAAAAAATTGATGGAAATCTTTCTAAATGGAATTCATATTTTCCTGCCGTCTCAAAGGAGAGATGGAACATGATTTATCGTAGGGAAAAAAAAAAAGGAAAGAAAGAATACTAAAGATTTTCAAAGAGCTAGCCTCCTGGACTGAAAGAGCCTGTATGTGTATGGACATTAATATATAATTCCAAGGTAGACGCCTCCAGGCATGGAACTGGTCAGCAGCTGTGTTGTCAGCTAAAAGACAGTAAACAGTGCATTTAAAATTCAGAGGGAAAATAATTTTTAACTTACAGTTCTGTCCAGACTAATTATTCACTCTGTTTAATTGAAAAGACATTTTCAGATATAAAAGAATCTAGAAAATGTAATTCCTCTGCAAACTTTCTACTGTTAATTAGGAAGCCAATGGCAAATTGAAGACAGTAAATCAAGAGGAAATTTGGATTCAGGAAATAATGGATTCAACTTAGTTAACTGACCAGAAGGAAGAATGAGACCCATGCATCAGTCCAAATGGAAGCAGGAGAGTAGGGTTTACAGGAATGTAGTTACTTATGTGGCAGAATCTGGACATACTGAATGATGGCAAGTCGACAGCAATCTAGAGCAGGGGTTGGCAAACTTTTTTTTTTTTTTTTTTTGCCGAAGGCCAGATAATAAATATTTTAGGCTTGTGGATAATTCTGACTCTGTTGCAACTACTTAATTCTGCAGTTGCAGCACAAAGCCGGTGTAGACAATAAGTAAACAAACGGGTGTGGCTGTGTCCCAGGAAAACAGCCAAGCTGGCCTGTGGCTCATAGTTTGCTGAGCCCCACTCTAGGGAAGCTCACCTATGGATTTCCAGCAACATTACCAACAAACCAACTTTGAGAAAGTGTCATCATTTAAAAGGACCTAAAAGGACCTACACAGTTCAGCAGTCAAGTTAAGAAAGGCCAAACCTTAGGGGCGCCTGGGTAGATCAGTTGGTTGAGCATCCAACTTTGACTCAGGTCACGATCTCATAGTTTGTGAGTTCAGTACCGTTGGGCTCTGTGCTGACAGCTCAGAGCTTGGAGCCTGCTTTGGATTTGGTTTCCTTTTCTCTCTGCCCTCCCCCACTCATGCTGGGTCTCTGTCTCTCAAAAATAAATAAATATTAAAAGAAAAAGAAGACAGAAAGGCTAAACCTTTTTCTCTTCCCAGCGTAGCAAAAAATAACATCTGACAACCAGGAGCTTCCACATCAGAAATCTTAGCAGAAAGGGCCAAAATATTTACATTAGTATAGTACTTTGAAAATTAGCTGTTTTATATTTGCACCTTGACTATAGGCAAAAAACAATAATTATATAAATTAAGTACCTATATATGTTAAAACAATATATAAAGACTTAAAGATAATATTTAAAGTTGAAAAGGTAACATCAGTGACAAAGGTAACAACCGAACTGAGAGGGAGAGGTAGGTGTTATAAGGAAGCTAAATCTTTATCTGTGGTAATAAGAACTCAATAGGCATCATCTAATGTTAAAATAAATGTGGATATAAGCATCAGGATTAACAACAACAACAATCCAATATTGTCATGGTGTATACAATGTGAAGCTAGAGTAGAGTGAAGGGAAGAGGCGGTGTGCTGGTGCTTTCATTACAAGCCCTTCTATTTTCTTTAATTTTTATACAGTTTTTTTTAATGTTTTTTATTTATTTCTAGGAGAGAGAGAGAGAGAGAGAGAGAGAGAGAAACAGCATGAGCAGGCAGGGTCAGAGAAAGGGGGAGTCACAGACTCTGAAACAGGTTCCAGGCTCCGAGCTGGCAGTCAGCACAGAGCCTGACGCGGGGCTCGAACCCACGAACCCCGAGATCATGACCTAAGCAAAAGTCGGACACTTAACCGACTAAGCCACCCAGGCGCCCCTATTTTCTTTAATTTTTTAGATATGTGAGAGTCACTTGGTTTTAAAAATTAAAATTGGTGACTACTGCTTTTGTGGAGAGTGCTGTTAAGCTTCATGGAATAAAGTAAAAGGTGTCACTGTTCCCCCATACTATGGAAATTTGTTCCACCAATCAGCAAGTGAATCGTAATAGAACAATACATCAAATGTAAAGACAATAAAGGACATTTACTCTTTTTCATATTTAATATTTAAAAACTAAAAGTAAACTCTCTTCCCTCGCCTCTTCATTTTTCTATCCTTAGCCAGGTATTAGCTTCTGTGATAACTGGGCCCACGACCCAACAGGGGGCTGAGGAACACCTTCTGAACTTCGGTTACAACTTTGTCAAGTAAGACATTCTGGCTACTCTTGTGAAGAACTCACTTTTCATTTTTCTTTCACTGATCTGGTCATGAGTATTTAGAAAATGGGCATTGTATTTTGAAGATTTGCATCCCATGGGGAAGAGTTCTACACTGCAATTAATCTTTTTATAACATCCCAGTTATTTTGTATCTTCATAGGAAGTATAGATAATGGGGTAAAGAAATGTTATTTACTATAGCAATAGTAAATATCTTTTTTTTGTAGAAGTCATTGTCATTACATCTAAACACAATGTACATACTTACAACTGAAAACTCTAAAATAGAGGATTCTGATCATATTCACAAACAAAAGGCAAACAAAAGAGAATCAAAAGAGCCCAGAATGTCATTCTTGGCTTGAAAATTACTAGATTCTTCTACATATATTTCAACATGTCAAATCTTCTAAATATCCCTGTGTTCTTTATCTTAGTCATTCTGGTCAGACTTGTTCTGTGTGCCTGGCTCTCATGAATCCCTGCATCCTTAACTGGTTTCTCTGCTGCCCATTACTCCTTGTTGAAATTCTTCCTCCACAAGACATCTGAGTGATCATTTTAATTGTAAATCTGATTGTATAATTTTAAAATTCTCGTTGTCCGGCTAGCTCAGTTGGTAGAGCATGAGACTCTTAAAATTCTCTACTTGCTTTCCAGTCTATGAAGGATGAAGTCATCTCTTAGGTCAGCCTTCCTTGATCCCTCAATTTAGCTTCTATGCCTTTACTCTGAAAGGCTGATACATCCTTATCATATCTCCACCACAATACTTAAACCTGGGAATGCACAAGGTGAATTATTATCTCATCCCTCCATTCCAATTATACTAGGCTACACCTTTTTTGAAGATAAAAGTCATTTAATGGATGAATATATACTTTCATCATTTTTGTTCATTATAAATTCTCTACCCATTCATTAAGGCAATGTAGCACCTACAACATGTCAAATATTGTTTAAAGGGCTAAAAGGTATAGCAGTGAATAAGAGAGACAGAGGAAGACAGATGATAAGAAAAAACAAAACAAATAATATGACACTTGGTGATAATTGCTATAGAGAAAAAGCAGAGTGATAGGGAAAGAGTGTGGGAAGAAGGTTGCTACCTTATAACCATCCGTACAGGCCTTTCTGAGAAAGTAATATTGTCCCAGAAGTTGGAGGAACTGAGGAAAGAGCCATGGTGTGACTGGAGCTTGGGCTTTCCAGTCAGATGGAGTTTCAAGTACAAAGGTCTTGAGATAGGAGTGCATGAGCTGCATTTGAAGATGAGTAAGGAATTCACTATTTCCAAAGAGCAGTGAGTGAGGGAGAGGTTGTGGGAGATGAAGTTGAAGAGGTAGCTAGTAGGTGAACAGACTTCTACTCTGAATGCATCAAGAAATGGTTGGAGAGTTGTGAACAGAAAGTGATACAATGTGATTTAATTTGAAGGTATGTATGCATTCTGTGCTATGTGTGCTAAACAGAACACAGAGAGGCACGAGTGGGAGAAAGGAGACCAAGAGAGATGTTGGCGGGTTGGGGAAAGGTTGTAGCTGTGAAATGGTAAAAATGATTAGCTCTGGGATATATGCCGAAGGCAGAGCTGATAGCATTAGCTTAAGGGCTGATACAGCATATAAAAACATGAATCATTCTTCAAATAAAGGAAATTTGTGATGTTATGCAAAGAATACCTCATGATAATAGTAATATCCACATTAATATTGCTCCTGGTATGGAAGTGGTTTTCAGTGGATGAAAGCACTTAGAATTAGATAGTGGTGGTAGACACAATTGACACTATTGCTACAAATAATTGAAACAGGTGGTAACTGTTATGAAACACAGTCCTCATATCATGGAATTAAGAAGTGACTATTGATAAAAAGATTGACAGATTGCTGGAGTGAAAGCAAGGAGCACAGCCAAGTTCACCTAAGAGAGGTGGAGATTGTGTTAATGAATGGTGGTTTAAGGAATAGCAATTTCACAAGTGATAGAAGATGCAATCCATATGGGAAAAGTATAGATTTACAAATATAAAAGATTATTTGTAATAAGGTTATGGTTGATAAGAGCATGGTCTCTGAAAGACTACTTTGGAGTTGAACTTGGCATTATTAACTAGCTGGTTCACCATGACCAAGTAATTTAATTTCCCTAAGGTCTTGGTCTCCTTGTCTTTAAAATGGACATATGTGACTCTTGTGGTTCTTAGCATTGTGAGCACTCAGAGATGATAATACATATAAAGCTTGCTTCAAATCATGTAAACATTTAGTAACTATTGCCTACTGTTAATATTGAAGACAGACTCTCTTTCCTGATAGGAGGAAACAAAGGAGAGAACCATAGGAAAGATTCTGGCAGGAAGAGAATACCAAAGGTTTCCCTTTAAAGAAAGATCTACATTAGACAACATGAAAGCCCATGTGCTTCAAATTATAAACAATCCTTATATATATTATATACTTTCTCATCCTGTGATTTCATTTACTCCACCATGAAAGCAATAAATAAGAAGATATAAAAGATCATAATAAATATTTGCCTTGTTGTTGTTTCTTTCCATCTTTCAAGAAGTCAACAAATTGTTATTTGGACCTAGTTGTGAATAGAGACATCTGAAATATAAGGGCTGGAAACTTGGGAAAACTGGCCATTTTCTTTTCTTTTCTTTTCCTTCTTTTCTAGTGTATTTGCTTATTGAGAGACAGAGAGAGAGAGAGAGAGAGAGAGAGAGAAAACAAGTAGGTGAGAGGCAGGGAGGAGAGACAGAATCCCGAGCAGGGTCCATATCATCAGTGCAGAGCCCACTGTAGGGCTCAAACTTATGAACCATGAGATCATGACCCGGAGCTGACATCCAAAGTCAGATGCTTAACTGACGGAGCCACATAAGCACCCCTTAAAATTTTCATTTTAAGATGCCTAAAAGCCTAAGAAAAAAAAAGCCCTAGCTATAATTATAAACATTAAACTTCAAGGTGGCAGTTAAAAAAAATGTACATGGATTGGGTTGAATTCCATGATAAGAGATTCTATAAGAAGTGAGGGATAGGTGTCCATAAAATGCAGAATTACAACAATGTAAAGATATTTATCCTAACAAAGAAGAAAATTAGACAGTGTATTAAAAAATTGCCTCACACGGACCTCGGAGCTCAGTTATTATAAAGACACACAGCTAACTTGCAAGGAAGATACTGGAAAAGACAATAATTGTATAGGCTGACCTAACTGAAATGAGAAAGGACCTGGAAAGTTTAGAAAAATCCACCTATACAAACATGATAAAATTTAATAGGAATATTTATTACATGGGAATATAAAAAATTATACAAGTTTGGATAGAGACCATATATGATTTATATAGATATATCGTGTAGGTATATAAATAAAACAGAACCTTTACTTACCATCCTAAAATCACTTGGACAAGTACAGAAACAAGTCTGGCCTAAGAGCAACTCATCTGAGAAGACCATTGGGGATAATCTGGCAGTTAGCACTCCTTATGCCAACAGTGTATGGCAGCTTTTCAAAAATTAAAATGCAAACTCAGGCTGCATTAATCGAGACACAGCAGGAAAGGTGCTGGCTCTGTGGTTTCTGTATTAATCAGAAAAATATTTGGAATATTAGATTCAATTCTAAGAAGACTAAGAGAAAAACTCTAGTTCCCCAGAGCAAGGTTATCAGAATGATAAGTATCTAGAAATCATGTCAGATGAAAATGGTTGAAAAGGTGTAGACAATTCAGGGGTGCCTGGGTGGCTCAGTCAGTTAAGCATCTGATTTCAGCTCAGGTTATGATCTCATAGTTCACAAGTTTGAGCAACATGTCAAGCTCTCTGCTGACAGCTCAGCACAGATTCTATGTCTTCCTCTCTCTCTGTCCCTTCCCCATTTGTGCTCTGTCTCTCAAAAATAAATAAATGTAAAAAAAATTTTTTAAAAAGAAAATGGTGGGCAACTCAGACTGGAAAAGAAAGATTTGAGGTTTGCATTGTGTCTTCAAACATTTGAAGGGTCATGGAGTAGTGTAGGATTGGGGTTACTTTGTGTTAAGTTCAATTTTGCAGCACAAGTACCAGTGGGCAGTGTTCTAAGATTATATACAGTGTTATAAAGAAGCACCCTTTTACTTGCAAGATTCTCAGTATATTAGAACTGTTCCCCAGGGAGTGGGTTGCCTAGAGAGGCAGTGAACATTTTCATTGGCTATGTTTTAATAAAGGTTGGATGGTCAGTTAGAATCAACTTAATCTTGTTTGCGTCTCAAAATAGTCATCATGTGATATAGCAAAGGCATTTTATTTTTTATTTTGTTTTATTTTTTGAAAAAAAATTTTAATGTTTATCTTAGAGAGAGGCAGAGCACAGTGAGGTGGGGCAGAGATAGAATGGGGGACATAGAATCTGAAGGAGGCTCCAGGTTCTGAGCTGTCAGCACAGAGCCTGATGCGGGGTTCAAACCCACGAACCATGAGATCATGACCTGAGCTGAAGTCAGATACTTAACTGACTGAGCCACCCAGGCACCCCAAAGGCATTTTGTTTTCATTATTTTCCTAATAAAAGCAAAAATTCCTCTTTTCTTTAAACATTTTAAACTTTGTATGTCATTAAAACTAAAAAGCCACAAAACTAAAAAGGCCATTACAATTAACAGCCAAGAAAGAGGACTAGAGTTATATTTGTGTCAAGAAAAAGGAGAAGCATAGGTTTTGAAGAGAAATTAGATATAGTAAAGAGCCAGTGACAAACTAAAATCAAACTAAAATCTCTTGAAATTGTCCCAGATTCTTCTTTACAATCTCCACATCTCTTCTTCTACCACTTCTCTCATTTTCCTATCTACATTGCCTTTTCCTCACCTTGGCATTTCTTATCTTTCAAATGCCATCTTCCTAATTCAATCTAATTGTCGAGTCTGTGATGATCTCTAGACTCATGGGATTTCAATAGTGACTTACATGTGTGTTTTTTTCACTTACAGTAGTACTTTCTACCTTGTCCTTTCTACTTCCTTTCTGTTTTTCTCTGCTCTACCTTTCATATTATAGTTTCCTTCATGTGCTTCTTGGGTCTGAGCTCCTTTGTTATTCATTTTCGTAAACCACATAGTACCTAACCCAAGGCAGATTGCCTAGTAGTCACTAAAGAAAGGAAAATGTGAATATTTTTCATTAAGAGTGTAAAGAAAAATAGTCATAGAGAGAAAATAGCAGATAAATTCATAACCTGTTATCCATGCTAAGCTTAACAAATAATGATTCATTTTTTTCAAGTAGTTATCTATGTGATAGGTTATAAACCAGTACTATAAATTCTTTCCAACCTTATATACATGCCCTTTATAATGTGACTTTACTGTGCCTCTCACCAAGAAGGAGAGTCTATTTTTCCACCTTGTTATCTAGACTAGCACTGTGACTGCTTTGGCCAACATAAAGTGTCAGCATTATGTTGTAGGAATTCAGAGCCAAAGCCTAAAGAAGCTTTACAACTCTTTTTCTAATCTGCCTAGAACACTGCCTTGAGTCTGTCACATCTAGCCTGTTGGTGAGGGAGAGGCTATACAGAACCACATCCCCCTAGATCAATCACCTAATTGCAACATTGTCCAGTTGAGTGATCATTCATAGGTGTGACCCTGGGTGAGACCAGAAGACAAATTCCTCACTTCTAGTGGAGCCCAAACCAAAATGCTGACCCATAGAACTATGACTAAATGGAATTATTAACATTTGAACCATTTAGTTTGGGGATGGTTTGTTACATAGTAAAAGATAACTGGGACAAGCTACAAAGACAAGTCATTAGTTAAATACATAGACGGAGAACAAAAGTATCACTATGGGAACAATGAACTAATTACCTCATGCTAAATGAACTATAGTATGACATAAGCAAATCATATAATAAGACTTATGATCTTAATTCCCATCTCATTACTCACCACTGCAGAATGATATCTTGCTAGCAGACTTTCTTGCTTGCTTTAATGAAATAAGCTATCGAGTTGAAGGGGCCCACATAGCAGGAATCTGAGGGTGTTCTCCAGCTAATAGGCAGTGAGGAATTAAGGGCTTCAGTGCAACAACACTTAAGGAACTTTATCCTGACAGCAGTCTTATAAGTGAGGTTGGAGGATATCCTTGACCATCTGAGCTTCAGATGAGACCTTCAGATGAGACCACATCCCTAGCTGACACCTTAACACAACCCTGTAAGCCACCCTGTAGGAACTAAGCGGTGCCTGAATTCCTGACCTTTAGGAACTGTAAGATAATAAATGTTCTTTTTTAAGTTGAAGGGTTATTTATTATGTAGCAAGAGATAACTAATAAAATATAAGGAACAAAAATTGTTGCTGATGATGTGTGTAGTGTGGCTTAAGAAAATATATCATTTTCTTCTTTCTTCTTTTTTTATATTTATTTTTGAGACAGAGAGAGACAAAGCATGAACTGGGGAGGGACAGAAAGAGAGGGAGACACAGAATCTGAAAGAGGCTCCAGGCTCTGAGCTGTCAGCATAGAGCCCGATGCGGGGTTTGAACCTACAGACCACAAGATGATGACCTGAGCCAAAGTTGGACACTTTAACTGACTGAGCCACCCAGGCGCCCCTCATTTTATTTTTTCTATACAAGATGTACTCAGAGTTCCCCTATCTCTTGGGAGTGCTTTTTTTTTTTTAAACAGATGCGAAATTTTATTCATTTGTGCAAAAATCTTATCAATATTAACAAAATATTTATCAAAGTTTGGAAAATTACTAAGTTTTTTATAAATCATAAAAAACTCTTCAAAATTACCTGATCTGTTACACAATTTCAATAGAAAGTTACAATGTAATCTTTTCTGTAAGATTCTGTATTTCACTATGCTAATGCAAAGGCATATAATAATTTCTATGATTTTGGTCAGATTTATCAAGTAAATTACTAACATAAGGTATTGCAACTACTATAATTCACAACTGTCCTCTATAAATATGTTCTTCTTTACTTTTACTTTATATATATATTGCATTTGATTTTATATTATATTAATTGTGTTGTGCTTTAACTTACCCTCCATATTAGGATTTTTGCTGATTATCAGATGGACATAGTCATTTACAATAATTATTTAGGAATAATTCTATATTCTTCTAGTCATTCACTTATTTACTTGCTTATTTATTTACAAGTATTTCTCAAACAACTACTAGAAGAAGCAACTTGCAAGACTGGGAAATATGTATATGACATAGCAAATGTACACTGAATGACCCCCCAAATAAGATGTAGAATGTTGAAACAGAAGTAAATAAAATGAACTTAACTTGTGGGGATAAAAATTGGGTGTTAAATGGAAACCAACTTGACAATAAATTATTAAAAATAAATTAAATAAATAAATAAATAAATAAATAAACTTAAAGTTTATGAACTTGATACATAGTCTTATCTTTGATAAATCAAGTTATTAATTTCTTAGCTGTGCCAGGAATAAATTGATAAGACTAGTTTACAACGATTTTATACTAAAAGACTGAAGTAAGTTTTTTTTTTTTTTTTTTGGTTAAAGTCATTTCATCATATGACTTGTTAAGCTTAAGTAAAAATAAACACATATATTATAAATATAACCTTACAAGATACAGAGGAAATTAAGTTTAGAGTTTCTTTAATTGAAAAGAAACTCAGAGAGAGGGGCCAAGATGGAAGATTTTTTTGCATCTCTTGTCCCTGAAATGCAGCCAGATCAACACTAAACGATCTTGCACACCTAGAAAACTGATTTGAGGATTAACACAACAATCTGCACAACCTGAACCACAGAACTTGGCAGGTACGCAGCACGGAGACGTGAAATAGGGGAGAGAGAAGCCATAGAGGGCAGGGAGCTATTTTTGCTTACGGAGAGAGAATGGAGACCAGGGTGGGGGGTGGAAGTGGGGAGGAGAGTAGGGGAAAGCATCCCCCTCCCATAAAAAAATAGCAGCTGGGGAGAAAAGAAAGGGTATGCAATGGACTGAGCAAAAAAGGGAGAAAGGAGAAAGGAGAGGTTTAAATTCCATTAAAACTCTACAAACAGGGGGAGCACAGAGCCTGAAACTCCAAACCTCAATACCTGGTGGTGCTCTGGTGGGAAGGGCAAATCCCCAGGAGCAGAAAGCAAGCCCCAAGGGGTCCTTGGGCCACACAGGGAGAGGTGGTTCACCTGCTGGGGGGACATTTGGTAGAGGTGGGGCAAAGGCAAAGGTCCCAGTGGACCCTGGAGAACAACCACATTGACTGGTGCTGAAGCAAGGACATAAGCCTGGAGCCAGATGTGTGTTGTGATTTACCATAATCCCTGAAACTTTCTGCTCTACAATCACATGAACTTTTTCTGGGTTAGGCTTGAACCTGGCCACAGTCTCTGGGAATCGGCAGTAGCATGGTCCTGCAAACGTTCCCAGGGGCAGGAGGGCACCCAGCCATTGCTTGGTGAGACCCTGCCCCAGAAGGTCTGAGTGGGTCAAAGCAGCAGTCCCTCAGAAGTGAGGGGTTGGGAAACACAGCTGCATCTGAGATAAAACTCAGGAGGGAGGTGCCATCTAGCAATCTGAGGGCTTGGTCATGGACAGTGTAAAAGCAGGGGTGGACAGAAGCCATAAACAAAGTACAGGTGTGTGATTACCGGTTGGGGAGAGCAGAGTTCTGATACTGGGGACTGGGTAGCTAGGTAATGCCATTTTCAATCCTCCTGCACATGCACATACACACCTATGTGTGACACAACAATCTACCCCAGTAAGCTAAAGCAGAGGCATTTAGTGGAGAACAGAGCCATTACACTAAGCCCCACCCAACTGGGCCAACCTCTCTCTTCAGGAGCACAAGTCTCTCAGCCTGTTTAGTTTACTGACTGTAAAGTGCCACATAGTTTGACTTCTATACAATTTCAGTCATCTTTCAGTCAGTTTGCTGATCCGGCTATTCAATTTTTTAAAAAAAATTCTTTTCTTATTCTTAATACAGAAAGAGAAAAAAATATTTTTATTTTCCATTTTTATTAAAAATATTTTTATTTTTTTTCTACTATATTTTTTACTTTTTTGGTAAAATTTTTAAATTCTATTTACTTCCATCATTTAATTTTATTCTATTTTAGTGTATTTATTTTTTTCAAATTTTCAAACGTTTTCCTTTTTTTACTTTTCTTATCTTTCCCCTTTTTCTTTAACCTATCAAGCTCCTTTCAACAACCAGACCAAAACACATCTAGGATCTAGCATCATTTATTTGATTTTTTGGTGTGTGTTGTTTTTAATTTTTTAATTTTAATTTTTTTACCTTATTAATTCCTTTTCTTCCTTCAAAATGATGAAATGAAGGAATTCACCTCAAAAAAAGAACAAGAAGAAATGACAAACAGGGACTTAATCAACACAGATACAAGCAAGATGTCTGAACAAGTATTTAGAATCATGATAATAAGAATACTAGATGGGGTTGAAAAGAGATTAGAATCCCTTTCTGTGGAGATAAAAGAAGTAAAAGCTAGTCAGGGAGAAATAAAAATTGCTAAAACTGAGCTGCAGTCTCAAATAGATGCCACAGTTCAGGATGGATGAAGCAGAGCAGTGAATCCATGATACAGAGGACATATGGGGAATAAGGAAGCATAAAAAAAAAAAAACTAAGGCAAAAGGGCACGAGTTATGAATTAGAGAAATCAATGACTTATTAAAAAGGAACAACATCAGAATCACAGGAATCCCAAAAGATAAAGAACGAGAAAAAGGGTTAGAAGGATTATGTAAGCAAATCATAGCGGAAAACTTTCCTAACCTGGGGGAAGACACAGACATTAAAATTCAGGAAGCACAGAGGACTCGCATGAGATTTAACAAAAAGTGGTCATAAACAAGGCATACCATAGTCAAGTTCACAACATATTCAGGCAAGGAAAGAATCATGAAAGCAGCAAGGTAAAAAAAAGTCCTTAACCTACAAGGGAAGACAGATCATGTTTGCAGTCAACCTATCCACAGAAACTTGACAGGGCAGAAAAGAGTGGCAGGATATATTCAATGTGCTGAATCAGAAAAATATGCAGCCAAGAATTCTTTATCCAGCAAGGCTGTCATTCAAAATAGAAGGAGAGATAATAAGTTTCCCAGACAAAAATTAAAGGAATTCAAGACCACTAAGTCAGCACTGCAAGAAATTTTAAGGGGAACTCTCTGAGGGCAGAAAAGATGGGGAAAAAAAAGACTAAAAGCAACAAAGACTAGAAAGGACCAGAGAACATAACCAGAAACTTCAACTCTACAGGCAACATAATGGCAATAAATTCATATATTTCTGTCCTCACTCTAAACATCAGTGGACTAAATGCTCCAATCAAATGACATAGGGTAACAAATGGATAAGAAAACAAGATCCATCTATGCTGTTTACAGGAGACCCACTTTAGACCTAAACACATCTTCAGATTGAAGTAAGGGGATGGAAAACCATCTATCATGCTAGTGATTATCAAAAGAAAGCCAGAGTAGCCATACTTATATCAGACGATCCAGACTTTAAAATAAAGACTGTAGGGGTGCCTGGGTGGCTTAGTTGGTTAAGCGTCCGATTTTCGCTTAGGTCATGATCTCGTGGTTTGTGGGTTCGAGCCCTGTGTCAGGCCCTGTGCTGACTGCCAGCTCAGAGCCTGGAGCCTGTTTCAGAGTCTGTGATTCCCTCTCTCTCTGACCCTCCCCTGCTCATGCTGTCTCTCTCTCTCTCCTAGAAATAAATAAAACATTAAAAAAATTAAAACAAAGACTGTAACAAGAGATAAAGAAGGGAATTATATCATAATTAAGGGGTATCCACTAAGAAGACCTAACAATTGTAAACATTTATGCTCCAAATGTGGAAAACACCCAAATACATAAATCAATGAATCACAAACATACAGAAATTCATTGATATTAATAGAACTACAGACCAATAGTAGGGGACTTCAACACCCCACTTACAGCAATGGAAAGATCATCTAAACAGAAAATCAACAAGGAAACAATGGGTTTGAATGATACATTGGACCAGATGGACTAAACATATATTTGGAACATTTCATCCTAAAGCAACAGAATACACATTCTTTTCAAGTGCACATGGAATATTCTCCAAAATAGGTCACATACTGGGACACAAATCAGCCCTCAAGAAGTGCAAAAAGACAGAGGTCATACCAAGCATATTTTCAGACCACACACTATGAAACTCGAAATCAACCACAAGAAAAAACGTGGAAAGATAACACATACTTGGAGACTAAAGACCATTCTACTAAAGAATGAATGGGCTAACCAAGAAGTTCAAGAGGAAATTAAAAAGTACATGGAGACAATCAAAATGACAACACCACAGCCCAAAGCCTTTGGGACACAGCAAAGGTGGTCATAAGAGGGAAGTATATAGCAATCTAGGCCATCCTAAACAAGGAAGAGAAGTCTCAGATACACAACCTAACCTTACGCCTTAAGGAGCTAGAAAAAGAACAACAAATAAAACCCAAAAGTAGCAGAAGACAGGAAATAATAAAGATTAGAGCAGAAATCAATGCTATCAAAACCAAACAAAAACAAAACAAAAAGAACAATAATAAAACAGATCAATGAAACCAGAAGCTGGTTCTATTAAAGAATTAACAAAATCGATAAACCCTTAGCTAGTTTGATCAAAAAGTAAAAGGAAATGATCCACATAAATAAAATCAAGAATGAAAGAGAAGAGATCACAGCAGAAATACAAACAATAATAAGAGAATGTTATGAGAAATTATACACCAATGGAAGAAATGGACAAATTCCTAGAAACATCTAAACTACCAAAACTGAAACAGGAAGAAATAGAAAATTTGAATAGACCCATAAAGAAATCAAATCAGTAGTTAAAAATCTCCCACAAAACAAGAGTCCAGGGCTAAATGGCTTTCCAACTCTTCCATTTAAAGAAGAATTCACATCTATCGTCTTGAAGCTATTCCAAAAAATAGAAATGGAAGGAAAACTTCCAAATTCTATGAAGCCAGCATTACCTTGATTCTAAAATCAGACCACCCCACTAAAAAGGAGAACTACAGACCAATTTCCCTGATGAACAGAGATGCAAAAGTTCTCAACAAGATATTAGTCAACCAGATCCAACAATACATAAATAAAATTATTCACCATGACCAAGTTGATTTATACCTGGATACAGGGTTGGTTTCAATATCCGCAAAACAATCAATGTGATACATCACATCAATAAAAGAAAGGACAAGAACCACATGATTCTCTCAAAATTCGGAGAAAGCATGTGACAAAATACTGCATATTTTCTTGATTAAAAACTCCCAAGAAACTAGGGATAGAAGGATCATACCTCAAGATCATAAAAGCCATATAGGAAAGACTCACCACTAATATCATCCTCAATGGGGAAAAACCTTTTTTTGAGAGCTTTCCCCCTAAGGTCAGGAACATGACAGAGTGTCTACTCTGGCCACTGTTATTCAACATAGTATTGAAAGTCTTAGCCTCAGCAATCAAGCAACGCAAAGGAATAAAAGGCATCCAAATTGGCCAGGAGGAGGTCAAAGTTTCACTCTTGCAGATGATGTGATACTCTATATGGAAAACCCAAAATATTCCATTAAAAAAATGTTAAAACTGATCCATGAATACAGCAAAGTCACAGGATATAAAACCAATGCACAGAAATCAATTACATTCCTATATACCAATAATGAAGTAATAGAAAGAGAAATCAAGGAACCGATCCCATTTAGAATTGTACCAAGAAACAAAATACCTAGGCATAAATCTAACCAAAGAGGTGAAAAATTGATACACTGAAAACTATAGAAAGCTTATGAAAGAAATTGAAGAAGACACAAATAAATTAAAAAAAATAGTCCATGCTCCTAGATAGGATGAACAAATTTTGTTAAAATGTCAATACAACCCAAAGCAATCTACATTTTCAATGCAATCCCTATCAAAATAACACCAGCATTCTTCATAGAGCTAGAACAAATAATCCTAAAATTTGTGTGGAACCAGAAAAGACCCTGAATAGCTAAAGCAATCTTGAAAAAGAAAACCAAAGCTGGAGGCATTAATTACAAAGTTGTAATCATTAAGGCAGTATGGTACTGGGACAAAAACAGACACTCAGATCAATAGAACAGAACAGAGAACCCAGAAATGGACCCACAAACGTACGGCTAATTAATCTTTGACAAAGCAGGAAAGAATATCCAGTGGAATAAAGACAGTCTCTTTAGCAAATGGTGCTGGGGATATTGGACAGCAACATGCAGAAAAATGAACTTGAACAAGTTTCTTACACCATACACAAAAATAAACTCAAAAAAATCAAAGACCTAAATGCAAGACAGGAAGCCATCAAAATCCTAGAGGAGAAAGCAGGCAAAAATCTCTTTGACCATGGCTTTAGCAACTTCTTACATAACATATCTTGGATACAAGAGAAACAATAGCAAAAATGAACTATTGAGACCTCATCAAAATAAAAAGCTTTTGTACAGTGAAGGAAACAATCAGCAAAACTAAAAGACAACTGATGGAATGGGTGATGATATTTGCAAATGACACATCAGAGCAAGAAGACATCCAGATGGCCAACCAACAAATGAAGAAATGCTCAATATCACTCATCATTAGGGAAATACAAATCAAAACCACAATGAGATACCATCTCACACCTGTCAGAATGGCTAACGTTTACAACTCAGGCAGCAACAGATGTTGGTGAGGATGTGGAGAAAAAGGATTTCTTTTGTACTGCTGGTAGGAATGCAAACTGGTTTAGCCATTCTGGAAAACAGTATGGAGGTTCCTCAAAAAATAAAAATAGAACTTCCCTATGACCCAGTAATTATACTACTAGGTAGCTATCCAAGAGATATAGGCGTGCTGTTTCAAAGGGCCATATGTACCTCAAAGTTTATAGCATCATTATCACCAATGGCCAAAATATGGAAAGAGTCCAAATGTCCACTGATGGATGAATGGATAAAAAAGATGTGGTATATATATACACATATATATGGAGTAATACTCCATTGTGTGTGTATATATACATATATATATACACATATATATACATATATACACACACATATACATATATACACACATATATACATATATATACACACACATACATATATATGTATGTGTATATATGTATATGTGTGTGTGTGTATATATATGTATATATGTGTATATATGTATATATATGTGTGTATATATATGTGTGTATATATATGTGTATATATATGTATATGTGTATATATATGTATATATATGTGTATATATGTATATATGTATATATATACACACAATGGAGTATTACTAGGCAATCAAAAATAATGAAATCAGCCATTTGCAACTATGTGGATGGAACTAGAGGGTATTATGCTGAGTGGAATTAGTCAGAGAAAGACAAATATCCTATGACTTCACTAATATGAGAAATTTAGGATACAAAACAGATGAACATAAGGGAAGGGAAGCAAAAATAATATAAAAACAGGGAGGAGGACAATACATAAGAGTCTCTTAAATATAGAGAACAAACCAAGGGTTGCTAGAGGGTTGTGGGAGGGGAGATGGGCTAAATGGGTAAGGGGCATCAAGGAATCTACTCCTGAAATCATTGTTGCACTATACGCTAACTAACTTGGATGTAAATTAAAAAAAAAAAATAAATTAATTTTAAAAAGAAAGAAAAACAGGGGTACACTGTCAGCTGAGCATTTGACTTTTGATTTCAGCTCAGGTCATCATCCTAGGGTTGTGGGAAGGAGCCCCATGTTGGGCTCCATGCTGACATGGACTCTGCTTAAGATTCTCTTTCTCATTCTGTCCCTCTCCCCAGTTAATGCTCTCCTTCTAAAATTAAAAAGTTTAAAAAAACAAAAAGAGGAAATAATTTATTAATATGCACATAGCTCTTAATGTACTGACAAAGATGAGACTTCATTTTTAATTACTAATTTTCAAATAACTCTGAAAATCATACATATCGTTCCAGTTACTATGACACTGATGATCAAATTCTGTATGGGAAGATATTTATATCAAAAGTATTTTGAGAGTAGCATATAGAGTATCATTCTTTTTAGCCGTTTCAAGTGAATATAAAAACTATTTTTAAACTCATAGTCTTGTTTCTGCCCTTTTACTGAGTGTCTATTGTATGACAGAGCCTCAGTATGTGTCATCTCTAAATTTTACACTAATCCTACACAATAGGTATTATTATTAGCAGTAGTAGTAGTAGTAGTATGCATCTATTTTACTAGTATGTAGTAAATAGTAGTAGTAATAGTAGTAGTAGTAGGAGGAGGAGGAGGAGGAGGAGGAGGAGGAGGAGGAGGAGGAGTAGGAGTAGTATAGTAGTGTGAATCTATTTGGTGAGAAAACCAAATTTCTGAGAGATCACTAAATTGCTGAAGGTTATAGAGTGAATTAACAATAATACTGTGATTCAAGCCTGGGTCTGTCTGCTTCTAGTTTGCCCTTTTTATTCATAATATAATGTCCAGGGAGAATGGATAAAGCTTATCTTTCATTACATCATTTGATTTAGAATGCTATGAAATTCTTGAGTAAAATGCACAAAAGTCTTGCCAGAATCTGCTGTTGATTTTATTTTCAATCTAATTGGTTGGGCAAAGGGGTTTCCAAGAATAGAAAAGAAAATTAATCTGACCTCTACCATAAATCCTTTAAATTGACGAACAAGAACAAAATTTACATTTGAGAAGATCATCTCATCAATCACGGAGGAAATAAGCCATAAACACAAGTTTCTTCTTGTAAAAAATGAATTCTGAGACTGCATCTGGAATACTGCCTACATTCCTCTTCTCATGTTGCAAACAAAATACAATATAGTTGTGGAAGAGGAACAAAAATAACATAGGGGATAAGAGAGTTCCTTTAAGAGAACTGAAAAAAAAAAAAAAAAAAGAGATTCTAAAAGGCTAGTTGGTGGCTGGCAGGAGAATTAGCAGCGGCCCGGAATGTGAGCATTTTGCCCTGCACATTAGCAAGTACAACCATGACCTCAAAGGAGATGGCAATAACAGAACCAGATATTATGCTGAATAAATCACTGGTCTGTCATTCACTTTTTATATCCTTTTTGTTGTCCTTTTGACTTTCTTTTACCTGCAGATGATTGCTGAGAAACCAACAATTAAAACTTCCTGGACTAGTCTAGGAAGGAGAAAAAAAAATGGTGATACTAAGCCGACAGAAGAGAAGGCTGATAGTGGAGGCAATAATGACTTTTGTATAGATAAAGGAATAGAATTTGAATGGCTGAGAGATATTATGCATGTCCACTGAGACTAGGGGAAGAGGGAAGGTCAAATATAAGAGGGTGCCCTATGGGCTTAGAGACACAAGAATGATTTTTTTCAATGGAAAAATGTTTCAAAATTATAGATACTCTGCAAGACAAGTTTTTCTTCTAATAGTTTAGGTTCAGGACTACCCTGAAAAAGGGAGAGCCTTTCAATGACCTTTTCCAGACCATGATTAAAATTCAGTTTACCAGTTTTCTCATTATCTCTCAAGATATGTGTAAAATAATGATTCTATCCTAATCTGACTTGGTTCTTTTAGCCTGGGAATTTCTGTTTTACAGTCCTCTGGCCACAGTATTTCATTTTATGATGCAAAAAGTCAAAGAAGATAGATGATCTTGATAGTCTCCTATGCAACAGAGCTGCTCACTTCATTTAAATGGAAATGTGCATTTTCATGGAAATTCAGGCCTGTATTGATGAACAAAGATAAGCTGCCAGTATTAAATAGAATAGTGATATACCAAAAAAAGTGTCCTAGAAAACTCATTTAAAAAAAATTACAGTGAAAGATAAGGAACTTTAAGTATGTATGTGTATATGCTGTGAATATATGTATATATATGCATATGCACGCGCGTGTGCGCATGAGTGCCTGCGTTTTAAGCCTAGACATTGCATAAGTTTTCTAAGGATTTGTCACATAATATTCGGATAGTTACTAAGTTGAAAATCCCAGGGAAAAAAGCTGTGGAAGACAGTTTGATTACACATGGTTTTGATAAGCATAGTGACTTAATATGAAAAAAAAAAAACATTAGCACAGTGCCTTATAAAGGCACTGTAAATGAACATGTTAAAAAATGTTATGGTTAAGTGTAATATCATTTCTCATTTTCTTTCTTAAAATTTTAATATAGCTATTTTGGGTTTCATTTTTTAGCAACTAATTTAAGAAATATTTAATGACTCGACATCATGTCTCCCAATTAGAAACCTGGAAAGTATTCCATTTTTTTTTTAAACAGCAAAGATGCTATTTATTGCACCAATATGAGATTTGCTAAATTTTCCTCTGAGAAAGTTCATTTGAATTACATTGATAAGCCAATTGCTCAATGATGCATTACTTATTCTGAATAATCTTATCATTAGTTAAATTAGGGCTTTTAATATTCTAGAAAGACATACTTTTATTTAAGAAGGAGGAGGCAAATTTTAGAAAAGTAAATCTAAGCAATAAATGGCATTTGATTATGCTGGCATTAGAATAACATTTGTTCTTTTCTTAAATAATTTTTTTTGTTTATTTATTTTTGAGAGAGAGAGAGAGAGAGAAAGAGAGAGAGAGAGAGAAAGTGAATGAGTGGAAATGGAGCAGAAAGAAAGGGAGATGCAGGCTTCAGGCTCTGAGGTGTCAGCACAGAGCCAGACACGGGGCTCAAACCCATGAACCGTGAGATCATGACCTGAGCTGAAGTCCGACACTTAGCCAACTGAGAAACCCAAGCACCCCCAAATAACATTTGTTTCTTAGAACAAAACACAAGGAAAATAATTCTAATAACTCACTGGCCAGCAGCAAATAACAGCCTTGAACTTAAAATCCCTCCCAACCCTAGGAAAAATGCTTAATGGTTTGCCCCTTTATTTATTTGAAGTATTACTTTGGCCTCAGAAATAATTTTATCTAATTTCTGGATTGTTTTTCAGTCTTTATATGCTCAACTTTCTCATATTTATCCATTATTCTTATATTTTGTTATATGAGAACAGGTGAGTATAATTTTTGAGCTCTTATACAAAAATAATGTAGTATTTACAATCTTAAAAGAACACAAATAAACTTTCATATTTATAAATTCTCACACATTTTCATGAATGATAAAATATTAATAATAAAATTTTAAGGACTGCAATTATTTCTAGATTGTGTGTATCTCTATAATTGGTTCTTTCAGACTTTGGTTTATATGTAGTTTCTTTTCTCCACAAAATACATTTATTCTCTGAATATCCATACAGAATAAGAAATTTAATATCCTTTCATGAAAATGATTTCCTGATTGTATTTCAATTAAAATTTTTGTTTCAGTGATTTTAAATACCTGTAAACTACTTAAGATTTTTAAAATTGGGAATGGTTCCTTTTTAAAGCACATTTTGATATCTTTTATGGACACAGTGTTTTGGTTTGAGGAAGAATAAAGTAAACTAATAGCATAGATACAACATAGTGGTTAAGAATGGTAGCTTGGGAGTCCCTCATAGCTGGGTTTAAACTCATGTCTTCTATGACCTAATCTTATAATCTTGAGCAAGCCACTTAATGTTTCTTAACCTCATTTTTCATCTATAAATGAGAATAATAATATCTGCTTCATGGGGTTATTATGACAATTTTACAAGAAAATACATGAAAAGCACTTAACACGAGGTCAGGACTTGAGTAGGTGCTGAATAAAAAATATGTATTAATCATCATCATTATTAGAATTAAAGAATCTTCAAAGGGAAGTAGCTTAAAAAAAAAAAAAGCTGGGGTAAGCATTATCATTACCAAAGGTTAACATTCAATTTCACAAGGGAGATAGCTATTTATGTTAAAGCTTCAACAATAAAACACACTAAAGGAGACAGGTCAAGATGGTTTGCTGCATTCCTTGTGCTGAATGCCAGGTGTTTTTATACATATATATCTCAATTAAGCCTGACAACAGCCTTGGAAGGTAGGTTTGTATGCCTATTTTACAGATGAGGAAATTGAAGCTTAGAATTTTGTCCAAATCATGCAACTGTTAAACTGCAGAATCACTACTCAACTCCAATTTGTTTGATCCCGCAACCCTGTTTCAACTTAACGTCCAAATTTGAGTCAACTTTGGGAACTGTTCATACTGGACCACTGACCCTTATCCATGCCAGATCTGAATCGAAAGCATGAGCTTGTAGGTAGCATAGGCTTTATCAACCCTCAGCTTTTATTATCTCTTTCATCTACAATCTAACACATTTATTTTTATTTTTTTACAAATAGTTTGTCAAATTAGTTTCCACATACCACCCAGTGCTCATCCCCACAAGTGTCCTCCTCCATGCCCATTCCTCCTCCCCCCCACATCCATCAGTCCTCAGTTTTTGTCAGCATTCAAGAGTCTCTCATGGTTTGCCTCTCTCCCTTTCCCCCACCATTTCCGCCCTTCTTCTCCCCCTTGGTCCTCTGTTAAGTTCCTCCTAATCCTCCTATATGTGCACACATATGATATTTGTCCTTCTCTGCCTGACTTATTTCGCTCAGCATAACACCCTCAAGGTCCATCCATGTTGCTACACATGGCCAGATTTCATTGTTTCTCATTGCCATGTAGTATTCCATGGTATAGATAAACCACATCTTCTTGATCCAGTCATCTGTTGATGGACACTTAGGCTCTTTGCATGTTTTAGCTATTGTGGAGAGTGCTGCTATGAACATTGGGGTACATGTGCTCCTATGCATCAGCATTTCTGTATCCCTTGGGTAAATTCCTAGCAGTGCTATTGCTGGGTCATAGGGGAGTTCTATTGTTAGTTTCCTTAGGAACCTCCACACTGTTTTCCAGAGGGGCTGTACCAGTTTACATTCCCACCAACAGTGTAGGAGGGTGCCCGTTTCTCCACATCCTCGCCAGCATCTAGAGTTCTCTGATTGGCTCATTTTAGCCACTCTGACTGGCGTGAGGTGGTATCTCAGTGTGGTTTTGATTTGTATTTCCCTGATGAGGAGGGATGCTGAGCATCGTTTCATGTGTCTGTTGGCCATCTGGATGTCCTCTTTGGAGAAGTGTCTGTTCATATCTTCTGCCCATTTCTTCACTGGGTTGTTTGTTTTTCGTGCGTGTAGTTTGGTGAGTTCCTTGTAGATTCTGGATATCAACCCTTTATCTGATATGTCATTTGCAACTAGCTTTTCCCATTCCGTTGGTTGCCTATTAATTTTCTGGGTTGTTTCCTTTGCTGTGCAGAAGCTCAGTCTAACCCATTTAAAGGAACCCAGGAATTCAGAAGCCTAGTAAATAATACTGCCGCCTACATAGAGCCTCACTCTGCAGGCCCTTCTCTGCCTAGAGTTGGAACATTTCACTACCCTGGACAGTGCCCAGGACAGCATTCTTGACTGTTTCTTCACCAAAAAACCATGTAAGTCTTGTTGATTTTTCCTCAGCAATGATGATGAATCCAGGTATCCCCTCTGTGGCTCTCTCAGTGCTTCAATCAGACCTAAATACCCTTCCCCTGACAATTATTAAGACCTTGTGTCCTGCCTCTCTCCTATTGCCACTACTCCAACAGACCTTTGTCCACTCAAGTCATTTAATTTACACTTCCAAGGGAAACACCTAATGCACACTAATGTATATGGATGATGAGAAAATAGGAGTCTGAGAAGAAACAGTCAAATAGGTGGGGAAAAATAAAGGACATGAGATAACCTGAGGAAAGGATTTACTGTAAAGTGTTAGGCAAGTAACCAGTAATGTAATTATGTCAGGGATTCTACATAATTCTATTAATTCTTCTGTAGTTTGACCAAACAGTGCTTTTTTCACACTACTGTTGAGGGAAATGTCCACATACTAATTTTTTCCACATCCAAATAGAGTTTTAGGAACATGATGTAATGGGGTGAAAAAAGCATTGTTTGGTCAAACTACAGAAACAAAGTAGCACTGGTCAGGAGTGCAAAGGGGAAAGTTATGTTACAACAACTTTGTCTCCTAAAACATTTTTATTTTTATAACTTTTCAAATACAAACAGTAAAAAGACACTAAGCATGTTGTTTGAAAGTTGAAGTAACAAAGGTGAATAAATATAAAAAGGAGACACTGATATATAGGATTGACTACCTGGTTTAGATATTTTCTTTGCCAAATGAGAGGAATTCCAATACAACATATTAGATGTTAGACAGAATAGGGGGAACATGATATTCAAGTAGTCTCTTTAACAATCACTGCTTTGGCAATGTGTCATACTTTGTTTTTTTAGGATGAAATTTATATTGTGGTTGAAGAAAATCTAAAAAAACTAAAAAATAATTTATTTGTTAACATTTAATATGTTTGATTTTATTTCTCAACATTATGATTTCAGATGCTGCCATTTAATTTATGCACAAAGGGCTACAGTGGAAAATGCTTCTACTATATCTACATGAGTACTGAACACTGCCGTATAAAAGGACATACTACTTTTTCTTGGGGACTTGAGGGGAAAAGCCAATGGTAGGATGCAATGGAATTATTATTTAGCCTCCTCTCTTCTCTATTCCTCTGTTGTGTTTAGTAAATGAATCCACAAACTAAATGAATAGAATGCAATCACTCTTTCAATTATACCATTTGATGTGCTTTACGTTCAGCAGAAGAGAATAGGGAATCTGGTTTCATTCCAAGTTCTTAATCTTTCTGATAAGATAGGCTCTTCATCTGTGAGCATTAGGATTAAGTACATAGGCCCTTTGTGTCAGCTTTCAAAGGGAGATCTAGCCTTGTAGGAGATGAGATAACCCATTGTGCATAGGGAATAAAGTGATATAATGAAGGACTCTCCAAATGTCTCCGGAATTCCTGTATAGTGTTATGTTACTGTGTCTCTGGGAAACAGAGTCCACTTAATGGGACCAGCATACAGTCTTGAGTTTAGGACTCTGTCATTTGCTTAAGGCCCTGATGTCACTGTCTCGGAATTCTTAGTAAATTTTTAACAAGAGACTATATTTTTATTCTACACTGGTCTCTGCAGATTATGCAGCTGGCCCTGTGGTGAAGAAGGGCTTTGGAAAGAGACAAAGGATGATCAGCTGCTTTCTTTGGCTTCTGCAAAGACTTGATACTTGGCTGGAACAGTCATGCTTTGTAACTACTGCTCTCTCAAAAGCATTAACAGATATCCAGCGTTGAGAGGAGACCAATATCCCTGTTAAGGATCCAGTCTCCCTTCTCTAATTACACTTTCTCCTTCTCCTTCTTAGTTTTATGCATGGCTGCCCAGTCAGAGAATATATTTCCAAACTCTCTCTCCTTGTGCCCAGGTAATTTAACTGGACCATTGAGATGTGAATAGACATGTTTAGGAGTTCTGTGTTATTGCCTTACAAACAAAGCCAAAAAAAAAAAAAAAAAAAAGACTGAACTCTTTCCTTCTCCTTCTCACAGGCTGGAAAGCAGAGCAGATATGCTGGTGTCCCAGCTTTGACCATTCAGAGTAAGATGACATACTAAGGAAAGGCAGAGCAAACAGTACAAGGAACTTGGGTTCTTTTAAAACCTCCTGAATGTTCCTCTGCTAACATGGACTATTCACCTGATCAAGGATTTGAAAGAGGAATAAATTATGCTGGGGTCTCTTTGTTATATCAGCTTAGACTTTGTCCTAAGTAATGTACAGAATAAACTCTTGGGAACTAATTCACAATAACTTTGTATTTACTTAGAATAGCTGAATAAAGTAGTGTTCTGTTTGAGCATTCTACATAGGGAAAATCACAAATTAGTACTGAAATGATATAAAACTATACTGAAGCTAATTTTATTCTCAGTGGTTTTCAGAACACTTCTGGATCTTGCAGAGCCTCAATGTCATCCATATGAATACTAATTATAGTATATAACTATAGATGTTGGGGCCTGAGTAAATCATTTGTTTTATTTTTAATTTTATTTTTTTAAAGAGAGAATTCATGAACTGAGGAGAGGGGCAGAGAGAGAAAGAATCTTAGGCTGGAGCCTGACCAGGGCTCAATCCCATGACCCTGTGATCATGGCCTGAGCCAAAATCAGGAGTCAGATGTTCAACCGACTGAGCCACCCAAGCGTCCTGGGGCCTGAGTAAATCTATAACAACTTATGAAAAATTCCTGAAGTTCCATCTTCAAAACGAATCCTTGTATGACTCTAGTTTGATTGTAAGTTATCTCCATACTGAAAGAAGACTATAGGAGTTAAAAATAACATTTGTGAATTCTCTCATTGCTCAGAAAATGAATTTAGGTACTTATATACTTAAAAAAATAACAGCATATAGAAGATAGTTTTACTTCTCCTTCCTTAAAAATTTTCAATGACTAAAACTGCTAAGATTTAAAATATACTGATAAACTAATTACAAAATCATCATGGAATCATATCTTCAAAAGTACAGATTTTATGTTTACCTGCCCCAATGACTCTCTCAATGCGAATTCTTGAGGGATCAATCTCCTTTGCAAATTCATGAACTGCTAGGGACGGGTCTTCATATGTATCTGGGTCTATGTAAGTTTTAATTCCTGGGAAGCGTACTGCAATACAAAAAAAGATTGATTTAGTTTAAAAGTGTTTTAGTAATTACACATATTGTGTATGTTTACAACAAGGATTGACATACTAAAGTAGTCATTCTTGTTACTTACTTAAGTTCAACTCTCCTTTCTTTCTGTCCTACTCCTCCTCATGACCCTAATAAAGATCTGAGTACTTGGAAAAAATTTATTTACCTGTTAGTGTAAGATGACCTGATGGTTTAACAGAGAGTGAGCTGACAGGTTCCAGAAAACACATTTATTTATTATATATCTGTAAAATGTTTAATCAGGCTCACTAATTCACTAATAACCAATACATTTTGTACTTGATCTAGCTTAGGACACAGGGGGACAAGGCACAAGTCTTTCTCCCAAAACTTTTTCTGCCAAAACAAGCAAGCCTGTTATGGTCCCTCCTGGACCCTTTGCACTAGGAAGATGAATAGGGATGGCTGGAAAACTTGATGTGCGGTTAGCGCTTCATATTCAACTTCTTTCAGTATCAGAAGAAATCATGGACTGTGTGTGGATATTCCTGTTTTGCTGGTAGCTTTCTGTTTTCCAGCAGATTTCTGACTCCTGGAGGACAGGAGATCATCTCTTACATATCTTTGTATCTTTCCAAATACCTCAGGTATGGTTTTACAGGTAATAATCACACAGCAAACCTTTATTAAATATGAATTAGTAGGGATTAAAAGATCAATGCAAATTCATGGCATAGTAGATAGATGATACTTGGTTTTGTTGCTTTAGATTTTGAAAGCCATATAGTACCCGAGTTATGTGTTGGCTAGGTTTCCTTAGAAACATGCTTTTGCAAGAAAATCTCAAAAGCAAACAAATAAAAGGTAATAAAGCAAGTTTAGAGGAGGTGCTGAAATGTCCTTTGTTAGCAGAGTTTGCTTCGTGAGTTCTCTATGGCTGTTGCCTCCTGTCATTACTTTTTGCCTACTGTCTTCTGCTACCAGATGAGTACCCAAGAGAATATTAGTCATTCCCCAAATATCACCAGCAAAGCATTCAAGTTATACTTAGGCCTGACAATGATTCTGAGAATACTATGCTTTTCTTGACTTCCAAAGTTTATATTGGAGGAAAAAAGAACAGGTGATCTTTACCTCTGGTTCATATTGCAGACATTTTTTGTAACTTAATGGGAGTGGTGGTTTCAGAATGAATACTCTAAACTCAAATGCAGTGGTTACTATTTATTAGATGATTAGCAGTATCTAATTGGATATGTGGTGTTAATATCACCTTTTTTTCCTTGTAAACATAATATATGTCAATTATCTGGTTACTTATTTAACTTACCCATGGTTTCTTAAAACTCGGTTTGTTATCTTTCTTTTACTTCCTTGGCTAACTTAGGTTATTTTCATTGCTTCTTGCCAGACCCATCTGGTTTAGTTTATGCTAAACTGCTAGTTGGAAACCAGATAATAAATATCTCAGGAGCATCTTTTTTCCTCTGCATTTCAAGACTAAATGCCCTGCAGTGAGTCTTAAGTTTGCTCAGCATATGTCATCTATCCAGGTGTTTGGATCCAAGTTTATGCATCTGTTCACAGCATTTCCAGCACATCCCAGGGCTGGCAGTGGCTGTCTTAGCTTCCCTTCTCTGCCAGTGCAGTAAGCCTCAAATGTATTCTAAAAAGAAGAGCGACCAGGGAGGCCTTGCTAAAAATGCATATGTCTTGGCCCTACCATGGACCTTCTGAGTCAGAACTTTGGTGAGTGAAGATGCAACATCCTAATGCAGATAGTCCTCAGACCACTGAAAAATCCTGTGAGCCTTAGAAATAGCCCTAAACCATTCCTCTAGTTTATAATTTACTCACTTAAATCCTTTCTGCCTCTTTCAGAAAGTGATATAGATTGAAAAGTCCCTTAGTCCTTTGGCTCAACCTGAAGTAATCATGAGTTTAAAGAGTTAAACAACTTGCCTCACATTATTTCTACACTGTGGTTAATTAGAAACATCCCTTTCTTGTTAATTCGGCATCTCACGACAGAAAACTGTCTTGACAAAGTAGTTTGCCATTTGGAGGTGGAGGTGGAGCTGGGCGTTGGGGAGGAGAGGGTGGCAATTATCAAACCAACTATGGTGGCAATTATAGCTTACTTTGGAAGAGATTCTACAAATGAATATAACCTTGTAGTCTGCTCAAGTATTTCATACATATTCTAACAGTTAAAGAGCTGATTTTCCTTTTTAGTGTTAATGAATTGTAAATTAATTTGTTATATGTTTAAATGACAGTCCCTACCAGAAGGAATAAAAGTTCCTTAATATTTCTATGGCTAATGCTCCACTAAATTAAACCAACTCACATTCAGGAGCCATTGCGAATGGTAAATAACTAGATACAAGCAGTCATCTTGTATTTTAAGCATATTTAGTCTTCGTGTTTTCCATCAAGCAGAATTAGGAAAAAAGTACTATCATTTAATGAGAAGCAGGTGCAATTTCCATCAACAAACCTGGAAACCAAATGAAAAGTCTTAATGCTGAAAGGTTGGAAATATATTTTTTCAGGTTTTCTCAACTCAGTGGATACAAATTTAAAATGAACTTTTGAGGGCTGGAGCAATATAAAATATAGAAGGGTCACAGTATTACTTACAATGTCCATTCTGCTGTAAGTGGTTTCTCCTCTTCTCTTCTGACTTCATTTTAGCTTTGATGTACCATTGGCACCTTTGAAAAGGGTAAGCAGAATCTTAGTTTTAGAATTATGCTGGATGAGAACCAAAATCAACTAAAATACCTATTACCAGTGGGCGAACTTCTTATCACAAAGGCCATGTTTTAAGAATATCTTTATAACATGTGGAAATACTCCATACAAGTTTTTTTAATAGATCAGAATCAACCCCAGATAAGAATAAAATACTCTCATGTGGACTGATTTGCTCAAATCATAGGAATCTTAGAGAATATTCTATAATCAGCAATAACCATCACTTGCTTCCTTACAGAACTTCTAATAGCTGGAGTTGGTAGAAAGCATTAAAAGTCAAAACAAAGAAATGTTTTTGAGTCAGAACCTCAGAAATTTAGACAAATGTCATCTAGTTTCACTGTTGAAGAGCAATTCTTTTTTAATGTCAGAAGTTTGGTAAAGGTATGTTCTGTTCTCTCTTGGGATAACTGTGCTCTGAGAAAGAGGAGATGCTGATCTCGCATGACTTATGCAACATGAATAAATTCTTCAACATCCATGTGATTTGACAATTCATCACATTTCTAATTCCAAATGGTTAAACAGACTATATATGCGGTATATCATCCAATCTTTCAATGTGAATTTTCCTCAAATCCTATGGCAAATTGAGTATTTATTCAGAAATGTCTTACAGTTTTTATAGAATTATTTTCAATGAATACTCCCTTATCACGTACTTAAGGTATACTTCAAAATGATTTTTTAAAATCTTACGTAAGTCAAATAGCTTTCCCGAGTTTGTAGAATATTAGTTTCTTTTCTTTTTTTTTTTTTTTTAATGTTTTATTTATTTCTAGGAGAGAGAGAGACAGCGTGAACAGGGGAGGGTCAGAGAGAGGAGTCACAGACTGAAACAGGCTCCAGGCTCTGAGCTGGCAGTCAGCACAGAGCCCGACGCGGGGCTCGAACCCACGAACCGAGATCATGACCTAAGCGAAAGTCGGATGCTTAACCGACTACGCCACCCAGGCGCCCCAAGTTTCTAATGTCGTATAAATTGGAAAACATGGAAAGTAAAAGCTGAAAATAATTTAATACAAATTTGTTTTTACCATTAAATAATCTTTTAAAGATAATTCTGCTTCAGAAATCAAAAATAAAGATACCATTTGAGCCCATCTCAAGTTTATTAGGCCAAATTGATTTAGCCTCCAATGTCTGTAATGTCTTCTTTTAAGCTGCCCATATTTATGTGTTAGGGCAATATTTTCTGATATTTTAATGAAATACTTATCTACATGTTAATGTGCTATTTAAATCACTGCTGAAATACTCTATGAGGAAATAAAGACTTAACTCATATTCTACAAATGAACATAACTGTAACTTAAAAATTACATCTGATTGTGCTATATACTGACTCACTACTAAATAAAACATCATTTAAATCAATTTCCATTATATAGTTATAGACTTTTTTTTAAAAAAAATTGAGGGTAAAATTTTAAATAAAATCATACTTAAGTACCCCATACTTCTTCAAGAATACTTTCAAATAAGAAAATAAAAGTGTTTTTGAATGAAATTAACCATCATATCTAAATTATCACAGTCTAGTTGACATAATTTGTGATTCTGGAGTTAGGATCACCTCATAGGTCTCCATGATACTTTAATGATGGAATCATCTTTCTGGGCTGCAAACTGATTGCCTTTAAATTATGTGCAACTCCATGATAAATGGAGTATTATCAAGGTATCAATGCCCCCCAACTCACAATGCATGAGCAGCACTTATGTTATAAATAGCAATGAAAACACAGTAGAGTTCATTCTTCCACTTAACATTTTTCTAATAAGGTTTGCTAAACATGTAGCAACACATAAAGTGTTGGTATATTGTTTTTTTTGCCTAATTAGATTGTCATTGTGACTTTATATGCACCAAAATTGTATTCTAATCCCTCTTCTAATAAGAGAGTTGTAGGTATGATCATAAGAACTCTAACTTCTCTTTTGTTTTGTTTTTCAAACGAGCTTAGACCTCCACCAGGATGCGTAGGGTTTTGCCTGTTTGTCAGTTTTTATAACCAGCTCTCTCCTGCTAGTGATTAAGGATTTTGTAGATCATGTTTGGTATTTGTAGCATGTCATACTGAATATTTTGTTTTCAACCTAATGGTTAGTTGGTTTAGAGACCCCAAGATTTTTTTTCTGCCCACTATAAAAGATGGTTGTACCAAAGCTGTGATGATGGCAAGGACGTGTCATTGTTTAGCATGAGGTATAAAGGGAGAAAGAAACAGGAGAGTGCAGGGCAATAGTATATGACAGTGGCACCATGACATGTCCAAATTAGCACTTTTTATTAGGATTAATTTATCAGTATTTCCTGCATTCTTTCATATGTTTTTTTTTCTTGTTACTATAGCTATCACTCTTCTATCAGTAAATCACCTCCTAAAACAGGAGATTCAGACACTCTTTATTTATTACAAGAACAATACTATGTCTATTTATACATAAAAATTTTAAGTAAATGTGTGGTAAAAGTGCCCATTTTACAACTAATTTCATAAAGAAGTCACCATTTCAACTCAACCACATTAGAATATTCATGTGTTTCTTTGTTTCTTGATAAGTTCTATAAAAGTGGGTTTGTTACACCTAGATCTGACATCTTCGACAGGTAACAGTTACAGTCAGGCAGGTACCCAACCTTGATAATGCCATCTAAGTATTTGTGAACTTACTGGTCTACACATTTAGCCTGCTCTAAAATTGTAGATAATAATTTTTTCATGCATGCATATCCTCTATAACTTAAAACTGAATTTTAATAAAATATTGCAATGTAAGTAGAGTTTTTAAATAAATAAAACAAAAGGGTTTTATTGTTTATTCACTGAACTATTGCCCCTGAAAGTAGCTTTTCGTTATTTGCTCATTGTCAAGAATCAACACTTCCAGTTGAGATGGTACACTTTAGCTGGTATCATCATGGATGCTTATTTTTTGGCTGGCATTCTTATTGCACTTTTAAATCATGACATTGGTTTTTTTGCAGTGTGTGTTTTCCATATTATCAGGAAAACTCATGATATGTCCATTTGCACCACTATTGATAATCAAGAAAGAAGAATTTTTCCCTTGTAGGAATAAATATATGATCTGAATATATTCACAGTTTCTTATAAAAGTCTGGGTGTAATAACAAGAGTTACAGAAGAATCTTTTATATGATTTCATACATATTACCTTTATTCACATCTCTCTATAGTCAGCATCTGGCTCATGGTAATAATCCAATATATCTAAAAATCAGTAAATGGTTTTAATTCATTATTATACCAAATGTGTACAAAAATAGAAATATAGGATTTAGATAGCTTAAGCACTTTGACCAGCTTGTCAGCATTCAAATCTAGGTCTTTTGCTCTGTTCAATTTATTGTTACTTTAAATTTTCATCCTTATTACCTTAAAGTAAAGAAATACCAGATTTATAAAACCAATTAATACAATTCTAATATAGATCCCATCAACATTTAATGAATAAATATAACACATTCTATAACACTAAGTTTATAAAGAACTTTTATATACATTCTCTGAATTATTTTTTTTTCTCCAGGAAAATTTTCTTTCATGTTGTAATTTGAATATAGTAAAGGAAAACCTTATCGAGTAAGAATTTATCTTTCATAGTTTTCAATGTGTTTCTATCGCATCTTTAGTTGCTTCCATATTCAGAAGCCTATTGATACAGAGAACTAGACATGGTAGTTCTCTTATCACATAAACTTCAGTCAGAGCAGTCTGCCCTTATCCCTTTTTTTCTCATAGTTTGCTACATTTAAAAGCATATGAATACACAGTATTACAAGAGAATGGTTATTCACAAATCATAGGAATAATCTGGTATGCTTCCATTACCTCCCAGTGATTAAGAAGAACAAAGTAAGAATGACGAGGAGAGTAAATCCCCCAACAGCTGCGGTGGCTATCACGAGAATCTGTCCCTGTTCAGCCGCCATATCAGAAGCTGAAACACAAATACAATATTAAAATTTCCCTGGGTGACATTTCACTAAAGAAATTATTTTACAACTTAGTATATGCTTGAAAATATGATGATGGATACCGAAAATTTCCACGGTATTTGCCTTTATTTGTCATCTAGGATGCAAACCTAAAATAAGGGCTGAAGATGAAGGCCATAACCACAACATAACCCCTTCTTCTTCAATTACAAAATTACCAATAAAGTAGATGGATTCTTAGTATACCACATTTTAAGATTAAGTATTTGTTGCAAATTTAAATCAACAAACAGACTTAAAGGATTTTGTTTATATTATTGCTAATTTATTTCCTTAAATACTTGAATTAATAGACCAGGTTTTACACACTGTCTCTTTCAACAAAGTGGAAAGACAATTGTATAATTCACTTCAAGAATGACCTTTTTTATATTTCATGAAGATTAATTCAAACATTAAAGTTAAGAACTCACACTCTACAGCACAGGGTATACATAGCAAGTTCTGAGATGCTTAGCAGTGATTTAAAAAATGACATTTGAAAGCTTCTATTTTTGAAGAAAAAACTAGGTAATGTATGGTAACAACATATTATTTCTTTCATTGATAAAACTGTAAAAACTACATGGGATGTATATATTACTACTACTTAGGAAACCTTTTAAAATATATTACTTCAATTAATTCATTAGCACATCTCATTCTATGTATTACTTAAGTTTTTTAATTTTTAATTTTTAATTTGTTTTATATTTAAGAGACTTTTATTTTTTTCTTTTTTAAAATCAAATTTATTTTTTTCCTTAGTTTATTATCAAGTTGGTTTACATATAGCACCCAGTGCTCATCCCAACAAGTGCCCTCCTTCATGCCCATCACTCCCCTTCCCTCTCCCCCACCATCAGCCCTTAGTTTGTTCTCAGTATTCAAGAGTCTCTCATGGTTTAGAGAGAAGGGCCTGAGCAGGAGAGGGGCACAGGGAGAGGGAGAGACAATGCGGAGCTTGATCTTCTGATGCTGGGATCATGACCTGAGCCAAAATCAAGAGTTGGACGTTCAACCAACTGAGCCACCCAGGCACTCCTGTGTTACTGAAGTTTTCATAAGAAATATTTTTTATTGAATGGGATATGAACAATTGCTTCATAACAGAACTAAGAAAACTGAAGCCCAGAGAAGGTAAAGAACTTGCCTGACTTCACAAATAACCATCCCAAGAATTCAAAGTTTAGTTTTATGTTTTATTTCCCCTTCCAATGCTATAATTTGATGTAATAATTCAGTTATTTGTCAATACTCTAAAATATTGAATCAGTCCCTTTAATATCCTTTCACTAGACTAAAGCTTTATTTTTATTTTGATTACTATAAAAATCTATGAATCAAATCATTTATATGCAGAAAACTGAATCAAATAATGTAACTGAAAAACATGGGGCACCTGGGTGTCTCAGTTGGTTAAGCGTCTGAGTCTTGATTTTGGCTCAGTTCATGATCTCACAGTTTGTGAGTTCAAGCCCCATGTCCGGCTCTGCACTGACAGAGCAGAGCCTGTTTGGGATTCTCTCTTTCTCCCTCTCTCTGCCCTTTCCCTTGCTCATGTTCTCTCTCTCTCTCTCAAAATAAATAAATAAACTTAAACAAAAAGAGAGAATATAACTGAAAAACAAACCATTTAATTCTCTACCATAATAATTCATTAAACTTGGGTACTTTAAGATTTTCACAAAAGTAGTTCTTCTGGGAATCAAGTAGGCAAATATATATCCATAGTAATAACTTCCTCATAAAAATGACATATCTACTAGGGAATTTCTGAACATTAAAAGCTATTGTTAAGTAAGAAACCAGTCACAGCATTTAAGAGACTTTTTAAGAAGTCTCAGTGTAAATTAAAACAATTATCTTTATGTTTAGTTTTCAGTAGGAAATTTATTAAACTTTGGAATTAGATTTTAGTCACTATGATTTCATTACGATATTTTCAGGCATCTATTTCTTTTAGCTCATAATCTGTGCAGAAACAAGTTAAAGAGTTGCACCTTATCCAATAAGTAATGTGCATAAGATTTTTTATTAGGTCCTCACTGAATTTCCTAATCTTCAAAATAGTGCTGATATTGCAGGAATTAATATGTGCTCTAAAATATCACATTTCACATGAAAATTTTTGAATAACAAATTATAAGGGATAGATGTTACAGAAAACATTAATTTCTTGAAGATACAGAAGATGCCATTTAAAAGTAAACATTTACTTAGCAACTCCTAAATTTGTAAAATATATAATATAGTTCAAGAGTTTTAAGTCTGGAGCCTATATTTTCACAGGCGCTAGGAGCAAGTAATTTACTGAGATCGTATATTCAAAGTTCAGATGGGAAGGATTATGTAATTGGACCTTTTGAGGCTCATTACTTTATTATAGAACACTGTGTTGTTTACTTTTAAAAATTGGTTAGCAAACTGCAAGTTTTACTAGTATTTCTTTGTTTTCACACTTATGATTACATATTAATGAACTTTTCTTCAATTAAAATTTTGATTGAATAACAGAATATTCAGTTGTGTCAATGCGAAGAATGCATATGCCTGTATAATTGTTTCTTAAACTTCTGTACTAGAAATCCTTAACACTCTTCCTTGGAGATTGACATACAGTTGAACCTTGAATACACAAGTTTTAACTGCATGGGTCCACTTTTATGCAAATGTTTTTTGATAAATACCGTAAAATACTGTGAGTGTTTCCTCTGACTCTTTTTAACATTTTCTTTTCTCTAGCTTACTCTACTGTAAGAATACAGTATACAATACATGTAACATACAATATGTGTTAATTGACTGTTTATGTTATTGGTAAGGCTTCTAGTCAAAGGTAGGTTATTAGAAGTTAAGTTTCTGGGGAGTCAAAAATTATGTGTGGACTTCTGACTGGGTGGGGCAAAGGGGTTATTGGTGTCCCTAATCTTTGCATTGTTTAAGGTTCAATTGTATATAAGTATATAAGTTATTTGAAATAAGAGGATGCACTATTATATACCAGGGGTAAAATGCCATGGATTATGGAGTTGGGATAATTATGAAAACATTAGGAATATCACCATCAACAATAGCCACTATTCATTTCATACTAAATTATCTTCTAGCATTATGTTTAGTGTTTCAAATTCACTACCAAATTTATCTGCACAATAGTCTTAATAGGTAGGTACTATTATTATTCCTAGTATAGGCAGTTATATTCCTTGCTAAGGTCACACTTCTTGTACACAGGAAAGCTAGCAATCCAATCCCAATTTGTCAGGCTCCAGGCCCATGATATTGCCAGTATTTTACACTACCATTTTTGCTAACAGAACAGATGGTTAGATCCAGCTCTTTTGTGGGTACTAGAATAATCATAGCCTTGACTGACCTTGGTTTCATGTCTGTAAAATGAGAATGTTGAATTAGATGTTTCTGTCACATTCAGAGCTATTTTACTATGATACTATGTTATCCATAAAAACTACAAATATTGAGAAAAGTAAGATTTGCCATATGTAATTAAGAGGAACACTCAGGACCTCTGTTGCTAATCTTGGTCCTGACAGGCACAATTTCTGCTTTTTTATTATATTACTGTTGGCCAATCACAGAGCTCTGACTCCATCTCAGGGTGAAGTCTGTGGTCTTTAACTTTGCTCACATGGCTCTCTACAAATGATTCTAAATGTATATATCCAGATTAATCTCTTATTGTTCTCTATGTTGAATATTTCTTCCTGATCCTTGAAATGTGCCAAGCTCTCTTTCATGGCCAATTCCTATTTAATCCTCCTACGTGAACATCTCATCATTTGGAAAGCTTTTTTTCCTTGTTTAGATTTAATTAGGTCCCCAGACTTATGTTCCCATAGCTCTTGGACTACTTCTACCAACACATTTCTATCATGTTTTACTGAAATCACTTTTTTGGTAACCTGTCTTTTCAATTAGACTACAAATCTATGAGGGGAGGGCCTTTAGTCACTATAGTATCTGTAGTAAGTTGAATGATGACATCTATCATCCTCCTCTACCAAAAAACAAAAACAAAAAACAAACAAAAAAACAACCAAAAAACCCTATTTGTAGGTGCAAGTAAATTCCTTAACTTACTACTCATCCTGTATTATCTGAGTGGTCCCAAATCCAATGACAAGTGTCCTTATAAGAAACAAAAGAGAAGACAAAGTAGAGAAGTCCATGTAAATACAGAGGCAGAGATTAGAGTTATGTAGCCACATGCCAAGGAATGCCTGAAGCCACCAGAACCTAGAAAAGACAAGGAAGAAGTGTCTTCTAGAGACTCAGGAGAGAGTATGCTTCTGGCCTCCATAACTGTGAGAGAAGAAATTTCTGTTGTGTGTGTCATCTGCTGCAGTAGCTCTCGGAAACGCATCCAGTATTCAACCTATAGGACCTGATACACAGTAGTAGCTCCATATTACTCATTTCCTACTAAATTATCTTCTAGCAATATGTTTAGTGCTTCAAATTCATTACCAATTTATCTGCACAATAGTCTTATTTTTTGAGTAAATGGATTGAATAGTGATTTGAATTAGGTGATTCTAATTAAGAAAAAATAAAGTCAGATTGACCTAGAGTTATCCATATCTTCATCTTTCACTTGATATGTAAAGATTTATCCTGAAGTGTGTTATATGTATGTGAAGTAAGTTTACCCAACATAATTTTAATCAGAAGATGCAATTATTCTATATGCTTGGAGATAATACTTTTCAGAAGGCAGGAGCTGCTAGAAAGTACAGACTTCTACATTTAATCAAGTTAAGTTAATTAAACTTAGAAAGGTGAATCTAACGTTAAGAATGTATTAGCTCATTCAAAAAATGTTTATTGAGAACCTACTACATGGCAGACACTGAGATAAAAACCAGAGATTCAGTTACTGACTTCATGGATTTACAGTTCATGGGAAAAACAGACAATGAAAAATAATTACAAGTGTGAAAACTGTTAGAAAAGGGATACATGGGTGTGCTCTGGAAAAGAATAAGTAGCCTTTAGCAATGAATCAGTAGAATGGCAGTTAGGAAATACGGTTGATCCTTGGACAATGTGGGAGTTACGGTGCCAATCTCTGCAGTTGAAAATCATCCTATAGCTTTCAATTCCCCCCAAACTCAACTACTGTTATGTAGTTATAGCCTACTATTGACGAGAAGCCTTGCCAATAACATAGACAGTTGGTTAACACACATTTTCTATGTTATATGTATTATATACTGTATTCTTATAACCAATTAAGCTAAAGAAAATGTTATTAAAAAATTAGAAGGAGGAGAAAATACATTTAGAGAGTACTGTAAAAACAATCTGCCTTTAGGCAATGCTCTGAGTGGTCCTATGGATCTATCTTGACTCAGCAATGTTTGGACAGAACAGACCCAGGCCACACCTTTTACCTCCAGCCTCCAGCCACCCTTCAAATCTTTTTCCAGTCCCAATCTATGAAACCATAATCTCAGCCACCATCTGCCTCTGGGACTAGCCAACAATGTTTTTGAGCTTAGCTCCTTATTGCTGATCAGCCCTGAGCTCCCAGATTTATCAAAATTATTCCACCGAGGTGGAGGCTGGTCAACATGTGTCTGCAGGCCCCCCACACCTACCTCTCTCTGGGCTTCTATTCCACCTCGACAATGTGGCTCTAGAGGGCATAGGCCCTTTAACAAGCTGGCTTACAAGTGGGAGGGCGCTGAGGAACTCTGGAAGGTACAAAACCAGCGGGGATGGTTTTCCGGGACCTGCAGAAACCATCCTAAGATAAGTGGGATAAAACCCTGGATGCCTTGGAAGCCAACGCAGAAGCTGTCGTGGTCCCAGAGAAGAACCTGAACCATGCCCCATGGGATCTGAGTGCCCTGGGTTCTGCCTCTTGCACCTCTGTCTTTGTGACTTCCTGTAAAACCACTTCCTGAAAGAGGAGGTGAAACTCATCAGGAAAATGGTAACCACCTGACTAACCTCCACAGGCTGGCCGGCGCCCAGGCTGGGCAGGGTGAGTATCTCTTCAGAAGGCTCACCCTCAAGCACAACTATGAGCCTCCAGAGCCTAGTGGCCCTTGAAGGACCCCTCCAGCATCCCCCTGGTGTCAGGACTTCTTCCTGAGCCTCTCCCTGCAGCTCTCATGCAGCTTTTTAATCACTCTGGAGCCTTCTCCCAAGCCTTGGACCAAATGAAAACAATAAAACTTATTAGAGAAAAAAAAACATTTAAAAAACATTGAAATAAAATCTGTGTCTAAGTGGATCTGCACAGTTCAAACCTATGTTGTTCATGTGTTAAGAGAAGGATGGGGAAGGGGAGAAGAAAGAGGTGTTGTTCCTTGGTTAGTGGCTCAAAGAACTGATTAATTTAAATAGACAGAAAAACAAACCATAAGAACATCTACCAAATGGAATCCAGAATAGTACAGTATAGCTAACAAATGCCCCTGCCATGAGTGAAAATTTGTCTGCTTATACCATCTATTCATTTTTCAATCCTAAAATATATATATATTTCTAATTAGTTTTATAGGAGAGAATGTATATCATTTACTCCTGTAAGTAACTCCCTAGAGAGCAAACCTGTCATTAAAAAGATACAATGAAATCCAGGCAAGGAATGAAATTTACTTGTGACTAGTTGATTGGAAATGTCTCTTTGCTTAATGGAATGAAGTTGTAGTCTTGGAAAAGTACAAGCATATTGAAATAATTATTTCATTGTGTAGTTTGGAAAGAGGCACACTTCCTTAAGAGGCAGAAAGAGATGGAAAATTGTTACTGAACAAGAGCTTAGCACCTAGTCAATGCTTGGCATAACTCAGGATGCCATTATAAGGGAGGTTTGCCTTAGTTGCTTCTATTTAAAGAGAAAAAAAGTGAAGTTCTTTACTTGGAATCCAAATACTTAAAAAAATAGATCGAAAAAAAGAAATTTCATGTCTTTAGGAAAGTATTGGAGAAAAGCAATTTGGCTATTTTTAACCAAAGAATTTTCTTCTACAGAGACATGATTTTGTCTCTCTGTAATCAAGATTATTCTAGTTTATATTTACATTTCAAAGTAAAATCTGTTATTTGTATGCTGTGTCATTTTCTGTGGAATAGCTTTTTAAAGTTAACTCTTTTCTGTTATGAACATCCTTTTAAAGTTATTGAAGACAGCAGTTACGTTTTGTTTTTTGTTTTTTTTTGTTTTTTTGATAAAGTGTTTCTCAGAATGTTGCCCAGGGAAATAAATGGTGGTATATATTTATTTCATATTCACATGTTTTATTTATGACTCCCAATTCTTGATGAAATGTCAAAATTTCAAATGATGTTATCTCATCATTTCACCAAAATGATTTTTTAAAGCACAGCAGAAATCCCCACAATGTAATGGATTGATAGTACCCAGTAAATTAATCTTAAGGTTTATTGACAACCAATGCAGGAAATTCTTAGCATTTTTCAGGGTTAAAAAAAAAAATCCCCTCTTAGGCCATATACTGTAATCAAGATTATTTTAACCCTATGAAGTGAGGTACATATACAAAGATTTAGCAATATATAATGGAGACTAATCAATCTGAAAAATCTCAACACTGTATGGTTATACAGACATAGGAGTATGATATATGAGTGAAAGCTGAGGATATATTTCTCTTAAATAAACATAATCTTGTGATTTTGTAGATGATGCAGTTATTCTCTTGGTTACCCAGACTTGAAATATACAATCATCTTTGATTCTACCCTCCCCTACAACTCCAAGTCCAGAGTCAAATCTTTATCACGTCTTATATTATCTCGTGTTTATTACTGCTGGCACAGCCTCATTTCAGTCTTCAACCTCACAGGATTAGGTTACTTTTATATTTTTCTATGAAGTTGCCTTTCTATAGTATCTCTTCCTAATCCATCTAACATTATGTGGCCACACAATTACTCTTCAAAATAATATTTAAAAATATTTAGAATCTCCCCCAGTGCCTAGAGGGTAAAATCATCCCATTGCAGAGGGTATACCATTCTTGGAGGTGTCCAGGCTGAAACCTTGCATCCAGCTTTTCCACAGTTTTCACCTTTGCCTTCACATTAAACATTGATCCTGTGATTACTACATTTTTAAAATTAATTTTTAAATATTTATTTTTGAGAAAGATAGAGCACAAATGGGGGAGGGGTGGAGTGAGAGGGAGACACAGAATGCAAAGCAGGCTCCAGGCTCTGAACTGTCAGCACAGAGCCAGACACAGGGCTTGAACCCATGAACTGTGAGGTCATGACCTGAGCCAAAGTTGAATGCTTAACCGAATGAGCCACCCAAGCACCTCCTCTCATTACTACATTTTAAGTATTTCTTAGATTTGTCCCCATTCTCTCCTGTATCCCCACCTATTCATTCCTATACTCATCTTAGCACATGTATTTGAATTCAGCTATATGGCAACTTCATTTATGTGGAATGCAGTGAAATAATAGCAAGATGGACAAAAAGAGCTTCTAAAGACACATCTGATAGATGTTCACATAGTTTATTCCAAAAACAGCTTTGATGCCTCATGCTCTTACTTCAGAGATGTTTATTGATTTCCAAGTTCACAAAACAGTATCTTAGAAGTAAATTGAGGCCAGGAGTGAGATATCTAAAGAGAGGGAATTGAATAGAAGTGCACACATTGTAGGCTGACCGACAAAAGAACAGGGAAAACTGAAAATCTGATGCAAGATTCCAAAATATACAGTATTCAGGAGCAAAGGATTCAGGATCAAACATCCTTGTAAAATTCAGGGAACAAAGAAGGGCTCACTATGTTATTACGGAAAGCAATAATATGATCATACAAGGTGAATTAAAAATGCTGAGTTATGTCCAAGAATTTTTATTTTAAAAAACTATGTGCATGCATGATTAGAAAAGTATGTCTCTACAAAATATTTAAAAAATAAATAGTAAAAATAATATTTTTAAGACCAAACTTCTGTCTGAAAACTTCAACTATCAGAAATGATTAGATTTCTGATGATTTTCAGGGTTTGGGGCTAATTTCAACTACACAATAAACTTCTTGAGGGCAGAAATAATATCTTTCAACTTACTATACTATACGGGATTAGTAGAGTGCCCTACAAAGTCTAGAAATTAATAAATATATATTTTTCTTAAAGAAGAGATAAATAGTGCATTCTAGATATAAGAGTTGAGTGCCCTGGCTAAGGAAGAGTTTTCACATATGATGTATTTGGTAATGTTCATGCTTTAAAGTGTTCAAGTTACATGAATGACGCTTACACATTTGTATTTTGATATTAAATATGATATTTAATATGTTCAGAGATAAGCTAATAAAAATAGCGTGAATTAATTTTTTTAATATTTATTTATTTTTGAGATAGAGAGCACCAGCAGGGGAAGGGCAGAGATTGAGAAGTGGACAGAGGATCCGAGTGGACTTCCAACTGACCCCGGCTAGGCCTGACGATGGCTCAAACTAATTAACTGTGAGATCATCATCTGAGACAAAGTCTGACGCTCAACCAACTGAGCCACCCAGGTGCCCCTGTGAGTTAATTTTTTTTTTTTAATTCAAATATCCATGCTTAGGCTCTGGATGAAATAAATATTTAGAGGTATTGGCATGGTATTGTATTAACACGATTTTTTTTTTTTTACATTCATTCAATATTTGATGCCATTTACCAACAGGAAAAATAACTTCTAAGATGAGAGAGAGAGAGGGAGAAGGGGAGAAGAGGAGAAGGAGAGAGGGAGAATGGGAAGAGATTCTCTGTTCCCCTCAAGTAAGCCAGTTACTAAATTCGCAGCTGGATGGAAAAAAAGCCTCACGGATCATATATATTAAAGTAGGGAACTTTAAAGTAGGGATTATGTTTCTTCAGAACGATATTTCACCACTGCTTTCTTTCTCTGGTCTGTCAGTTCTCCAGAAACAATGCAATTCAGTACATCAAACTGTGGCTACATTGGGACACAGATTTCAAGATTCACTCTTCTTGATGACCTTAATTTACCTGTCAGATTAAAATGCCAAATGACACAGGGATAATTGGAAAATGTGAGTTTGGTACAACTTGATGGAGAGGCAGAAGCAGAGGCAGGTAGTGCCTCTCTCTTTTTTTAAAGAAAAGATTCTTGCGTGCATCAATAAATGGTCAAGATGCCTTGACAGGTAGGCTTCATGTGACAAATATCAAAGAACAAAGAAAAGTGTTTGAGGCAGTTCAACACATGGAACTGTTAACATTCTGAATGTCAAGGATTTAATTTGTAATCGTCTGTATTTCATTATGTTACATGCAGTTGAGATAGGTCTTTGATAATGTATTTTGTAAATGAAATACTTATGCCTTTATACGTACATATTTCATTTTTTAAAGATATGTATACAATACAATTTCCTTACAAATTTCAAAAATTCCCTGGTACTAATGATGTTCAATTTCAAAAGACTATTAAACATGTACCATAATATTAATAGTATTTGCATATTAGTGCATATGCATACATATGCACTTGAAGTTATAACTTCTCTGTATAATAGTGTGGATTGAGGTAAATAGCTTTGTCAGTAAATGTATAGCCATTAGAGATCACATATTTCATAAGGCATATAAACTCAAAGGTTTATTTAGAATCTATTTTTCTTTTTTTAAATGTTTTATTTATTTCTAGGAGAGAGAGAGAGACAGCGTGAGCAGGGGAGGGTCAGAGAGAGAGGGAGTCACAGACTCTGAAGCAGGCTCCAGGCTCTGAGCTGGCAGTCAGCACAGAGCCTGACGTGGGGCTCGAACCCACGAACCGCGAGATCATGACCTAAGTGAAAGTCGGACGCTTAACCGACTAAGCCACCCAGGCGCCCCTAGAATCTATTTTTCATAGGGGTGCCTGGGTAGCTCAGTCAGTTAAGCATCCAAGTTATAATCTCTGCTCAGGTAATGATCTCATGGTTGGGGAGATCTAGCCCCGTGTTGGGCCCATGCTGACGATGCAGGGCCTGCTTGATATTCTTTGTCTCCCTCTCTCTCTGCCCCTTCCCTGCATTCTCTCTCTTTCAAAATAAAGAAATAAACTTTAAAAGAAGAATATTTTTCATAGAAAAATATATAAAGAAAATGATCCTGATAAAAAGCATACATTGATTTTTTAGAAAAAGTTCTAGGAAATTTCTTGAGTGAATTCTCATTCATCAACTCATTATTTATTAAAAAACAATAAAAAATATTAATCATTTAGAATGTTCCAAACACTCTGATATAGGGATGGGGGAGACAAAGAAGACTTAAGCCTGGTTTCCTATCCTCAGAGTAGTTTCTCTTTCGTGAGGGTGATAGATAACTGTAATACTGGGAAACTGCTGCTAAAATGGAAGTACACATGAGGGTCATGAGGGAAGAGTAGGAGAGTGATAATCTTGACAGGAAGAAATGAAGGAAGGTTTATAAAGGAGGTGATTCTTTTTTTTTTTTAATCATCCCCGATTTTATTTTTTTATTTTTTTTTTTTTTACAAATAGTTTATTGTCAAATTAGTTTCCACATAACACTCAGTGCTCATCCCCACAAGTGTCCTCCTCCATGCCCATCCCCCCCCCCCCCACATCCATCAGTCCTCAGTTTTTGTCAGCATTCAAGAGCCTCTCATGGTTTGCCTCTCTCCCTTTCCCCCACCATTTCCGCCCTTCTTCTCCCCCTTGGTCCTCTGTTCAGTTCCTCCTAATCCTCATATACATGCAAACATATGATATTTGTCCTTCTCTGACTTATTTCGCTCAGCATAACACCCTCAAGGTCCATCCATGTTGCTACACATGGCCAGATTTCATTTTTTCTCATTGCCATGTAGTATTCCATGGTATAGATAAACCACATCTTCTTGATCCATTCATCTGTTGATGGACACTTAGGCTCTTTCCATGTTTTAGCTATTGTGGAGAGTGCTGCTATGAACATTGGGGTACATGTGCTCCTATGCCTCAGCATTTCTGTATCCCTTGGGTAAATTCCTAGCAGTGCTATTGCTGGGTCATAGGGGAGTTCTATTGTTAGTTTCCTGAGGAACCTCCACACTGTTTTCCAGAGGGGCTGTACCAGTTTACATTCCCACCAACAGTGTAGGAGGGTGCCCGTTTCTCCACATCCTCGCCAGCATCTAGAGTTCTCTGATTGGCTCATTTGAGCCACTCTGACTGGCGTGAGGTGGTATCTCAGTGTGGTTTTGATTTGTATTTCCCTGATGAGGAGCGATGCTGAGCATCGTTTCATGTGTCTGTTGGCCATCTGGATGTCCTCTTTGGAGAAGTGTCTGTTCATATCTTCTGCCCATTTCTTTACTGGGTTGTTTGTTTTTCGGGCGTGTAGTTTGGTGAGTTCCTTGTAGATTCTGGATATCAACCCTTTATCTGATATGTCATTTGCAACTATCTTTTCCTATTCCGTTGGTTGCCTATTAATTTTCTGGGTTGTTTCCTTTGCTGTGCAGAAGCTTTTAATCTTGATGAGGTCCCAACAGTTTATTTTTGCTCTTGATTCCCTTGCTTTTGGGGATGTGTCAAGTAAGAAGTTGCTGCGGTGGAGGTCAAGGAGGTTGTTTCCTGCTTTCTCCTCTAGGGTGTTGATAGTTTCCTGTCTCACGTTCAGGTCTTTTATCCATTTTGAGTTTATTTTTGTGCATGGTGTGAGAAAATGATCTAGTTTCATTCTTCTGCATGTTGCTGTCCAGTTCTCCCAACACCATCTGTTAAAAAGGCTGTCTTTTTTCCATCAGATATTCTTTCCTGCTTTGTCAAAGATTAGTTGGCTGTATACTTTTAGGTCCACTTCTGAGTTCTCAATTCTGTTCCATTGGTCTATGTGTCTGTTTTTGTGCCAATACCATACTGTCTTGATGATGACAGCTTTGTAGTAGAGGCTAAAGTCTGGGATGGTGATCCCTCCCGTTTTGGTTTTATTTTTCAGGATTACTTTGGCTATTCGTGGTCTTTTGTGGTTCCATACAAATTTTTGGATAGTTTGTTCTAGTTTTGAGAAGTATGCTGGTGCAATTTTGATTGGAATTGCATTGAATGTGTAGAGTGCCTTAAGTAGTAATGACATCTTAACTATATTTATTCTTCCTATCCATGAGCATGGAATGTTTTTCCACTTCTTTGTGTCTTCTTCAATTTGCTTCATAAGTTTTCTATAGTTTTCGTCATACATCTCTTGTATCCTTGGTTAGGTTTATTCTGAGGTATTTTATGGTTTTTTGTGCAATTGTGAATGGGATCAGTTTCTTGATTTCTCTTTCTGTTGCTTCATTGTTGGTGTATAAAAATGCAACTGATTTCTGTACGTTGATTTTGTACCCTGCAACTTGGCTGAATTCTTGGGTCAGTTCTAGTAGGCTTCTAGTGGAGTCTGTCGGGTTTTCGATGTAGAGTATCATGTCATCTGCGAAGAGTGAAAGTTTGACTTCCTCTTTGCCAATTCTGATGCCTTTGATTTCCTTTTGTTGTCTGATGGCTGACGCTAGGACTTCCAGCACTATGTTAAACAGCAGTGATGAAAGTGGGCATCCCTGTCGTGTTCCTGATCTCAGGGGAAAAGCTCTGAGTTTTTCCCTGTTGAGGATGATGTTAGCTGAAGGCTTCTCATCGATGGCTTTGATGATGTTTAAGTAGGTTCCTTCTATCCCAACTTTCTCGAGAGTCTTCATTAAGAAGGATGCTGTACTTTGTCAAATGCTTTTTCTGCATCTATTGACAGGATCATATGGTTTTTATCTTTTCTTTTATTGATATAATGGATCACATTGATTGATTTGCGAATATTGAACCAGCCCTGTAACCCAGGAATGAATCCCACTTGATCTTAGTGGATGATTCTTTTTTTTAAAATTTTTTTAACGTTTTATTTATTTCTAGGAGACAGAGAGAGACAGCGTGAGCAGGGGAGGGTCAGAGAGAGAGGGAGTCACAGACTGAAACAGGCTCCAGGCTCTGCGCTGGCAGTCAGCATAGAGCCTGACGTGGGGCTGGAACCCGCGAACCGTGAGATCATGACCCAAGCGAAAGTTGGACGCTTAACCGACTAAGCCACCCAGGCGCCCCTGTGTATGATTCTTTTGATATGCTGCTGGATTCGATTTGCAAGGATCTTGTTGAGAATTTTTGCATCCGTATTCATCAAGGACATTGGCCTGTGGTTCTCTTTTTTTACTGGATCTCTGTCTGGCTTGGGAATCAGAACGATGCTGGCTTCATAAAATGAGTCCGGGAGTTTTCCTTTGATTTCGATTTTTTGGAATAGCTTGAGAAGAATTGGGATTAATTCTGTTTTAAATGTCTGGTAGAATTCCCCAGGGAAGCCATCAGGTCCTGGGCTCTTATTTGTTGGGAGATTTTTGATCACCGATTCAATTTCTTCACTCGTTATGGGTCTGTTCAGGTTTTCTATGTCTTCCCGTGTGAATTTTGGTAGTGAGTGTGTGTTTAGGAATTTGTCCATTTCTTCTAAGTTGTCCAATTTGTTGGCATATAATTTTTCATTGTATTCCCTGATAATTGCTTGTATTTCTGAGGGGTTGGTTGTAATAAGTCCAATTTCATTCATAATTTTCTCTATTTGGGTGCTCTCTCTTTTCTTTTGGATAAGTCTGGCTAGAGGTTTGTCAATTTTGTTTACTTTTTCAAAAAACCAACTCTTGGTTTCATGGATCTGTTCAATTGTTTCTTTGGTCTCTATGTTGTTTATTTCTGCTCTAATTTTTACTATTTCTCTTCTTCTACTGGGTTTAGGGTGTTCTTGTTGCTCTGCCTCTAGTTCCTTTAGGTGAGCTGTTAGATTCTGGACTTGCGCTTTTTCTAATCTCTTGAAATAGGCCTGGAGAGCAATGTACTTTCCTCTTAGGACTGCCTTTGCCGCATCCCATAGATTTTGAATTGTTGTGTTTTCATTTTCATTTGTTTCCATATATTTTTTAATTTCATCTCTAATTGCCTGATTGGCCCATTCATTCTTTAGAAGGGTGTTCTTTAACCTCCATGTTTTTGGAAGTTTTCCAGACTTCTTCCTGTAATTGATTTCAAGTTTCAAAGCATTGTGATCTGACAATGTGCATGGTATGATCTCTATTCTTTTATATTTATTGAGGGCTTTATGTCCCAGTATGTGATCTGTCTTGGAGAATGTGCCATGCGCACTTGAGAAGAAAGTAAATTCCATGGCCTCAGGATGTAAAGTTCTAAATATATCCGTCAGGTCCATCTGGTCCAATATATCTTTCAAGTCCATTATTTCTTTAGTGATTTTCTGTCTGGTTGACCTATCCATTGCTGTAAGCGGAGTATTAAAGTCCCCTGCTATTAGCACATTCTTATCTATAAGCTTGTTTCTGTTTGTGATTAATTGTTTTAGATATTTAGATGCTCCCATATTCGGTGCGTAGACATTTATGATTGTTAGTTCTTCCTGATGGATGGACCCTGTAATTATTATGTAGTGCCCTTCTTCATCTCATGTGATTGTCTTTAATTTGAAATCCAGTTTGTCTGATATGAGTATTGCTACTCCGGCTTTCTTTTGATTTCCTGTAGCATGATATATATTTCTCCATCCCCTTACTTTTAATCTCAAGGTATCTTCCCATCTAAAATGAGTTTCTTGTAGACAGCATATAGATGGATTTTGTTTTTTAATCCATTCTGCTACCCTATGTCATTTGACTGGAGCATTCAGCCCATTTACATTCAGTGTTATTATTGAAATATGTGGGTTTAGAGTCTTTGTATCTTTTGTAGGGTTCATGTTTGTGGTGGTGTCTCTGGAATCTTTGTTCCTTGCAACCTTTCCTTCAGAGCATCCCCCTCAGGATTTCTTGTAGGGCTGGCTTCGTGGTGACAAATTCTTTCAATTTCTGTTTATTTGGAAAGGTTTTTATCTCTCCTTCTATTTTGAAGGACAGACTTGCTGGATAGAGGATTCTTGGCTGCATATTTTTACTCTTCATCACATTGAAGATCTCCTGCCATTCCTTTCTGGTCTGCCACGTTTCAGTAGATAGGTCTGTCACCACTCTGATAGGTTTCCCTTTGTATGTGAGGGCCCTTTTCTCCCTAGCTGCTTTCAAAATTCTCTCTTTGTCCTTGTATTTTGCCATGTTTACGATGATATGTCGTGCAGAAGATTGATTCAAGTTACATCTGAGGGGAGTCCTCTGAGCCTCTTGTATTTCCACATTTACTTCCTTCCCCAGGTCGGGGAAGTTCTCTGCTCTAATTTGTTCCAGGACTCCTTCAGCACCTTTCCCTCTCTCTTCCTCTTCTGGGATTCCTATGATACAGATATTGTTGCGTTTGACTGTATCGCTGAGCTCTCGAATTCTTCTTTCCTGTTCCTGGATCAGTTTGTCTCTTTTTTTGTCAGCTTCTTGTTTTTCTATAATGGTGTCTTCTAAATCACTTATTCTTAAAGGAGGTGATTCTTAAGCTAAATCTGAAAAGGTTAGAAGGATGAAACAGCACAACATCTTCCAGAGTTCTTTACATGTACTCTGAGACAGAGAAGGATCAAGAGGATATAGAATAGGAAGGGGGAGAGAATGGATCATGAAAATTTAGTGACATCATTCAGCATGCTTAGGTTTCTCTTACAAGTAGAATAGAAGGAGCTGTGGAGCTTACTCAAAATTGCAATTTTTACTGGAGATACAAACTCTTGCAGATATATGGAAAGACACTGGCAGATAATAAATTGAGGATATGTTTGGAGAGCCCGGATTTGGCATGAATCTCACACTACACCTTGACTTTTGTTACTTAAAGTAATAAAGTCACACTTTTCATTAAATCAATTGGGTTTTCATCACTTAAAGTTGAGAGTCCTACTTAATAAAATGAAACAAAGAGGAGAGACTTTGGCTGTATTTGTCTATATGCATATCCTATAACGAGGGGAAGAGAGGATAAGTGGGTCTTATATTTCCAAATTAGCTACTAAAAATCTCTCAATGCTTATTACGTTGCTTAAGTTAGAGGCTTTTAATCTCCACTTACATTTTTTTTCTTTGTTGAACAGACTTCTAAGTCTGTTTGCCCGCATAACTGGATGAATGTGATTGAAAAGATAAAGCAAAATGGGGGGTTCATTTATAAAACAACTATTTTTATAAAAAGAATATAAAATGCTCTTCTTGGAGATAGTCCATTTTCTTTTCCTTTAATTGATTGATTGGTACAGGTTGAAATCAGTCCTGTCTATCCTTTTTTAAATGGATCTCATGTATTGATTTAATAAAAACTGCATAGATGTAAAAACAAACAGACCAAAAAATAAAAACAAATCAAGAGACATTTCTGGCAACTTTAGTGAGACAGCATGTTAAAATCAGATTGTGGAGGAATCTGCCCAATTTTAACCCATCTAATATAAACTCATTGCCACCAAATCTGGAGCTAAAGAAATTTCTGTAAAGATCTTTACTGCATCTTCACAGTTAATGATAAAGCAGATTTAGGCTATAGTTGTCTCTTACATGGCTTCAGTAGAAATCTTTACAGAAGCATAGAAGCCAGCATTGTTGGGGATGGAAGGTAATTTGTCTTAGCTTTATGGACCCAAACACGATGCTCCAAATAGTTTTGATCACAGGTATCCAACAGGGACCTGCTGCTATTCCCTGTGCCAAAACTCAGTTGATTATCCCCTGAAAACAGGTTCTAAAGGAAGCTGTTGGATCATTGTTTGAAACTGTTTGAAGCCTGCTCTGAGTAATACCAAACTACCTCAACTTCAAACTGATCACTGCAATCAATTCTGGAGAGATTCAAAGAGTCTACTCTATTTTATTACTATTTTTAAAAATTTTTAAATGTTTATTGTTTGGAGACAGGAAGAGAAAGACAGAGAGAGAGACAGAGACAGAGAGACAGAGCACAAGTGGGGAGGGGCAAAGAGAAAGAGGGAGACACAGAGTCTGAAGCAGGCTCCAGGCTCTGAGCTATCAGCACAGAGCATGACGTGAGGCTCTAACCCACAGTGAGATCACGACCTGAGCCAAAGTCAGGCACATAACCTACTGACCCACCCAGGTGTCCCAAGCCTACTCTATTTTAAAAAGAGCCAACCCTGTTATTCCACAAAATGATGGCTGGATCAATTTTCTTAGTGTCCCCTCTATTATTTATGTTATGCTTTCCCTTAAACTATGGGTTAAGTATCCCAGTTAAATATTTTGCATTAGAATCTTTTGTTTTAGGCATGGAATAACCCCATAACTTACTAATATTATATTTTCAAGAAAATAAGACTGTTTGCTTTGCCTGTTGATTTTTCACTAAATTTTGTCTTTATTGCTCAGGGAATCAACTTAACTCAAAACTGGAACCTAGTATTATTATTCGGAAATGTGAAGAAAATACCCCTTTAAAAATAAACTAAGGGGAAAAATTCCTGACATACCCATTCACAATTTCATGTAATACAAAAAAAATAGTGTTGTGTTTTATTTATTCATCTTTTACACTAATATCTGCCTATGATATTGATTATAGACAAACTGGGCATGTGCCATTTTGTTAGACAGAAATATATGCCTCTTTCTATATGCTGATAATGTGGATCTAATTTTCAACAATTAGAATTGACTTATGGATACAAATAATTCTACCATCCTACCACTGCTTGAAGGGATTGCACGTCATCAACTTTATCAACACAAAATCATTTTCTTTGGCAGACGAAAGGCAAGTGATCAAAACTCTACTAAAGAAGACAACCTAGTCCATTTTTTACAAGCATACTTTTTCCGTATCTTACCCTAGAAAGCCTGCTGCAAAAGTACGGTTCAATATAGCTTTTTCCATGGGAGCATTGCTCTTCGGGTTTCTTTTTGATGACTTTGAACACCTGCTTTGAAAATTTTCCAGGCCAGAATCATCTTTTTTCACAGTATCCTGTGGGGTGGAACTCTGGGCTTTCAATCTAGAGTATGCCTAATTGTTGGAGCAGATTCAACTCTGCTTCCTAAGGACAGAATTTGCTTTGCTTCTGGCTTATTTCAGTGCAAATGTAAGGATGGGAAAAAATATTGGTTGGTTGTCTTGACTTTAATAGTGGAATTATTTTTGTACTTCTTCACTTTATTTTTGTTGTTGTTGTTGTTTATTTTGAGAGAGAGAAAGCAGGGGAGGGGCAGAGGGAGGCCCTGCATGCTGTCAGCACAGAGCCTGATATGGGGCTCATACCCACAAACTGTGAGATCATGACCTGAGCCAAAATCAAGAGTTGATCACTTAACCAACTGAGCCAGTCAAGCACTCCTCTCCACCTTATTTTTAAAGCATTTCTACCATCTATCAGTGTGAAAATAGAGAAAACACATTCTAAGTTCTCATTAAAAACTTAGCTTAAAATTTTTAGTAAATAACCTTAATAAGAATACTAAGATAATAAGTATCTCAGTAGGATACTGAACAGGTATCTATAAAGCCTTGTCTCTAAAAATGCCTCTGCCTTCATGGCAGGGCCTTGCAATATTGTTCTCTCTCTCTCTGGTCCTTACTCATGTGAATTGGATTAGGGATGGAGACCTGACTCATATTGGGCCAAATCATGATCTTTCTTCCAGGAATTTGGAATTAGGATTCATAGTCATTCTGGTGGTTTTGATGCATGGTTGAAATGAAGGGGAAATATGAACCTGCAAGCCATGATAGATTTATTTTCTTAAATGAACATATATACAGGTAAAAGTAATCCTAGGTGAGAGAAACAGAAACAAGTAGCTGTAGACCAAGAAAAAGACTGGTTGTCTTTTCATTTCAAGAGCTTTCTGGTTTTGTTGTTTCAGTTCTTTTTGAAGCCTAGCCTCATTTACTCCCAATGTTTCCACTGTGGCCCTGTCTGGGACATTTTCAGATCTCTTTTTGCTTAACCTAGCTCATGGTATATTTGATATCTCCAGTCAAAGGGTCTTAGGCTATTCTAATTTTTAGTTTCTGATCAAAGAACACATATTTAGAAAATAAATTTAAAGGGTGATTCTTTTTCATTTACTTGCCAGCTTATATTAGTTCTTTTGAAGTCTGTATGCATGGAATTGTAACCTTTCTTTCTCATCTCATTCCCACCATGGAAATCGCCTTCAATTGGTGACACTTTACCTTGGGTCTGCTTCTATCAAAGGTTGTGGTCATAAAAATACCAGATTAAAAAAGCATGCTTTTTGCATTTGTTGAAAAAACTCTGCTTAAGGCCTTTATCCTCAGATTCTTCATCTATTTTATTAGAATATTTGTGCTTCATATCATAAGAACATGAGGACTTCTATGTTCTCTGGCTGTGTCAAGAAATGTCAGAGGCAGAGATGGTGTACATGTAGTTCACATCTAGTGATGATTGCCTCTTGTGTTTATGGATCAAATTTTCTACTTCTAGCTCTAATTCTGATGGTTTCAATATATTTAAATGCTTTAATATTTTGTATATGTGTTTTAGACTGCCTCAACTGTTTTTAGGAAGAAGTGAAATGCAAATATAAATCAACATTCCTCTGGGTAGTTAGTCAGACTTTCTGAGAAGGCAACCTATACAAATTAAGGGCAATTTAGGTAAGTTAGCACATATATGGGAAAAGTCATCTGACTTACTGCTTAGAGCATTCACCTTCTTCCTAGAATGTGAAATATGACTATACTTGTAATTCTGTCTCATCTCTAGTAAGAGGTATTAATGACTTAGATTAGTTGTACATATGTTTGAGCATGTTCTGTTAAACAAAATTCTTGATTAAATAATTTTAGATGATTAATAAAAAGCATAATACAGTCGTTTATATTTCCTTTTAAAACATATGAGAATAATTTTTTAATTCCACATGCTTATTAGATTGACTAATTCATGTATTACATTCCTTTTTTGGTGTGTGTGTGTGGGGGGCTGGTAATGGAAGTGCATATTCCTAGCTTAAAGTGGGGTTTTCTACATTGCTTTTCTTCTGAATGTTAACAAAAAGTACTTTCCTAATTGTTTTTATTTTCCAAACTGAGCTTTTCTCAATTCTTCACCTGTTCTGATGCCCCAGTTTCCACAGTATAAGCTATTGGAAGTCTTAAGCAAAGGATGCTTGTAAGATTCCTTCAACTATCTTCCCAATCATGGACCAGGGTGGGATGTCCCGTCTCTTCTTTGGTATATAAGTCCTTGTGCCTTAGAGGTTTCTAATAGACCTTCTTCGAGGGTCGCTGGTCAATGCAAAGTAGAATTACCCCATCAATCTTTTATTTACTTTCCAGTAAGGTATTTCTCCCTCCATCTTAAGCAGTAAGAGCACTGAGAAGACTGATGACAGAAATATAGTCTCATGTGCAGAAGTTTGGTTTCTTCTTTTTAATGACAACTCATTAAATTTATCTTACCTGCTTCTATTAATAATCTCAAGGATAATGGTATAGAGTATGATCATGAATGGTATATTTTTCAAATCTTAAAAATATTGCTGACATCAAGCAAACAGCAATTGTAAATGTACATGACTTAAAAAAGAATCTCCATGGGTATTAACTGGGTATCTTAAGTACATGTTTCTGTTTAGCTCAATTTTAAATCTATCATCCCAGTGGGCATTTAAGCAGGATGAGAGGGAGAAAATGACAGAAAGCTAGTTAATTTTAAAATGGTGCAGCTCCCATGATGGATAAATACAAACACTGAGAAATGATTTAGGAAGATTCAAATGCATTTTGAGCTTCAGTACAGAACATCACTGAAAAAGATTGTGCTAAGGACAATTAGATAACCCCAAATCTCCTTGTTCTCCCTTGTTTGTCTGCTGAGCAACTTGGATTAATTTGGGAAAGAATGAGGGGTACCTGGGTGGGTCAGTTAGTTAAGTGTTCAACCTCTGATTTCAGCTCAGGTCATGATTTCAATTCGTGGGCTCAAGCCCTACATTGGGATCTGTGCTGATAGTGTGGAGTGCTTGGGATCCTCTGTCTCCCTTTCTCTGCCCTCCCCCACTCAGTGTCTCCTTCTCTCTCAAAAATAAACTAAAAAAATAATAAATAAATAAACAAATTTTTAAAAATTGGAAAGAATGGACCACTCCTCTTTCCAGACATCATGCGAGGTAAAAATGTGTCATTATAAAAGTTCAAATATTCTTAAACCTGTGCCTGTTCCATATTTGAAAAAGTAAAATCCTTCCTTAAATAAGATATTCTGAGTTTATTATAGAAAATACAGTATAATTAATACCTATTCTAAGACAAAATATAATTTTCAATATATAGCTAAATTTTACTTTCTTTAGATTGCTTATTCTTGTGCAAAAAAATCAGTTAGAGTGTTACTTGTTCATTTTAAAAATATTGTGGGATATGTGGCTGTGGGTCATTTTTACTTGAAAACTGAGGAAGATTCCACAGAGAGTACCCTAAGGAAGTTTTCTTTCCAGAATTAGATTTTCCCCTTTTTAAAATTTTTTTTCTTTCTTCCTTATGGAAATGACTGGTAACTGATTCACAGCACAGGCTCATTCAAAAAATCAAATTAAACTAAATATATGATTGGGTCTCCCTCAGAAAGAGTCATTATTATAATAAACACTTCCAGAGTGCTTACATGTGCCATCTGCAGTTCTAAATATGTTTATCACATGTATTTCATTTTTTTTTGATCTTCACACAATCATATAAGATAGTTCTATTATTATCTCTACTTTATAGATGGAGAAACTGAGGCAGACAAGGGTTAATAAACTGGCCATGGTTACACAGATAGAAGTGGCAAAACCAAAATTTAAATATAAATAGCCTCATTCCAGAGTTGCAGTTTCTAACCATTATGCTATATTGTGTGTTGGTGCTGAAATCTTTTATGATTTAAGTATTAAAAAAAAAAAGTGGCCCATCTCATAAATAATCTGATTACCACAAAAGCAGGAGAGACAACAGTTCTGAGTCCACAAGGTGATATTACTGGATTAGGACTGACAGAGATTCCCTGACTTGCCTACTGTGCTGGTCAAGATTTGATTATCTCAGAAGTTCACGTGTGGAGCTTCCCTGTCCAACCCTCCAATGCTTAGACCTGGGAGGTCAACTCATCTGGGGAATTCCAGATTTCCTTATATGTCACCTATAAAAATTAAACAAAAACTAACATCAAGACTAGTCAGCTGTCTCAAGGGTAACTTAATAGGCATGAAAAACAAATGTCAAAGGAAAGAATCAGAAAATGATTGCTAGAGTGTCTAGATGCAAGAAGATAATAAAGAATATTGTTTCATTTTTAAAATACAATTTTGAAATGGCTAGAATGGAATTTTAGGGCTGAAAATCAATACCACTAATGTCAGTATTAATAGTCAACATTTACTGAACCTTAACCACACGGGTACTAGATATTCTGCTAAGTACTTTACATGCACTGAACCACTGCATACTCATAAGAACACTAGAATGTAGGTGATATTCTTATTCCTATTTTTCCTTATGTGGAAATTGAGGCACAGAATGGTTAGCTGACTTGTACAAAGTCTGATATATAGGAAGTGGTGGAGTCAAAATTTAAATCCAGGGTTAAGTCCAAAGCTTGAACTTTAACTAAAATTCACTAGTTTTCTTTAGCTGTCTATTTATCTGTGAAGCATCTGCCAAATGAATTGCATGAATCAGTTGCTATCATGAAAAATTTCCTTGTTCTTGCTGCTTATTTATATCCTTCCTTTTCTTCAAGGCCAAGGTTAAGGCCCTCCTCCATGAAGTGTTTGCCAGCTGCCTAGCTCACAACAGTAATTCAAATTATACTGATAGTTAATGTTTAATGATCACATTAGGAGATATGCACACCCTGTCCTCCTTCTCAGTTTTACTCTTCTCCAGAGCATCTTGTGTCACCTATCTTAGGGCTTCCTGGGGCACAGATTCTTCAGGCAGCTTTGCATGTAGCAGGTTTATTGAGTGACTTTTGCAGGGACAGGTTGAGAAGAGTGGGGAACAGAAATGGGGAAATGGAGCAATTGAACTATGATATGGTAGCTACAAAGACCTCTGTGGATCTCAGGTAGCTCTCAACTGAGATGACCCTTCACAGTTGTCCTGAATTAAACAATGGGATAAATCTTTGACTGGCACAATGATACAGTTTTGAATCCTTCCCATGCCCTACGGAGAGGGCTTGACTCTGGGGAATGCAGCTTCTTTTGGACAGAGGCAATGTCTGGAAAGGAATTCAGCTATGAGCCTAGCTAAGAGAATAAGTAAGTGCCTATATCCTAAAGGGGAGATCTAGGTAACATACCATAGCTCTGAATCATTTAGCACTCTAAATATTTTACTAATTGTTTGTTTATTGTCTTTCTCCTTTCTGGGACATAACCTCTAGGACAGGACACAAAGGGCCTTTGTCTACTTCTGCTATATCCACAGCATGTAAAACAACATTGTGTACAGTGTACAGAGTGTTTTCACAAATATTTGTTGAATAAATCAGTGTACAAACAAATAAATGTCTATTTTTTTGATGAGGAAACTGAAGCTTAAATAGACTAAAGGTCCTTCCTTAGGTCCTGAAACCGAAAGAGTGGTAGAACTTAATCTGGCCCAAATCCTTAATCACTTTACACAGAAGGTCCTTATTTTTAAAGCAAGGATGGACAATTTAACACATTCCCTTTATTTTATTGATGAGAAATTCATGTCTAGAGTGGAGAATCATCATCAATACTGTGTATACCTTGCCTAAATTGAATGTATCATTTTGCCTTTATCAATTAGAACATACACCCAAGTAATCTAGGCTGAGACAGGTCTGTGACAACCTTGTCTGGCATATTAGTCTCGGTCTCTAACTTTGCATTGGTAACATCTCACTTTTACCTCTATGATATCTAGATCCATAAAGTTTTCCAGATAATTCCTGAAATATCTGCAACTGACCAATTTTCACTGAAAGTTTGGCACGGGATGGCTCAGCTCCAGTTTTCTCAGGAGGCTCTGGTGAGCAGGTTATAATTCACTATGTCTTGAAACTCTAGAGACCAAATATGAACTGTCAAGGAGAAATATGCAGGCTTACATGGTGGCAGAGAGCAAGCATGTGTTAGAATTTAAATTGATAATTCCCAAGGTTCCAGTACCTCCGGTAGGTGAATTCTAAGGCTAAAAGAGTCTCTAGGGAATTTCGAAGTTATTGACAGCTATAGGAGTGACAGTGAAAAAGATATTTGGAAGGTTTTATTTTTTGTGTGGATAAAATGAAGGTGAGAAAATTAGATGTGTTAGCAAAGGCACCAGAGGATTCATTTATGAGAAACTCATGCTGATTGGCTTGCCTGTCTCCAAACTACAGATAACTGGAAGAAAAATAAAAACTCAGGAAGGTTTTAGCCTCCATGACAAGATAAGAGCATTTCACGGTCTCTATCTAAGACTCCAGACACGTGTCTTGTATTTCCTGTACCAAGATTGTCACCCCCAACATTCCTTACCTCTACCTTTGTACTCTCTGTTGAAGCTGCTGGTTGTCTAACTACAATGTGCATCAGAATCACTTGGAGGGCTTGTTATGTACAGAATTCTGGGTTCATTGCCCGAGTTCTGATTCAGCCTGTATATGGTGGAGTCTGAAAATTTACATTTCCAGCATTTTCTCAGGTGTTGCCGCTGATTATGGTGCAGGGCCTACATTTTGAAAACCATAGTTCTAGCCACACTAAAATTCTTTCAGTTACTAGAAGGCTGCACACTCACTTTCATCTGTACACCTGCAAACATGAGAGAACAGAAGCTCCCCAATCCTCTTATCCCACCCCCGTCTCACCCTCCTTCCCATTCATTATCATAACCACGTTTTATTTAACTTTAATGTTTCCTTTAACACATCACTTCTTTGTGGAAGTTTTCCTTGACATAGTTTGTTTGGGTTCTTCTCTTTGTCCTCCCCAAAATGTCACACACAACCTTGTATTGTAATCTTGTTTAATTTTCTGAACCTCTCACAAGCAGGAACAAGTCTATTCTTTCCATCTTTGAATCTGCAGCGTCAAACTTCTGTATCTGGCTGGTGCATTAATACTTTTAGACCAAACGGAGGAGTGAACGAATAAATTGAACAATTAGACATTCTGCTTGCTTTTGCTGCTGCCTTCCAAATGCCCTTCACTTTCTCTCTATGTCAAATTTAGAAACAAATTTTGTATCAAATTTAGAAATAAACTCTTTTGCTTCCAAGTATAATATCTTAATATCCAACTTAAGCAAGGATAATGAAGGATAGTTTAGTCACTGTCAATTTCATTCCTTCATCTCAGAATGAGAATAGAAAGAGCGCATGAATGCAGAATATATGTATTACACGTATGTATGGATGGATATATCTGTATAAATATGTATGATAAATTTAGTTAAGTAGTGTTGCAATGTTTACTGTTTACAGAAATGCTGAAAATGATTGTTAAAAAAAACATTTGATCTGCTTTCTGGTTTTTTATCCAGTAAATATAACTATTTATTTTAAAAATCCTTTTGTGCAAGAGCATTTTTTAAAGGGTGCTCAGTTTTCTAAAAGCATAAGAGAATATGAAATTCAGTGTGCTGTGAATCAGCTATTTTATATCTGGTGGTAAAGTTGCCATATTCTGCTACTTTGCCTATCTTTACAGTGTGGTAATATGCTCACGCATGTCATGCTTGGGTATGTGCACACACAGCTAAATCTTTTAAAGGGATCCTGCTGTTTTGCCAGGAATTCTTATTTGACTTAAATTCACTGAAGTACTGCTTCCCTTGAAAAAGTAAAACTGTAATGAATATACTTAAACTGTTTCTTAATTCAGATAATGTTTGGTAGAGCTGGCTGGGTTTATTTTATAAACATCTGTCCACTCAGTATTGTGACTTTACAGTGAGGTACAGCAAAAACAGATGTCTTGAACTGAGTGAATACAAATTTAAAATATGTTACATTAGATAATTTAAACTTATTTTTCTTGCATACTGGTACTGTACAAATAGAAAAATTCAAGCTATGTCTTTATGATTTGACATAGAAAAATAATACTTAGTATTTATATATTTTACATAAAATACTTTTCACCCACCTTGGACATTCTGACAATTCTTTTGTTCAACTCTCAAGTTTTTTCAGCCCTAAAATGATGGATTACCATATGGTTAGAATTCCACTGGGAAATCAGAAAGAAAACTATAAAAGGAATCAAGCCCTGTGCTGTGTCATCCTTGTGGTCTGGGATGTTCCTAAAGGACAATTTCATTGCAGCATCAGTCTGCCCCCTCCTTGTAAGAATCACAGCTATGTATCACCACTAGACTTCATTCCACAGCTAACTAGAACCCCCCCCCTTGCTTTAGAATACTGTTCCAGAAATATCTACTGAATAATACAGTATTCCTTATGTCATCTTGGCAGAGTATACAATCGTGCAAAGGAGGGGGTAGGAGGTCAACCATAATTAAGAATCACACCATCAGTAGGGAATCAAGAGCAAAAATAAACTGTTGGGACCTCCTCAAGATTAAAAGCTTCTGCACAGCCAAGGAAACAACCCAGAAAATTAATAGGCAACCAACGGAATGGGAAAAGCTAGTTGCAAATGACATATCAGATAAAGGGTTGATATCCAGAATCTACAAGGAACTCACCAAACTACACGCACGAAAAACAAACAACCCAGTGAAGAAATGGGCAGAAGATATGAACAGACACTTCTCCAAAGAGGACATCCAGATGGTCAACAGACACATGAAACGATGCTCAGCATCGCTCCTCATCAGGGAAATACAAATCAAAACCACACTGAGATACCACCTCACGCCAGTCAGAGTGGCTCAAATGAGCCAATCAGAGAACTCTAGATGCTGGCGAGGATGTGGAGAAACGGGCACCCTCCTACACTGTTGGTGGGAATGTAAACTGGTACAGCCCCTCTGAAAACAGTGTGGAGGTTCCTAAGGAAACTAACACTAGAACTCCCCTATGACCCAGCAATAGCACTGCTAGGAATTTACCCAAGGGATACAGAAATGCTGAGGCATAGGAGCACATGGACCCCAATGTTCATAGCAGCACTCTCCACAATAGCTAAAACATGGAAAGAGCCTAAGTGTCCATCAACAGATGAATGGATCAAGAAGATGTGGTTTATCTATACCATGGAATACTACATGGCAATGAGAAACAATGAAATCTGGCCATGTGTAGCAACATGGATGGACCTTGAGGGTGTTATGCTGAGCGAAATAAGTCAGGCAGAGAAGGACAAATATCATATGTGTTGCACGTATAGGAGGATTAGGAGGAACTTAACAGAGGACCAAGGGGGAGAAGAAGGGCGGAAATGGTGGGGGAAAGGGAGAGAGGCAAACCATGAGAGACTCTTGAATGCTGACAAAAACTGAGGACTGGTGGATGTGGGGGGGAGGGGGGGATGGGCATAGAGGAGGCACTTGTGGGGATGAGCACTGGGTGTTATGTGGAAACTAATTTGACAATAAACTATTTGTAAAAAAAAAAAAAAAAAAAAAAAGAATCACACCATCAGTTCCAGATAGGCTATCTATGGTTATATTAAGAGATTGGGTTTCTGATGCTCAGCATCGCTCCTCATCAGGGAAATACAAATCAAAACCACACTGAGATACCACCTCATGCCAGTCAGAGTGGCTAAAATGAGCAAATCAGAGGACTTTAGATGCTGGCGAGATGTGGAGACACGGGCACCCTCCTACACTGTTGGTGGGAATGTAAACTGGTACAGCCCTCTGGAAAACAGTGTGGAGGTTCCTAAGGAAACTAACAGTAGAACTCCCCTATGACCCAGCAATAGCACTGCTAGGAATTTACCCAAGGGATACAGAAATGCTGAGGCATAGGAGCACATGGACCCCAATGTTCATAGCAGCGCTCTCCACAATAGCTAAAACGCGGAAAGAGCCTAAGTGTCCGTCAACAGATGAATGGATCAAGAAGATGTGGTTTATCTATACCATGGAATACTACATGGCAATGAGAAACAATGAAATCTGGCCATGTGTAGCAACATGGATGGACCTTGAGGGTGTTATGTTGAGCGAAATAAGTCAGGCAGAGAAGGACAAATATCATATGTGTGCACATATAGGAGGATTAGGAGGAACTTAACAGAGGACCAAGGGGGAGAAGAAGGGTGGAAATGGTGGGGGGAAAGGAGAGAGGCAAACCATGAGAGACTCTTGAATGCTGACAAAAACTGAGGACTGATGGATGTGGGGGGAGGAGGGATGGGCATGGAGAAGGACACTTGTGGGGATGAGCACTGGGTGTTATGTGGAAACTAATTTGACAATAAACTAATTGTAAAAAAAAAAAAAAGAGAGAGATTGGGTTTTCTTCACTTTGCCCTTAATGCTTTCCTAACTGCTAGACTATGACATTTTATTTTATTTTTTTATTTTATTTTTTTAAATGTTTTATTTATTTCTAGGAGAGAGAGAGGGAGACAGCGTGAGCAGGGGAGGGTCAGAGAGAGAGGGAGTCACAGACTGAAACAGGCTCCAGGCTCTGAGCTGGCAGTCAGCACAGAGCCTGATGCCGGGCTCGAACCCAGGAACCGCGAGTACATGACCTAAGAGAAAGTCGGACGCTCAACCAACTAAGCCACCCAGGCGCCCCTATGACATTTTAAAAAGCCACTTCAAGATACAAATCAATAAAGCTGATTTGTGTAGTCTGAAGAATGGCTGTAAATCTCCATGTATTATATAGGGAATATATTTTTCACTAAATTTGAAGCAATTTGAAATGTCTAAGGAACATTTTTACTCTCTAGAAGAATTCAAGGTTGTAAAGTCAAATAACTTGACAGAAAAATTCAGGCAATTTATATGATAGCTGATAGAAAAAATCCATCTCCTCTCAAATCAAGTCAAATTAAAAGTAGACTCTGAGAATGACATAAATAGGAAACTGTTAGAAAAGTCTCTAGTGCGGCTTAGTGTTGAGCTTCCAGAAGACAGAGAACATGTATTATATATTTGTTTTTCTTCCTCAGCTTTATACTGAGGTATAACTGACAAACAAAAATTATATATATTTATGGTGTACAATGTGATGTTTGGATTAAGTACACACTGTGAAATGACTACCACAATCAAGCTAATTAACATATCCAAACATGGTTTGTGTGTGTGTGTGTGTATGTTTCTATGTGTGTGTGTGTGGTGAGAACATTTAAGATCTACTGCCTTAGCAAATTTCAAATACACAATACAGTACTATTAGCTATAGTCACCATGCTATATATTAGATCTCCAGAACTTATTCATCCTGCACAACTAAAGCTTTGTGACTTTTGACCAGCATTCAGTGCAGTTATTTATTTTTAGGTTTATTCATTTATTTTGAGAGAGAGAGCGAGAGAGCGAGAGAGAGGGTGCATAAGTGGGGAAGGAACATGGAGGGAGGAGAAAGAGAGAATCCCAAGTAGGCTCTGGACTGTCAGTGCAGAGCCCAACACAGGGCTCAAACTCACAAACCATGAGATCACGTCCTGAGTTGAAATCAAGAGTCAGACACTTAACCTACTGAGCCACCCAGGTGCCCCAGCACACTGTCATTAATATACACATACAAAAACACAAATAAGATACTATAAGTATATAGATAAAATAATAAAATACATGCAATTTGTTTGAAATGACAGATGCATGTTAATTGAATATTTACCAGATGATACAACTTACTTGATATTCACTGAAAGCCTTGAATATGTCAGCCAGGCAATTATAAAAGGCACAAAAATGAATAAGAGATGGTTCTTGATCTCAAACAAAACAAAACAAAACAAAACAACCCAAAAAACTTCCAAAGGCTAATGGCTTATATCTCAAAGAAATCATATTTTTGCTATAGGTCATTGGCTTAAAATAAACCTATATTCTGTTTTAATAGAACCATGCTATTTGCTAATGCCCTTTTCAATATCAGAAAAATTATAACACTGTATGTTACTATACACATTTCATAAATTCTAAGTACCTGTTAATAGTTAATGATTTTTTCCAGTCTATTTAGTAAAACTATGATCTTTAATATTTTTCATATTGGAATCTCCAATCTGTCTTGTGGTGCATAAGCCTGGTTCCCATCACTTAAAATTATTATTTGGTCTTGGCAAAACTGAAGCAAAGTACCTTTTTTTTTTTGTTATCAATGGAGACTTGTTAAAATGAGACTTCCATCTTCTATGCAAATAGTTACTCTTCATCAGGTCTCTGCTCATGTAAGGTAATCAGATTAAGTGCATTATTTTCTCCCTTTAGAGTATTAAACTTGGTCTACCATGTGTGCATTAGTCTAGAAATCTGTATTAAAACATGCATAACTCTCTGAATTTGATTATGGTGATTTATAAATAATTGCTGTCTTTTGAAAATCTATGTTTATATTCAAACACTCTATTTTAGGAAAGAATATAATTGGTTAAGGGAAGGTGAAGAACAGGAGGCAAAAATAAAAAATAATAATCATGTAGAAAATCAGAAGTAATGACCGTGCTGAATAAGAAAAGTAAAAACACTAAATGGGTAGAAACAGAACTAGGTCCTAGATCTGAGCATTAGTATGAAAAATACTATCCCCATGATATAATACAGTCATAATATATGACCATTCTACTCTTAGTAGTTGTAGGAATGTGGTTAAGTTACTGAACTTCTTTGTGTTTCAGTTTTCTGATCCATAAAATGGACATGATAATAGTATCCACTTCAAAGGTTAGAAGTCACAAAGAATAGAATAGTGCTTGGAACATTAGAACTCAATAAATATTATCTGATCGAATCTCAGTGATAGAAGTTATTTTAAACATAATATCACAACCTCCTCAACAAAGCAAGGATTCCCTTTATAATACGTTGAATAAGTACCCAGCTAGTTCCAGCACAAATTCTTATCATGAAAGGCATTTATTAATTCATAAGGTAGGCCAATTTATATTTGGACAATCTAATTTCTAGAAAATTCTTCTTTCTTACTGACGTTTGCATTTAGATAGCTCTGGTTGCCAACATTGAAAATGTGCTACTGATTGGAGATTATTTCAAATTAAAATCTTACATACTGGAATTTGTCCTCCTCTGGGTAGACTCGTAAATATGAAATCTGCCTCCTGCTTGATTAATTAACTTTTTTATTACTCCACCAGGGTCAGCTGGTCCTCTTTCTGCTTCATGCTTCACCATTAATAACCATCCCAAATTTCTGGCTGCTGTTAATAATGATGTAGCTAATTTCATCCTAAGTAATTGAAACAGTGCAGACTGTGATTCAATCAACAGACTAGATCAGACATAAAAGAGATTTTTAAAAAGGAAATTTAAAGAAAAAAATACATTATACAACAAAAATATCATTTAGCTCTATATGAAATGCTTTCAATTTTAAATTTAACAAGTAATTGGTAAATTAAAGGTCCACATATCCTATTCCTTCACAACTCAAGCCAGGTACAACCTGATGCCCCAAATAAAGCAAGCAATAATGTATATCTGTGGCAAATAAAAAGATTTGATTTTGTCTATTTAGACTAGTAGGCAACATGCTATTCTCCCATTTTTAGCCTTTTATAATTATACCTTATTCATTTTTAAATTAAATATGTATTGGAAACTATAAGGAAGACATTTTGTGAGACACAAGGATACACTGGTTATGGTTCTTGACTCAAAGAGCTAATAACTTAGTATAGGAGGATTAGGAGGAACTTAACAGAGGACCGTGGGGGAGAAGAAGGGGGAAATGGTGGGGGAGAGGGAGGGAGGCAAACCTTGAGAGACTCTTGAATGCTGAGAACAAACTGAGGGCAGATGCGGGTGGGGAGGAGGGGGCTGATGGGCATGGGGGAGGGCACTTGTGGGGATGAGCACTGGGTGTTACATGGAAACCAACTTGACAATAAACTATTCGTAAAAAAATAAAAAAAAGAAAGAAGAAAAAGAGCTAACAACTTAGGAAATAATTAAGTGCTTGCACAATAAAATATTACAGAAAGTCTGAGGAAAAGGTGACTTTTCACTGGACTGATACAGAATATTTCAGGAGAGGTAGAAGTTGAGCTGGCAATCATTTGAAATGTGATACATTTCTGTATCATCCAGTTGGAAGTCAGAGAAGAAGCTTAGAAATTATGAAGATTCGGAAAATTTCACGTATCCACACATTTTCTCAGTTTGTTAACTAGAAGGAGACAGGACAGGAATGATGTCAGTCTGCATTAGGACTGGAGGGAAACTTGAATATTTATTGAAAAATTCACTTTTTATGTGGTAGAAAATACTCAATATTTTGGAGTTTTTAAGTGTACAGAATGGCGTATAGAAAAATTAGTCCACTGGAGACATAAATAACAAATAAGGGAAGAAAGAATTAGAGACACAATATTGAACCTCAATCGCTAGGATCATTTCCCATTTATAAATTGTGAAAATAACCAGACGGCTTAAATATGACACCATACTAAAAATAGATAACTCTTATGGATGTTAAAAATAATTAAGTGATTAAATTCATTCATGTATATCTATATAACACTTTTTATATACATGTGTCACACACGATGGAAGATTCTATTTTGAAATACCTACTGTAGTTCAGTAATAATTTATTGTTTGGTTAGTTAATGTTGATTATGATGGCTTTTGTGTGGTCATTTTATGTTATATAAATGTCAGCCGTTGTTACTACTATTAGTAAATAACATTTAAATGTTGACAGATGTGGCTTTTGTGTTACAAAAGTGCTTTCTGTAGCCTATAGGTAAAAACCTAAGTTTACATGTTGTTAAAAGTTAAGGTATAATTTATCCTTTCAAGGGAAAAGAATGCATTGCTTACATGTTGGCAATGTATTACCTCTTCAGGGTCATGTGAACATCCATTAGGGCAATGGGAGAGTCAAATTGCTAATGTTAATGTGTACATTTCCAGCTTTCTTTCAAAAATTGGCTTTAAGCTATGGATTCTGGACACTTTTGATAACTTCACAAGTTCTTTTCCTGTATTTAAGGAAATTGCTCAAGTTGGCTACTATATAGCAGGATATGTTTTATTTGGGTTTTAAAAGTGTACACATGAAATTATTTTCTGCTACTCCAAAATGCATTTGAATATTAGATAAGTCTTGGTGTTTTAAATAACCAAATGTTTGATTTCCTTATCTTTAGATTATCTTAATTTCTTCAAAAAAATTTTTTTAATGTTTACTTATTTTTGAGAGACAGAGAGACAGACCATGAACAGAGGAGGAGCAGAGAGAGAGGGAGATGCAGAATCTGAAGTAGGCTCCAGTCTTTGAACTGTCAGCACAAAGCTCTATGTGGGGCTTGAATCCGCAAACTTCAAGATCATGACCTGAGCCAAAGTTGAAGCTTAACTGACTGAGCCACCCAAGTGCCCCTCTTTATTTCTTTTTTTTTAAATGTAGGTGTAATTTTAACAGATTATTGTTAAAAATTGAATTAAATATCTTTTTGGAAAGAAGCCTGTAAGGATATGGATATTATCAGTTATATAGATAACTTTCTAATTTTAATTGTCATTTCTTTCTCCATTGAAAAGAACTACATTTTCTCCAGGAAATAAGGACAGAAATTATAATAAATATGAGGTAGTTAAGATTTCTTGTTGTTTTATTCATCTATGCCAAAAAGGTCTGTACTTAATCTGTGTTTGTGTATGTGTGTGTGTTTGATACTTTGAGACCTAATATGTTTCATTTTAATATTAAAAATTATTTTTTAAAATTTATTTTAATTTTATAATGTTTATTTATTTTTGAAAAAGAGAGAGAGAGAGCACGAGAAGGAGAGGGGCAGAAAGAGAGGGAGACACAGAGTCCGAAGCAGGCTCCAGGCTCCTAGCTGTCAGCACAGAGCCTGACACGGGGCTCGAACTCAAACTGTGAGATCATGACCTGACCTGAAGTTGAACGCTCAAACAACTGAGCCACCCAGGCACTTGGAAAAATTCTTATATTAGTTTCTGACATCGATCTTTCATGTTTTTTTCAGAGAAAGATAAATATATGATTTCATTCGTATGTGGAATTTAAGAAACAGAACAGATGAACATGGGGGAAGAGAAAGAAAAATAAGATAAAAACAGAGAGGGAGGCAAACCATAAGAGACTCTTAAATACAGAGAACAATCTGAGGGCTGCTAGAGGGATGTTGGATGGGAAAATGGGCTAAATGGGTGATGGCCATAAGAAAGGCACTTGATGGGATGAGCACTGGGTATTATATGTAAGTGATGAATCCCTAAATTCTATTTTTAGGGATACCTAAAACCATTATTGCACTGTATGTTAACTAACTTTGAATGAATGAATGAATGAATAAACAAATAAATAGAAGATCCACATGAAATGTTTATATATTCTTACTTTCTCACTACTGATTCTATTGTATTGTAATTTATTGGCCTATTGAAAAGGCCAGTACACAATGGACACTCAATAAGTGCTGTTAATGGACACAGTATTTTGCTGTACAATTTTTTAAAAGATTATTTATTTATTTTGTGAGATAGAGAGAGAGGGGCTGATAGAGAGAATCCCAAGCAAGCTCTGTGAGGTCGTGACCTGAGCCTAAATTAAGAATCAAACAATTAACCCACTGAACCACATGTACACTCCTTGTCCAAAGAGAGATTAGCAGACATAAGAAATGCCAGTATTAAAACAGAAAAATCTTTTGTGACTATATAAGAATGATTATCTATCTACCTATTTATTTATATATTTATCAATCAATAATCTATAACTATCTATCTATCAATCATTTATTTATCTCTCCATATACACATATGTAATGAGGTTATTCTATAGACCTTGGGAGAAAGGAAACCAACAAGTCTAATTTAAGTAAGCTCTGTTTATAATGCTATAAGTCAAATTAGTAATCTTTACATTTGGTTATCCAGTTTCCACCACATAATCTAACTCTAGAAAATCATCCAACTTTGGGTCTGTAAGAGCAAGAGGGGTCACTGTGACTGCTGTTCAGATGCCACTATAATGGTAGAACACTAGTGGGTTAACATATTATGATTCTGAGGTGCTTGGGTGGCTCAGTTGGTTAAGTGGCTGACTTGATTTTGGCTCAGGTCATGAATTCAGGGTCATGAGATTGAACTCCACCTAGAGACCCATGTCAGGCTCCGTACTCGCTGTGTGGAGCCTGCTTGGGATTCTCTCTGTGTCCCTCTCCTTCTCGCTTTCAAAATAAAATAAATAAATAAAACAGTAAAAAAAGAGATTATGATTTTGAAAATATGTTCATATTTTATATTATTATTTTATTGGCAAACTAAAACTGGAACCAAGTAAAACAAATAAGGCTAGAGAGAATTAAATTGTAAACTACTTCACTTTGCTTACTTAAAAAAAAATTGAACCAGGGGCGCCTGGGTGGCTTAGTCGGTTAAGCGTCCGACTTTCGCTTCGTCATGATCTCGCAGTTCGTGGGTTCCAGCCCCGCGTCGGGCTCTGTGCTGACTGCCAGCTCAGAGCCTGGAGCCTGTTTCAGCCTGTGACTCCCTCTCTCTCTGACCCTCCCCTGCTCATGCTGTCTCTCTCTCTCTCTCCTAAAAATAAAAATAAAACATTAAAAAAAAAATTAAAAAAAAAAATTTGAACCAGACCGTCAAATGAGAGAACCTAATCTTTCTTCACCAACACACCTCATCTCTAGGCACGTATTATCAAGTTAGTTAATTAAATAGAATACAAAAAAGAGAACGTTGTTCAGGCACTACTCAGGAAACAAAATCTATAAAAATTAGAAAAGATAAGCTAGGAGGGTATGAAGAAAGAAAGACTGTAGCTTGGGATTCATATCCTATATACCTGGACTTACAGTAAACCTGCCCATATCCTTCTATGACATTTTTCACTGAAGTTCTCGTCTGGATATTAATAGCATGCTTTGAACATGTAATTTAAAACTAACCAGATAAAAAATGATCCTTTAAATGATTTTCTCCTGGGCTGTAAATTGACTTGAGAGCCATACTATGTACTCCAAATCCGGGTTTAGACAAACACATTTTTCAGATTTTTCTCAGACATTTTGTCTCTTCAAGGATCTAATAAAAGCATCTTTCATGTCATTTATGAATCAGTGATTCAGAACAGGGTTTTTGCTGTCTGCGGCTACCACTGTCAGATGGCTCTAGGGTTCCAGTTCTGCACCTCCCCTCATTTGATTATCCAATTTTGGTAAAGTCACTTATGTCTCTAGAAGGAGAAATAATCTTGTCAAAATTACAAAGATAATTTGTGTGAATTGCTCAGCATGGAGTCTTGCACATCTTACCTGTCATGTTACTCCCTAATTAAAACCCTCTTATGGATCCTCAGTGTCATCAGGATGCTCAACCTCGTTCACATGGCCATAGAGCACCTTCCTATTGGCCCTTGTATAACACTCTGCCCTTAGTTCCCTTCATTTACCTGGATGTCTCCTCACTGCGGCCACACCAAATTATTTGCTCTTTAAATTGTTCAGGCTATTTCAGGTCTCAGCGTTTTTGCTATTTCTTTACTACTCCTGTTTTGAGAATAAACCCCAGCTTCTCACTTTCCACCAGATCCATTCATGACCCACTTATGCTAAATTAGGGCTTCTTCCCTCTGCTCTCAGCACCCTTTGCATATCTTTATGATAGTATATGTCAGTAACCTGGCATTTTTAAATTAAATTTTAAGTTCCTTCCCATAAATCTACAGTATAAATTATGTGAAGGCAAAGGCTGTTGGTCTTATAAATACTTTTTTTCCCCAGTGCCTCACACAGAGTATGGCACACATTAAGGGTGGTATACATTTTTGTTGGGTGAATAAATATTGCATTGAGTCATTGGTGAGTAAGGGACCTTTTCTGATAAGTTTCAAAGTACTTCTTTTTTACATAACACTTGAAAGATTTCTAGTCCTAAAAGTACAATGAGTTGAAATTTAAAGTTAAACCAAATTAAATTTTTCATATTTAGATCAGAACTTTTTAAAAAATTAAATTAGATTAGTTTCTCTAGAAGTCCCGGATATAGACAAATGACTTATCTAGATTTAGCCCTATAATTCTGAGAGTATGTTTTTGACTTAATGATATGACTCAAAAATGTCATACTTTTTAAAAAGTTAGGTAAATTTCCTCATCTGTGAAATAAAGTAAGAAAACAGAGATGCAGGAATGTAATACACACAGTCTGAACAACACAATGACAGAACTTTTCCTGCAACAAACTTCCCTTGAATTGCATCCTTTAGCTCACATCTAGGTTAAGTCTTGACATATAAATGGGGGAAAACAGTCAACAGGACATAGCAGGGATGGCACTTTGAATATTTTTATATTGTTCTTAATTATGGAATTATGTTTAGTGGTAATTACAGTCTACTCCCAATAATTTCATCTCTAGCTTGAGAAGTCAATAGTGTCCACAAGATTATAAATGATTATCACTGATATTAAACATCCAGGTTATAAGTGTTCTTTTTATTCATTGGTTTACTTTCTCTCCCTAAGCTGTGTTTCTTAATTATGTTGCTACTTTTTGGTTAAGTATAGTGTTAATGAGGAAGTTCCTATGAATTGATCCTGTTCATCAATATAAAAATAACACTCCTTCCATCCAAATTGCTTCATTTTGAGGGAGTGATACATTGGAGGAATTGTGGCCTGTTTAGTTGTCTTACTATTAGCACTTTTTAATAATTCAAATGAAAGAACATTAACAGGATGGTGGAGTTGTTCAGAGTGCAGGCAGAAGATACCTTGGAAGAAGATAGCCCTCATTTACAAATTTTAACTTAGCTTCTCATTGGCTGTATATAGCTGGATGAATTGCTCTATTTCTCAAGGTTTCTGTTTTCTCATAAGTAAAATTAGGAAAATAATACTTGTCTCATTGGATGTTGAAAGGTTTAAATAACACATAAAATAGTTCACCTAATTTCTGGCATTTATTAGAGGCTCAATAAATGTTAGCTATTATTACTGTTATTTATAAAGAATTTTTATGATAAATTTGCTATTCTTGAATTCTTATATAAATATGGGTATTTTTGCAATGACGGGAAAAGATTTTTATTATGATTAGATATTTGAACATTTTCCATAGAGGAACATTGCAAAAGCTACCCGTATTAATCTTTACAACGATAGCAGTAAGGTAGGTTTCTAAAAGCAAAAAAATGAATTTAATGGCAGAGCAGGATTTAGAATGAATCAGACATTCCAAAGCCTGTGTTACGTGATATTGGAACACCTCACCTCCAACTCCCATTTTGATTTTCAACACATTGAGACTATGGAACTAATCTGAGGTTCTAATTAAGCCTATGTATCTATATTTAAAATTATAATGTACATTTCAGTAGAGTTTTCCTTCCTGACCACTGATTTTACTGATCTGAGATAATAAGCCAAAGCTGCACAATTTTGAACTAGTTGCTAAAATCATGTGCTCATGGCTTTATTCTCTTCCAAGTTTTCATTAGTATCATATTATGATGCCAAGACTGGCAAACAATTAGGCTAACACCACCCACTGAGACCCTATGTTCCAGGGTGAGTGATGAATTCTGTATAAAGAAATGTATTTGGGTTACATTACAATTGTGGTAGAACAGGGCATTTCATGGAGGTATTTAATGATAACACCAAACACTAACTGAAATGACTATATGAGTATTTACATGAACAGAACCTCGTTTGATGAGACTATTCACAATTGGGAACATTAGGTTTTTAACTCAGGTCCAATTGGAATGGTACTAACTTCACATCTTATTTATATATTTGTGTAAAACTTACTCTCATCTCCTGTTTCAAATTCGAACTTTTGGCTGTAGCCACTGTATCCTGTTGCAGTCCTCACTCGGATATGAAATATGTACTTGGTGGCTGGCTTGAGGCCCGTGATGATGACACTGGGTGCCTTTGACCTCGTGGAGGAGTAGGTGAGCTGCTCGTGCTCCTGGGGATAGAAAAGAGGAGAAAGGAAATGAAGTAGAGTTATCCCACTTTTTTCCAGGGATATGCACAAATTAAGCTGAGGAATTATGCTCTGAATATCAAAAATATTGATTAAAAAGAGGTGTAAGCATGGCTTTCCATAATTTAGCACTAATTTATCATTATGATGCATATGATATGGTCTTGATTTGAAGATTTATTGAGAAAGATGATTAACTTATATAAACTTGCACTTGTATTTTTGGTGATTTGGATTTCTGATCCAACTCTAAAGAATGGCAGTGGCGTGAGAGCACGTTTACACAGAATGGCAGCTGCACCTGGAGCAAAATGGGCACATCGGATCAGACCACACCAGCAGAGTGCAAGGAGCAAGGGTGGGAGAGTTCAAGTACCCGCTACTCACTTCTACCCGCAGGTAGTGCCAAAATGCCGGCGCTATCCGTGGGTAGACCTGTGGGTGAAAGGAAAACATAAATTAATTGTTTTTTTTTTAATTTGAAGTATTTTATCCTGAATCAATTGCTTTGTTCCAAAACTCAGCGATGTCCTTGTCTTTAAAAACTGAAGACTGAAGTTGACTCCAACTTGAAACATGAAACCATAAAAATTGACCCTTAAGGGAAAACTGACTCCACACCCCACCCCACCTCCTGCCCCGGATATCACAGTTTATTATTTTTTTAAGATGTAGGGGCGCCTCGGTGGCTAAGTCTGTTAAGTGTCCGACTTCAGCTCAGGTCATAATCTCGTAGTTCGTGGGTTGAGCCCCACATCGGGCTCTGTGCTGGCAGCTAGCTCAGGACCTGGGAGCCTGTTTCAGATTCTGTATCCCCCTCTCTCTCTGACCCTCCCCTACTCACTCTGTCTCTCTCTCTCTCTCTCAGAAATAAATAAAACATTAAAAAAAATTTAAAAGATGTAAAACATTGTGATGATGGTTTAAAATAGTCTGGCCATGAAGGAGCATTAAAGACACAGAAAGGTATGAAAGACGTACCACACCCATGGAATCAGAGGCAGGGCCGGAGCCTTGGTTTCCAGTCACCTGCGTTAACTGCCAAACTACCTCCCCTCACTAAAGGGAATGGTTCACCACAGCTGATCGAATGATCTGGTCAGTCAGGGTCTTTTAAGGGGGCTCTCTTGCCCACCAGCTCGGGATAGTTCATTTCATCCATGCATATAAGAGACTGTCCACAACGTGCTGGCAATGGAGGCAGATTAAATTTAATACTATTTTTGTACAATGTTACTGTTCAATAATTTTATAATGACATTTTAATAGGTGAAAAACAATGTATTTGTATGAATAACTCTTCTAAATTCATAAGTCAAATTAGGCCACCAGGTCCTTATGTTAATTCTCCACTATTCTCATAAATCTAAAGATAGAGATTCTCAGGGATAGAAGCGACTTTCAAGATCATTCATTGAATCACTCATGTGATGCCTAAATTCTATCTCTAATATACCCGTCAAGATTTCATTTAGCCTTTGCCTGACAATCTCTGTTGTTCAGATCTTCCAGACTAATAAACGGAGTTATAAAAATCTACACATGTGTAGAAAGTGTCAAATTCCATTTATTTGCTGGTAATGCTTTAAGATTTAAAACTACAGAAATCATTTCCCTTAAGCTACTTTTCAGAAAAATATCCTAATCTTAAAGATCGTTTAAAAATTTTATGGCTCTATTTGTCAGAGCATTATATGCTATGTGGTTATTCTGAGTCTAGCTGAGGAATTGAATTTACCATCTATACCCTAAATAGAACTATTTATTAAACACAAAATACAAAGAAAAAGTGAGTTAACAATAGCAAATTTTAACTTAAAAAGACAAAAAGACAAATTGCTGTTTATATTTACTTCTAAGTAATTTTGAGATTAGGAAGTAAATAAATATCTATCTAGCATAAAATCCAAAGAAATAAAGCCTATAAAATCATTAATGGTAGTAATTAATTAAGGGCTAAAACAAGGAGCTAAGATCAAGGCCTTTATAATTAAGGGGCTTAACACTCATATTGTAGAGAGAAAAAAAACTGCTTGTGTGTTATTCAAAGAAATGATATTGTTTCTGGTAGAAATCTGCAAAATTTTTGGATTTTCAATCTTACATACAAGAGGAGAATATTCCGCCTTTCACAGAATTTCCTGCAATGTAAGTGTTATGGTCAATTTTGAGTGGTAGGTCACAATATGAAATGATGACTGACAAAAAATTTTTAAAGCCGTGAAAAAATAAATTTTGTCTTATCCTTGAAGAGAGAAGATACGGATTTCAAAAATCTACTCTTAGACTGGCAGCCCACCAATTACACATTATGTCTTTGTTGCTTCATCAAAATGTAGCTAAATAGTAATTTCTTACTAGGTAAAGTTACAGAGAGTAAAGGACACCTTTTGCAAACAGCTTTCAGCATTTCTGCTGTTATATACAAAATTATATCTGTAGTTACATCTCTGGAATAAAAATCCCCAAGTAGGAAATGTGCGTACATGGTTCCTCAGCTTAAACACTGCTGTTGCTTAAGCAGTGTGGTGATGGCCTGCCTTATCTTAACATCTCGCCAGGTCTCAGACTGCCAGAGAGGAGGACTCACAAGGCATCAGTCACAAGAGTTCCTCTTTCGAGGGTACAACAGCTCTCTCCTGGCATTTCCAAGATCCTGGGAAGTCAGGTTAGCACTTATTCATTACAAGCACAGAGCACTAGTGTCCCAGAACTTTGGCTAATTGCCTTTCTGCCAACATATCAATTCCAATTCTAAGCAGTTGTCACTGGGTAGAGACCGTCCTTTGCCACAGAACCATCTAGATATATTTATTCATCCTCAAAGGCTGAACTGTGGACATGTTTGAGTAGGATATGTGTACAAGTTTTTCTGGAGTTTGTGCCACGATGGAATTGCTAGTTTTATGACATGTGTGTCTTCAATTCGCTAGATAATACATCCCATTATTCATAAAACTCTTAAATGTGTTTTTTGTCTTTGCTAAATCCATAGTGAAATAGCTTTTGCATTCATAACACTATTTATTTTTGTAGTTCTTTCCTTGATCAAACTTTCCAGAGGTTTGAACCAACTTTTGGCTTTGTTAATCTAATTGCATCTTTGTTTTGTATTACATTTAATATCTGCTCTGACCATAAATTTCTTTCTTCTTTCTACTTTCTTTGTGTTAATTATGTAGCCTTCTAACTTCTGGCATTTCATGCTTAACTCATTCATTGTCAGTATATCTTTTCAAATATACGATGTAAGTCTACAAGTTTTGCTCTAAGTACTGCAGTATCTATACTCCATAAGTTTATATGGTGTATTATCAATCAGTGCTAAATATTTATTAATTTCCAAAGGTAAATGATTTTTAAATTCTTTGTGGTAGCTCCAGGATTATCACTTGTATAGTTTTATGGTTCCTGATAAGTTGTCAGGCAATAAACAAATGGTATAAATTGAAGCTCCAAAGGCATAACCCTTCTGGTTGCACAGCACACTGAACTGTGCATAGGACAGTGGACGCTCATTGTTGCACGCACTGGCATTGCATTAACGTACTGTCTTCTGCATTAATGGTTTCTGCTTAAAGTAAAACAGCTTGTTGCACTATTTCTCCTGGATGAACATGGATAATAGCACCAATTGTGAGAAAAAAAATATTTAGTAATGATGTACTTTAATATATTGCTATGTATGTGATTAAAAAATATATATATATACAATTTCCATTTTATATATTCAGAACCAAATAGTGTGAACATCAGACATTGTCAAACAGAATGCGTATGTACTGATTTCTAGAGATAATGACCTTCACATTATGGTTCTCTTCTCATGCATAGATCCTACAGCTTTGAGTCAGGCATTGCTCCTTCCCAGCTGCTGAAAATCAAGGCTTTTGGGGAAGTCACATTAGACCTTTCAATTGCCAAAAATACTGAAAATACCATATCTCTATAGACGTGAACTCTTCATGGTAACCAAAAGGGATGTTTTTACCAGATTCTGGACCCTGTTATTACTTAATCTAAAAACTGCAATTTAGTGAAAAGAAATAGGCTAAAGTGCCCAATTTCTATGGCTGTGTCTTTCTAAAATCAGTGTTGCAAGGATGCCTGGGTGGCTCAGTTGGTTAAGCATCTGACTTTGGCTCAGGTCATGACCTCATGGTCCATGAGTTTAAGCCCTGTGTCGGGCTCTGTGCTGACAGCTCAGAGCCTGCAGCCTGCTTCAGATTCTCTCTCTCTCTCTCTCTCCCTCAAAAATAAACATTAAAAAATTTAAATAAAATAAAGTCAGTGGTTGCATGGCTTGTATCAACAAAAGGCAGCATGTAGAGAATTTGAGGTTGAAATTTTCTCACCCTGGGCTTGGGCTTGGTTCTACTTGTATTATATACAAGTCACATTGAAGACTTCAATTTAGTCATATAGTAAATTCATTCATTCCAGAGACATTGAATGCTCACTATGTTCAAGGAAGGTTCTGGGCACTCTAACAAATATAGATTAAATAATTACCAAAGTTTCAACTAAGCCAATTAACTTCTATAATTATTTTTATGTCAGAAATACAAGTCTCTCTTCTGCTGTGACTCCTTATCATCACTCCTTACCTCCTCTTGGGTAATCACTCTCACTAATGGAAGTAGGTTCAATGGGCCCACAAAGTGGTCATCATTTAGCTGGTTTGCCTTCTCTTAAAATCTCTGGGTCTAGTAAGACTTCTGTGAGATGTTACCTCTTTGTCTTATTTTTTCATTTTAAATTAACTGGATTATATATAGGTTACAAATTGTATTAGACATTTCCTGCAACATTTAGATCTAAAGATATATCAGGAATCATAAGAGAACCATAATTTATGCAATCCTTTATAATACACAGTCTTTATGAGATACTCTTAATAATCTTGTGAAGCTAGAACTGATAATATCTTTATTCTCACTTAACATATGATCAACTTGGTCAAGAAAGAATAAGTAACTTAAGAAAGCAAGTCACCTAACTAGTTAGTAGTTTTTATTCAAATTGTGTTTTTTCACTATATCCAGTTAAGGCAGATATGTCCAGGGCAAATATGCTTATAGATTAGACTTGAGCTAAGGTTGCATCTTTACATTTTACATTATTGATCATCTAATCACTAGAAATGATTTTAAATTTAAAACAGGCTATGATGATTTGATGGCATTAGAATATCTTTATAGAAATTATTCCTCAATGACAGAGACAATTCTCAACGTTAAAGATTTTAACTAGTTATTTTAAAGATAAAATTCTTTTCTTTTTTAAGTTTATTTACTTTGTGTGTGTATGTGTGTGTGTGTGTGTGTGTGTGTGTGTGAGAGAGAGAGAGAGACAGAGAGAGAGAGAGAGAGAGAGAGAGAGAGACTACCAAGCAGACTCTGCGCAGAGCCCAAGTGGGGCTCAAACTCACGATCTCTGAGATCATGACCTGAGCTGAAACTAAGACTTAGACACTCAACTGACTTAGCCACCCAGGAACCCCAATAAAATTATTTTGTATTTTGGTTAATACATCCATGAATCCTATTTTTATTTTTATTCTCTTTATATAGCATGTAATGTAAACAGATTCCAGGAAATACAGAGGGTTTATAACTCACCTAATCTTGCTTGGGACATAAAATATTCTTGTTTGGGACTTGGAATACAATTTATTTGATAAGGTCTAGGAGATTTTTCTAGAATTTTTGATGTATGAAGTTACCTGAATGGCTTTATTCACAAAACAGTACTAAGAGGACAGATTAAAGAATTGATAGATTTTCTTTTATCCTTTCTTTTATCCTTTCAAGTCATAGCATGTAAAATGATCAGAAATAGGCCAAATTAATACTTGACTATCACAGTTATTATTACTATTAATTGTTATTATTATTTTACCAATGTTCTAATTAACCTAAAGGTAAAGTTCGTGTACTATTTGCTAACAGACTGAGGCTATAGATTCCTGAGAAAATAAAATAGTATTGCCTGTGGGCTTTAATGGCTCTGCTAGGAGTTGCTTAAGTCATTTTTTAATTCCTAGTCTTTCTCCATTTCTACATATGTCTCTCTCACCCTGCTTATCTGTCACAGATGCAAACACACACACACACACACACACACACACACACACATTCATTAAACAATATATGACAGAAGCCTGTGGAGGTGTTTCCACAATAATTCTCTCAAAATTAAACAATTTTAAACCACATTTAGAACATTATTTACTATCTACAACAAAGATATATTTTTCCTATTAAACCAAGAATTGCATGGCCTAAAGACAAAGTTTGAAAGATTATGAAAAATCTTGTGGCCTACACAGTGATATTAGCAAATCCTGAAAATACTTGAATGAAAGAAAGTTATTTCACATGACCTTAGGAAAAGGAAAGCTTTAGTACTAGATCTTAGGGAGTAACAACTGCATCCCAAAGGAGAAAGAGACACTCAATCTGCAGGATTCTATTTCACAGTTCACTCCCACAGGAATGAGCCCTACATGGGGCAAGTACTTATATATCATATCCTGGATGAAAGATTTCCTAAGACTTTTCATATCTTTACTTTGTACCTGTTTGCTTGTTTGTTTCTTTGTCTAGAGAATGAGAGCAGGGGAAGGGCAGAGAGAGGGAGAGAGAATCATAGCAGGCTCCATGCTTAGCACAGAGCCCAACATGGGAATCAAACTCAGGACAATGAGATCATGACCTGGGCCAAAATCAAGTCTGTGCTTAACTGACTGAGTCATCCAGTTTGCCTCTCATATCTTTATTTTCATGATGCAATGTTCTGATTGCTGATGTGGATTCCCAAGTGCTATAGAAGCAGATATAAATATATTTATTCCTGGAAAGAACAGGCTTCTATAAAATTAACACATAGACATTCTGATTGGTTCTTCAGTTTCTTTTTTAATTTAATTAGAATAATCAATCTCTGGGAGAGTTATCAACTCCTAATACACTGTAGTTGCAAGGCCTGTAAAAGAGAGCATTAGAATAAGCTATGTGAATCCAGGAATTGAAGTTATAGCATGCTTGTAAAATAGGCAGAATCATAATATAGTGTATAATACTAAAAAGTCATCCACTTCCATTCTTTTATTCTTTGGCTTGATCCATCCCATTGAATTGTTAATCTATTATTTTAATGTTTTTAAATTTTATATTATTTATTCTTGAGAGAGAGTAATATAGACAGAGCACTAGTGGAGGAAGGGCAAAAAGAGAGAAGGCGACATAGAATCTGAAGACAAGCTCCAGGCTCTGAACTATCAGCACAGAGCCTGATGCAGGACTCAAACCCACGAACCCTGAGGTCATTATTGAGCTGAAGTTGGACGTTTAACCAACTGAGACACCCAGATTCCCCTAATCTATTCTTTTTTAAGAGAACTTTAGAAAGAAAAAATCTTATTCTACTCTAGCCAAGCCATAAGGTATACAGAAAGGTAGTTCCTAAAATATAACTTAATTATCTTACTGAAACTTAAAAGCAATATTTTTTTCTTAATATGTGGGAACTGTCTCTCCTAGTGATTGAAGTAATAAGCCATTTATTATTGTCTACCTATAAATCCTTAGAGAATTAATGGAAAAGATTTAGAACTAGTAAGTGGAGTCAGTTAGTTAGCCAATATACAATTATCAGCAGCTTTCCTACATACTAGCAATGACCACTTAACATTATACTTTAAAATATTCCAGTTACTATAGTAACAGAAACCTTATAATACTTGAGTATATGACAAAAAATTGTGCACAAAAATGTAAGAATAAATCTATCACATTTTACTGTAGAAACCAAAAGGAAAATCTCTTACTTATTGCAATGCTAAGTTCTTTAGTGGACAATTGCATAGTAAAAGTAAAAGCAGGAACTTTATTTTCCTTTGTTATTTAATGGAATGGCTATTAACGTGTAGCTGTTAAACATTATCACATCTGACTTAGGTTTTTGGTAGATATGAAGCTGAGAATTTTTCTTCTTTTTCTTATACTGTAATTATATTTGTATTCTGTTTTTAAAATGTGAAAAGGTGGAGAGGAGGCAAGATGGTGGAGAAGTAGGGAGCTCCATACATTCACTCACCTCCATCTCTCAAATGGAGAAGGCCTGAAGTCATAGGAACCCTTACAGAATCCAGGAGTTTGTGAGGAAAAGGAGACAAAGTCCGCTGAGAAAACCTTGAGTGCAAACTGGGGAAGATAAAATTGGGCTGGGACCAGAGACACAGGGTGGGGGGAATCCCCCTTTGCGGGGAGCCGCGATGAGTCTAGGGGAAAAAAGAAAGAGCGGCCAAAACTCCTGAAGACACTGTCACTGTCGCTGGAGAAGAGAAAAACCTCGGCTCAGGACACAGATGGATCTGGTTTCCAGCTGTCCAGCTGACCTTGAGTGGGATGCACTGGTCCCAGGTGACCCCGGGAGAAAACGCTCCTCTGCTCACCAGCTCTACCTGGAGAGGAAGCGGCACACCTGATGCTGCTTCACCGCTCTTTTGGCTCCGCTAGATTCCCAGTGGGGTGGCGAGAGACTTGAAACTGCTCAGAGCGACTCAGCCTGCAGGTTTATATTTAGGGCGGTATGAACAGGGCATGCGGAGTAAGGTGGGGGAAATGAGGCATGGCTTGGGACATAGAGCACAGCCCACCTCGGCTACACCCATGGCACAAGATCAGACCCAAAAGAGTGAATTGCAATGCTTGGTTTGAGAGGGGACTGGGGCGCTGCCATTTTTCTCCCCAAAAACACCAAGGCAGGACCTCAGGGAGCGGCTCTCAGGACGCAGTGGAGGCTAAGACCTGGCTACACCAAACCATGCCCATCCCCGCTAGAGGGCTGTTTTTTTTTTTTTTTTTTTTACTGGAGTCTACGGCAGGACCAACATGGTTGGTGATTATGCACTACCGTGATTAATTCTAGATCAGTTCTTTCTATTCAGATATATTTTCCCTTGTCTTATTCAAATTTCTCCTCTCTGCTGGACTGGGCACTCTGGTCACTGGTTTGCTTAAACAGTCACATTGAATCCATCCTCTAGATGTATATTCTACACCTCCACCGCTACCTTTCTATCTCTCTCTGGAGTAATCAGACTATTTAGTTTCTCTGAGTAACATTATCTTCTTTTCACACTCCTCACCCCTTAACCATAGTCTCCTCTTTCTCTCTCTGAATTAAGCCTCTTAGTCTCTCTGCCGGGTCATTTCTCTTCCTTTTTTGCTTCCTCCCCGCCCAGTCATTTCTCTCTTTGTATATGCTCTTCCATCAGCACTGCATCCATCTGGCTCTTTATTTGTAGCTGGAATTCTGGTTTTATGCTTTTAGACTGTGCTTTGTCTTTTGGGTTTTTTCTTTACTTTTCTTTTTCTTTCTTTTTTTTTTTTACTTTTATTATTTGTTTTTCCTCCTTCGTCTTTTTTCCCTTCTTTTATTTCTTTTTCTTTTCCTTTTGGTTTACATGTTTGTTGGATTTGTCTGTGCATTTGTGGGCCTTTGTTCCCTGTGTGTTTGTCTGTTTTCCAGAGCTACCTCAAAAAAACAATCCAAAGTACACATGGTGGAGAGTCCCAAATACCACTACGAGTAGGAAAATAAAATGACCAAGGTCTCAGTAAAAAAGACCAAGAGACACCATTCAAACAACACTTTCTGAATGGACAGGCCCTGGACAGTCAAAGAGCCTTGGTACAGCAGCACTCACTGGTGCAAAGTGCATAACAAGCCTTTAAACAAGAGATAGAAAGCTAACCAAAATGATGGAACTGAAGAACTCTCCTCCAAAGAAATTCCAGGAAGAGTTGACAGCTAAAGAACTGCTCAAAACAGATATAAACAACATAACTGAACAAGAATTTAGAACAATAGTCATAAATTGATTTCTGGGGTTGAAAACGGCATGGAAGACAGCAGAGAAAACTATTGCTACAAAGACTATGGAGCTTAAAAATATTTGTGATGAATTAAAAAATGCTATAAATGAGATGCATAATAAAACGGAGGCGTCCAATGCATAGATTGAAGAGGCAGAAAGGAGAATAGGTGAATTAGAAGACACAATTATAGAAAAGGAGGAAGCTGAAAAGAAGAGATATAAACTGATCCAGGAACATGAAAGGAGACTTCGAGAGCTTAGTGATACAATCAAAGGGAACAATATCTGTATCATAGGAATTCCAGAAGAGGAAGAGAGAGGGAAAGGCGCTGAAGGAGTCCTTGAACAAATGATAGCTGGGAACTTCCCCAATCTTGGGAAGGAAACAGACACTGAAATCCAAGAGGCACAGAGAACTTGCCTCAGATGTAACTTGAATCGATCTTCTGCATGACATATCATAGTGAAATTGGCAAAATATAAGGACAAAGGGAGAATTCTGAAAGCAGCTAGGGATAAAAGGGCCCTAACATACAAAAGGAGACCTATCAGACTGGTTATAGACCTATCTACTGAAACTTGGCTGGCCAGAAAGGAATGGCAGGAGATCTTCAATGTGATGAACAGAAAAAATATGCAGCCAAGAATCCTCTATCCAGCAAGCCTCTCATTCAGAAAAGGAGAGATAAAAGTCTTTCCAAATAAACAAGAATTGAAAGAATTCATCACCACTAAACCAGCCCTACAAGAAATCCTGAGGGGGACCCTATAAGGGAAATGTTGTAAGGAATGCAAGGTACCAGGGACACAAGCATGAATCCTACAAAGAACACAATGACTCTAAACCCATATATTTCAATAATAACACTGAATTTAAATGGACTAAATGCCCCAATCAAAAGACATAGGGTAGCAGAACGAATAAAAAAAACAAAATCCATCTATTTGCTTTCTACAAGAACTCATTTTAGACCTGAGGACACCTTCAGATTGAAAGTAAGGGGATGGAGAAATATCTATCATGCTACTGGAAGTCAAAAGAAAACTGGAGTATCTATATTTATATCAGACAAACTGGACTTTAAAGTCAGTAACAAGAGATTAAGAAGGGCTTTATATAATAATTACAGGGTCTATCCATCAGGAAGAGCTAACAATTATAAATGTCTATGCACCAAATACAGAAGCACCTAAATACATAAAACAATTAATCACAAACAGAAACAATCTTATAGATAAGAATGTGCTAATAGCAGGGGACTTTAATACTCCGCTTACAGCAATGGATAGCTCAACTAGACAGAAAATCACTAAAGAAACAATGGACTTGAATGACACATTGAACTAGATGGATTTGACAGATATATTTAGAACTCTACATCCTGAGGCCATGGAATTCACTTTCTTCTCAAGTGTGCATGGCATATTCTCCAAGATAGATCACATACTGGGACATAAAGGAGCCCTCAATAAATATAAAAGAATTGAGATATATCATGCACACTTTCAGAACACAATGGTATGAAACTTGAAATCAATTACAGGAAGAAGTCTGGAAAACCTCCAAAAACATGGAGGCTAAAGAACACTCTACTAAAGAATGAAAGGGCCAATCAGGCAATTAGAGAAGAAATTTAAAAATATATGGAAACAAATGAAAATGAAAATAAAACAACTCAAAGTCTATGGGATGCAGCAAAGGCAGTCCTAAGAGGAAAGTACATTGCACTCCAGGCCTATATCAAGAAATTAGAGCAAGTGCAAGTACGAAATCTAACAGCTCACCTAAAGGTAATAGAAGGAGAGCAACAAGAGCACCCCAAACCCAGTAGGAGAAGAGACATAATAAAAATCAGGGAAGAAATAAACAGTATAGAATCCAAAAAAACAGTTGAACAGATCAATAAAACCAAGAGTTGGTTTTTTGAAAAAATAAAAAAAAATCGACAAACCTCTAGCAAAGCTTCTTAAGAAGAAAAGAGAGAGCACTCAAATAGCCAAAATCATGAATGAAAATGGACTTGTTACAACCAACCCCTCAGAAATACAAGAATTATCAGGGAATATTATGAAAAATTATATGCCAACAAATTGGACAACTTAGAAGAAATGGACAAATTCCTAAACACACACTCACTACCAACATTCACATGGGAAGAGAGAAAATCTGAATAGAACCATAAGTAGTGAAGAAATTGAATCAGTTATCAAACATCTCCCAACAGATAAGAGCCCTGGGCCAGATGGCTTCTCTGGGGAATTCTAACAGACATTTAAAACAGAACTAATACCCATTCTTCTCAAGCTATTAAAAAAAATAGAACTCGAAGGAAAACTTCCGGACTCATTCTACGAAGCTAGCATCACTTTCATTCCCAAGCCAGACAGAGACCCAGCAAGAAAAAAGAAAGAGAACTACAATTCAATATCCTTAATGAATACGGATGCAAAAATTCTCAAGAAGATACTTGCAAATCGAATCCAAAGCACATAAAAAGAATTATCCACCAAGATCAAGTGGGATTCACACCTGGGTTACAGGGGGCTGGTTCAATATTCACAAATCAATCAATGTGATACATCACATTAACAAAAGAAAAGATAACAACCATATGATCGTGTCAATAGATACAGAAAAAGCATTTGACAAAATACAGCATTCCTTCTTAATAAACACCCTCGAGAAAGTTGGGATAGAAGGAACTTACTTAAACATCATAAAAGCTATCTATGAGAAGCCCTCAGCTAACATCATCCTCAACGGGGAAAAACTGAGACTTTCCCCCTGAGATCAGGAACACGACAGGGATGTCCACTCTCACCACTGTTGTTTAACATAGTGCTGGAAGTCCTAGCATCAGCCATCAGACAACAAAAGGAAATAAAAGGCATCAGAATTGCTAAGGAAGAAGTCAAACTTTCACTTTTTGCAGATGACATGATACTCTACATAGAAAATCTGACAGACTCTACCAGAAGCCTAATAGAAATGATCCATGAATTCAGCAAAGTTGTAGGGTACAATAATCAACGTACAGAAATCAGTAGCATTTTTATACACCAATAATGAAGCAACAGAAAGAGGAATCAAGAAACTGATCCCATTCACAACTGCTCAAAAAAAACATAAAATACCCAGGAATAAACCTAACCAAAGATATAAGAGATCTGTATGATGAAAACTATAGAAAACTTATGAAGGAAATTAAAGAAGACACAAAGAATGGAAAAACATTCCATGCTCATGGATTGGAAGAATAAATATTGTTAAAATGTCATTCCTACCCAGAGCAATCTACACATTCATTGCAATCCCAATCAAAATTGCACCAGCATTCTTCTCAAAACTAGAACAAACTATCCTAAATTTTGTATGGAACCACAAAAGACCCAGAATAGCCAAAGTAATATTGAAGAAGAAAACCAAAACGGGAGACATCACCATCCCAGACTTTAGCCTCTACTGCAAGCTGTAATCATCAAGACAGTATGGTACTGCCACAAAAACAGATGTATAGACCAATGGAATAGAATAGAGAACTCAGAATTGGACCCACAAGTGTATGGCCAACTAATCTTTGATAAAGTGGGAAAGAGTATCCAATGGAAAAAAAGACAGCCTGTTTATCAGATGGTGTTGGGAGAACTGGACAATAAATGCAAAAGAATGAAACTAGATCACTTTCTCACACCATACACAAAAATAAACTCAAAATGGATAAAGGACCTGAATGTGACACAGGAAGCCATCAAAACTCTAGAGAAGAAAGTAGGAAACAACTTCCTTGACCTCAACCACAGCAAAATCTTACTTGAGACATCCTCAAAGGCAAGGGAATCAAAAGCAAAAATGAACTCTTGGGACCTCATCAAGATAAAAAGCTTCTTCACGGCAAAGGAAACAATCAGTAAAACTAATAGGCAACTGACAGAATGGGAAAAGACAGTTGCAAATGACATATCAGATAAAGGGCTAGTATTCAAATTCTATAAGGTGCTCACCAAACTCTACATCTGAAAAACAAGTAATCCCGTGAAGAAATGGGCAGAAGACATGAACAGACACCTCTCCAGAGAGGACAATCAGATGGCCAGTAGACACATGAAATGATGCTCAGCGTCCCACATCTTCAGGGAAATACAAATCAAAACCACATTGAGATACCACCTCACACTGATCAGAGTGGCTCAAATGAACAAATCAGGAGGCTCTAGATGCTGGCGACGATGTGGAGAAACGGGCACCCTCCTACACTGTTGGTGGGAATGTAAACTGGTGCAGCCCCTCTGGAAAACAGTGTGGAGGTTTCTCAAAAAATTAACAGTAAAACTCCCCTATGACCAGCAATAGCACTGCTAGGAATTTACCCAAGGGATACAGGAGTGCTGATGCATAGGGGCACATGTACCCTAAGGTTCATAGCAGCACTCTCAAGAATAGCCAAAACATGGAAAGAGCCTAAGTGTCCATCAACGGATGAATGGATCAAGATGATGTGGTTTATCTATACAATGGAATACTGCATGGCAATGAGAAAGAATGAAATCTGGCCATGTGTAGTAACATGGATGGACCTTGAGGGTGTTACGCTGAGCAAAATAAGTCAGGCGGAGAAGGACAGATACCATATGTTTGCACATATAGGTGGATTAGGAACAACTTAATGGAGGACCATGGGGGAGGAGAAGGGGAAAAATAGTTAGAGAGAGGGAGGGAAGCAAACCATGAGAGGCTCTTGAATGCTGAGAACAAACTGAGGGCTGATGGGGGTGGGGGGGGAGGGGGGTGATGGGCATGGGGGAGGGCACTTGTGGGGATGAGCACTGGGTGTTATATGGAAACCAAATTGACAATTAACTATTTAAGGAAAAAAAAGATATCTGTGTCCCCACGTTCATGGTAACATTATTTTCCATAGCCAAGACATGAAAACAATCTAAGTGTCCATGGATGAATGAATAGATGAAGAAGTTTACACACATGCATACACACACACCACACACACACACACAGACACACACACACACACACAGACACACACACACACACACACTGGCATATTAATCATCCACAAAAAAATGAGGTAATCCTCCCATTTGTCCAGCATGGATGGAACTTGAAGGCATTATATTAAGTGAAATAAGTCATACAGAGAAAGACAAATCTTGTTTGATCTCCCTTTACTTATAGAATACAAAATAAATGGATATAAAAAGAGATTAGACTTGCGGTCACCAAAAGCAGAGGGTGAAAGAAAGGGGAATTACAGAAAGGTTGTTAAAAGGTATAATCTTCCAGTTATAAAATTAAAAAAATACTATGGATATAATGTATGGCATGATAACTATAGCTAATACTGTTGTATTATGCGTCAAAAAATTGTTAAGAAAGTAAATCCTAAGAGTTCTTATCACAAGAGTTTTTTTCCTTTTTTTCCTCTTCTTTTTTTTATTGTTTCTATATGAAAAGATGAATGTTAGCTAAACCAGTTGTGGTAACCATTTCACAACATTTGTAAATCAAACCATCATGCTGTATGCCTTAAATTTATATAGTGATGTATGTCAATTATTTCTCAAGGAAAACTGCAAAAAAATAAATAAAATGTGAAAAGAATTCTGAATGCTATAAAACAATGTATCTGTATTTGTCGAGTTCATTATTTTTTTTGCCTTACTGTATATACTTATGAAGAGCTATGTTTGTATTTTTAGATAAACTCTACTGATTAATTCTTGTTCACAATATAGTATTATAGTTTTTATTGAGATTTTGATTCAATTGGATATTTCAACTAGAATATTTATACCTACGTATATAGGTGAACTTAGAGTTTTCTTATTTTTTCCCATTTTTATTATTAATCTCTGGTTGTGAAATTTGGATTAAATTATTAGAGAATGTATGATGAAACTTTCAATTTATTAATATTCTGGAATAATTTACCTAATATGGAATTATCTATTCCTTGAAAAGTAGTTGAAATGGACCTTCTGGGAGTAGATATCGACCATCTGTTAAAATTATCGTATATTCAGATTGTCTTCTAATGCAACTTTAGTAAATTAGAGAAAATTACCCATTTATATTTTATATATGCTGTTATAAATTTTTATCTAATCTTGTCCCATCTTTTAAAATCTCTTCCAAAAGTAACACATTCCACCTTTGTTTGTCTTATCAATCTTTCAAGGAACCTGGTTTTGTTTTCTTCAATCAAAGATATTTTTATTGATTGTATTTCATTAATTGTTTTTTATTTTATACAGTAAAATTTTGGTTTGCAAGCATACTTCATTCTGGAACCATGCTTGTAATTCAGAGCACTTGTATATCAAAGCCAATTTCAAGAACTATTGGCTCACTTGTGCTCATGTGATTTTTGGCATCACATATTACTTATATTGGAAGACGTCGCTCATTTACCAAGCTAAAATCTTTTAGAAATGTTTGCTCATCTTGCAGAACACTTGCAGAACAAGTTACTCATAGTCCAAGGTTTTATTGCACTTGTTTGTTCCTTCTTTCTACCTTTGTTCTCCTGCACTGGTCATCTTACACAGGTTTGAATGTATGTGTATCTCAATGTCTTTCATTTAAAAATAATTTATAATTTCAGTTTATTACCTTTAATTTATAATTTTATTACCTTTAAGGTAATATTTTAAATTTTCCAATGAATAAAATTTGGGGGCTAGTTACGGAGGTTTTTTTTTTTTTTAATTCTTTGCTTTTCTTCATGATTTTCAAAGAATAGTTCAAAGAGTAATAGAATAATTTTATATAGTCTCATCCCTTCCTCTAATTATTTCAGTGTGTGTCAGTATATATATCCCCAAGGAGAATGTAATTTCTCCAAACATGTGGTCTATATTTCCCTCAACAACAACAACAACAAAGCAATGTGCTGGATGCATAGTTAGGGCTTAATCCACAAAGGAATACCTAAATAATTTAACACAGGGGGTATCTGGTACAGTTCTGCATCATTGGGAACTGGATATGGAAATTGTTGCTTTCTAGTAGGAGCTCAACAAAGGATGACTTCTAGCTCACACTCCTCTGAGCAGATCTAAGTTAACCCCACCAGCTAGGGGAGATGAGTCTGGTCCCCAAAACGCTGATTGTCCCAGAGACATGAGCAAGCCGGAAAGATTATTCTTTTCTTACATTTATTGAAGTGAGTATGACAGAGTTTATAATTTGGGAAAAGAAGTGGTTAACAAACTAGTTGGTAGGGTATTCTAAGCTAGTGCATAGGGTGTTCTAAACTGTTTTGCTTAGGTGAAAACTGTCCACTCTTAAAACAAAATTACAAATTATACATAAGTAAGAAAAATGTAGAAGTAGATATTCTAAGTACACAAATACTTACTGACTGCACTTTCCGAGAAGTATCATTTAGTATACCATGGCTATAATTTACAACAATCAACTCTTGATTATCCCTAGTAATCCAAAATAGGAGGTAACCCCAAATCACTTTGAAATGCATTCATGATTTTTTCCTTATATTCCTTCCAATATGTATTAAGTTTCACCTAAAATGAAAATTTTAATGCATTCCTTGAACATTAAATGTTAAGTGATAGTAGGAGATGGCACAAATGGATGCCTGATGATAGAAGAATAGTGATCTGAAATTAAACATTCATAATTCAGAAAACAAATCAGTTCTATGTAGATAATTAACTACATAGATATTGGAAACAGTGGGTAGATATGCTGTTAGGAGAAATGGCTAAATTATTATAGTGTGATCTTTAGAAAATACTAGTCCTAGGATGGGACCAATGGAATCTACTTGTGGTCTGTTGATTTATGAAAACTGCAAAGTTTATACCATCTCAAAGGGTCAAGCTTGTTGTAAGGATAAAGCAAAATAATGTGTAAAACCCTTTTACAGGCTCCAGCAGATGTGTAATATAGCACAATTTCTTTATTTTAGGAGCCATTATCAGTAGGTGGTATATTTAATCCAGGACAATGATAGGCTTGTGCCTTAAGGTAATTCTGCAGATGCTGTGAGAAGCCTTTTCTAAAAAAATTTGTATGTTTATTATTTGCCTTTTAACTTCTATATTCCACTGTTTAATGCAGTGTACCTAGAATATTATAGGCTCTCATATATTAGCCATATGATTGAATAAAGATACTAATGAATTAATTGCTCTAAAACTTAGCTTTTAAACTCTATATATTGTTATAGCAATTTAAAATCACTTTGCACAAATTAATGACAACTAGAATGAGAGATGAGAAAAATTGTTTTGCTGGCTTATAGTCCTTCTACAATCAAAATGCATTAATATTATGTCAGTATGGCTGGCTATTTTTTGTTTGTTTGTACATTTCTTTGTTTTAGGAACATTGAGGAGAATCTAAGAATCTCCTTGCCAAAAAAATTTTACAAACCTGTATGCTTATATAAAACTAAGACTTGTGTTGTAATATCTGTTAATAAATATCTTTTAATATTTATTCAGTTTTAACTTTTTCATCTTTGTGTAACTTACCTTCATACAGATGGGATATAAACAGTTCTTCTGTGCTCTATTACTCTAGATATTTTTGATGGTGTTCAAGTAAAATTAAATATTTAAAGCTTGATATCTGTTCCTAAAGAAAATGCCTCCCACATAAAATTCCTTAATGATTTTCTTAGAAGTATATCATAGACAACTTTAAATTTGTAATTAATTCTTAATATTTTTGATAATTTTATGAGCTGTTAAAGCAAATGTAAATTTGGTCATAATAATATACCTAGAGATAGAAAAGGATGAAATATATGTAACAGATAATAAAACATTAAAAATTCATATTTTTTAGAGTACTGAAGACTGATAAAATTATTTTATCTAAAGGGAGGAACTGAAGAGGAAAAAATCATAATCAGGAGTATTTAAGGATTATACTTAGTTTAAACATATTTAGAATAATTCATAAATTCCTATTGGAGTCTGTAGTTTAGTAGATCAAGTACTAAAACAGCTACATAAAAGCTAGAAAAAAACAACTTTGAAAATTAAATTAGGGAGGCTCCTGGGTGGCTCAGTCGGTTAAGTGTCTGACTTTGGCTCAGGTCATGATCTCGCGGTTCATGGGTTCGATCCCCGCATTGGGCTCTGTGCTGACAGCAAGCTCAGAGCCAGAAGACTCTTTCAGATTCTGTATCTCCCTCTCTCTCTGACCCTCCACTGCTCACGCTGTCTCTCTCCCTATCAGAAATAAATAAAACATTTAAAAAAATTTAAAAAAGGAAAACAAAATTAGGATACGTTAGTAATAAATACCACCAAAGAGAAAAAAAACACACTAAAGATCTTTGGAAACATTAATACACGCATGTTGACTTCCTTAAACATAAATGGTATTCCAAATGTCAAACTGAATGTTTTCAAAATTAAATTATTAGAATAATATGGCTGAATGGAGTGGCATGAGACTAGAAAGGCAACTCATGCATGGTGCTTTGATTAATTCTACCTTACCGGGAAATGTGGATTCTAAAAATAATAAAGCTAGAAATGATCATCTGTTTTTTTAAAAAGTAGAAGCTTAAAGCAGCTTTTTCACAATAGTGTTAACTGAACTATATACCGAAAAATGAAGGATAGTAGGAAACAAATCTTTGAAAATGAGATAACTAGACAGTAAATGTAGGTTACTGTCCTCCAAATCTATCTCATGATTGTTAGATTTTCCGACAGAATGGAAGTAAATATTAAGGAAGTTAAGATGGGTAGAATTTCACTACAGTGAGAAGGGTAGTAAAATATGAAAAAAAAAATTTTTGTACGAAAGACTCCACTGAAAAAGTCTTTCATATCACTTGTGAATATCGGGTAAAGTCTTACATTTGTCCAAACTGGCTACAAAACATGTGTTAGATGATCTACTTGCATTGAAAATAAAGCAGAAAGCCATTTAAATACACAAGCATAAGAACTCCTTAACCTCATTTGAAATAGGACAGACACACTTTCTGCAGATTTATTTTGCATTTTTATCTAGTCCATTTGTCACTATGATGAAACTTAATTGTTTTTTTATATTTGCTCATGAACCTTAATTGTGATCTGATGACAGGTATATTTGTTGTGCTCAAAATTAAAACAAAGATGTCGGTGAAGATTGATCTACAAAGCTACAAAGCATAATTTAAGTTTCAAAGTACATAGTCCTACCTCCCCAAAAGATTTAAATTTTCTTTACAAGTGACATCATTTTGATTTGAAAAGTATCACATTATGCTCTAAATAACACAATATTCTCAGTTAATCATCTAACACAGTCATTGATTTTGGATTTTCTCAGAGGACTGGCAATATTAAAATGTGCATCAAATGAATGCCTCAGATTTATAATAAAATGTAAGTTTACCTAGATACTGTGACTGGAAACTAAGTAATATTTCATCACTGGGAGAAAATAAGTTAATGTAATAGTAATAACCAGATTGTTGTAATTTACAGTTTCCTGCGGAACAAAGGAACACTCACAACACCTTGTTCTAGTTTCAATGCGGGTGTTTGAAACCAAAGGAATTGGTAAATATGTCAGTGACTACAGACATATAAATAACTGTAGAGGAATTCAAGGCAAAGCAAACTCATTTCTGAGTAATACTATTTTAGCCTATATCATTATAAAACAGAGGATATGTATTACTTATTTATTCATATACATAAACTAGTTTTGAAATCAAGTTAGAATGAGATAAAACTAACGATGATAAAGCAGTAAGTTAAATTCAGGGTAAAAGGAAAAATCATCCCACCACAGTAAAGCAGTCACTGTTCTTTGGCCACAGATGTTGCCCATTTCCAGTGTTCATGCAGTTTGTACTAGGCAGGGCTGGTGCTGCTAGCAACAGATGCTTTTTCCTTGGATGAGAAAAATCTCATCCCAGAAATCTTATTCCTAAGATTGGATACTTTGATCTGTATAGCTACTGTGTTGTAATGAGTACACTGGCATAACACAATACATAGTCTAGATTCTAATACCTGGGAAACTTTGTGGAAGCTTGCTTTCTTTTCTCCTTTACTTTTATGAATGAACTGTTTTTGTTTTTTTTCTCTGCAACATTTTCACATGTAATTATTTAAATAGACTTTGAATTTTCAGAATTTCATACATTTTAAAAATTAACAAAATTTCTCTGGCCCAGTACTGAAAAATATTTGTTTTTAAATTAGTACAAATTAGGGTGGCTCAATCGGTTAGGCGTCTGACTTTGGCTCAGGTCATGATCTCACAGTTTGTGAGTTAGAGCCCGTGTTAGGGTCTGTGCTGACAGCTTGGAGCCTGGAGCCTGCTTCAGATTCTATGGGTGCCTCTCTCTCTGCCCCTCCTCTGCTCACACTCTGTCTCCCTCTCTCTCAAAAATAAATAAACATTAAAAGAAAATTAGTGCAAATTAGAAGTTAAGCACATACTGTAATAGGATGCAGGTCTCAAATCAAGCAGTATGACAAATTAAGGATGGTTGCAAACTCACACTCTTCCCACTGTAAAGTCAGAACTCTGCCCTCTCCCCTTGAGTTTCATCTAGCCTGTGACTTATTTGACCAATAAAGTAGAAGTGATCAACTGCCAGTTACACCTCTAAGAAAACTGGCAATTTTCAACTGTGTCTTGGAGCTCTGCATTGCAATATGGGAAGTCTGACTAGCTGGAGACTGCAAAATTTCATGGACCCCAAGAAAGCCATATGGAGGACCCTTGGAGAGAAAGGTCATGAGGTGAGGGGACGGAGAGTGTGACAGAGTGAATGGAAGAGAGAGGATAAGGCAGAGGAGGAAAGGTGAGAATAATACAAGGCTAGCTAGCCCCTATGTGTTCCAGTCTCCAGCCTATTTTCTATCCTCTCAGCTGCGGTTCTGGAAATTGTATAGCAGAGATGGGCTGCCCCTGCCATATTCGGTTCAAATTCCAGATCCATAGATTCATGGGATAGAATACTTATAAATTGTTCCGTTTAAAGCCACTACATTTTGGGAGCAGTTTGTGAAACAGTAATAGGTAACTGGAACACGTAGACTGGATATTAACCTGCATTTCATAGCCCCCAAACTTATATGAACATTTAATAGGTCCCATTTTTTTTTGTCAATAGATTGCCTGATGATATTTTGAAGATTCTATCTTAACACATTAAATTTGCTCAACTTAAACATCTCAATTATCTGATTCTTTGGAAAGATTTATGAATTTTTAGCCTGAAATGACAGGTTAAATTAGTCAAAACCAATCAATTGAAAGTATAAACAGAACATAATGTAGTTAACTTTTTTTCTTAATGCTAACACTTTGATAGCACTTGTTATGTGGCGGGCTTTGTGAGTACTCCCACTACCCAGAAAATCCTTGAATCTTCTCTATGAAGCAAGTTTTACAAATGAAAAGACCTAGTACAGAGAAGTTGTAAGTTTCCCAGCGTCACTAATAAGTGGTAGGGCTGGGATCTGAACCTGGGGTGTCTAGCTCTGGATTCTGTGTTATTGCACCACGTAGCTTCCAATATTAAGTATTGTAATGCATCCATATCTCATTAAGAATTTTTCTTTTCTTTTCTTTTCTTTTTCTTTTCTTTATGTTTACTTTTGAGAGGAAGAGAGAGACAGAACGCAAGCAGGGGAGGGGCACAGAGAGAGGAAGACAGAATCAGAAGCAGGCTCCATCCTCTGAGCTCTCAGCACAGAGCCTGACACGAGACTCGAACCCATGGATCATGAGATCAGGACCTGAGTCAAAGTCTGACTCTCACCCAACTGAGCCACCCAGGCATCCCACCAAGAATTGTATATATTAAGTATGGTAGATCCTATATTCTCTTTTTATTAATATATTGACAAATATAAATGTAAAGATAAGAGTTAATCTAGGGATGCCTGGTGGTTCAGTCTTTACACATCCAACTTTTGGTTTTGGCTTAGGTAATGATCTCACAGTTTGTGAGATGGAGCCCTGTGTTGGGCTCCATATTGACAGTGCTGAGCCAGCTTGGTGTTTTCTCTCTGTCCCTCTCCATGTTTTCTCTTTCTCTCTCACTCCCAGAAAATGAACAAATAAATAAACATTAAAAAAAGAAAACAGTTAATCTAGATCTGTATATTATCAATAACCCACAATTCTAACCATAGTATATGAACCTCTGAAATTCAAAGTACTTAGTCTAACAAAAGTTGAGATAGATTACATTTTGTTATTATTTTATGGTATTTATTACCACTAGCAGGTTCAAGACATATACTCTCTGTTTTTATGTAAGTCAAGAGGATCATTTGGAAGAATGAAAGTGTTATTTCTTCTATCACAACAAGTAAATTGTGTATCCAAGCTTGTCTATGAAGGCAACATAGAAAGAATTAGCCAAACTAATTTCTTTTATTTGTACTTTCATATAAATTTCTTCATAATAATGAGTTTAGGAGGATACCTAGGTTGCATATCAGAAGATAAGGGCTCTTCTAGGTTTTAAATGGGGATTTCTAACTCTGTTATAGTTTCAACAGAATATTCTATATTTACTGATAAACTGAGGGATCTTACTAATTAAAGCACTGGATCGGAATTCAGAGAAACGAGGCCACCTTTCTGTGACTCATAAGACAGATGACCTTAAGCATGTCATAATATTACTATGCTACAGTATAATAAGATGAAAAAGTGGACATAGCAACCTCACCTCCATCTACTGCATAAATCCATTGTGATAGATCAAATAAGAATGTATATTAAAGTGATTTCTAAACTGGAACATCGTTTCCAAATATAACATAGAATGATTATTATTGCTGTTGATGTTATTAAATAGATGGCCATGTACTTTCTGGAAATATCCATCACTTACAAGTAAGACATAATTTTAATAATGAACTATATTCTGAGCTACTGGATGGGAATTGTATTAGTTATTTAGTAAATTAATCACCCAGAACCACAGAAACTTTCATCTTTTAACAAGAAATTTAGTAAGATAAATCAACCAAATGCTCATGTGTCTGATGTCTTAGGTGATTAGGTGTGCAGTTGAGACCTATTTGTGAGAATAACACTAATGTCTATAGATTTCTTCAAATGACAGGTCCCTCTTTTACAGTCAGTTAGTTGGGCCTCAAGTCAGTTGGCCTGGGACATTACCAGTTAACAAGTTAATGTTGACTTCACTGGTACAATGATGCCAATCTGAGATTTAAAATAGTTATTTGTACTAATCTTTGATTGTAACATGTTTCAGGAGCTGAGGAGGATTATATGCCTGCCAGCTAACCTCCATTTATTTGCTATGTTGTTGCTGGAGAGCAATAAAATACCTTCATTACTTTGCTAACCAAAAATTAAACTAAGTGTTTAGAAGGATTATATGTAGTCTTTTTAAAATATAAAGTTATTAAACATGCTGAGATGAAAACTTTTATGCTGCATAATTCACTAAATAGGAAGAAAATTACCAAGGAGTTGTTTATTACAGCAGTTGTAATAGGTATATACATTTGGGCATAACTAAATTAGGACAAAAAGATTTCATCCCTCTACCTGCTGTGATTTACCCATGGAATCACAAGAATCAAGGGACATATGGAAATAATGATTGCACTGATTGTCTTCTTTAAATGTCCTTGTGTGAAATAGAAGGATCAAACACAGGTTCTGGGAGCAATTTGCCTTTGCCAAATGAATCTTAGCCAAAAACAATTAATTTATATTGCATTCAACCATGAAGAACTGCAGAATACCTCCTCAGCTAAAAGTTTACATTTTCTCATTACAGACTTATGATGTTCTATTACTAAGGTTTAGGGAGGATCTAAATTAATTATAATACATACTTTTTCAATCTGTGGAAATGTTGGTATTTCTAATATTATTTAAGTCAACAGTTTCTAATTAAAATATTCAGCTATATATAGAAATATAAACTGTCTTTAGCAACATATATAAATTGAGACAAAAAAATCTCAAGAATAAAAATCTAAACAAACTCAAATAGTACATAAAATTACCAAGAAAGTTAAAACCATTAAAGAAAAGCATTTCAAATATTAAACCCTTATAATTATCATATTATTTTCTAATTTTTCATTGGGATACTCAAGCAAATTGACAGAAGTCTATTTTTGTTTGTTCCCCTAAAAAATCAAATCAGGTCAGTATGGATTCTACAAGGTCACTGTAAATACATGATATTAAAACACAGCCAAATTCTGTAGCAACATAAATGTTTTTATGAGCAGCAGGTGTATTCTTTGAAAGACTGTAAAGCTATTAACAGCTCAGTAAGGAGTACATAATAATAGGCTGTTAACTCAGCCTCCTTTACAAGAGTACCAAGGAAGGACATTTGAAACCATTAAGACAAATGCATTTTAAAAATATATCCAGTATGAATGCTTTATAAAGAGAGGTTCATTTAAACTTTTTATCATTAAAGTAATGAGTTTAGCCTTCTTGATTTGAATATACCTATCCAAAAGAATTATTTAATTACTCTGAATAAAAATAAAATATAATTTTGAAACCAAATATGTTCCAGTCCTGATAAGTAGTTAAAAAATGAATTCTATGTTAGATTATGTTATTGCAAATTCCAGGATTTGAGGTTTAGTCCATTAAAATTTATAATACTTAATACAGATGTCTGCCACCTGAGAGGTTAATGTCTATTTTAATAAACGAATGAGTTATTTCCTAAGATAATTTATACATTGTTGACATTTTAGTTTCTCACTTTGTAAAATTTATTTGTGATTTAATTCCCATAAGGTCACCTCTAGGTATGTGATTCATTTGTCATATTTCATGTAGCTGTAAACTATTTTATTTCTAAACTATTTATATGACTTTACTTATTGTTATGCATACTTTTTTTAATGATGTGATAGTTTTCCACATTTGAATTCTAGAATTTCACCATATAAGATTCATAACTTGATTCACTAATAACATTCTTATTAAGTCTCTGAGTTATTTCCATTTAAAAAACAATTGGAATTGTGGTGGTATAAGCTTTGTACAAACTGACATTTCCAAAAATTGTTATGTTTTATATTAAGATGTTTTCTCTAAGTGGAAATACTTGGTCAAAGTGTATGAGAAGTTTCACAGTTCTTTATGTATTTCTAGATAGTGCTTTGTAAAAATTAAACTATATTATAGAGCTTTTAAAAAAGTAGAAGCACTTTGGTTTTACTAATTTATTGAAACTATTTTCATACATAGTTGTAATAATCATTAAATCATTTAAAATTTTCTTTAAAATAAAAAAATTAGGCTGTCAAAATATTTCTTATTATAGGTTATTTGTGAGGCATAGAACATTTTGTGATGCTCAATGAGCTATAACTACTTTGTTTGATTTTTTTCACCAGTTAAAATAGAGTTTTATAAAAAATTATTTAATTCCATTTAGATATAAAACTATGTAATATTTGAAATTTAATAAAAATAGAACAAACATACTTAGTTTTATTTTTTCTTCCTTAGAACTCTTGCTTCAAATTCATGCTTCAGTGAAATAAACAAAACTACACATCAGAATATTAGTTATTTAATAAACATATTGGAAGTGATATACTTTGGCAATGAATATTACTTTTCCATAGCTCTCATTCTGAAATTAAAGAAAAAAAATCAGAGGAAAAAAGGATACATATATCATTTTAAAATAATATTTTCCTACTATAAAAGTATGAATGAACTAAAACAAACATTTGTTTTACAGTTTCTACAATTGGAAGCAATATAATTTGGCTTAAAACAAAAAGGGTTTTTTTTCCAAAGGGTTTTCCATAGAACATTATTTTCAAGCAATGTGTGTCATTAGTTTTTTTTTTTTTTAAGTCCTGTGATTACGTAGGTTTCCTGTGGATCTTCTAGTGAGCAGATTAAATATCATTCCATCATCATTTCAAATGAAATTGTGGAGTGCCGGGGTGGCTCAGTCTATTAAGCCAGAGACTCTTGATTTTGGTCTTGGTCATGATCTCAAGGTTTGTGAGATCAAGCTCCACATCAGGCTGACACAAAAACAAAACAAAAGAAAAAACAAAATGAAGTTGAAAATGAAGATATTTATGGCGAGAGGTACAAATGTAGGTAAAATAGGAAAGAAATTAAGTAGACAAGAGCAGTTTTCAGACCACAGTGCACAATGCAGGTCTGATTTCTCTGCAAAGAGAGGTGAAGAAACAGGATTGGGTAGAAAATGTCTCAGATGGCCGCAAATCTGAAAGCCTTGGTCAGGCATTCAGGAGTCCCCAGGAGAATACTGTCTGTCAGAAGAATTTTGCATTTGTCAAGAAAGGCTTGGCTAGGACCAGAGGCCAGGAGGAAGGGGGCTTTGATAAAAACGCTGCAGTAGAAGTAAAGGTGTAGCAGTTTCTCTTTGTTTTTTTTGTTTTGTTTTGTGTGTTTGTTTGTTTTAATGTCGATTTATTTATTTATTTATTTATTTATTTATTTATTTATTTGATAGAGAGAGAGTGAGAGAGAGAGAGCACTATCAAGGGAAGAGCAATAAAGAGGGGGCCAGAGGATCTGAAGTAGGCTCTGCACTGACAGCAGAGAGCCTGATGTCGGGCTTGAATTCACAAACTGTGAGATCATGACTTGAGCCAAAGTCAGATGTTCAACTGACTGAGCCGCACAGGTGCCCTTGGAAGCTCCTCTTTGAAAGTGAGAGAATCCTGCTTTTGAACTCTCCCTGCAGCAATTGGAATGAGATCTCCTGAAAGGAGATTTAAGTATTATACTTTGTATGACTGTCACCGAAGTTGAATGAATTTGGAAAACATTAGGTTAAATAAAGTAAGTAGGTTACTTGCTGCAGGCTTTCCCTGAGCATTTAATATGTCCATGTGATTTGTTAAACTCCGGAGATGGAACCTATATGCTACATATTCCAAATTGACTTGACCATGCAACCATTGGTGATAAAAACATTCACTGACACTAACTATAGAGTACATACTTTGGGAAACATCAGTATAAAGATGTACTAAATTAATATAAATTCTGAGATACCATGAGTCATATTGTATGGCCTATTTTCTGTCTCAAAGGTACCATTAATTTAGGTCTGTCTCTGTGTTCCTTCCCTATCCAACTCCTTACCTCTCTGCACAGAGGTATTTGCTACTGGGAATTTTGGGTTCAGTCTATTCCTGTTTAAAAAGTAAGTATTATCACATCTTATGATTTCATAAATACTACATTGTTTGGTTTTGTGTCTTTCTACAAATATGTATGAGTTTTCTACAAATATTGGTATACTGTATGTAGTCTTCTGGGACTACATTATGTTTTAAAGTTTATCATATTGTGACAGTACATTGTTCATAATCACTACTACATTATGTTCAAGTACATTTATACATTATATTCATTCATTTGTACTAATAATATATACATGTTCCACTAAAGTATAATTTAGTCATTTTCTTAATGAAATGAAATTAAAAATGCTTTATTAAACAAGAAAGGGGAACTTTCTTGCATTGTTGGGGAAATGCAAACCTGTGAAACCACTCTGGAAAACAGTATGGAGTTTCCTCAAAAAGTAAAAATAGAACCCCATATGATCCAGCCATTGCATTACTAGGTATTTACCTAAAGAATACAAAAATATTAATTGAAAGGGATACATACACCCCAATGTTTATAGCAGCATTATCTACAATAGTCAAATTAATGAAACAGCTTAAGTGTCCATCAACTGATAAATGGATAAAGATGTGGTAGATATATAAAATGGAATATTACTCAGCTATAAAAAAAGAATGAAATCTTGTCATTTGCAGTGACATGGATGGGGCTACAGAGTATTATATTAAGTGAAAAGTCAGTCAGAGAAAGACAAATACCATATGATTTTACTCATATGTTGAATTTAAGAAACAAAACAAATGAACAAAGGGAAAAAGAAAGACAGAGAGAGGCAAACCAACAGACTCTTAACTATAGAGAACCAACTGGTGGTTACCAGAAGAGAGGTTGGTAGAGAGATGGTTGAAACAGATGATGACATTAATATGTGCACTTGTGAGGGGCGCCTGGGTGGCTCAGTCACTTGAGCATCCGACTTGGGCTCAGGTCATGATCTCACGGTTCGTGGGTTTGAGCCCCGCATTGGGCTCTGTCCTGACAGCTAGCTCAGAGCCTGGAGCCTGCTTCGGATTCTGTGTCTCCCTCTCTCTCTGACCCTCCCCTGCTCATGCTCTCTCTCTCTCTCTCTCTCTCTGTTTCTCCTAGAAATAAATAAAATTTTTTTTAAAAATGTGCACTTGTGATGAGCACTGGGTGTCGTATGGAAGTGTTGAATCATTATAATGTACAGCAGAAACTAATATTACATTGTATATTAACTAACTAGAATTTTTAATTGTTCATTTGTGAGAGGGAGACAGTGTGAGCAGGTAAGGTTCAGAAAGAAAGGGAGACAGAGGATCCAAAGCAGGCTTCACGCTGACAGTAGAGAGCCCAAAGCAGGGCTCAAACTCATGAACTGTGAGATTGTAACCTAAGCCAAAATTGGATACTCAACCAATTGAGCCACTCAGGTGACCTTTAACTAACTGGAATTTAAATAAAAACCTAAAGAAAAAACCAACCAACCAAACCAAAACCAAAACTAAAACCAAAAGCAAAAACCACAATTCTTTGTTAAACATTGTAGGATATTGTCTTAATTATCCATATAAGATTTTTATGGTATACAGATAGCAGTGAAAATGCTGAATCACTGTATATGAAAATGTAGGACTTTAAAAAATAATTTCCCCGTATGATTTATAAATTTATACCCAATTCTATCAATATCAGAGTTTCTACTGCTCCACATCATCTTCAGTTCATAGAAATATCTTGTATTGGGGTGCCTGAGTGGCTTAGTTGGTTAAGCATCTGACTTTCGCTTAGGTCATGATCTTGCGGTTCGTGGGTTCGAGCCCCGTGTCGGGTTCTGTGCTGACTGCCAGCTCAGGGCCTGGAGCCCATTTCGGAGTCTGTATCTCCCTCTCTCTCTGACCCTCCACTGCTCACGCTCGCTCTCTCTCTCTCTCTCTCTCTGTTTCTCCTAGAAATAAATAAAAATTAAAAAAAAATAAAAAGAAAAGAAAAAAGAAATATCTTGTATTGAGCACTGGATGTTACATGTAAGTGATGAATCACTAAATTCTACTCCTGAAGTAAATATTACATCATATGTTAACTAACTGGAATTTAAATAAAAATTGGAAAGAAAAGTAACAAATGTTTAAGTACAAAAGCAAAAAATGAAACATCACATTTTTAAATTGTTGCCAGCCTAGTGTGTATAAAATGTTATCTGATTGTGGTTTCAATTCACATTTCCCTATTACTAATGAAATGAGCATATTTTCTTATATAGGTTAAATTTTTTAACTCTAAATAACTATTTTATTTATTTATTTCAGTTTTATAGGTTGATTTTTTTATTAGGTTGTTCTTTTTCTTATTTTATAGGGTTTCTTTATGTATTTTGAATAATAATCCATTGCTAGTTATATATGTGACATGCATCTTCTGCTTTGTGGCTTATCTTTTTGTAATCTTAAGAATATTTTGAAAGAAAGAGTTCTTAAAATAAATTAAAATTATAAATGTGTTTTTTATGATAAAGACTTGAATATCATTTATGAAATCTTTTCCTTACTCAAAGTGAGAAAAATATTATTTCATATTTTTCTTCTAAAATATTCAAAAATACCCTATTTAAAAAGTTTTTCTTATCACATTTACATCATTAGAATATTTGGACTTAATTTTTATAAATAGTTCAAATGGAAAAAAATGGAACCCAGTTTCTTTCTTTTTCTTCCAATATAGATTGCTAGCACCATATAATGAATAAGCCATGATTTTCCTAATGATCTGCAGTGACACCTGTCAGATGCTTAAGGTCCATACATATGTAGGTCTGTTTCTAGGTTCTCTGTCAGGAAACATTCATCAAGTTGTCTCACTCTGCAGCAACATCACTTAGCATTAATGACCATAGAGTAACTCTTTATATCTGTCAAGGCATGTAATACTGATTTATTTTAATCAGAAATGCCTTGCTCACTCATTGTCCTTTATTTTCATTGGCATATTAATTTTAGAGTCAGTTTGTCAATTTTTACAAAAAGGCATGAGAGAATTTTTGTTAGAATTGTATTGACTCTATAAATCATTTGAGGGAAAAATGACCTCTCTATGATAGTTTTCTTTTTCCATGAATACAGACTCTCCATTTATTTAAGTGTTTTTAAATATCTTGTTATAGAGTTTTACACTTGTTTTGCATATATTGAAATATATTTTAGATTTATTCCCCAATGCTTCACAAATCATGTTGTTATTACAAATGTAACTTCCTTGAAAATTATGTTTGCTGTTTGCTGCTGGTATGTAAATATGCAACTGAATTTCTATAGCCAGCCACCTTGATACAGTCCAATTATTTAAATAATGTGTATATAAATTTGGTGAAAATTTCTAGTAGAGTCATATAATCTGAGATAATGTGAGTTTTCCTTTTACAACTCATATGACTATATTATATTATTTATTTTTATCTAATTGAAATGGCTAGAACCTATAATGTTTAGTAGAAACAATGGTAACAGGCATTTTTATAAAATAAAATTATAAATAGTTCCTATTTTTAGGACATTTACATTAATATTTGATTATTTCTTTATTTTAATTACCTTAAACAACTTATCTTATGTTCCTAGTTTTTCAAGAATTATATTCAAGAATAGGTATTAGAGGGGTACCTGGGTGGCTCAGTTGGATAAGCGTTTGACTCCTGATATCATCTCAAGTCATAATCTCACAGTAGTGAGATCGAGACTCAAGTGGGGTTCCATGTTGAATGTGAAGCATGCTTGGGATTCTCTGTCTCTCCCTCAGTCCTACCCCACTGTATCTCTCTCTCTCAAAATAAATAAATATTCAAAAAAGAATAGGTAATAGATATCAAATCCCTTTTCTGCATCTATTGAGAGCTTCCTCCTTTAATCTCCTAACATAAATTATATTTATAATTTGGTTACTGTTAAAACCTTCATGTATTCCTGAAATAATTTTAATTTAGTAATTTTTTTGCTTGATTAGTTGGCTAATATTTAGTTTAGGATTTTGTAACTATGTTTCAGAGATTTGCCTGTAATTATTTCTCCTGCAGTTGATTCTATTTTAGTTAAAGTTATTCTGGTCATATAGAATGCATTTCACAGAATTCCTTTTATTTATTTATTTTCTTCTGTTCTTAGGAAGTGTTTGTTTGCTTGGGATGATGTGTTCCTTGAAGGTTTGGTAAACTGACTTCTTAAACTTTTTAACCAAAATCTCTGAATTTTAAAACCATTTTATCCACTGATTCAAATCATTAGTTAAATAACAATTAAACCTAAAAACTTGGTTTAATAACTATTCAAGTAATCAACTTCAATCACATTTAATAAATAATATTTTATGCAAATTTTGTTTAGTCTGTGCAACTTTTCACACTCATTTGTACAAAGTTGATTTTGGTAAATTCATTATTTTTTCAACCCTATAATATTTGTTATTCTATCCTCATTATTATGTAATAATTTTTGATTAATGGTAATTAATTTTTAGTTTATTTCTTTTATTTTGATCAGTCTATCTCAGGTTTTATATAATTGATTCATCTTTTCAACTTTTGGTTTTGTTGGTCTTTGTATCTTTTTTGTGTGTGTATTTTCTTGATTCTATTCCTGTAATCATTTCCTTTCTTCTACTTTCCCTGGGTTTATATATATTTTTTCTCTTCTGATAAATGTGTAAGTAGAATACTCACTTCATTACTTTTGGGAATTTATTATGGAAATTTGTTACACATTTCCACTTATGAACTGCTGACATTGCATGGTATACTTTTTGCTATGCAATATTTTCATTGTCATTCAATTAGAAGTACTTTAATTTCCTTTATGATTTATTCTTTGACCCTTAAATGCTATTTTTAGCCAGCACTTGAGTTTTCTTCTTGAAATATTATTGTTATTTTATACATACAATGTTTATTTAGATTTTTGTGTACATTTACTATTTATTATTTTTGGCTTCTTATACTCTCCTTTTGGAAAAATTTTCTTTCTTACTGAAGCCATCTTTTAGGAGTTCCTTTATAGTAGGTCTTTTGGTGACAAATTCTTTCTTTTTATACCTAAATTCCAATGTTTTACCTTTGTTCATAGATGATTCTGAGTTGACAGATATTCTCTTTCAAAAATTTAAAGGTAATATTCTTCAATCTTTTACTTTTTGTTGTGCTGAGGTCTGCTTTAATTCTAATTGTCATTCATTTGTCAACAGAGTGACAAATAAGTCTAACTAATTAAATAATTGTCCCCTTTGTCTATTTCTTTACATTCTTCAGTTTTACAAAAAGTTTCTAGGCACAAGTTCTTAATTTTCCTATTTCAAACATGTTGTACCTTGTGGATTCATTGGTTCTAGAAAATTCATAGTCATTATTCATATAAATATTGCATGTTCTCCATTCCTTCTGTTTGTTTTTTCTTTCTTAGAATTCAGCTTAATGTGTATTAGATTTTGGTATTCTATTTTTCAAATTTCTGTATTCCTCTTTTATAAAATTTCCTTTAACTTGTCTCTCTTAGGTGAGTTGTGGGCAACATTTTCAGATACATCTTCAAGTTTACTAAAGGTCTCCTGTTATTGTTGTTTATCATATATTAATGAATACAAGTTTAATCCATTAGTTGAGTTTTCTTACAATAATCATATATTTTCATTTTATAAGTTCCCTTTCCCCCTAATCTGCCTATTCTTTCTCATTTTCATGATTATATTTGTTATTTTTAAAAAATATTCTCTATGTAGCTGTTGTATGTATGATTCTTTAACACATTTAGTCCTTGAGATTTTTTTTTTAATGTTTTATTTATTTCTAGGAGAGAGAGAGAGGGAGATAGCGTGAGCAGGGGAGGGTCAGAGAGAGAGGGAGACAGACTCGGAAACAGGCTCCAGGCTCTGAGCTGGCAGTCAGCACAGAGCCCGATGCGGGGCTCGAACCCACGAGCCACGAGATCATGGCCTAAGTGAAAGTCGGAGCTTAACTGACTAAGCCACCCAGGCACCCCTAGTCCTTGAGATTTTAAATCTGTTGCTGATTGTTTCTGATGATTCATTCATGTTTTTATTCATGTTTTTCTTTCTCTTGTACTTGGTGTTCTTTGATTATGATATTATTGTTTAATAGTAATCTGTGGTGTCATGGAATCCTCCATTTTCCCCAGAAAGGATTTCCTTGTATATCTATGAGTAGCAAGGGGCTGCTGACAAATGGGTGCCACCTCAGTTTTCCTTGGGCATGTTGGCAGGAACCCCAGGACCCATTCCCCCTCCTAGCTGGTGGCCTAACACTCTAATTTTTATAATGGTACTTTTAGAATACTGAGAAATCTGTGGAAACTAATTCGATAATAAACTATTTGTTAAAAAAAATAAATAAAATAAAATTTTTGTTTTATAAAAAAGTCAAAAAAAAAAAAAGAATACTGAGAAATCTACTCTCTGAGAAAGCCCATCATACCATACTGATGGGTGTGTTTCCCCTCTACATTCAGATGATGATGATGATGATGATGATGATGATGATGATGATGATGATGATGATTTTGGACAAGCGAAAAGAAGTACTTGAAAAGTTCCACTGGCTTTTGTGAGAAGAAAATTTAAAAATATGCTTTATACTTACCTATTTATTTTTCCAAGGAAGCACCTTTAGGGATACTTATTCTGGCATCATTCTAGGAAACATTATGCCACTTTCTACCAAGACTAAGTGACATAGCACTTTTTTCAATGAAGACACCCCATAAACATAGGAGAAAGAAAAGTGAAAATTGAAGAGTAACATCAGTCATTCACACAATTAAGTATTTCTCAATTTTTAGTACATTATTATATTATGTCTGGCAAAGTACTAGTTGCTAGAAATGCAAAGATGAGTCAGACATGATTCCAAGATGACTTACAATCTAGCAAGGAGAGACAAGAATGGTCACAGAAAGGTTTGCAGTAATATGCAATTCCTTTATTCCTACAAAATCTTATTTATTTAGTAACTGACATATGTTTAAAGTAGAATAAAATTGCAAGGAAGGATATATGAGAACTATAATTGTCTTATAATATACATCTAATCATAGATCTACATTTCCTGAAATGTTTTCCATTTTAAAACAATGTGACAGGGGCGCCTGGGTGGCTTAGTCGGTTAAGCGTCCGACTTTCGCTTAGGTCATGATCTCGCAGTTCGTGGGTTCGAGCCCCGCGTCGGGCTCTGTGCTGACTGCCAGCTCAGAGCCTGGAGCCTGTTTCAGTCTGTGACCCCCTCTCTCTCTGACCCTCCCCTGCTCACGCTGTCTCTCTCTCTCTCCTAAAAATAAATAAAACATTAAAAAAAAAAATTTAAAACAATGTGACATTTTGCTTTGTTTCATCTCAAACTAAATATTTTGGGAGATAAAATTTGTGACTCAAATGTAGTATTATGATTGCAAACATTTTAAAGAGAGACATTTATAAATACCTATCTTAATTTGGGCATTTGAAAAGGAAAAAAAAAAGTGAATGAGAGGTATAAATTAATTAGTTTCCTGAGTGATGGATTGAGTAAAAATAACTGAAAGTTTAAATGGTATTAATGAAAGACATAAAGATATTCTATAGTCATGAAAGGCATGAAATGTTTAATGACAGTTAATTATATCATAAGCATATTTAACCAAATATAATAAGTACTGCTTAAAACATTTAATATCATCCTTAACCTGAATCTGCAGAGACAGACAGCAACATCTATCAATGCCTGATAGATATTTGTTGAATGCAGGATGGAAGGAAGGAAGGAAAAGAGGGAGGGAGGAATTGGCTTGCATCTACACTGTTGCAGCCTCATCTCCTCTTCTTCCTTTGCTCTTTTCAAGTTTAGGGAACTGTCTCTTCCTTGAACTTGACAACTTCCTTGAGTTTCTTTCTTTCTTTCTTTTTTTAAATATGGCTATTCTTTTAGAGTGAATTAAAGTTAATTTAGTTTTTTTAAATATTTTTTTAATTTATTTCTAGGAGAGAGAGAGAGAGAGAGAGAGAGAGACAGCGTGAGCAGGGGAGGGTCAGAGAGAGAGGGAGATACAGACTCTGAATTGGCTACAGGTTCCGAGCTGGCAGTCAGCACAGAGCCCGATGCGGGGCTCGAACCCACAAACCGCGAGATCATGACCTAAGCAAAAGTCGGATGCTTAACTGACTAAGCCACGCAGGCGCCTCCCCTTGAGTTTCTTTTTGTCTTGGGTTCTCACAAAAGTGTTCTCTTTGCCTAAAATGTTTGTCTTCCCATTTTGCCACAGCTATTAATATTAAGTGTCTCCCCATTGTGGGCTACTACCTAAGCCAAAAATGAAAATGTTTCATCTCTTTAATTATTTAAAGTTGTATCCACAAAAGATTTTTATTACAGAAACTCGCTTAACTCCAAATTTGAATGTAATTTCAGATTGCAAAGAGTCTTGGATTTAATGTTCAGGGTACAGAATGGTGCAAAAGAGGAAATTCTGAATTTGCTGTCAGACAGATAGCCAAAATGTGTACCTCAGGGGCATTAGATAGTTTCTTCTTTCCATCCCTGTCTTTCTTCTTTGTTTTGTCCTATATTAAAACGAAATATTAATAGAAGGTAACGTGTTCACTTAAGAATAAAAAAGGAGTAGATATTTTAGATTTCTCTATTCTGCGGATTACAATACTTGGTCCAAAATTGGGTTCTGAAGTTCTGGCAAATAAATGAAATTGAGAAATATATGTTATTTTATTAGTTATTATTTTAGTTTCCTAAGCTCGAATACATCAAGGGAAGAAGAGACGAGGCTGCTATAAATAAATTAGTAGACAGTAACTTCAACCATTGTTTTTTTGAAGGCAGAATATGGGCTTATAAAATGCACTGCAGATAATTAGTTTCTGATCATCTAATTTCTTTTCTATCCTTTTTTTTTTCCTTTACTTTTTTATTTATTTAAATTCAAGGTAGTCAACATATAGTGTAATAATGGTTTCAGGAGAATTAAGTGACTCATCACTTACAGGTAACACCCAGTGCTCATCCCAACAAGTGCCCTCTTTATTGCCCATCATCCATATAGCCCAACCTCCACCGACCTCCCCTCCATCAACCTTCAGTTTGTTCTCTATATTTATGAGTCTCTTATGGTTTGTCTCCCTCTCTGTTTTTATCTTATTTTTGCTTCCTTTCCCCTATATTGATATATTTTGTTTCTTAAATTCCACATATGAGTGAAATCATATGATATTTGTCTTTCTTTGATTGACTTACTTTGCTTAGCATAATACACTCTTGTTTCATCCATGCTGTTGCAAATGGCAAGATTTCATTCTTTTTGACCATCAAGTAATATTCCATTCCATATATATATATATATCAAGTAATATTCCGTTCCATATATATATATACATTGGCTATTGTTGATAGCAATGCTACAAACATTGGGGTGCATGTGCCCTTTCAAATCAACATTTTTGTAGCCTTTGAATGAATACCTAGTAGTGCAATTGCTGGGTCAAAGGACAGTTCTATTTTTTTAATTTTTTGAGGAACCTCCATATTTGTTTTCCAGAGTGGCTGCACCAGTTTACATTCCCATCAACAGTGCAACATCTATTGTTTCTTGAGTTATTTATTTTAGCTATTCTGACAGGTGTGAGAATGGCAAGAATTCTCATTCTGACAGGAATGAGACAGAATTATAAAACACTGCTCACATCAGGGGACTAATATTAGATGATGGGACAGTCTCTTTAGCAAATGGTGTTGGGAAAACTGAACAATGACATGCAGAAGAATGAAACTGGAACATTCTGTTATACCATACACATACAAAAATTTAATGGATGAAAGACCTTACATAAGAGACAGGAAACCATCAAAATCATAGAGAAGAAAATAGGCAGCAACCACTTTGACCTCAGTTGTTGAAACTACTTACTAGACATGTCTCCAGATGTAAGGGAAATGAAAGCAAAAATGAACTCTTTGGACCTCATCAAGATAAAAACCTTCTGCACAGAAATGGAAATAATCAACAAAAGTAAAAGGCAACTGAAAGAATGGGAGAAGATTTTTGCAAATGACATATTGGATAAAGGGTTAGTATCCAAAGTCTATAAAGAATTTATCAAACTCAATAGCCAAAAAACAAATAATCCATTGAGGAAATGGGCAGAAGACATGAATAGACACTTTTCCACAGAAGACATCCAGATGTCTAACAGGCATATGAAAAGGTGCTCAACATCACTCATCAGCAGGGAAATGCAAATCTGATCTTCTAATTGAACAAAGGAATAGAGATAAGAGACTGTGTGTGAATGTGTTTTGAAATGTCATTTTGTGGTCTGCTGCAAATAAGCATGTTAAGTGAATTTTCTATAAGCCCCAGATCTCAATCAATCTAAAGACCACTTCCTGAATAAGTTCATCTAAAACAAAACAAAAACAAAACAAAACAAAATAAAAATATTTTGTCTACAGTCTTTGTCAAAAAACAGGGTAATCTTAAGTAATCAAAAGATATATATGATCAAGTTGGTGACCGTTATAGAGGAACAAGTTCAAGTTTCTATGGCCCTTTCACAAAGTCATATTCTGACTTCAACATGAATCGCACCTGGGAAAAATTATATCATTTATACAGTTTGTCTTTATTTCAAATTGTACCTTCAGCTTTATCTTCTAGAAAATTTTATGAGCTTCAAGGTGTCAAAAGACTGACAAGACAGAATTACAAAACACTGGTCACATCGAGAGACTAATTAATATTAGATGATGGGACATTCTGAATTGATGCTCAAAGGAGTAAAATGTGACAAGTTAAAAACAAAGGAGTTGATAAATGATGACATTCAAAAACCAGGTTCTCCTTAGATTACAGATAACTACTCATAGTGACTCTTTTAACTATTTTCTTCTGTAATTTTCCATTGACAGTAACAGCATCATACACTGTTTACTTCATCTTGTAACAACCAATGTTCACATGACAAACTGTTAATTGGAGAGAATTCTGAGTTACCTTTTTAGAGCAAAACCACCTGGATTACTGTTTTCCCCAGAGTGACTCTTCTGTTCTGCAAGAAAGACAATCAGCAAAGGCTTTCCAGGCCATTTTAATATGAAATACAAAAGCTTAGAAATCCCCTGTAAATAATTGAAGGCAGCCATTAGGAAAATAGCCAACCATTCTCTTAATGGAGAGGTCATGAGGGACAACAGGCATAGAACTTCTCTGAAAAGTCCAAGGAGCATTTGGTGGTTTATAATTGATTTTTCTGGGCAGATTTCCTTTTTTCAAATAGTAATTATATCAGTGTCATTAATAATGGCTGTTACAAGGGGCCTTGCTTTATTCTCCAAGGAAAAAATTATATCTGGTCAGAGAAGCCTCATAATTATTTCTACTTATTTGAAGCAGATAACAGACTTAGGTTTTCCCCCCCCTCATTTGAGAATGTAAGACACTTAAGCCTTCCCCTGAGGAATCAGGATAATAATAGCAGAGCCGGGAAATGAAGCAGCTTCCTACACATCGCTTACTATGCGGGAATAAAGCTAAAAGAGTTTTGCTGTAATAGTTTAACTCCCAGAGCACTTTTGTAGTAATTATTTTTTTTTCTAAATTTTAAAGGTCCAATGAATTTCTTGAGGATGTTAAGTATCTTTCTAAATTAAGAAAGTAAGACATTTTCTCAAACAAAATTTCTTTTTAAAGAGATGTACTGATTAACAATTAGAAAAGATGAGCCAAATATCAGAGTTTAGAGGATGGGTTGAAGCAGAGAAATGTCTCAGTGTTTAGCCTAGTCTTTATTAAGACATTTATTTGAATATATCAGGTAATACTAATCCAGATACAAATTTCTTGAGAAATGGACTTTGTGATTTAATTTTATATTTAAACACATACTCTCATACACACATACCCACCCCCCCACACACAAACAAACACCAGGTTCATACAATTCTTTTGCTTAGTTTTTCCATACTATGAGTTGATCTATTAATCTTCCCATGGTTCCTTATAGAATTATGTAGTACAGTGCTTGATATATTTTTGAATATTTTAATTAATATTGATTTGGGGAAAAGTTCAAATATTTTATTTTTAATAACCTAAGAAGGTACTGTGTTGGTTCATAAAATCAGTTTAGAAATCTCTTTCATAAGTATTAACTACTTTCCTGTATATCTTTAGTATCCAGGAGTAATTATATAGCGCTAGAAGACTTCTGTTGTTTCTAAGGGTGGCTTTATCCTTTTGTACGGCAAAGGAATTGTGCTTTCATGGGATCAGGTCTACCCAAACTATCAGAAACTGTTGACGTCCTGCAAGAGTCAAAGCAACATAAGCCATGATAGCTGAATATAAGGCCAAAGGTATAAGTTTTTCTGCTTCATAATGAGGACTATCCCTGGGGTTGTTTACTTGGAAATATAGTTAGATTGTTTATTTTGCTTTTATTTTAGAGATAGAAAAATAACTACATGGGCTATTTAAATTACCTGCCTTAGTTATTTGGAAAAAAGAGATCTGTTATGTGTACGAAGTGGAGCTTTGTATATTGAATTTTGGACAATATAGTGCAATCTTCTAAATATTTGAAGAAATAAAATGACCATGTTACTGAATGTATAGAGTATGTTTTAAAAGCTATAGGTATTGCAGAATAGTTACATAGCATTTCCTCACAGATAATTTTCTGTTGAAGTCAAATTAAAGAACCACGGTTTCTTTTTCTTTTTTTTTAATTTTTTTTAATGTTTTATTTATTTCTAGGGGAGAGAGAGAGAGAGCGAGAGCGAGCAGGAGAGGATCAGAGAGGAGTCACAGACTCTGAAACAGGCTCCAGGCTCTGAGCTGGCAGTCAGCACAGAGCCCGACGCTGGGCTCGAACCCACGAACTGCGAGATCATGACCTAAGCGAAAGTCGGACGCTTAACCGACTAAGCCACCCAGGCGCCCCAAACCACAGTTTCTTTTAAGAGGCCTGACATAGTGGCTGGCGTCTAAGAATGTCCCTAATGACCCCCTCTGTTGTGCAATCCCTGCCATATTATATACGAGGGATGGTCTGTACGATCAACAAAGACAGAAGTAATAGCAATGGCTAAGATTAGATGATAAAAGATATTGCGTCTTTGGCCTTATATGCACATTCTCTTTTTTATGTGATCAGTTTCCTCTCTCATGAGTGAGCTTGAAATAGATTCCCTAGTCTCAGTTTCAGCGGACTGTGGCCCAAAATATCTTGACTACAACCCCCTGTCAACCATGCAGCTAAGCCACTCTTGGATTTCTGATTCTTAGATGCTTTGTGAGATAACACATATTCATTATTTTAAACTGGTATCTGTTTGGGTAATTTGTTATACAGTATAACAGAAAACTAATGCAGTTGATCTTTAGATGAGGTTAATGTTCAGTACTTTTTCCTGTTAGGGTAGGCTACTAAATAGTATCCTCTAAATGGTAGTAATTTCTAAGAGACAATATGGAATATTCAAAGAGAGCTGGCCTTATATTCAGGATAACTGGACTGTGGTGTTGGTCAATGTCAGAGAAGCCATAATTATTCCGGTCTAGCATCCTAATATACATCAGAATCAGATTAAATTTGCCCTAAAGACCATTCATATTTTTAAATTCCATAATTCTAAAAGGATTTGAATGCTCTCAGTTTGGAAATCTCTTAGCCAATGTAATCTTTATTTACCACAATATTGCCTATTTTTTGACATACTTCTATTTTTATAAATTAAAAAATTTTATGTTTATTATTTTTGAGAGAGAGAGAGAAAATACGAGTGGGGGAGAGGCAGAGAAAGAGAAGGAGATACAGAATCTGAAACAGGCTCCAGGCTCTGACCTGTCAGCACAGAGCATGCACGATGCAACTCTCGAGCTCAGGAACGGTGAGATCATGACCTTGGCCAATGTCAGATGTTTAACCAACTGAGCCACTTACAAGCCCTTATAAACTTCTAATAATTAAAGAGAAAACAATTAGGTGGGAAGTGATAGAAAGAGAATATTTGGCTGCAGTGTATCATTTGCATAATCTACTTGTCCTTTATGGAGTAAGAAGAAAGACAAAGAAGAAATGAAAACCATGAGGGAAGACATGAAAAAGTGAACATATTAGAGTAATTTACTCCAACTATATAGTAATGAAAACAGTAAAATCTGCCAAAATAAGTAGAACTTCATACTTGATTTATTCTCATATATATGAGAATGTTTACCACAATATTATTTTATATTATGTATATATAATATATATATAAAACTTAAATAGAAGAGCAAGAATCCTATAGGAAAGCTAAATACAACCTAAGTTGGAAAGCACAATCAGAATACAACTATTTTTCAATATTTATGGCTATACTACTATACATTTATATCTAATTTGTAAGAAAAATTTTGTTTCTTATTTAATGTCAGATGTTTTGCAGTTGAAAAACTATGTAAATTCATGTTAAGAAACTGATTTTATGCTTTCCAAATTAAGACATTATCATATGTTTATACTAAAGCTTCTTTAGTGACAATACAATAATATTATGAAAAAGTATCAAATGGTTAATATTGATGTGCATGGTATTTTTTATGATTTTTTTAAGTTTATTTATTTTGAGAGAGACAGAGATAGTGCAAGCAGGGTAGGGGCAGAGAGAGAAGGAAGGAGAGAATCTCAAGCAGGCTCCATGCTGCCAGCTGCAAAGTCCTATGTGGGACAGGAACTCATGAGAGCATGAACTGAGCACAAACCAAGAGTTGGTTGCTTAACCAACTGAGCCATCCAGGCCCACAAAGGAGGATGGTACTTTTTAAATGTAGGAACTGGTTCTGCTCTGTAGTTTACTATACAGGGTACTAGTTACTATTTTTATACCTAGCGCACTTATTACCGTATCATCTATAGAACAGAATAATCATTTTGGTTCAGTTTGGATAAGATGTCATTCTGTTTGGGTAACAAAAATTTAAAAGGACCTTAGTGCAGGGACTGAAACCATTTAAAACACAAACTGGTACCAATATTTTAATTAATCCCAATTTTAGGAGGTTATATGTATTCAATGCCTATGTTTTACAAGGAGTAAGTAAGATGTATATTAAAAAGTACCATTTAATCTATTCCTCATAATAGATGATTTGGTTGTTATCATTTCTCTCCTAACAAATGAGGAAATTCAAGTTTAGGGAAATAGTTGCTATAGTCACACAGGCAATTAGTGTCAAAGCCTGAGTTTTAATGCAGGTTTTTCAAAATCCATTATGACTGGATAAAGTATTACTTCCTTTAATTGTCAAGGAGCTAAAAGGGAGTTTTTAAATAATATAATAAGGCCATTTCAACTTGGCTGATAGAAATTGAGAAATTTAAGAGCTTGCCCAAAGACTACAACTACATAGAGGCACAGTTGATAGTAGAACTACCCAGTTCAGTCTCATTTCAATTGCTTTATGATTTTAAGTTATAGTAAATGTTTGTTTTTATGTGTCAAATATTTTATTTCAAAAATATCAGGATGAATTGACCACAGAAGCACTAAAAATTAAATAAATAACAGAAGAAAAATGAAATAAACAGTAGTCTAGTCACTTTTAATGGTTCACCAATATCTAAATATATTTTTATTACAGTTTCTTATTAAGTAACCAGTTGGAGGCTAAAATCTAAGTTGTAGTCAAGAAGTAGGCTGGTGTCTCTCATGAGCTAGCTGTTAATTAACTTGTCTTAAAATGAGATAAGATAGGTAAAGTGTACTCGGTAAATGTGAGTATTATTTTCGTTTTTTTTTCATAATCCAACTTAGTTATTAACAAGACTATGTTCTCTACTTTCATTCACAATTGGAAAAGTAGTTTCAAGTATCAGAAATGTGCAAACATTTTAGCTCCCAACTCATTTTTATTTTTCTAATTTATCCAGCAAAACTCAAATGATGGTCTTACAGTAAATGAGGGCTGGTTTCCTAACTTTAATTCTGGATACACTACAAATCCTGGATGTTAGATTTACCTCTGGAAGAAAAAAAAATCTGCAAATCAAGTCTATCAGCAGAGGCACAGAGCAGCTCACATATATCTTATGGAAAATTTTTATTAAAAACTTGAATTTTCTTTATGATATTGAAATATCTTGAAATCTACAGACCCTAATAAAAACTGTGCTTAAAAAAGGCACAGTTTAAAAACACATACACAACTTTCACAAAAGTATTTATTGAAGTGAACTATTTCTAGGGAGGAAACCCCATCAAATTTCTGATTGGCTACCAAGAATAGTTGCTATCCTGCCTTACCGTCTGCTTGGGCCTTATTTCTTCTAGTAGCATTTCCTGAATAAATCCCTCAAAGAAAACTGAGCCAAACAATGCACTCTGTAACCTGCCACACTGCCTTTTATAGATGTCTCAAGATAGCTTCACATGATTTTTCACACAATTACAAGTTCAAAATCCTCAGAAGAAATAATGTATCTTTGTTCAGTGTGTGGGCTTTCTTATTAAGCACTGGGTAAAAGACAGAAGCAGTAGAGTATGAGAAGAGAAAGGGTTATATTATGAATTGGTAATTATGTTTGTACTGCCAGCCCTGCACTGTAATTGTTTAAAGGATAGGCAAAAATATGGTTGTATTTTTAACTACATTTAAAATAAGCAAAGCTTGCATTTCTCCCCAGGGAATATGATTCAGTCAACATTTTAATAAGGTCAATGATAAACTGAAAACTTGCTAAGGGTTAGATAACAGAATATAGTTGGAGCTCTCGCTTGAAATTTATATTAGAAAATCTGGCAAGATTTACCTACAGGCATTATATAGTAGTATTTACTCTTCCATCATTTTAGGATGGAAAGTTAGATATCTGACTTGTATATGTAACTTTCAAAAGCAGGAACATTATACTTACATTTTCCACTAATGGAAGAGTAGTTCTTTGAAGGTTGAATGCAATATGAATTCAAGGAAACATACATTAGAAAAATTGGTGTCTGTCAGTGAGGTTTTTTTTGTCTGATTTTCACCGAAATAGATCAGAAATTTAGAGGAAGTTTGAATTTGTATCCTTGTTATTGCCCAGAAGGAATTTTTCTAAAGGAATGAGAATATAACAGAAAAACACTAATTTGGCATATTCCAAAAGTACACTAATTCTTGGCAGGCATTAGCCCAAATACTTTACCTAGAATAGTTTTTAATATTTCTTTCCACCACCATCCCCCCTGAAAAGGCACATTTGCAATTCTCTGATAATTTAATATTGTGGTTCTATAATCTTTACTCCAAGCCATATGGTACATTGCATTATTTCTTCCCTCTCAATAACTTAAAAAACTTTTTTTAATATTTATTTTTGAGAGAGAAAGACAGAGTGTGAGTGGGGGAGTAGCAGAGAGAGAGAGAGACAGAGAGAGAGAGAGAGAGAGAATCCGATGTAGGCTCCAGGCTCTGAGCTGTTAGCTGAGAGCCCAATGCAGGCCTTGAACTCACAAACCCTAAGATTATGACCTGAGCCAAAGTCAGATGTTTAACTGATTGAGCCACCCAGGTGCTCCTTCTTCTCAATAACTTTTAAGAGAAGGTGGAAATTTATGTGTGAGTAATCATTTTAAAATAGTCCTATTTTTATCTTTCCTTAGAAATGCAAAACTTGGTTTTAAAGTATATAGATTTATAGATTGTTGAAGAAATTGGATCGGATTCTCTCTGTCTCTCTCTCTCTCTCTCTCTGTCTCTCTGTCTCTCTCTGCTACTCCCCCACTCACACTCTGTCTTTCTCTCTCAAAAATAAATATTTTTTTTCCTTTTTTGGATGTACCAAACCTTTGATATACTAAGCTCAGCTTCTATAATTTCAAATGAATACATTTTTCAAATCAAACAAAAGATAAAGAGAGTATAACTGTATGAAAATGGAGAGAATTTAAAACTATAATAGTTAATAGACACATAGTTCTCATATGCATGTAGACTCTATGATTGATGATAGTGTCAATATCTTTTAAATTTCTTTCTATTTTGATATGTGAAAAACATACAGATGCTGCTTTTGATTCAGTACTGGCACCTGTCCCAGGCTTGCTATCCTGAGAATCTCAGCTCCAGGCACCACGGGAATCCCTGGGCTCACTAAACCAGACAGGCTTTTCTACACAGTGTGGTGTTTGCTGCACAACATGGAAACTGGCTATGAAATCTCCTTAATGAGTGTTTCTATCAGTAAATTCCCTTGTTGTCCATTTTCTATCAGGTAATATTGTTTTAACTAGTACCAAATGCTCATATTCAATTTCTCTGTGGTAGACATCATAACAAGTAAGGATTATGAAAAAGAAAGAAAACAACAACACAAAACTTAAACAGCTTGGGAATTTGCTGACGTCCTTAGAAGCACTCAATTGTTCCTGAAACTGACTTGGTCCTTACTACATTTTGCTTCAACTCATATATTAGGTTCTAATAACATATGAACTTCAGAGCATCTATAAAGGTCTTACCTAGTTATAAAGATGGTTCAATATTTAAGTTCATGAGCGTGTTTAGAGGGTTGTGATTATTTTTCCTTTATCCACACTTGATAAACTGAGGTAATGGAGAATCAGGGCCTGTAGAGACTTCCAGTTCAAAGCACCGGTCCTTGAATCAGCACTGCAAGCATTCCTCAGGAGCTGGTTCCCAATGTAAATCCTCATTCCACTCCCCAGGTCCCCAATCCACCTCCAGTCAACTGAATCATAGTCCTACTTTCAACATGATCCTCTTGTGATTCAGGCAATCCGTATGCCCTTTGCTCCATCCCATTTTTCTTAGTTTCTACATAATAACCACATGTAGGTTTACATGCAAGTTTACATTTAGGTTGCAAAATGTATAAATTAGAGATGGCCACAGGGAAAGGAGGGTACAAAGAATGAAGGAGATATGCTTCCATACCTAAAGAGTGGATGAAGGTTAAGAGTAGCATTTGGAAGTGAAGAGAAAATTTACTTCTTTAAATACCAAAGTGAAGGAAATATAACAAAAGAAAATTAGGAATGTACATTGTCCATTTTCTAAAAAAGAAAGGTTTTAAAAAATTTCTACAGTTGATTATTTTATTTTTAATCAAATTAAGTGTAGATTTACTGATTAAGTTATCTTTAGAAAAAATGATTTTCAGTATTTATTGAATTGCTATCTGGGGTAAAATTATTGTTGAGCAAGTAGAATAAGAAAGGAAGGGAGAAGCAAAGAGACTTGTATAAAGTTTCATACTGAGAACCATGTGACTTCATAAGAAGAGGCATGCAAACTTCTCTCTAAAGAGCCTACCTTAAATCACCCCTGACAGATAAAAATATTTACCATCATTGAAAGCTACCTACAAATCTCCTCACATTTTTTAAAAACAATACTCTGATCTCAAGACATGGAATTATGTAATTTTATACAACACGAATAGATACTTTATTAGTAAACTAAGTGAAACACTGGCAGATACATTAATTCAGTATTTTATGTAGATAATTATTGACCATATGGATATAAGAAATGCTTCCTTTCTCATGATGATTTTTCTTAAAGAAAATCTAAAAACTGCTGACTGTGGTAAAAATTAACAAGAGAACTTTAAGAAAAAGACTTTTCCAGTCATAGTGTCTTTAAATACTGGATGTAAGAATAATGAACATTTATGGGGGACTCATGTTTGCAAAATGAGCTACCAGTTGGTACTTAGTGGAGCTGTACAGCACCCTGCTGAAATAGGTATGTTTTATTGCTGCCATTTTACAGATGCAAAATGGGCTTTAGAGAGTAATGAAGTGTTTGGCCTCAGGGAACCCAGAAAATCAGTATCAGCAGAAAGCACTGAGTTTTTTGAGACATCCGATTGTGATGCAAGTACCAAGGCCAATATTAACAACTGCTTACTGGCTCTGTGATTTTAATTTCTTGTGCCTTAATTTCCTCATCTGTAAAATTGCAAGAGTAATAGTATTTACCTCAAAGCTTGTTAAAAAGTACCTGTTATGTAACAGGCCAACCACTGTCCATAAATCATTAGCGGTGTGCCTTTCTGAGTGCTGGGGGTGTGAAAGTAGACAAAGGAGATCCTTGTCCTCATGGGCTTATATTCTATGTAATAACAGAACATCATCTTAGTTGATAGACATCTGCGTATGGGTCCTTGTTATGGACAGGTAGAAATAGGGATTTCTTGAGGCTTTTTTCTCTGTTTTTTAAATTGCTATGTTAATTTCACAGTGGCTGAGTGACTTTCCTCACTTTTCTGGGAATGAGTGCTGAACAAAGAGAGGATTTTTATTAATTTCTTTAGGATATTACTGAAAGCAAACAGTTGTTTCAGCATTAGGCACTGATTGAGCATTGAGTGACAAAGACAAGAAATGATCTCCTTTCTTCAGGGGCTCACAAACTAGTGAGAGAGTCAGATACACATATGAATGACCCTAATCAAGACTAACTTTGATAGATATAATAAAAGAACAAAGAAGTAGGAGAAAGAAAAGTGCCTTGGGCAGAGTAGAAAAGGAGAGGAAAACTCAAGAAGGTGAACAAAAAAGGTAGAGAGGAGGGAAGAGTAGAGATAAGGAGGGCATGTGTGATGCTCAATGGAATTTTTGGTATTTTATAACTGCCAAGAGGGTTTGCAAATTTGAGAGGTAGAGACTGGGGGGTTGGGAGCAGATAATGTCTTAGTTTTGCTGAAACAACTTTCTAAGCCAAAAATGGAATTTTTCCCACCTGGGGTACCACATCAGCAAACCAAATACAACTTTTGTATCCCTGTAAATTCTCTGACCAAAACCTCGGTATATCCATTCAGTCCATCCCCAAACACCAAGCCAACTCTCTACTTCTTTCCTTCTTCCCTTTTCACCCCAAACAAGGTTAAATATGTGGCCACACCCTTTCAGATATTTTCTATTTTTCTTCTCTTTGTTCTTTATCCTATAAAAGTTTCCTGCCTTCTACCCCATATTGTGGTTCTCTAAAAGGAGACTGTCCACTTCATGATATATTAAATAAAGTGTGCTTGTATCACCTAAATTGTCTTTTTTTTTTTTTAACAGTTCCCTCACTATGAGTAGGCTCTGCTTTTGGAGAAAAGTATTGTTAGTAAGTAAATGAAATATAATTTTTTGGTAATATATTTCACTTTCTCATTATTTATTTTAAGTGTCATTCAAATTATATTTGCTTGAGTTTAAAAAAATGAAACATTTTTTGAGTATGAAAAAGTAACTAAGAATTGGGGGGGTATAATTAACTGATGAGACAATATCTAATTAGTTATAATCAACAAGGAATATGTTTTCTTCTCCATAACCCTCTCATCACACACAGGTAGAAAGACAATGGTAGCTAGGTCTTAATTTTTTTATATAATTATACTGTGAAGAATATTGTTCCCTGTGGTAAAATTTCTTTTACAATGTGTGTGTGTGTGCATTTAGTTTCAGCAGACATTAATGAAAAACTAAGTTTTTTGAGTTATGGGATAACATATCTATAAACTATATGGATAAAAACATAGTAACATCTGGAAACAGCTAGAACTATGAGATTATCTTTCTACCCTTATTTTACAGATAAATAAAACGGAGTAAGAAAGTTAAGACCTGAGCCAAACTCAAATTTTTGATCACCCAGGTCAGTGCCTTTTTCTAATATTACACATTCTTTGAGGAAAAAGTCACTGCTAACAGCAGTGAGTTGCTTGACCTCAGATATTTGTGGACACTGCACATTCTAAGCACCAAACTTCTTTCCTGATTTATAGGATAATGTTCTCAGGGAGAACTTAATAAAACAGCATAAATTCCTCAGAGAATAATGTAAATATTGATTGTTTGTGGATTAATTATGAGTTAGCAATACAGAGTGACTTTGATTAAAAGGAAATGGAAGGTTTAAAATGCCATAAATTAAAGACTGAGGCACCAGTATTAAAGACTGAGGAGAATATGAAAGTTACAGTGAGCCGAGGATTAAAATTCTCTCACAGCTCTCTGAGCACTGAGCTACCTTAATAGTTGGTGCACTATCAGATGGATCCCTTTGGATCATCTTTATCTGTGCCTGCTCCCACTCCTCGCCACCAGTGCCTATGTTTTTTTTGACTCTAATGGTTTGTATCTGGCATCTTCTTTAAAGACCTAAACTTGGGCCACCAAAGCCACTATAGAGAACCAGAAGTGCCAATGACTTTGTTTTCTGTATACCTCATTAGGACTTTAGTCAATGACTAACTGGAGTCAGAGCATGGGAGCTCAACTTCTTTTATCTTCATAGGATGAACTCTGAGAAGTAATTTTCTCCAGGGCTCCCTTTGGTCACTGAGTTTGACTGGCATCTTTTTTTGTAGTCCTGCTTCCCCATTCTTCAATCAGTTTTCCTGGGAGCTTTCTAAAATAATCACTTGCTAATATAATCCTGTCTCAGGTCTTGCTTATGGGCAATGACATTTAGGACCCAACCATCCATCCATCCATCCATCCATCCATTCATCCATCCATCCATATTTATCTAAGCTTGCTACTTCCCTCTCTCTTCCTTGCCTCCATTTATGTACTTCTGTCCCCCATAGCACTCCAACTCAACAGGCAACATTCAAAACAACAGGGTGTACATTCTATTCCATTCTATATTTCTCTATATTTCTGTAACCATGCATACTTATACACATAGGAGGGGATATTTGTGTTCCAAAATTAGGATCATTTGCACATATATTTCTTTGTATTTTGCTTTTCTTACTGAACAATATTTAGGTTCCCAATAAAGAAGGAAATTAACACTTGCAACTAGGAATTCTATCGTTAAGTTGTCCTAGTTATAAGTTTTATAAAAATATTTGCTTGGATGGAGAAATAATTTTATAGAAGCTAACAGGTAAAATGTAGTTAAATCTGAAGGCATAGGTGTGAAAAGTTTTAATCCTATCAATCATTTTATGCTCACTCTGAAAGGTTTGATATTCTAACACTTTTGACTGGTTGCCTCTACATATGAAAAGATACAATTCCTTTGTATACTGATTCTATGTTGAATTATATGTCAAATATTTCCCTAATTCTTTTTTAAAAAGTTTTTAAAAAAAGATTTGTTTATTTTTGAGAGAAAGAGACAGTGTGAGCAGGGGAGAGGCAGAGAGAGAGGGAGACACAGAATCTGAAGCAGGCTCCAGGCTCTAGTTGTCAGCACAGAGCCGAACACAAGGCTCAAACTGGCAAACCGTGAGATCATGATCTGAACTGAAGTCAGACGCTTAACCAACTGAACCACGCAGGCCCCTCCCTAATTCTTTCTTAAATTAAATTAAATGATTTCTAATATTGATTTTCATCTTTGGGTCTGTTTATAAAATTGATCCTTGCAGCCCACTAGAAGACTTGATATCTTTCTTCATTTCCGTTTTGCAAATGTGAAGTGAGAGACATAGGAAGGTTAATTGACTTTTCTTGGCCACTGGCATAATAAGAGTCATTATCAGAACATGAACCAGGAATCCTTGGCTTCCAACTCTATGTTTACTACATGTTTAGTGACTCCATAGGCACTAGATCATTGCCATCTTCTTAAAAAATAGACTCCTTCATAAAATTATTTATTTCACCATTAAAACATGAAAATATGTCAGTATCTTTCAGAATCTTACTGATTTCTAAAATTTTGGTTGGATGATTATGGTTCCCTTTTTACAGAATCTGTATGATTTGTCCTTAACTGGAAATATTGCAAGTTATGTTCATCTTCAAACATTTGAAACATAAATGACAATAAAATGAGAATTATTTTTTGTGTACAAAATATAGCCTTTATAAAACATAGAGGAATATTTTCATCCTGAAAAGTTGTTAATATATATGTGCCCATTGTTTTTTAAATAATGAGAATTTTTGCATACCTAAAGATCTATTTAATCTAGTAGACACAAAGTATGTTTTCTTTGTGACAGCATGCTAGAGGTTGTAACGTTTGAAAGGAGAGCAACAGGGTTTCTGAACACATGCTGGCTCGGCTAACGTGCACAATCTGTAATCTAATTAAAACTCAGTAAATTTCTCTTTTCTTAGACTATGGAATTACTTATGTAAGTTCATGATAATGACAGTTTTCATTGACCACATAATGCTGAAATTACTAAAAGGTCAAAAATGGGTACAGGCAGGCTACAGAGTTACCTCTCCCTTTTTCAAACGTACATTTGTTCAGAAGCAATAGAAGAGAACAACATAGACTTCTATTTCTGTTCTTGTCCTATATTTCTTCAGGGGAAATCAAAATTTATTTATGACGTTCCTTTGCTTCTAGTAAGTTACAGAAATGCAAGAAGTTCCTTCTGACTTTAGTAGACAATTAGAAATTATATATAATTTTACATTATTTTTAAAATTTTAATGTTCCCTTTGTCAATATTCCAGAGCAGTATTGGCACAATGAGACATACTAGAATTTCTATGCCCTCTGCTATAATATCTATAGCAACAATATCATAATAGTGAGGAATAAGGGGAAAAACATATAGAAAGAATGTGAATACAAGAAAGGTAAGGAAGTATATAATTTGGGAAGATATAATAATTAAGAACAATTTTAAATTACAAAAATTAAAATTAAGATTAAGTTGATTTATAAATCAGATTTATCTTGCTTCTTAAAAAGGTAAAACAACTGATCTAAATATAAAGAAGCATTTTAATTCATCAGCTATTTCCATTTATCCCTTACTCATTCTTTCCAAATTATAGTTAACTGTAACTTTAAACTCATTGGCAAACAATATGGGCTACACAAACTCTCTCTTTAAGTTATAGCAATTCCATTTTACTATGTATTCCAAGTTAATTTTAGAAACAATGTTATGTCAGCTAAACTGTTAGTTGAAGGAGTTACTACCTTTTACTATGTTGGAAGAATCCCTATAGTAAGTAAATCATGACAGAGATGAACATCTCATGTCTTCTAACTTTATAATTGGATATAAAACAAGACAAATTCAGAAAAGTATAAGCACAATAGTAAATTAGAGAGTTTTCAAAGACATAGTAAGTATGAGGTTATGGCAAAGAACAGGTTTTAAGTAAAGTAATATAACAACAGGCTCAATATATACATATATATGTATATGTAGTTTTTTAGGAAGCTCCAAATAAGACCTACTTTCTCATAGTACTTGATCTCGTAGTCCAGAATGGCTCCATTGGAAAAAGCAGGTGCTTGCCATGATAGGGCAATGCTATTTTGGGATGCCCAGTCCTTCCTTACCATACCTATCAGGGAAGGTGCTGAAAGGAAAGAAAATAACTAAGAATTAATTGGCAGGAATCATTCTCTATAATCCTTTCTTTAATATTTTGTCTTCCAAGGAAAATATAATTCTTGTTGAAAAGAATAGCAACTGTTGATGACATATTAATAAGAAAGGCTCAGGATCTACTCTATTTAATCCAAATAAAGTATTAAAATATATTTAGAAACACTATTAGGGAATATTGGAAATACTCAAATAGTCTAACAATGAGAGCCAGAACTCATCATCTTCATCTTTGTTAAAGGAGGACATTTTTCTTTAAAATGGCTTTGGTTTTAGACTATGACATGAGGTACAATACATTTGGATCCCATATTTTATCATATCTAAGTCTGCTATAAAAAATACTCTGAAATTACAAGATCATTTATAGACTTTTCCTTCTCTTCAAGACTTAGTACTTTATAAAATCTTAGTACTTCATAAAACTTTACATTACAAACATCTTATCTTTAGTAAATTATTACATACTAATGCGAGAATTATTTCTTTTGTGACATTTGAATAAAATTGAAACATTTAACTTCTGAAGCTTATTTTCAGGATTATGTCTTTTTCCCCCTATATAACATTGTTTTTACAACCCAATCCTAACCTAAAGTAATCTTATATTAAACTTCCAAGATTACACTGGAATTATATATCATAATTTTCACTAACAAAATACCCATTTTAAGTATTCCAATTTTTAAAAACAATAGGTTTTTACTTAGAAGTTAAAATTCACTTATAAAAAGAAACATACAAATTGAATATACTGAGATACCATTTTTCACCAATCAGATTGGCAAAAATCCAAAAGTGTGACACCACGTTCTACTGACTAGGCTACGGGGAAAAGCACTTTAGTACATTGTCGGTGGGAATGCAAAATGGTACAACTTTTATGACGGGAAATTAACAATTTAAGGCAAATTATATGTTCATTTACACTTGGGCTTTTTGGAGTCTATCCCAAAGATACACTGAACAAACACAAAGTGACATATTTATAAGACTACTCACTGAAATTTATTTGTAAGGATTGGAAATAATTTAACTGTCCATCAAAAAGAGACTGGTTGAAAAACTATGCTACATTCACCAGAGAATTATGACTATAAATATTCCATATAAATATGGAGGTTTTTCAGGATATATTTTTAAATGGAAAAAGTAAGATGGGAAAAGAAATAAAAAGCAACGTAAAGATAAGCCTAAGAATAAAGAAATAATAATAGTCAACCTTAGGAGTGGGAGGCAAGAGTATGGACACAATAAGGTTAGAAGATTGAAATCTCAATATGCTTCCCCTTGAAGATTTACTTTGGAATCCGGTCAAGAGTTAAATGCTTAGAAAGCAAAGTATTTAAAAATCAATCTCAAAAAATTAAAAGAAAAATGAAACCTGTGTATTGAGGCATAGCTTCCAAGAGTAAGTACTTAAAGTGACTTTAAAAGATAGGAGTTTGGCATATAACCCAAAGAGATAATCTTAAAACAATCTGCAAAAATTATTAAATTGTTTTTAGTATTGATATTGTTGTTGGTAGTATTTGTATTGTAAATTTGAATCTGTGTGTGTGTGTGTGTGTGTGTGTGTGTGTGTGTGTGTATGTGTGTGTGTGTATGTTGAGGGTTAAAGCAAATGAGTAGTTACTTTGGTGTTATTGAGGACTAGGTCTGTTTATTTATTTATTTTTCAACAGGAAATGGAGATACAGATATCAGATCAATGAAGGTACATAAAACTTTGTAATAATAAACTCATTATGAACTCACAACGTCTTTCCAACTCATTTCCAGAAATCTATTCAAATAAGCCAATTGCAGGTGAGAATAGAATTTGAAAAAATTGATTCTCTATGATTAAAATAAATATGCTTTAAATTTCTAACAAAGCCTCAAATATTAAGTTTGGTATTTTGTTTCTGAATGTTGCCTTTGCATCTTAGGATAAAGTATTTCTTAAATTTGTGAGAATGACAAGTTTGGTTCTCCTAAGGAAATAAGTGCTTTAGAAATTATATTTAAAACTCTTCCAGCTGTTCAATGAAAACATTACTGTTGCACTAAAATATATTCTTAAAAATGAGTGATGATAATTATAGAAGTCTCTAAAAAGCAGAAGAGTTTGTACTATAAGCTAAAACAGAAGTGGATAGCATGGTAAATAAGAAAAAGTGTTTAGATAATTCATATTTAAATTGAGCCTCATTCAGTACTAATAAACTACCATTAGTAAATTTCATTAATGTTTTTGAATTATAGTATAATAGTGTATTAATGGAGTTTTATGGAAAAATTATAACTTTAAGATGAATCATACATAAAGTTAAAAGTTGACTTAAATATAACTATTCATTATGATTTTTAAAAATGTCCTTTTCATGTATACAATCTTATGGTTAACTTTTAGTTTAATGTGCAATGTCATAAGGCAATAATATTACCAGTGTACTACATTTTGCCACATAATTATTTACCACTCAAGGTCAAATGATATAATCTTTGTAAAACTGATAATAAATTCAACTGTGGAAGCATATTAGAATAATTTTGATTAGGGGTGCCTGAGTGGCTCAGTCGGTTAAGTGTCTGACTTTGGCTCAGGTCATGATCTCACGGTTTGTGGGTTCAAGCCCCATGTAGGGCTCTGTGCTGACTGCCAGCTCAGAGTCTGAAGCCTGTTTCAGTCTGTGACTCCCTCTCTCTCTGACCCTCCCTTGCTCACGGTATCTCTCTCTCTCTCTCAGAAATAAATAAAACATTAAAAAAAAAGTTTAGAATAACTATTGATTAACATGTAGGTATTAACTTTTCTATTTCCAATTCTCCAATCAATAGTACAGGTATATCACTTAAATTTTATGAGTCCTTTCCTATATTTCTATAAAATAGATATAAGGAAAATATATTCTTTAACTACTCTTGGAAGTACTACTGATTATGTTATTTTCTAAGCAATCTAGTTATAAATTCTTCACTTACATATGGACTTCACTGTCCAAGAACTGTATAAACTCTAAAATTTCTTCATTTCTGCACATCTTTTTTATATGTAAATATATTTTACATAGTTGCAAAATATATATAATTTTATATAACTCTTTTTAACCATGTATTTGAAAACCTATTCTATATTTTCACATAGTCTCCATAATTATTACTTTCATGGAAAAATAGTCAATTATGTTTCTACTTTATCAGATCATTCCTCTAATCGTCAAGTTTCCCATATTGTCCTGTTAGAGTTTTCATATTTTATGCACACATTTTTTATTATGTTATTTTACAGAGAAAAGTGCTTTACATAATTTGGATTTTCTGAACCATACTATGTATTAATCTACTGTTTTTCAAAAGAGCTGCATAATATACACTAGACACACATTTTAAACAGTTATGAATTAAAGCAGAGGATGTGGGAAATAATTTATAAGTCAATATATATCCCAAATGCTGCATTTTCTATTTTCAGAGAAGGCTAGCACCATATGGAATTTTATTTTAAAATATGGCATCAATACATGAAACCTCAAGAATTTGTTTTGAACAGGGGCGCCTGGGTGGCTTAGTTGGTTAAGCGTCCGACTTTCGCTTGGGTCATGATCTCGCGGTTCGTGGGTTCGAGCCCCGCGTCGGGCTCTGTGCTGACTGACAGCTCAGAGCCTGGAGCCTGTTTCAGCCTGTGACTCCCTCTCTCTCTGACCCTCCCCTGCTCACGCTGTCTCTCTCTCTCCTAAAAATAAATAAAACATTTAAAAAAAAAAGAATTTGTTTTGAACATATTTGACAAATTTGTTTTCTTAACCTGAGTTTATATAACATCTGAATTTGGCATACTGTGATAACATTGTAGTACCAAGAAACATAAAGGGGAAAATACACTTATTTCTTCACGTAAGAAAAACTAATTTTAGAACACAGAGGGCAACTATTGATTTTTACTTCTGATTCTAAAAAGTCAGAGAAAGAAATAAATAGTCAGGGAAATAATATCTTCTGGAGTTTGTCAGATCAGAGACTAACCGAAAGACGTGAAGGCTCAAGCAATGTTTCTTGAGTAAAGAATTGTGCATTCAGTATAGTTTTCAGTAGAATTGTATTTCTGATATACATCCTTTCTTAAGTCTTCAAAATCTTAGCTTTGACCTTCAAAATAAATGATTGTTGAATAGATTACCACATTTTTGAAAATGGTTTTAATACAACCCTTTCTGATTACTACATCTTCTGAATCTCAAATAGTTTAACAGGAACTATATGGCAAAATAAGAAAAGTACATCATGGAGTTAGTGAACAAAGGAGATTTTATTCACATTAGGATGCATGTTATGTTCTGATGCATATAAATACCTGAAAGAATTATAAATGATCCTAGTTAATTATTTTTAAAAAAATTTTAATGTTTTTTAAAAATTTATTTCTGAGAGAGAGAGAGAGAGAGAGAGAGAGAGAGAGAGACAGCATGAGCAGAGGAGGGTAAGAGAGAGAGGGAGATACAGAATCTGAAACAGTCTCCAGGCTCTGAGCTAGCTGTCAGCACAGAGCCCAATGAGGGGCTCCAATCCACGAGCCGTGAGATCATGACCTGAGCCCAAGTTGGACACTTAACCAACTGGGCCACCCAGGCATCCCTCTAGTTAATTATTTTGATCCTAATTAAGTTTTAACTCTGTGTGTGTGTGTGTGTGTGTGTGTGTGTGTGTGTGTGTGTGTTTAGGTCAAAAAGAAAGAGATGGGAGACAGCAAGAGCACACTCCCACACACATGTATTTGTGACAGTGAAAATCTTCACAGTGAATGTTAAAGAGTAGAATCTTAGTACTAGGATAGAGTTGTAAGTCATTTAGTATATTATTATCAACAATGCAGAAAATCCCTCAACATATCGTTGTTAGGTGACTATCCACTTTTGCTTCAACAGTTGCTCTAAAGAGGGTACTACTTCTTAAGGCTATCCATTTCCGCTGAAGAATCTCTATTTTTTAAGAAATTCTCACATGGGGTCTTCCTGTAACTTTAACCTAGGTCCTGGTTCTTAGCTTTAGCATTAATGAAATTAAGACTTCACTTTTGCTCATACTTCTATCATACTTCTTATTTTTTTCTTTCTCTCTTTTTCCTATCCTTTTCCTTCCTTCCTCTCTTCTTTCTTCATTTCCTTTTTTAGTACTTTTCACTCTCTTTTCTTTATTGCTTTCCTTTCTCTTGTTCTCTGTGTTTCTTTCCAGAGAGATGTATGCGTGTGTGTGTGTGTCTGTGGTGGGGGTGGCAGAGTGGGATAATCGATGACATAATGAAATGTAAATAATATAATAAATAAATAACAATAGTATAATAAATAAATAATATAGGCCACAAATTGCAAATTAGAACAGATTTTTAAGACTATGATTTTCCCTTTTTTTTTGCTAATGAACCAATGGTTCAAGTATAGTTGTCAAGCAAGAATATGGAGTAGTGTTTCATTCAGTAGATACTCAAGAAAAAGACATGCTATAATCAATACGATTCTACTTGTGAAGTTTCGTAAATGTGGTATTTATCACATTAATTGACATATTTGAAACCTGAAAGCATACTTTAAACTATTTTTGATCTATGTCTTGTTTTGGAAATGGTTACTAAATATATAATGTTTTATACAACATAATATATCTTAATAGTATCTGCCTCATGTGCTTTTATTTTTATATTTTTCTTGTAATCAGAGTTTAATGGTAATATATATTGTTACCTACTTTCCCTGTGTGGTTGAAATCTGGCTATGAGTTTGAAATATACATGAAATATAGAGCTGAACTGATGCTTTATTTTCTTTCTGGTTCCTAGCTTTGTCCTTTACCTGGAAATAACACTACGGTATGCCAAGCCGTATGACAGCTGTGATAGGATGAATAATGGCTCACGAATAGATTCACATCTAATCCCCAGAATCTGTGAATGTTCCTCTCTGGTAAAAAAGACTTTGCAGTTTTGATTAAGCTAAGGATTTTGAGATGGAAAGATTATCCTGAATTACCCAGGTGGGCCTGATGTAATCACAAGTGCTATAAAAGGGAAGCGGGAGGCAGCTTGTCTACAGAAGAGAAAGCTCTGAGCCAAAGAATGTAGGCAACCTGTAGAAAGTAGAAGAGGGAAGGAATTAATTCTCCTTGGAGTCTCCAGAAAAACCAGCTCTGTTTTCATCCCTATAAGACTCATGTTGGACTTCTATGTCCACAGCTATAAGATAATAAATATGTGTTTTTCTTGAAACAGTAAATTGGTGGTAATTTGTTACAGTAGTAACAGGAAAATTACAACACTTCAACTGCTTTATCTTTAAAGACTTTAATTTGGGATACATTTATGGTTCCTTAAGGAAAGTGGTAGGTTCTAAAAAATTAGTTTCTAAGAAAATAAAACAAAACAAAAAGTTTCTAAAGCAGTGATTAAAAAGGCACCTATTTAATTACCTAATTCATTGATAATTTAACTACTTTAAAAAAGTATCTTGTTTCTTTTAAACATATTTTGAAAAAAAACATTTTTGGATGCTCTTATCCTAAAAATTTTCCTTACTTAACCTACAGTATGTCAGGTTTCTCACTTTTTGACCTTTCTTATTAACAAAGGGAGAGGTTTTCCTCTTTCTGATTATACCACCTCAAGCTATTGGTGATAATCGGACTTTTTTTCCAGTTTTTCCTCCAAGTTAATGTTGTTCTGTGTTTTAAAAAAGCCCTTAGCTCTGAATTTCAAAAGTCTTTTCCAAAGACTTCGTGTCATGTAACACAAAGCTTGGCCACTCTACTTCTTCCTATCATGTCAATGTGACACTGGTAGGTAGCTTGACAAGACAAGTGAAAAGTTGTGGAAATATTTGCAAAACTTTCACTACCTGTGGAGGCCGTGGTGAAAAATCACTTCCAAAATAATAAGTCAAAATGGTACAGCACTGTCAGCATTTAATTATAGAGAGTAAAACCTGAAATATTAACTTTAAAGTTCTTTTCAGTATAATCTGTGCCTTTTTAATTTCTACTTTATTAGTTTATGATTGGCTGATTTAATGTGTTGACTGTTAAGGTTGTCTGTAGGCTGCTGTTTATAGTAATTTATACCACATACCTCCTCTGACTATTATATCATTCCTATCATTCCAGGGGCATTTGAAAAATTGTTTATATTACAGATGCTATAAAATGTGGTTTCTTTGAAACGTAAAGAAAAAAAAGTATCCCCAAATTAGATCAGCCTGAGATTCTGCTGACCTTATTATTACCTGTCAATTTTTTTATTTTTTAATTCTTTTAATAGTTTATTATCAAGTTGGTTTCCATATAACACCCTGTGCTCATCCCCACAAGTGCCCTCCCATGCTCATCAACCTGTCAATTTTTAGTAAAAAGATACATGTTCTACCAGTATTTTCTAAGAATTTAATATATGCTGTTCTCCAGTATATCAGAACATTGGTCTGCCTAGAAGACCAAAATCAAGAACGTGTCCCTTCTCAGATTAAATTCAGTTTCTTTATTCGTGACATCCCATTTTTTAAAAATCAAGAATACTGGTTTCTAGTAATTTTTCTAGGTAAAAATACTATTATTTGAACTGTACAATTATATAAATTATAAGAATACTATATAAATAGATTTAAAATATTATAGTTATTTTTGAATATGGTTTGTAACTCCTGGGCCTCACCTGATTCATCAAATATTTATTCTACATATAGGGAAAAATGAGCCCATTTAAATACCATCAAAAAAGGAAAAAAAATGAGCAGAAAAGTCATTTATACATAGTAACTAAAATAATTTTAACTAGTACTGTGGAAAGGAGGCAGCTAAGTGATAACATTTGCAAAAACATAAATCTTTAAAATAATATAATGAATACAGGCTCCTGGGTGGCTCAGTTGGTTGAGTGTCCAACTTTTGATTTTGGCTCAAGTCATAATCTAGCAGTTTGTGGGTCGAGCCCCACATCCTGTTCTGCACAGATGCATGGAGTCGGCTTGGGATCCTCTCTCTCTCCCTCTCTCCCTGCCCCTAATGCACTCTCAATCTCTCTCTCAAAATAAAAAAATAAATTTTAAAAAATAAAATAATGAGTGGATAAAGTTTTACAAATCTTATTGCTACATTAAAAAAAAGTTTGGGTGTTTGAAAGAACTCCATACAATAGATTACAATGAAGCTGTTTTAAAATTAATGTAGATACACAGCCATGGGAAAATAAGTGTCATACTTAAAGTGACAAAAACAAGTTGTAAATCAACATGCATGCTATGATTTAACAACAACAACAACAACAACAAACCTAGGAAAGCCTGGGTGGCTCAGTCATTTAGCGTCTGACTTTGACTCAGGTCATGATCTTGCAGTCTGTGAGTTCAAGCCCTGCGTCAGGCTCTGTGCTGATGGCTCAGAGCCTGGAGCCTGTTTCAGATTCTGTATCTACCTCTCTGTCCCTACTTCACTTATACTCTGCCTCTCTCTCCTTAAAAAATAAAAAAGTATTTAAAAATTTTAAATAGTAAATACCCCCAAATTGTTAACTAAATTATATAACTATTGTATAACCAAATTGTATAACTATCAAGAACATGTTGGAAGATTTGGGAATGGATGAAATAAATGATGACCTAGTTTCCCTACCAAATATTAGTTCAGCAATATTTACAAAAAGGTCATTCATTACTGCAGAGATGACCCTCCTTCTAAGGATGATGAGAACAAAGAAAAGCAAATAGATGATACACCTGTTTGGGACTAAGAATCCCTGAAAGTTAACCAAGGAACATTTTTTGAACTTACTCTGGCTGCAAAATACTTAGACATCAAAGGTTTCTTGATGTTGCACTCAAGACTGTTGCCAATATGATCAAGAGGAAAACAAGGAGATCTGCAAAGCCTTCAATATCAAAACGGACTTTATTGAAGAAGAAGCAGCCAGGTATGCAAACAGAACCAGCAGTATGAAAAGAAATGAAATGTTGTGCCTGACACGAACGCTGTAAGGATTGTTCTAAATACTAGTTGAACTGTTCTATTTAAAGTTTTTAACCCTGGGGTGCCTGGGTGGCTCAGTCAGTTGAGCACTGGACTCCAGCTCAGGTCATGATCTTGCAGTCTGTGAGTTCAAGCCCCGTCTTGGGCTCTGTACTGACAGCTCAGAGCCTGGAGCCTGCTTCAGATTCTGTGTCTCCCAATCACTCTGTCCCTCCCCCAGTCATACTCTAGAGTCTCTCAAAAACGAATAAATGTTAAAAGAAATTTAAAGGTCTTAACATTCGACAAATAGCAGACAAATGAAGCAGCAAGTCAATTATATTAGCAGAATAACACTGCCATTGTATACAGAGTTTGAGTACAGATTCCAAACCTATGGCCGAGTTTCTTCTAGATCAAAAGTTTTTATTCTTTGCTCTGAATAAAACTGAACCCTGGATGTCTATTAATATATGATGAATATGTATGCACATATATGCATAATATATACATATGCATACATACATTTTTAAATGGAATCACATCAAGCTATTAATAGTGGTTTCTCATGCTAGCCTAGGAAGACTAGATATAACAAGAAACAAACAGAAATAAATCTAACAATTGACCAATAATTACTGATCTTTAAATTATATTAACAGATTATATTATCTGTACCTTTTGAAACTACTCTAAAAGGCATATGATTTTATTTTTAAAAGGCGAATTAATCTTTGTCATCTCATAGCTAATGTAATATTCTGAAAATTGTTTTAAAAAATATAATTGAGGAGATAATAAATTTCAAAGACTTAAATTTAAATATGAATAGATTGATAAACTATAACCATAAAGTAATATATGTGGCTTATGGAGGAATCATTAAATTTTAATCTTTCCTTGTATTTTTGTCATCCTTGAATTTATGTGGTGATACAAAATTGCAGTGGAAACTAGATGGAAGAACACTGGCTTCAAAAGTATTTTAAACCAAGAAGCTTTATGAAAATTAGTTTTATAAATGTTATGGATTTGCTTATTGGATGTCTTAAGAAGGGAAAAAAATCTTTTTCTGTGCTTTTGTCACCTAAGATGCATAAACAGACAAGACAGTTTTAGTCCCATTTTGGGGCTGTGAAATGCCTCATGGATGACCTGGGGTATTTTAGAAGAAAAATTCCCATTTAAGGAATGCTTTATAATATAAGGTAAAATCATTCTTCCCCTTCAGATAGAACCATGAAGTAGCTTAAGATCACTTTGGATAGAATTGATTTTCATGTCTGAACTCCTAAAAGATTTACTATCTATTCCTCATGACATCTAGCAGTTGACCGCCTTTATCATAAGTTCTTGATATTCCTCTTTATAGAGTATATAATAATATATTAAAAATTTTTTAATGTTTATTTTTGGAAGAGGAGACGGAGTACAAGTGGGGGAGGGGCAGAGAGAGAGGGAGACGCAGAATCTCAACAGGCTCCAGGCTCTGAGCTATCAGCACAGAGCCTGATGTGGGGCTCAAACTCATGAACCACGAGATCATGACCTGAACCAAAGTCAGATGCTTAACTGATTGAGCCACCCTGCCATTCGTATAATAATATATTATACTTCAGTTTTCAACTTCCTGTTCTCTTCACATATATCATCTAATATACATTGTACTGTGTAGGTACAGTTATTTTCGTTTTAAAGATGAGGATATAGGATCAAACAGAAGCAACTTACAGTTACATAAGAGGTAGGAAGCCGACTCCAGGCTAAGTCATGCCCAGTGATTGTGGCATTTCAGGATCTGAACCTCCCACAGGACCTAGTACAGTGCCACACAAACACATCAGGTAACTTTTATGTCTATCTCTTTTATTCAAAACTTGTTTAAATCTTGTTTTAAACCTTATTCTATAATTGTCCTGCCCACAGGGTTTTTGTTCTTTAAATCCTCTATAGTACCACAGGAGCAATGTCCAATTGAGTCACATACTCCATGTATACAACCATCACTTTATGAGAGTAGATTAATGTAAGAAAGTAATAATCTAGTGGCGCCTGACTGGCTTAGTCCATTAAGCATCTGACTTCGGCTCAGGTCATGATCTCGTGGTCAGTCAGTTGGAGCCCAGCATCAGGCTCTGTGCTGACAGCTCAGAGCCTGAAGCCTGCTTCAGATTCTGTGTCTCCCTCTCTCTCTGCTCCTTCCTCACTCACTCTCTCCCTCTGTCTCTCAAAAATGAATAAATGTTAAAAAATAGTAATAAAAATAAAATAATCCATAATATAAGAAAATAACATATAATAAAATAATACCAGAAAATAAGTAAAGAGGCAAAGTGACAGGAGTTTGAACATATGGTATCAATCAATATGGATATGCTATAATTTAATTTGTATAATATTAATTCCAAATTTATTGAATTTTCAATATTTTCCATTATTTAACTGTCTAATTTGAAAAAAAGTATTTGGATTTAAGAATAAAAGCAAAACCAAAAATGTTCTGAGTTACTTGATTATTGATAGACAGTGCCCATTTCCACTAATTCTAAAGGCATTTTCTCCATCCCTGTACCTGCTCCACCCCATAAACTGAGCTCTAACTTTTCCTAGCCACAGTTTGATACATCTCGATCAGTAAAATTCTGCTGGATTTCATAGACCTGGTAGGCTATAGTCCTAAGATTCTCTGTTTTCTATAAAACCTAGATGTAAAACATTTAAAAATCTGTGTTCGTGGATTTTTTTTCTCTGTGACTTTTTGAAAGTGAGAGCTATTTACAACTGTGTGTGCATATGCATGTGTGTGCCCATATGTGTGTGTGTTTCCAGAGGATATATAAGGGGAGAAGGTATGCGTACTGCTAGCCACTTGAGGGAATGTTGAATGATCTTGTTACAACTGATTCAGGAGGATACAAGTGTATTCCTGCCAAGTCAATCGAATTGGGACTGTAAAACTGCTTTTGTTCTCTCATTAAAGAAATAATGCGATGCCACAGCAGATTCTTTGGCATTGTTTCTGGTTGAAGCCAAGAGGAATAAATCTTGATTCTTCCTTGATGGAGGTAGTCTTTGTGTAGGACAACTAGCCAGGTGCTCCCACAGCTGCTCTGAAACATTATGGCTTCCTGAGGATATGGGTGATTTTGTTCTCATCATTGATCACATAGCAGAGTAAATCACTGACATACAATAACACCTGGCTGAGCTCTGTGTTTTCCTCTCATTTTCTCTAGTTAGTAATTGTTGTTTACAAATCACTGAGTGCATGAGGAGGGAAAGCCTGTGTTTTCTCATACTGGCTGCTAGCTCATAATTTCTACTTGGTGTTCTTGCTCCCAGAACCTTCAAAGGCACTCAGTGCATATTATCCTTTTTCCCCTTGATTTTTGTGATGACTTTGTTAACAAACCAAATGCTATTTTCCATATATATTGCAGATGTTAATACTATTACAAAGATTTTTACTATTTATTTATTTTGATTTTTGATTTTTTGAGGGGGAGGGGCAGAGAGAGAGAGGGAGAGAGAGAGATGGAGAGAGAGAGAGAGATGGAGAGAGAAAGAGAGATGGAGAGAGAGAGAGAGAGAGATTCAGAGAGAGAGAGAGATTGAGAGAGAATCTCAAGCAGGCTCCACAGTCAGTGTGGAGCTCAATGTGGGGCTTGAGCCCATGATGGTGAGATCGTGACCTGAGTCAGATGTTTAACCGACTGAGCCACCCAGGTTACCCACAAAGATTCTTAAAACTATAAATAATTTATTATTATTCATAATGAATGTTGCAAATCTTTGCACATTTTTATACTTCATTTGAAATGTAATATGATATGCTAAATAATCTTGTGGGTTTTTTTTGTACGTTGTATTTATAGGGAAAGAAGTTTGTTAATAAAAATAAATTTTATTTTAGCCTGTACATTTACAAGGTGTGTTTATGCAACCAAGTATTTGTTTTCTTAGCATTAACTTATAATTAATGATACAGTACACATGAAATATACATAAATGTAACATTAATTTCAAAAACTAAATACTGAAATATTCAGCAACATATAATTTCTATATATTTAAATTATATTAGGTAACTGTGGGCAAAATGTTAGGAAGACAAAATAGGAAGATCAACTCTGAATTGCTGACATTCAGCAGGCACTCATTATCATGGCCTTATCAATGTTTTTCAGTGAATGTTCTCCTATCTGGTTAAATCCTATGTCATATTTTAAAGTATTTTGAGTGTAAGTCTGAAAGTGTGTACTATTATATAATAATTTTAGAATTATGTCACTTACTATAAGTCTTATGATGTCTTGCTTTGACTTAGAGATCAATTTCAATTGATAGAGAGTTTTTTTTAATTTATGTATATTAATTTGTGTATATTTCTCTTTGATTTTTATTTGTAGATTTCAGCTGCATAATTTTCTCTTCTTCTTAGGGAAACCAAGTTTTTGCTCAGAGAGAAGTAGCCTATCTGGCAAAAATTGTTATATCATAAATCCCCAAAGAAACAACCCCTGCTTGCTGGACATTTTTCCCTCATATATTCACAATGATGTTTCCTTGCCTGAAGCTATGTTTCAGAAAAACCTAAGAATAATTTGCTCATATTACTTTCCTCACTTCAGTCAACATCTCCTCACATTTTAGGTTGTTCTATTTCCCTCATCACTTCATAGAGTAGTCTTCCCTTATCCATCATTTCACTTTCCATGGGTTAGGTAACCTGTGGTCAACTTTAGTCCAGAAACAGATAATCCTCCTGATGGGTCGTCAAAAGGTCAATAGTAGTCTAACACACACAATGTCTATGTCATTCTCCTCATTTCATGTCATCACATGCCCATTTTGTCATCTCATATTATCACAAAAAGAAGGGTAAATATAGTACAATAAGATATATTTAGAGAGAACACACATTCACATAACTTTTATTACAGTATATTGTTATAACTATTTTATTACAATTGTTAATATCTTACTGTGCCTAACCCATAAATTAAATTTTATCACAAGTACATATATAGAGGAAAAAAGATAGAATACATAGTGTTTGGTACTACCTGCAATTTCAGGCAATACATCAACAGTGTACAAGATTTCCTTTTTCCCCACATGCTTGCCAGCACTTGTTATTTTCTGTGTTTTTTTTTATTTTAGCCATTCTGATAAGTGTGAGATGATATTTCATTGTGGCTTTCATTTGCATGTTTCTGATGATTAGTGATTTGAGCATCTTTTCATGAGTCAATTGGTGATCTGAAAGTCTTCTTTGGAAAAATGTCTATTCAGGTCTTTTGCCCATTGTTATTGGGATTTTTTTTTTTTTTTTTAGTGTTATGTTGTATAAGTTCTTTATTTCTAATTTTTTTTTAAATTTCTGAGAGAGAGAGAGAGAGAGAGTGAGCAGGGGAGGACCAGAGAGAGAGAGGAAGACACAGAATCTGAAGCAGGCTCCAGGCTCTGAGCTAGCTGTCAGCACAGAGCCCAACATGGGGCTCAAAACCACAAACGATGAGATCATGACCTGAGCTGAAGTCGGACACTGAACCAACTGAGTCACCCAGGCATCCCTCTTTATATATTTCTAAATTAACCCTTCATCAGATATATCATTTGTAAATATCTTCTCCCATTCCATAGGTTGCCTTTTTGTTCTCTTGATGGTTTCCTTTGCTGTGCAAAAGCTTTTATTTTGGTGTGCCTAGTTTAATTTTGCTTTTGTTTCTCTTGCCTTGAGTAGTCATGTCTAGAAAAATGTTTCTGTGGTTGATGTAAAAAAAAAATCACTGCCTATGTTTTCTTCTAGGAGTTTTATGGTTTCCCGTGTCACATTTAGAAGACCACCAGAATCACCAGAGAGAAATTAGCATCAGAATAAGAAATTACCTAAATACACATTGTCCCCAAACTATCCTATCTCTCATCTATTCTAGGAGCCCATTTATCTTTTCTAAAAATCATTTTTTCCCATAAAATCTCCTTCCCCTTTCTGTCAAGATGTGTTTAAGTCCCGAATTCTAACCATCTCCTTGAGACATGTTTTTCTTTGAAATCCTATGTATGTGCATGACTAAAATCTGTCTTTTCTCTTTGTAGTCTGTTTTTTTCTCAATTTTATGTGTAGGCCTCCAAACAATAAACAAAAGAGGGTAGAGGAAAAGATTTTTCTCTCTGAGAGTTTCAACTTAATGGGCATGGTTCAAAGCTAATGGTATAACTGTGGATGGTGTTGTTGGCTTAAAAGTTTCATGAGAGAGCCTAACTAAAATGATTATACATATCAATGTGCCATTTTATAGTAATGTATAAGGGAAGTTTAGATAAAGGGATATTTGCAAGGAATTAGAGGGAACTCCACAGGGCACATAGTTTAGGAGGCAAAGATTTATAGACAGTGGATCTTCAAAATAAAACTGGGTTCAAATATCTCACCTCTTTTTAGGCCCTTTCGGTTTTTCCCACCTAGATACATACTATGTCTTTAGTATAGACTCTTTGATAATAACTTTTTGTATGTTTAAATAGTTACAGCTAGAATTATTAGGATATAGGCAATCTTAATATACATCTCATGTTGGAATTTTGGAAGAAAGCCTATAGCTTCACCACTATTTAGTAGTGACTTAGTCCACACATGACTTTTTCAAGTGCCTATGCTGAGTCCACATAAAGTCATTCAGATAAGACCCTTAATGATAATCCTTAAATATCCCTCTTGGCTCTTATATGTAACTGCCTCCACATCAAGAGATGGCAGTTTTTATGATGATGTAAGAGATGATGCTACATTTTGATAAGACTGAGAAACATATGGTGCTGAAACCAGCTCTCATCAGCGTGCTAAACCTTTTGTGCCTATCATTTTCTTATTCAACATTCAAATACTGCAAATCAGCCTCTCTCTCTTCATTTTTCTTTCTTTCCCTCTTTCTCTCTTTCTTTTATATATTTCTTAGTGTTTTATTTATTTCTGAGAGAGAGAGAGACAGCGTGAGCAGGGGAGGGTCAGAGAGAGAGGGAGACACAGAATCTGAAACAGGCTCCAGACTCTGAGCTCGCTGTCAGCACAGAGCCAGACGTGGGGCTTGAACCCACCAACAGTGAGATCATGACCTGAGCCGAAGTCGGATGCTTAACCGCTTAACTAACTGAGCCACCCAGACTCCCCATTCTTCCTTCCTTCCTTTTCTTTCTTTCTCTTTCTTTTTCTCTCTTCCTTCCTTCCTTCCTTCCTTCCTTCCTTCCTTCCTTCCTTCCTTCCTTCCTTCCTTCCTTCCCTCCTTCCCTTCCTTCCTCCCTTCCTCACCCTCTCTTCCTTCCTTCCTTCCTTCCTTCCTTCCTTCCTTCCTCCCTTCCCTTTCTTTCCTATCATTCTTTCCTTCTTGCCCTAGAGAACCAGTTTTTAAACACCAGCATATTACTGTTCATAACTCAGTTTTACCAAACTTAGGGTGGTTGTAACACTGTTGTTCAAAATGTTAACAGATGTGCTATGAAGAAGGTATTTTATCTTCAAAAAATTTGGAATATGCTAAATACAGGTACTGTAAATATCCAAAAAGAGAGAAAATAGTGTGATACTTCTCTTATTTGTGTTATCTAAAATGAAAAACTTTTAGTGGCATTATGTGCATAAAATATCAGACTCCTAGAATACTACCTTTGGAAACAATATTAGCCCAACCTTTGAAAAGTTTATTCTTTTGACTCTGTCTCAAGAATTTGTATTGATTACTGGTCTGTTGCTTGCATGTGTCAGAAAGATTATAACATGTCTTAAGCTTTTCTGAAGCAAAACTAAGTTTCCTCTTCACGTTGTTATCCTAGTAGCCACTGGAAAGCCACAGCTACCAATAAATAGGGATGGAGAGAGAATCAGGAGAGTCTTAGCACAGGCTCTCATGATAAATGAGGTAATTACATAGTACTGTGATTAAAAAACATGGGCTTTGGAGCCAGACTGCTTGGCTTTGAATCCCAGCTCTGCTATGCACTGGTCATGTGACTCATCAATTTACTTAACCTCTCTGTTTCCTCATTTTTTTCTTCTAAAAATTAGAAGTAATAATATCCACCACTGAGGGCTGTTAGGATTACATATATTATTTCACTTAAAGCACTTACAATAATTCCTGACATTGAACCTACATTGAATCTATAGGACATCTGGTTGAAAATGATCCAGTTCATGTTTCCCTGTTTATTTTGTTCTCATGTTAATAAAACTATAGTACATTTGACAGATTTTATCCTTATAAAGTTTTTTATTTTTACATAACTCAGTTGTTCATCCAACTTTGTATGAACCATCAGGTGGCTGACTGTATGACTAGCACAGATCACTAAAGCTAAAAATGCTTTAGTTATTTGAAAGAGCATATCAATTGAGCACTACTGTGTTTCCCCAAGTCAGGGTAGATCCTAATTGCTTTGACAAATTTCCTGCTGGGAAATTGATCTTCAAAGATTTCTTAATGCCTTTTTTTAACCCATTTACTTCATTTTAAAACTTCAAAGTCTCCCTTTCTATTAATTATCACATATACTAGAAAACACAAAGAACAAATGCTATGTTTTATTCATCTAAGCAGGGCACCTAAACACTAAGTTACAGCAAAGATTGGAACTTATTGAAGCAAAGGTCATCTTCTGTCAAACAAAACCATAAGAGGCTTTCCTTTTAGTAGAAAATTCATGAATATTTTATCTGAACATTTCCATGAACTTGCTGTAAAAGCTATGTTTCTTGGCATTTACTGAGGATATCAAAATCAGTTACTGTAATTTAAATATTTTGTTAAGATGTTTATCAGACCCTCATTTAAAACATGCTTATTATCCATATAATAGTTTACCTAAGACAAATATTTCTAGTTAATATTATAGACTTTTATATTATATAAAATCAAATTCTGCTTTCTTATATTTGTACATAAATGTTATTTCAATATAAATCTGAGAGTCTACCAGAGAAATAAAATAAAATAATGAGTAAATTAATTTTCTTGATTCAAATGAAAACAGAATTTCTCTTTAAATGCTTCCAATAGTTAAACTAGTGTTGAGCAGTCTCTTAGGTACCACATGGTAAAGAGATCTTAAATTGATCAACCAAAAATATAATCATAGCTCATAATCTACTAAAGTTTATTTAATTAGGCATGATTATTTGATGTTCTAGAATACTTCTAGCATTTGTAAGTCTTAACAAAATGTTGCATTTGCATATAATATACATATCAGCAAAAATCTCTAAACCTGATAGTACTCTCACTTTCTGAAAAGCAAAACATTTTTGAGTATTCACATGATTGTTCTCATGCAGAAGACACAGTGATTGAGTGAATGCAGGATTTTTGTCTCTTGAACTTGACTATTCCATAAGTGTGATGTGGCCTACTTAATAGGGGTGAATAAGGTAGAATTTTATTTAATTTTTTTTAATGTTTATTTATTTGTGACAGACGAGTCAGAGCATGAATGGAGAAAGGGAGAGAAAGAGGGAAACACAGAACCCAAAGCAGGCCCTAGTCTCCAAGCTTTCAGCACGGAGCCCAACATGGGGCTTGAATTCACAAGCCATGAGGCTAGCCATGATATCATGACCTGAGCTGAAGTCAGACGCTCAACCAACTGAGCCACCTAGGCACCCCAAGGTACAATTTTAAAAAGTCACATCTGGAGTTAGAATTCCTTAACTTTGAATTTAGGCTTAGCAGCTTAACTCTATCTAGGTAATTCACTTATTTTCTCTGCACTTCATTTTCTCATCTGTAAACTAAGAACCCTGTAGCATCTATCTAATAGGGTTGTTGTAGGGAATTTAAGAAGACAATCTGTACAAAGTGACTAGCTCAGTACTTGGGATACAATAGACATCAATAGTAAACACATGGGCTATAATTTTTATTATGCTAACAAATCTTTTCAGAAAACTTTATATTAAATAACTATATTTTGAGGAAAAAAATTTACCTTATGTGCTTTATTAAACTCTTTCAGGTATATTTCCATTAGAAAATTTGTTGGGGTGCCTAGGTGGCTCAGTCAGTTAAGCATCTGACTCTTGATTTTAGCTCAGGTCAGGATCTCATGGTCATGAAATCAAGCCCAGTGCCAAGACTGTTTAAGATTCTCAGTCTCTCTCTCTCTCTCTCTTTCTCTCTCTCCCCCAACCCCCACCTCCATGGGTGTGTTTCAGGCACACTGTGAATCTCCTTAACTTTTGAGAACATTGTTGTGCACTTCTCAAAGCAGTCAGTGACTGCAAAAAATAAAGATGTCCATATGTAGTTAGCACCTTCTAGGATTCATTCTGAGTATAGGCCTAATTATGTCAATAACTTTTATATCTGTTACAAACCTGCAAGGTGTATAAATTATTATATCCTTATGTTGAAAAATATATAAAACACACTATATACTAGATAAAACATAATACATAATATATAATGTATACAACCAGAACATGTTTCCAGATCATGTCTTGGCAATACAAATAAAGAAGACTTTGCATTGTGCACAAGAGGTATTAAATTTTGGGATGACTCTTTCAGGTTGTCTTCAATTATAGCTTCTTCTCTAATCTTCTGGATATTTCCTAAGAAGCATCAATGCACTAAAGTTCCTCTCTATCCTCTCATGGATTTCTGTCTCCCTGCTTCAATCACTTTTCTATATCCCCAAAATGTTGAATGAGCTTTGTAAATATGTCTGCCTCGCTATTGATTTAGTTTGTCACTTCTCTATTTTATTTCCTCTCACATCAATTTATATTATTCTTTATCACATATTGTTTTTCTGACATCTCTAAGGAGTATCTCTAACTTCATTTCATATCCAAATTTTTTCTTCACCTTATTTTTTTTCCACATGAAGTCAAAGCATATCCTTTTGAAAATCATAAACATTTTTCTATGTTATTAGCTTGTACAGTAAAAACGATTTTCAGAGGTTCAAATTTCCCCTGAATCAACTATATTATGTCCTCTTCCTTGGTTCCAAAGTATTTTTAATTGGTCACATGATGGCTTTTGCTGCCTTTGTCAACTGCCTTTCAGATGAAAGAAATCTCGCTAATCTGAGCTTTGACAGCAAGAGCACCAGAGAATCATTTTTGTTCCACTTTTGTTTATGTGGGGCTTGGTGTCATCTAGTCCCAGAGCTGGACAACAGGTAGATGTGCTTTGATTTTCAGATTATAGATGATTTTTTTTTTTTTATCAAATGTAGTTCTACTAAATATTTTCCAATCCTCATTATCTGGGTCTTTGGCAGCCTAATAATGTGTTACTTTATCATGCATTGTTACTTTATATTCTTCTGATCTCTTCCAACCCACCTCCAGCATGGTTAAGCATTTCTGGCATTTTTCTCCTTACTTCTGACTTTCTGATGAGTATAATCTCTCAATGGATGTCCCCAAAAAAAGTGCACCTAGCAGTGCAGAAATGACTCCCAATGTTCTGGTTCAGGCCTGTATTTCTGAAACAAAATAAAGACAGAGGGCCTGGTTCTGCATGTAAGGAGCTTAGAGGTCACCACTCCAATAAGAAGTAATATTCTGAACATATTAAAAAATCAACAGCTTTTCTTAGATAAGCAAAAGAGGCGAAATCATAGGGTAAACCTCTGCCTCAAAACTGGAGAGACAGACATACAAGCAAATACAGGCTTCCCAGAACAGAGACTCGTGAATAGAATCAGCTATGGGAACCAGTGCTGGGGAAGGAAATCATGAACTACAATTGACAAATTGCTAGAGGATCAGTGTGGACAAGTCTGAAAGTTAAAAGCCCCATGGGGATCCAGTCATACGGGGACACCCATACATGTTAGTTTTACCTCCAGGAGCTCGATCAGGTTCTTAATAGTGGTGAAAAATTTCATCACACTTGAGGCAGGAGTAACAGAAAAGGAACTACTTAGAAATGTGTCAGAGTATTCTGAACTTAACAAAATCTGCCCTCAGGTGAATCCAGTTAACTACAGCCTAACTGGCTGGTGTATACCAAAATCTAATTGACCTGGGGAAGAAAAATACCCAACTCCAGACCACTGTAGGTATCCTGTTACACCTAAGGGGAAGAGAAACAAGCAAACAAACAAACACCCCTGAGAAACATGTGTGAAGTTAACAGTCCGGAGGTGTAACCTCACTGAAAGACTTAACACTTAATCATGGAAACATGGACTGCTTCCTCCCCCCGTATACCTCACTACTACTTTACTAAGGAATTATTTACAGTAGTTCCTTTTACCTAGTACATCATGTCCAATTGCTAAGAAAAAAATTACAAGGTATGTCAAAAGGCAAAAAAAAAAAAAAAAAAAATGAAGACAAAGCAAGCATCAAAATCAGATATGAGAGGGATGTTAGAATAATCAGACCAGGGATTTAAGACAACTACAACTAATATACTAAGACCTTTAATGGATAAAGTAGACAGTATGTAAGAGCAGATGGACAGTGCAGGCATAGAGATGGAGATCCTAAGAATGAAGGAAAAAGAAATACTAGATAGAAAAAAAAAATGTCATAGAAATAAAGAATGCCTTTGATGGGCTTAGTAGCACATGGGACACCTCTGAAGAAAGTATCTCTGAGCAAGAGAATGTGTCAATAGAAACCTTGAAAATCAAAATGCAAATAGAGCAAAAATTGTGAAAAAAAAAAAAAAAAAGACTATCCAAGGGCTGTGGGAAAACTACAAAAAGTGTAACATATGTATAATGGGAATACCCTATTACACATATGAAAAGGGGAACAGAAAAAGGAAAAAGGAATAAAAGCAATATTTGAAATAATAATGACTAAGAAAGTCCCTAAATGTCATACACCAAATCACAGATCCAGGAACCTCAAAGAACACCAAGCAGGATAAATGCCAGAAAAACTTTATACCTAAGCATGTCATTTTCAAATTATAAAAAATCAGAGATGAAGAAAAAATCCTGAACGAAGCCAGAATGAAAACAAAAACAAGAGCAAAAACAAACCAAAACAAACCTTACCTTATAGAGGAACAAATAATAAGAATTACATCTAATTTCTCCTCAGAGAAACCATGCAAACAGGAAAGGAGTGGAGTGAAATGTTAAAAGTGTTTAGAAAAAAAAAGAACAAATACTAACCTAGAAATCTACATCCTGCAAAATTATCTCTTAAAAGTGAAGGAGAAATAATGATTTAGTCACACAAACAAAAATTGGGGAAATTTGTTGCCAGTACACTTGTCTTGCAGGAAATGTTAAAAGAAGTAGTTTAGGAAAAAATTCTTTATAGGTCATAAACTCAGATCTACATAAAGAAAAGAACATTGAAAAAGGAAAAAATAGAGTAAAATAAAAAGTTTTATTTTTCTTATTCTTAGTTGATCCACAAGATAACAATTTGTCCAAAATAATACATAATACTCACAGTTCATTCAATTATGTATGCTTGTGCTTGTTTGTGTGCGTATAATATATGTATAAGTAAAGTGAATGACAATGATACAAAGGATAGAAGAGATGAATCAGGATTATTTTGTTATTATAAGGTACTCACACTACCTTTGAAGTGATATAGTGTTATTTGTAAGTAGATTGGATTAGCTATAAGTAAATATTGAAAACTGTTGAGCAACTACTAAAAATAGTAAAGAAAACAGTATAATCAATATGCTAAAACATAGAGAAAATGTAATCATATAAAATGCTTAATAAAAAACAAAGACAAAAAGTTGAAAACAAAAATAGGAACACAGAATAAGAACAACAAATAGAAAACAGTAACAAATATGGTAAACATTAATTCAACTATACCAGTATTCCTTTTGAATTACAAAGGTCTAAATGTATCAGTTAAAAGACAGAGATCATCAATGTGGATCAAAGACAGTGGGAAAAGCTGAAAACTCTTTACTTTCAGAAAATTAAACCAAAGATACCTTATTCTTTCTGCCTTAGGGATTTAGAGAATCCATTCAGATTCTGCCAACATGTTGTTAGTCCTAATGGATTGCATACCCAAGAATATTCTTTTTTATTTGTTTTTATATGTGCTGTATAGACATTTTAAAGAGAAATTGGAACTCATGATCAACCAGTTCTACTAGCCAGATGATCTTTCAATCAGAAGCCTGCTTAGTTCATTTTATTTTATTTATTTTTTATTTTATTTTTTTAATATTTTATTTATTTCTAGGAGAGAGAGAGAGAGACAGTGCGAGCAGGGGAGGGTCAGAGAGAGAGGGAGTCACAGACTGAAACAGGCTCCAGGCTCTGAGCTGGCAGTCAGCACAGAGCCCGACGCGGGGCTCGAACCCACGAACCGTGAGATCATGACCTAAGCGAAAGTCGGACGCTTAACCCACTAAGCCACCCAGGCGCCCCTGCTTAGTTCATTTTAAATACTTTCAAAGGTAGGTCAATTTACCCTTTTAACATAATTCTATATCTTTGTTTTACTGAAATTGGTACCTTTTAGGGAAAAAAGTCTGGATCATATTTATTTTGGTATCTTTTTCCAATAAGTCAAATTTTTTTTCTCTTTATTGAAGTATACCTTATACATAATTAGCTGTATATATTTAAATTGTACAATTTGATGAGTCTTGACATATATATATGTATATATATACACCTGGGAAACCATCACTACAAATGAGATATCAGATGTTTTTATTACCAGCAAAACAGATATATTCCACCATTTGCAATCCATTTCTTCTCCACCATTGTCCCCGGACAACTACCATTCTGCTTTCTCTTGCTATAGAATTAGTTTGTATTTTCTATATTTTTTATAAATGAATCATACTGTATGTAATATTTTTTCTAGGGATTCTTTATTTCAGCGTGATATACTGGGATTCATCTATGTTGGTACATATATTAGTAGCTTCCTCCTTTTAGCTGCTGAGAAGTATTCCATTGTTAACTTTGCAAGCATTAACTCTATATTTGTAGTATATTTAAAAACAATTTTATCTATTAACATGATACTTAAATTTTCTCAGGAAATGAAGCAGTGAAATAGTACTTATGGTATGCACTGATCATCATTTTTTAAATAAATTATATCCTTAATTCTTTATAATTAAAGTTAGAGAAAACTAATTTATTTTATGGCTTAAATAAATAAAAGAGAGAAGAAAATGTATATCCAATACATGTTATTCAATAGCTTTTGCCACCTCAGTCCTTCCCTTCACTCACTCTGACCCCAGGAGTTGATGGGAATAGAATGTAGTAAAATTAGCAATTAGTTGCATGGTTTAATATATTAATAATGATGAAATTCCCTAGTATGTTTTAGGTGATGTGAATGACATTATCTTAAATCAGAAACAACAGAAGTGGGTAGGGTATTTTAACAATTAGGAAAGTTTTTTTTTTTTTTTTTAAATATCCTCCCTTTTAGTATACAAGGAGAAAAATAAAGACCTAAGTAACAGCATGACCAGTGTATGTAGAAAGCACAGTATCTATTTTCTAAACTTCATGAGTTGTCAGGCTTTGTTCATTGGGGAATAAGAGATGCTTTTACTTTGTGGAGAAACAAGAGAAATAGAGACTAAAGCGGGTGGTACATTAAGAATCACTTTTGCTCCTTCACTGTTGTATATCCAGGGCTTGCACATAACATGGGTTACACAATGTAGCTGCTCAATAAACATCTGTCCTACAATTTGGTCTAAAAAGTACTGACCAAGACCATGCAAAGTCTAAAAAGCCGGAAAACAAGAAGTTGCAAACATCCTTAGTGAAGAGACTGTGTATTTAAATCGATAGTAAAAAGTGTGGGAAAAACACAAGTGATGGGGATGGGCTGTCAAGATGAGGAATGAATGGCATCAAGGAGAACATTTTCGAGACCACTGCAGTAATCCAGGCTTGAGGCAATGGGGGACTGGGAAAGACTGGTAATAAGAGGTACCAAAAGGGGATAGTTAATTTGTTAACTGATTCTTTGTTGGTAGGTAAGACAGTGAGAATGTTCAAGTGAAAGACATGGAAACATAGGGTAAAGATTTTGCGTCTGGGTGACCTGGAGAATCATGATAGCCCCTGTGAATGTAGGAAAACTGAAGTAGAAATGGATTTGTAAATAGGGATGAAGAGGTTTATGAGGTTTGGAACTTTGCCTTAAAACTTTTACTTTAGCCCTTTAAAAAATAAAGTGAAGGTGCCTGGATGGCTCAGTTCATTAACTATCCAATTCTCGATCTCAGCTCAGGTCTTAATCTCCGTGTTGTGAAGTAAGGCCAAGCCTTGGGCTCCACACTGGATGTGAAGCCTACTTAAACAACAAAAGAAAACAAACAAACAAAACAAAACACACAAAAAATTTTTAAAATTAAAATAAAATGAGTCTAGAATATAGAAGTGTTGCAAGAAGCAGGAGCTATAAAAGCTACTATTTACCTAAGTAAAGGAAAAGAAAATTGGAAAACATATTTTAGTCTCTGAAAAAGCTTTGAAAAGTTTTACCTGTAGTTAAAAGTAAAAGCCATGGATCTAACAACTTAAAAATTTTAAAACAACTTAATTTTTTTTCTTTTGTTTTAAGAATTATATAACCAACAAATGCTTCATATAAACTATTTTTCCATTATTTTACACCAAAAACACAACTGACTGAAAAATAAAAATAGGGAAAAGAATTTTTGGTAGAGAAGAGAAAGTTTGTGTTGCTTAAGGGTAGAGAATGAGATGGTGTATGGCTTTTAAAATTGACTATATTTTATGAAGTCTTACTGATATAAAGGAGATAGTAAAACAAAAAAAGGTAAGTTCAGAATCAAATGGCATGTTCTTTTATTTTATTTTTTTTATTTTTTTTTAAATGTTTTATTTATTTCTAGGAGAGAGAGAGAGAGAGAGACAGCGTGAGCAGGGGAGGGTCAGAGAGAGAGGGAGTCACAGACTGAAACAGGCTCCAGGCTCCGAGCTGGCAGTCAGCACAGAGCCCGACGCGGGGCTCGAACCCGTGAACCGCGAGATCATGACCTAAGCGAAAGTCGGACGCTTAACCGACTAAGCTACCCAGGCGCCCCGGCATGTTCTTTTAAAAATCATCATTTCTATTTTTCAAATCAGGCTATAATATCTCAAAAGCAGTATTTCTTATCGGTACTACTTCCTAAAAAGGCTTAATAGTTACTGACTTTGTGGCTAATGAATTCAAATAACAACCCATTCTTAGATCAATTTTCTGACTTCAATAGTAAATGACTTGTGAAATAATATTCTAATTTTACCTTATCTTTCTTATCTTTAAAAATGACTTACTTTCTGGGGCACCTGGGTAGCTCATTCAGTTAAGTGGCTAACTTTGGCTTAGATCGTGATTTCAGGGTTCATATGTTTGAGCCCCACATCAGCCTCTGTGATGACAGTTCAGAGCCTAGAGCCTACTTCAGATCCTGTGTCTCCCTCTCTCTCTGCCCCTCCCCCACTCACACTCTGTCTCTCTCTTAAATATAAATATTAAAAAAAATAAAAATGACTTTCCTTATGAACAAGAAATGGATTGATACAGTAGTTGGGAACTTACAAATTTTTCAAGTACTTAACTCATCAGAAAAGAAGAGTGTCACTAGTTTATTTTCATAGGCTGTCGTTGTGATTGATATTTTATGACTAAGCTGCCATCATAAGGTTTTTCAGGGATGTGAGATCATAGTCAGGGTACATTTTTAAAACTTCAAAAAGGATGAGTAACTATATGTCAGCCAATATATTTGTCCTTAACTTTGTTATAGCCATTTAATATAAAAATATACATTTCAAGAGGTATTAGAAATACACTTTTCACTCCAAAATTATATTTCATAAATAAGAATTACTAACAAAAAATGGAGAGATAAATCTTTTTATTAATAATTTTGTTTATTTATTTATTTTGAGAGTAACAGAGAAAGCAAGTGGGGGAAGGGCGGAGTAAGAGGGAGAGAAAGAATCCCAAGTGGACACTCCACTGTGAGTGTGGAGCTCAATTCAGGGCTCAAACTCACAGACTTCGAGATCATGACCTGAGCTGAAACCAGGAGTCACCAACTGAGCCACCCAGGCACCCCAGACAAACCTCTTTACAATGTAAATAAGGCAAATGTTATAATGTAAATTATAATGTAAATATAGTGTTCTTTTTTTAAAAATGTTTTATTTATTTCTAGGAGACAGAAAGAGAGACAGTGTGAGCAGGGGAGGGTCAGAGAGAGAGGGAGTCACAGACTGAAACAGGCTCCAGGCTCTGAGCTGGCAGTCAGCACAGAGCCAGGCGCGGACCTCGAACCCACGAACCGTGAGATCATGACCTTAGCGAAAGTCAGACGCTTAACCGACTAAGCCACCCAGGCATCCCAGTAAATATAATGTTCTTAAGAAGAACATTGAAAGTGTAAGCCTTTGATTTATCCTGAAGTTTCATACACACAAACTGAAAAGTATAATACTGTAATGGGTATCCATATATCGCTACCTAGTTTTAACAAATGAGAACATTTGAAGGATGTGGTTTCCATCTGTTCTGTGTGTAATTATGAAAAAAAAAGCAGAAAAGCCTTTCCAGATAAATAAAAGTTCCCTTTGTAACCTCTTTAATCAAATTCCATCCCAAAGTAACCATCAGCCTGAAGTTTCTCATCAAGGTTTTCATGTGTTTACTATAGACATTTATGAAAAATAAAAATGAATAATATGTTATATGTGATGTAACAGCACTATTACATATTACACAGTGTACGAACTGTGGGATAAAGTAATACAATATTTTCTGGAGTGTTTTTAAACTTTACTTAAAATGAATTATTTTATGCGTATTATGCCTTTAATTCCATGTTTCATTTTCTAAATTTTTAAATTTATCTATGTTAATGCATGTATAACTGGTTTGTTTATTTTAACTAATACATAATATTTCATGGCATGTCTATGCCAAAAGTTGTTTACTTATTCTTTTATTGATAAAAAATATAGGTCCTTTTGAAATTATTGCTATTGAAACCAATGTTGTATTGAATATTTCTGCCCACATGTGCTTGGGCACATAGGAGAATTTGTTTCAAGTTTGAATCTGAAAGTAGAGCCACTAGACAGTAGAAAGTATATATACATCTTCACATCATCTTGCTCTCCAAAGTGATTTCACCAATTGATATGCTTCCTCAAAATGTATGTAAGTTTCCTTTTCCCTACACCTTTATCTATAGGCTTACTCCTAAGAAGCAAGTTTAGAGGCACCTGGGTGGCTCAGTTGGTTAGGTTAAGTGTCTGTCTCTTGATTTCAGCTCAGGTCATGACCTCACTTTTATGGGATCCAGCCCCCACATAAGCCTCTGCACTGACAATACAAAGCCTACTTGGGGTTGTTTGTCTCCCTCTCACTCTGTCCTTCCCCCACTCATGCACGCTTTCTCTAAAAATAAATAAACATTTAAAAGAAACAAGTTTAAAAATTGACATTAAGTTTGAACTTATTGTTCCTTCAACATTAAAAATGTTAACTAAAATGTGCTGAATCTGATATTTATAATGAAAAGACTCTAGGACCCGTGGTTCCCTTAAATAATTATGGGTCTTCTTGCATGGAGTAATAAGCATATTTAAGCTACATAAAATTCAGCTGATAAACAGGACCAGGCTCTCACTCTTACTTATGATCTCAGAAATAGAAGGAATTAGAATTCTCTACAACCTGGGACAGGAAATAAGTCAGGTGACAGTATTATACCACAGTTCCAGGCATACTTGCCTTCGCATTCCACTTTCATCTCTCATGAGCTACATGATCTTGCACAACTTATTTGAACTCTCTGAACTGCAGCTTCTCCTCCAAAAAATGATTATAATTGCAGCCTTATGATACTGCTTCAAAGATGTAAATCAGATCATGTTTTTAATACACAAAGCACAATACTTAGCATAGTATAATTACTAGAAAATATTCATTCATCATCCTGTATGGAGTTAAGCAAACTGTCATGTTAAAGCCAATAAAATAAAGTAAAATAAGATATTTTTTAACATATAATAAGTAATATGTGTTTCCTCCTCTTCTTTAGATTCCATAGCATTTAAACTAATATATATGTGTATACTTTGGCTTTACATGCTATACAAGTTACAAAGTACAGCTAACTTGTTGGATACATACATAATACAGAACTGTTACTTATAAGAGTGGCAGACAAAAATTAGTAGCAGACAGATATGTCAGTACTATACTTTCCACCTTTTTATACTATAAACTGTCAGCGATCAAAAACTTTTTCTTATTCATATTTATATTCCCCAAACTGTCACATAGTCAGCATTCTTATATCTTAGATGAATGGATGAATGAATGAATGAAGAAATAATTATCAATATTTCTTCTTGTGCTAATTTTCAGGAAAACTGAAAAGTTGTGAGATGGAAAGCATCTTTTGGCTGAATCAAATTACCTCTTTCATAAATGAAAGCACTAAAGTCTCTATATGTATACCAGGTGGTTATCACAAGTTGCAAATTATAAGCTCCAAACATCAATCTGGTTTGATTTTGCTACCATACCAGCTGCAAATGCCCCATGGCTGAAAATGGGAATACAGCAGGGTGGTGGCGGGTGGAGAGGAGTGAGGGCAAAGAAGGGTGAAAATATCACTTTAATGTTTTTGCTTTCAATTCCAAATCAACAGAGTTATTAGTTTCTTATTCTGTTAGGTAGTGTGGGGCCCAAATTATTTACATTAAGTTCCTGCTTTATGGAGAGAATAGAAGATTGAAAAAAATGTATTTTTTTTAATTTGGTCAATTGTCAAATATTAGCACCCTGAAAAAAAGTAACCTATTCCAAATATGACAAATAAGAGAAGCTGTAACTCTAGAAATTATTTATAACTTACAAAATATAGGAAAGATGCATATCTGTTATTAAACGTATATAATGTTACAAAGAGGACAGATAAATTAATACAGCCATGAAATGTATCACTGAATCAGTCAGTAAGACTTGTGCATCACATAAAACAAGTAAGGAGCAAGGAACACAAATCAAGATGAGAATCATCAGACTTAAGGCAAGAAGCTGACGCTAGCCACCTATGCCAGACTGGTAGTTTCCTGATAGTCCCCTAGTCTTGTCCATATCAATAACTGGAGCCACCATTTACCCAACTGTTAAAGTCAGATACTTAAGAGTCAACCACAAGTGAGTCCTCCATTTGGCTTGATCCCACATTTCCAAACTATTGTCAGCAAGTCTTAGCAGCTCTACTTTCAAGATATATCTTGACTCCATTCACTTCTCTCCATCTCCATTACCACCACACCTTTATCTCTTGACTGAACTAATGAAACAATCTTTCCACTGAATGCTTTCTTTTCATACTTGGCTCCATCTAATCCCTTCCCTACACTGTAGCTAGATTCATCTTTTAAAGAGGTAACTCAGCTCCTGTTGCCTACTATTCAAAACCTTTCAATGTCTTCCAAAAAGAACATAAAATATTACCCAAAATTCTCAATTGCATTCTCTGACTCCAAAGAACCCCAAATTCCATCATTATATCACGACACTGTTCCATTCACTGTAGTCCAGCTATAATTGCTCTCTGTCAAGATACAGAAAACTTCTGGGGCGCCTGTGTAGCTCAGTCGGTTAAGCGTCCGACTTCAGCTCAGGTCATGATTACACGATTTGTGGGTTCGAGCCCAGCGTCGGGCTTTCCCATATAGGGCTTTGTGCTGGCAGCTAGATCAGAGCATGGAATCTGCTTTGGATTCTGTGTCTCCCTGTCTCTCTGACCTTCCCCTTCTCACTCTCTCTCTCTCTCTCTCAGAAATAAATAAAAAAATTTAAAAAAAGATACAGAAAACTTTTTACTCAGCTTAGGGTCATATGTTTTTTCTTACTTCTGGAATGTTGTTCACATGGCTGAGTTATTCTCATCTTTCAGAAATCAGTTTAGATTTCAACTTCTTAAAGAGTCTTTCTTTGACCTCTGTATCTAAAGTAGGTCAACCTATCTTTCATAGCAACCAGGTTATTTCCCTTACAGGAGTGATCACAATGAGTAAAAACTTTCATTTATTCACTTGTTTATCATGTGTTGAATAAAATGAATAAAAATGTAGCAAATAGAAATCCAATAAATATGGTTTTGCTTTTACTAGCAATATGGTTTACAAGGTAAAAAGGAAGATTATTAGTTATACAATATGGTTCATGAAAATAAAAATGCTACTTATCACTGCATAGGCATTTATATTTTCAAATTTAGTATGTTTGTACATGATGAAGTATTGTTAACCCTTTTTTGTCATATTGATGTATATATATTTATAAAGAAGTCAATACATTCCAAAATTATCCATACACAATATTTTAGAAATGACACAGTTTCTCATTTTAATTTGTCAATGTCTAATGGTCTGTTTTCCTTTTTGAAAAATAAAATGAAGACCACAGGCAGAAATTAAAATGTCTTCAGGTTGCAATTAACTGACATTTGTCTCAGAAAAGTAAGTAGTTTCTGGCATTTAAATCTTTACAATATTATTAGAGAAAGGCTTAAAATATTCCAGATGGCTTCAGTGTTTACCAACATATGGTAGTGTTGCCAAACAAAGAATATGTAAATTTTGAGTTTTGAAGTCAGTGCATTGAACTTGTGAAAGTACATATGAATTATTTAAGAAGTGTGAAAGTAATGTTATGTTACATAAGAAAGTAAGTTAGAAAAAAATCACCCTCAGGCTCTGGATTTGCATGGGCACGTATATTGCCTTTGGTTTTGGTCTTGTGTACTTTAAGTGTGGTAATTATTTTACAGACTATATGTAAAGTGAAGACAGACATTTCACTGGAATATTTTTATTCTTATTATTCTTTAACATAAATGTTTTATTTAATAGTTATATTCATTTTCCAGTAGTACCTGAACAGCACCCTACCCCCAATGTTTTCTAACAACAAATATACCCTATCAATTAGGTTACCAATAGGAAGCAGATGGCACATTCAAATTGGGGTAATTTAGGAGGTTTTTTAAAAAGGGTTGTTTACAAAGATGTCGCAGCATGTAGGGAAAGCACAGGGATAATGTAGAGCTAGAAAGAGAAAACAAAACATCCTGAAATAAAAACAAAACTATTATTGCCTTTGAGTCTAATAGAAGGGAGATAGCAGTTAACTAGGAAACCAAGGGAACAAGTCAGAGAGAGAAGCTGACATGAAAGGAGCAGTGACCCACCATTGAGGGACTTATCCAGCCAGAAATAACCCTGAAGGGAAAGAGCTGGAAAATAAATACTGGGATCTCATTTACTCACTGTGCTCTACTGTGCAGTTTCTTAGAGGGCCAAGTCTGAGCACATGACCAGGACCTGCCTGATCCAGGGAGTTAACTTACTTTCTATTTACTTGAAAACTGAGTTCACACACAAAAAATAGGAAAATCATTTACATTTTAATAATAATAATATAGTTTATGTGACAAAATAGATTACAAAGCTCTTTCCCTTTTATTATCTCATGTGTAACCTCATAAAAACATTCACAAGTGTGAGTTGAGTTCTGGAATAAGACCTCCTGGATTCAAGTCTCATTCCCTGACCATAAAGTGGGTGATTTGGACAATTTTCTAATTTATGTACCATCTCTTCGTCATCTATAAAAAGAGAATAAGTAATATCTCCTCCAGGGATGTTGTGAGGATTCAATGAATCAATACATATAAAGAGTTGAAAATAGATCTTAGCACGTGGTAAGTGCTTATAAATGCCAGCTCTTTATTTTCATTTCACAGGGACAGAGCAGAAGTTCAATGAACTCAAGTTATTTAAGATGATACAGTTTTCAAAGGGTGACATGTAGCATGTGATCAAGTTCTGACTTATGATACAATTCTTCTTGTATGCCACACAATTACATGGTCATGGTCTATTTTGTTGGTGTTTAGTTTTTCCAAACATACACTTGTGTTGACTTTGCTCACCATCATGTGCAGGTATCGTTAATTCCCACACTTTTGTTTTCACAGGGCAGTGAGAAAATAATGCTGCATTCCATGGTGGCATGTTATTAATTCCAGTCTGAGACTACTCTATTCACAATCAATCAACTCCAAAGTAGGATTTCCACGCTTGTACATATGATCATACTGCCATCCCCTTAGTTGTTTAAATAATCCAATCTAAATATTAATTTTAAAAGAGGGGTCTACTACCAGAAAGTGTTTAACTGTTGCTTACTGGATTTATTTAGTGCAGTGACGTCAGCATTGTGAAAACTGCTTAGTAAATAGTAGCTGCTGAATAAAGATTTGCTGAATTAACTAATTAATAAAAGTATTTCACCTAACATATTGCTGATATTAATATACAAAAGTTAAATTGCCTACAGTATTAAAAGACCAGGAAAATAAGAATATCTAGATTTAGATGGAAATGCAGAGGATCGATAAATCACAATGTGAAGTTTCTTTAGGTAGCCTTAAATCAATGTGGCCTTTCAATATAAGCCAAAATAACAATACCATACTAAATTTTCTGAGGCTGATTTAGAGATGGTCCACTGAATTTTCAGTATCTTTCCATAACTGTTGTGAGAAAGAAATATTGATGGTGCAATGGTAGGTTTTAAATCTGGATTGTAGCAAATAAGAATTTTATTCCACTGAGTGAATGAAATTTTACTCACCACAGCGAGTGATATTCTTTTTTATCTTACAAAATGTAGTTGGTAAAAAAACAAAACAAATTAAAACCCCTCATCTAAATATAATTAAAACTGTAACAGATATAACTGGAGAAAACCAAACCAAACCAAACAAAAGCAAACCAAACCAAAACACATCAGAAACAAAGCCAAGCAAACCTAAAACAATCTTTCATTGAAATTCAGCCATGGGCTCTTTATATGAAAACCATAAAGTATAAATGGAAACTTGTCTCTACTCCTAGAACTAGAATAGTGAAAAATACAACGTTTAAATATCTCAGTATTTTTTTTCTATCATAATATTTAAAATGTTTTGGGAAAAACTAGGTGGCTTAGTCAGTTAACCATCTGACTCTTGACTTAGGCTCAGGTTATGAGCTCATCCACACTGACAGAGCCTAGCCTGCCTGGGATTCTAGCTCTCTTTCTCTCTCTCTGTCTGCCCCTCCCCACTTTTGCTCTCTTTCTCTCTCAAAATGAAAAATAAACTTTTAAAAAATCTTAAAAAAATAAATAGAATGTTTTGCTAATGAAGGTTAGGGTAGTGTTTAGAAGAAATAAAATAGATTACAGGTAGTGGAGTAGCATGGAGGTTCTCAGCCTGTGTCATCCCTGAAATGCAGCTAGATCAGCACCAAACCATTTGCACACCAAGAAAACTCATCTGAGGATTAACACAACAATCTGCATAACTTGAGCCATAGAACTTGGCAGGTATGTAGTGTGGAGAGGTGACCTGGAGGACAGAAAAGCCATGGAGGGTTGGGAGCTGCACCTGTGGAGAGAAGACAGTGAAAGAGGGAGAGTGCAGCACATTGGGAGAAAGTAGGAAAAACACTCTTCCAAAAGTAGTTGGAGAGAAAAAGAAAGAGTGAAAACACACACAGTGGACTGAACAAGAAATCTGTTCTCTAAAACCATTGATGGGGAGGAAGGAGAGGGTTTCAATCCCATCAGGATTCTATAAACAGTGGAGCACAGAGTCAGAAGTTCTGGAGTTCAGTGTCTCGTGATGCTCTGGTGAAGAAAGAGGGTGAATCCCAAAAAGAAGGCAGCAAGGGGTCCATGTGCCACATGTAAGAAGCAGTTCCCCTGCATGGAGAGCATTTGGTAGAGGTCATACGGCCTCCCCACAGGCAATGGTCTCAGCAGACCCCAGAGAGCAGCCAGGTTTGCTGATATTAGGACAAGGACATCAGACTATGGTGAAACCAGGCACTAGCTGTTTGTTATGATTTGCCACAATCTCTGAACCTCTGCTACTGCACTATTGCATAAATGTTTTCTGGGGCAAGCAGGCACCAGGCTATTGCTCGGTGATAACCTCCCCCAGAGAGTCATTGTGGGTCCAGGATGCAGGTGTCTCTGAAGTGTGGGGTTTTGAAACACAGCCCCATTTGAGATAAAAATCTGTAGGAAAGTGCCACCAGGTAGGCAGATGGCTTAGGTACGAACAAGGTAGAGGTGGGAGGTGGACAGAGGACTGGGACAAAAGAGAGAGGCTTGATGGCAAGCCAGTGAGTGTAAAGTTCCTGTGCCAAGGACTAGGGATCTGAGTGAAGCCATTTCCACTTCTCCCACAAACTCAAGTATGCATGTGCAGCACACCAATCCACCCCACTAAGCTAAGCAGCGCCACCTGGGGGAGAACAGAGCCATCACACCAAGCCATGCTCAACTGTGCTGTCCAAATACATTCCTCCGAAGACCAGCACAAGTCCCACCTCTTGCTTAGTGTATAGACTACAGACGGCCTCATAGTTTGAGTTCTAGGGGAAATCTGATGTAACTTCATTTGGGTTTCATTCTGTTTGTTGTTGGTTCATGTATTAGTTGTGTTTTGTTTTTCTTTTTGTTTTTTTGCTTATGTCTTTGTTTAATTTATTTTTCTTTTCTTTTTCTTGGATACAGAAAGAAAACCCATTATTTTTATTTTTTAAATATAAAAGTAATATTTTTACTATACTTTTTATTTTTAAAAATTATTCTATTTCATTTTCCTTATTTCATTTTATTCTATTTTATTATAATATTTTTAACATTTTTAAATTTTTTCTTACCTTTTATTTTCTTTTCCTTCTTTTCTTTCCCATTTTTCTCTATTCTATAAAGCTTCTTCCAAAAGCAGACCAAAATACACCTAGAATCTATCTTCCTTTATTTCATTGTTAGCTTTGTTTTTAAAATTTAAATTTTTATTTTTTATTTTATTATTTTTTGTCTTCCTCCAAAATGACAAAATGAAGGAATTCACCCAAAAAATAGAACAGGAAGAAATGACACGCAGGGGTGTATACAACACAGGTATAAGCAAGATGTCTGAACTAGAATTTAAAACCACGATAGTAAGAATATAAGCTGGAATTGAAAAAAGCATAGAATCCTTTTCTATGGAGATAAAAGAAGTAAAGTCTAGTCAGGACTAAATTAAAATCCTGTAACCAAGATGAAATTTTAAATGGATGCCACTACAGCAAGGCTGGATGAAGCATAACAGCAAATCAGCAATAGAAGACAAAATTATAGAGAATAATGAAGCAGAAAAAAAGAGGGAAACTAAGGCAAAAGAGCATGATATAAGAATTAGAGAACTCAATGACTCATTAAAAAGAACAACATCCAAATATAGGAGTCCTAGAAGATGAGGAGAAAGAAAAAGGGGTAGAAGGTTTATGTGAGAAAATTAGAGTAGAAAACTTTCCTAATCTGGAGGACACAAACATCAAAATCCACAAAATGCAAGAACTCCTATTAGATTCAACAACAACAACAACAACAACAAAAACCCATCATCAAAGCATATCAAAGTCAAATTCAAAAATACATAAACAAGAAAAGAATTATGAATGTAGCCAAAGGAGGAAAAAAAAAGTCCTTAAACTACAAGGGAAGACAGATCATGTTCATAGCAGATCTGTCCATAGAAACCTGGCAGCCCAGAAAGGAGTGGCAGGATATATTCAACTGAATTGGAAAAATAGGAAGAATTTCTTTATCCAGCAAGGCTGTTGTTCAAAATAGGAGAGATAAAGTTTCCCAGACAAACAAAACCTAAAGGAGTTTGTGGACCACTAAACCAGCCCTGCAAGAGATTTTAAGGGGGACTCTTTAAGTGGAGAAAAGATGAAAACAAAAGCAAAAATAAAAAGACCAAAGTAACAAAGAGTAAACAGGACCAGAGAACATTATCAGAAACTCCAACTCTACAAGCAACACAATGGTAATAAATTCATATCTTTCAGTAAGCACTCTAAATGTCAATGGAATAAATGCTCCAATCAAAAGACATAGGATATCAGAATGGATGATTAAGCAAGACTCATCTATATGCTGCTTACAAGATACCCATTTTAGATCTAGAGACACATAAAGATTGAAAGTAAGGGAATGGAGAATCATCTCTCATGCTAAATGGTTGTCAAAAGAAAGCTGGAATAGTCATATCAGACAAACTAGATTTTAAAATAAAGACTGTAACAAATGATTAGGAAGAGCACTGTATCATAATTAGGGGGTTATCCACCAAGAAGATCTAACAATTGTAAATATTTATGCTTCCAACATAGAAGCACCCAAATATATAAGTCAATTAATCACAAACATAAAGAAACTCACTGATAATAATACCATAATACTAGGGGACTACAACACTCCCACTGACAGCAATGGACAGATTATCTAAGTAGAAAATCAACAAGGAAACAATGGCTTTGATTGACACGTTGGATCAAATGGACTTAACAGATATAAATAATATATATATTCAGATATACATTCTTCTCAAGTGCACATAGAACATTCTCCAAAAAAGATCACATATTGGGACACAAATCAACCCTCTACAAGTACAAAAAGATTGTGATCATACCTGGTATATTTCAGAACACAATGCTATCAAACTCAAAAAAAACACAAGAAGAAATTGGAAAGACCATGAATACTTGGAGATTAAAGAACATCCTACTAAAGAAGGAATGGGCAAACTAAGATTAAAGAAGAAATGTAAAAGTACATGGAAGCCAATGAAAATAAACATGACAGCCCAAAACCTCTGGGATGCAGCAAAGGCAGTCATAAGAGGGAAGATTATAGCAAAGTAGGCCTTCCTAAAGAAGGAATAAAGATCTCAAATACACAATCTAATCTTACACCTAAAAGAGCTGTTAAAATAACAGCAAATAAAGCCCAAAACCAGCAGAAGAAGGGAAATAAAGATTAGAGCAAAAATCAATGATATTAAAAAAACAAAAACAACAAACAACAGTAGAACTGGTCAATGAAATCAGGAACTGGTTCCTCAGAAGAATTAACAAAATTGATGAATCCCTTAGCCAGAATGGTCAAAAAGAAAAAGGAAAGGACCCAAATAAATGAAATCATGAATGGAAGAGGAGAGATCACAACCAATACCACATAAATAGAAACAATAATAAGAGAATATAATGAGTAATTATATACCAACAAATTCGGCAATCTGTAAAAAAAAAAAAAAGACAAATTCCTAGAAACATATAAACTACCAAAACTGAAATAGGAAGATATAGAAAATTTGAACAGACCCATAACCAGTGAAGAAATGGAATTACTAATCAAAAATCTCCCAAAAACCAAGAGTCCAAGACTGGATGGCTTTCCAGAGGAAATCTATCAAACATTTAAAAAAGGCTTAACATTTACTCTTTGAAGCTGTTTCAAAATATAGAAATGGAAGGAAAACTTCAAAATCATTCCACAAGGCAAGTATTACCTTGATTCCAAAACCAAACACTCCACTAAAAAGGAAAACTACAGACCAATTTCCCTGATGTACATGGATGAAAAAATTCTCAATAAGATACCAGCAAACTGGATCCAACAATACATTAAAATAATTATTCACTACATCCAAGTGGGACTTATACCTGGGATGCAGGGCTGGTTCAATACCCACAAATCAACAAATGTGATGCATCAGATTAACAAAAGAAAGATAGAAACCACATGATCCTTTCAATAGATGAGAAAGCATTTGACAAAATATAGCATCCTTTCTTGATAAAAACCCTGAAGAAAGCAGGGATAAAAGAATCATACCTCAAAATCATAAAAGCCATTTATGAAAGACTCACCACTATATCATCTTCAATGGAGAAAACGTGAGAGCTTTCCCCCTAAGGTCAGAAACACAACAAAGATGTCCACTCTTACCACTGTTATTAAACATAATGTTGGAAGTCCTAGACTCAGCAAACAGATAACAAAGAAATAAAAGGCATCCAAATTGGCAAGGAAGAAGCCAAACTTTCACTATTCTCAGACATGATACTCTTCGGAAACCCAAAAGATTTCATCAAAAAAACTGCTAGGACTGATCCATGAATTGAGCAAAGTCACAGGATATAAAATCAATGTACAGCAATTGGCTTCATTTCTACACATCAACAGTGAAGCAGCATAAAGAGAAATCAAGGAATGTATCTCATTTACCAACTGTACAAAAACCCATAAAATACCTAGGAATAAATCTAACCAAAAGAGGTGAAAGTTCTATACACTGAAAACTGTAGAAACCTTATGAAAGAAATTGAGGAAGACATATAAAAATCGAAAAATACTCCATGCTCATGGATTAGAAGAACAAATATTGTTAAAATGTCGATACAACCCAAAGCAATTTACATATTCATTGCAATCCCTATCAAAATAACACAAGAATTCTTCACAGAGGTAGGACAAGCAATCCTAAAATTAGTATGGAACCAGAAAAGACCCCAAATAGCCAAAGCAATCCTGAAGAAAACCACAGCTAAAAGCATCACAATTCCAGACTTCAAGCTGTATTACAGTGCTGTAATCATCAACAGCATGGTACTGGCACAAAAACAGACACACAGATCAATGGAACAGAATAGAGAACCCAGAAATGGACCCATAAATGTACATTCATCGAATATTTGACAGAGCAGAAAAGAATATCCAATGGAATAAAGACGGTCTCTTCAGCAAATGTTGTTGGGCAAATTGAACACCAACATGCAGAATAATAGGCCTGGGCCACTTTCTTACACCATACACCAAAATAAACTCAAAACGGATGAAATACTTAAATGTAAGACAGGAAGCCATCACATTCCTAGAGGAGAAAATAGGCAATAACCTCTTTGACTTTGACCACAGCAACATCTTACTTGACATGTCTCTAGAGGCAAGGAAAACAAAAGCAAAAATGAACTATTGGGACGTCATCAAGATAAAAAACTTGAGGGGCAGCTGGGTGGCTCAGTCGGTTGAGCATCCTACTGACTTGGGCTCAAGTCATGATCTCACCACTTGTGGGTTTGAGCCCCGCATCGGGCTCTGTGCTCACAGTCCTGTGCTCACAGCTTGAAGCCTTGGAGCCTGCTTTGGATTCTGTCTCCCCATCTCTCTGCTCCATGCTCATGCTCTGTCTCTCTCTGTTTCTCAATAATAAATAAATGTTAAAAATTTTTTAAAAAGATAAAAAGCTTGATATATCAAGGTTTTAGTAAGGTAGATCTAGTTTTTAAGATACTGACAATTGATATTGTTTTGTTAACACATAATTTTTCTTTTTTCTCTGTATTTATTGGATTCCTTTGAAAACTAAATGTTCATTTTGCCTTCTTTTTAAAGCCTAAAGCAATCTGAGAAAGAGTATTGTCTTGAAATGGAAAAGTACATGATAATTTACTTTAAGATGGACACACCAAATTCAAGTCCTCAATTTGTGTTTCATTGATCTTTTGAAGTGATTTTGAAGAAAATTTACTTTCAAAAGTAAACATTAAACAAAATAAATTTACATTATTTAAAAGAGATTTTTGTTGTTGTTTTTTAAGGAATCAGTGCCTTTTGAATTTGCTAAGGGCAAATAATGACAGTTTTTGGTGTAAATTAATATTAATGTAAATTCAGAAGCACCAGAGTAGCATAGAAATAAATTATGTTTTTATAAATAATTGTTTTGTATATTCCTTTAAAGTGTAATCCTAATCATGGAACTGGTTTCTTTCTTTGAAATTTTACTCATTGTGATATAATTCTAGGGAACTCTTATCACAGGAAAAATAGTCATTCATCTTATTCTTTCCCATATCTTGAATTCACCGTCTTCTTGATGCTTGCTGAAATACTCAGAGTAGAGAGAAAACTACTCGTTAGGTCAACTGTGAAAGACCAACCCTCTCCCCAAAGAATAATAATGAATATTAGATCCTTTTGTAGTTGTCCTAATAATTTTTCTCAAAAATTTCCCATAGATTCTTGAATTTTCTATTGTGATAAAATATATACAAAACATAAAACATACTGCTTTAACTATTTTTAAATATACAGTTCAGTGACATTAAGTGTATCCAAACTGTTGAGCAGCCATTACCAGTATCCATCTCTTGAACCTTTTAATCTTAGCCTGAAAGTACATAATTATTAGATAGTTACCTCCCTTCCTCAGTCCCTGATGACCATCATTCTACTTTCTGGCTCTGAATTTGACTCATCTAGGTAGCTTAGAGAAGTAAAACCATGTAGGATTTGCCTTTTTGTGACTGGTTTATTTTAGTTAGCATAATGTTCTCAACGTTTGTCCATGTTGTAGAATGTGTCAGAATTCTCTTCCTTCTTAAGGCTGAATATTCTATTGCATGTACATACCACATTTTGTTTTTTCCATTCGTCTGTTGATGGACACTTCAGTTGTTTCCACCTTTTGGCTATTGTAAATAATGCTGCTATGAAGACAGGCATCTGAGTATCTGTTTGAGTCCTTGCTTTCCATTCTTTTGGGTATATATCTACAAATGAAACTGCTGGATCATATGGTAATTCTATTTTCAGTTTTCTGAAAACTGCCATTCTGTTTCCTATCATTAATTCAGGGCTTCAAAAAAGTTATAATGTATAAGAATCAAAAGAAGGAAAAAAGACAAGTTTGTATGCCCACTGTAGATTATACAATTTATGCTAAAAGAGTCTTAAAGTTAGTTATTTACCTACTCCATTATTTTATAATGAAATACACACCTTGGTGTCCTGATTCCCAGGCCAATGGTCCCACAAACGTACACTTTAATTTTGTGTTTCAAACTTTGTTACAATTTTGAACAAAAAACACATAAGCTTGGATGACCTATAGAGATAATTTATTTTTGCTTTGTGGCACATGAGAATTTTCTTATATATATTGCAGGGGCAATGGGACTTATTTTGGCTTTTGATATCTTCTACGAAAATACCTGGCACCAGTTTAAGGACTGCTATTGTCTGGAGAATTCTTAACCGTAGGATCAACACCTCCAAATTAATTCCTATACTAAGGAAATTACACTCACACAAAAAGCAAAGTCTACAAAGTATAACCACAGTGAATTCTCCTAGAATCCTAGAAATATGTAATTAAATTACTTGCATTTCAAACATAGGTTTTGTTATTTTTCAGAAGCATTATAGCAATATTAATGAACTTCCACACATCCTTCTACTTACTAGGACCATAAATACCTTCACAGATTGGATGATCTTATTAAAATAAAAATGAAATTGACACCTTGACTTGGTGGTTTGCATACTTCAATAGATTTTCCTTCAAGTTAATTAATGTGTGAATAATTGACTGTGATTTCAATTAACCCATAGGGTTCTTATTGGTGTCTTTTTCATAAAACAGCATGAAACAAGGTACACTCATATTTTTCAAATGCTCAGATACGTCTCCTTGAAATATATTAAGCTATAAAATTAAATTTAAAAATCAGAAATGATAAAAATGAAATCTTACCTTACTAGCCCACAAATATAATAAAGGAATTCTTTATTACTTTCTTTATTCTTAAATTACTATTTTGCCTAAATATGTGTAAATAAATAATAAATGTGAAATGATAATCAGATATTCTGAAAACCTTAACTTTCTCATTTTCTGAATTTTAATTATAAATAACTGCATGTGATAGGTTTTTATTCCTAATAAAGACTCAAGTTATAATGCATGATGGTTTTATCATAGATACGTGGTTTAAAAGAATTCTTTTACATATATAAGTGGGCATCCTAAAAACAGATATGTTTGATTGGCAATACTGAATAACAAAATTATATACATCAATTCTTATCAAACTCAAATATAAATTATTCAGAATCATTAGTTTCTGTGAAAGTGAGATGTATCTAAGTCTCCAAGTTACTTGCTCTCATTACACATTGAAATATCTTATTATATCATAAGAGAGTTCTCTCAAATTTTAATTATTTTTTTGCACATATTTATCTCTTTCCTTTTCAAAATGTGCATTCTATGCCCACAGTGACCACATCAACTTCATTTATTGCTTAATCATCAGTGCCTAGCACAGCCTGGCACATCTTAAGATGTTCAATATTTTCTGATTGAATAAAAACATATTTTTAGATCAACTGCCTGATTTCCTTTAGGCCTCTGCCTCACTTTTTTCAGACATGGTGTAATAACTTAAAAAATCATTTAGCAGGAGCCTATGCTAAATTGCATGACTCATATTAAATTTCTGTCATTATTCAAGGCAACTGTTCTTGCACCTGGCATTCTGCATAGCACTGAAGTTTACCTCTCAGTGTTAAAAAGAATTGATCACTTGATCGCTTTTGAAAAAGACTCAAGCTGTTAGACCAAGATTACTTTGGGGATGCTATTAGAGCCTAGCAGGTGAAAAAACAAAGCCATTTATTTAACACAGTTTCTTACTGATGGTTACAGCAACTCTAGATGTGCACGTTAATGAGGCAGGCTGCCTAGCCTGTGCCAAAAATGATGCATACCTATGAAATTTTTGTGCTGTTCACACACAAAAAATGAGATTCCTACTACATGTATAACAACAAAGCAATCCTTTCTTCCCATTGGATGGAAGACTCAGTATGGTGCATCAGAATTACAGTATTGGGAAAACAACTCAAAAGGGCATATCTTATTGATGAAAGGGAACTGAGTAATGTCTCCTACAGAGTACTTTACTCAGTGTGCTTCATTGAGCTAATAGGGCCAACATAAGTATACATAGATGCATTTTAGTATAGATACCAGCTAAGTAGTTAGAGCATGTATAAGGGGAGGTAGTAAAGATTGGCAAGCAAATTAAATGTTATTGCTTACTTAATTACATTTCTCCTTCACTATAAATTATACTATCTGAGATTATGTCCTACATAGCTGATTCCTCTGATCTCATTTAAAGTTTCATACACTGTCTTTCAAATATATTTTATTTTCTCAAGGTACATTCACCAAAAGCAGTTTGAGTTAATGCAGAGCAAATTTCATGTGGTCATAATCTTCAATTAGACAATGTGAAATATTAGAATCTTAGATTCACAATGTGAAGCAAAAGCATCTGAACTCATCCTTTCTATTAACCAATGTTCAAAGTCTATTTTCATCAAATCTGTAGAAATATGTAAAGATTTATTAATATTTTCCACAATTATTATTTAATATGTGAGTAAATAAAGTCGATTAAAGAATTCACACAAATTTGTAAAGTCCTTATACTTTAGAAAATTTTTTCTCACTTAAAAACTTTCCCACTTAAGATCTCTAAAATTGAAAGACAACTAGTCAATATGGGAAATTTTACAAAACTAGCTTTAGTACTTTGAAAATGGCCTATTGTGGTCTGAAAAATCATCTAAAATTATCTCACACAAATGTAACTATATTTCACCCTTAAAAGTATTCACCTTTACTATTTAAATATTGTAATTCCTTATTTTTGAGAAGATGTAGGTAGAATCTTTAGTGACCCCATTGATTCATTGATTCATAACCTCCTTTAATCCCCCTACTTTTATGTGTGGGAAGAACTTGTGACATGTGTCTAGTCAATAGAATATGGCAAACATGATGAAATGTCACTCCTGTGATCACAGTTAATGTAAGACTCCTTCTTGGCTGACTGGAAAGCAAGAGAGACTTCTGTTGGTTTCAAAGAAATTGGCATGATATAAGAGATCTATGAAAGGGCTAAATGCGAAGGAACTTCAGGGGCTATAGGAAGGAACTGAGAGCAGCCCTCACTCAAGTGCGCACATTAGTCCTACAACCACAAAGGACTGAATTCTGTGAACAGTCATTGGAATTTGGAAGGTCCTGAGCTCAAAAAGAGCACAGCTCAGCCAACGCCTTGATGTCAAACTTGTGAGACACTAAACAGAAGTTCCAATTAAGCTGTCCTTGGACTCTTGACCCACAATTACACTGAGAAAAGAAATAGGTATTGTTTTAAGCTTCTAAGTCTGTGATAATTTATTAGCCTAAAAAACTAATAAAATAATTATAGACAGTAATAGAACTTATATTCAGGAATAAATGCAGACTTTTGTAGAATTGGTCATTTTATGTAATAAAGTACTTACATAGATTCTTAATAGTAAAAAAATCTATTTTTAGAAAGTTTTATTTGTGATAGTTTTAATTTTTAACTCAGTGAAGTTCAGTCAAATAAGATCAGAGTCACATAATCAAGATTCTTATTTAACTAAAAAACAGTCACATACTGGAGGGTGACAGGAACTCTACTTTCCATGAGAATTTATTTCAAGACAGCTACCTCTTTTCTGTTTACACCTGTTGTCTATCAGCAAGAATTAGAAATTAATCTTCCTGCATATAGAAAATAGCTAATAACATTTTAGTTTTTCTCAAGTTCTCACTTAAGCTGCTGTGATTTCCCCCACCCCCGCCACCTTTTTAAATGACATTTTCTGTTCATGATCATTTGACCATCTGTCTTTTCCCCATTCTTTAATATTTGCATTTTCATTCCCTTGTTAATTGTCTTTTTTTTTTTTTAAGATATTGCTCCATATCCAAGTTGTTGAATGTTGTTGACATAACACTGTTCAGGATATTCTTTGTTATTAAATTTTTAGTACTTATAAGATCAGTAAGTGACAATATCTCTTCCGTTCATTATGTTGGTAATTGTGTGTCTTCTCTCTCTCTCTTGTTCTCTTACTCCCTGCCTAGTTACTGACATATCAATTTTGTTAACTTTTCCAAAGAACAAGCTTTGGCTTTATTAATTTTCTGTATTGTATATCTGTTTTTTATTCCATTGATTTCTGGTCTTATCTTATTGATCCTTCTTCACACTTACGCTGGTTTTAGTTTGGTCATCTTTTTTCTAGCTTTTTAACTTTAAGTTATTGATTTAGGTATTTCTTTTATATTATAAGCATTTAAAACCCCACATTTCCTTGGAAGAGCTAATTCACTTGCATTTCACAAATTTGGGGTTGATGTTTTAATTACTCACTTAGAAGTATTCTATAATTCCCTCGATTTTTTTTTTATTATTTAAAGTATGTTGTATAATTTTCACATATTTTTTCCCCTGAGTATCTTACTGCTATTGATTTCTAATTTAGTCCCATTTTAGTCAGAGACTATCTGCTACATTATGTCAATCTAGTTAAGTGTGTTTACACTTGTTTTATAGCCCAGCATATAAATTAGTTTCTCAGACGGCTCTAAGATTTTCCTTTTTTTTTTTTTTAAACACAGTTTGACTATTATGTACCAAGATTTAGCTTTCATTGTATTTATTCTTGTGATTTGTGGACCATCTTGAATCTATGTTTGTTTTTTATCAAATATGGGGAAGTTTTGCCTCCTTGTTTTCACTTATTCACTGTCTTATTTTCTTTCTCCTATCCTCTAGAGACTCGAATATAATTTTGATATTGACCAAAGGGACCTTGAGCACGTCTTTTTTTTTTCTTTGTTCTTCAGATTGGAATACAATCTATTGATCTGTTTTCAAATTCAGTAATTCTCCTATCATTTCCAATCTACTGTTAAACACATCCAGTGAATTTTAAATTTATATATTTTATTTTTCTCCCCTATAATTTCTATTGTTATCTTTTTACACCCTTTAACAAAGTTAAAATAATAGCTTTAAAATGTTTACATGTTAACTTCAAAATATAGGTCATTCTAGGACAAATCTCCATATATACTTCCTCTTGAATTTAAGCTACATCAAGATATTCTTTTTTTCTTTTTCTTTTTAGTTTATGTATTTATTTTGAGAGACACAGAAAGATAACTAGTAGGGGAGAGGAAAAGAGAGAGAGAAAAAGAGGATCCTAAGCAGACTCCACACTGTCAGCATGGAGCCTGACACGGGGCTCGAACCCATAAACCATCAGATCATGATGTGAGCTGAGATCAAGAACTGGATGCCAACTGAGTGAGCCTCCCAGGCACCCTTCAAGCTATTCTTATGTAAAGTAATTTTGGATTATATTCTAGACAATTATGATTGATACATTGTAAGGTTGTGTATTCTGTTCTACTCCTCTGAACATACTTTTTTTTTTTTAAGTCAGTGACTTGGCTGAATTCAGCCAGTTTCTCCTTTGTGGTGTACATAATGTGAAATCTCATAACAGTTCTGTCAGCCTTAGTATATGGCCGTTGGAATCTATCCTTCACGCATGCAGTTTGGAGATCAGCCAGAGATTAGGATGGAATTTACACATAGAATTTAGGGTTTCCCTTTGTGGCTCTCTCTTTTCTGCTATTTCTTACCCCTCACTTAATAGTTGTGGTTTTTCCTGTTCTGTATGCTAGTAGGATTGAGGGTTTTCTCTCCCAATTAGGTGCTCAGCATGGCACAGCCTCGGTGCTCATCTGAAGCAAAACTCTAAAAATGGGAACTTGTCCAGTGCAGTTTTCTTCCTCCAGATATCAACTCTCCCCAAGATATGTCTCATTATCTCCAGAGCCTTCAGGTAGTGTTTTATTTTTGTTGTTGTTTTACATTTTTACAAAATATTTTATCCAGAATTTATAAGTGCTATTTGCAGAACAACTGGTCAGGTAGAAGTTACTCAGTGATTATAAAAAGGAGATTTCTTACTGCTTACTTAAAATCCACATTACTAATGTGCATTTTTATTCTCATTCATTATTCATTCATTCAGTCATTCATTAATTTCTTTCTTCATCTAATAAATACAGAATTTGTTAGGGGAAATGACCATTCTGGAAAATGTATAAAATATTGAATAAGAAAACACAATATGTACAAACTTGTAGTGTATTAGAAAATTTAAAGCAATGAAGTTGACCTGCTCAATATCTGACCCGTAGACTCCACCTGAGCATTGTCTTAAGTCTAGCATAGAATGCTAGACCCTTGTATTAGTTTATGTAATTTTTTTCCCTGTCAGTCTTGTTTTCATGACCTATGCTATATACATAGTTGTAGTAATATACATGGACATCATGTGTATTACTAAATATTTCTTTCAAATGTAATAATCTATTTTCAATTATAATTATAAACCAACATAAGATATAATACTAATACTATGTTGCTAATGGACAATTTTTACTCCCACTTTCCATCCTTCCACCCCCTATAGCTCCAACTCACATATCACAAAAACAACAATAAAAGAGTTTCCATCTCCTACTTACAGGTTAACATTCTCTTCAGGAAAACCTAAGCCAACTCATATCATATATAATCATCTTCTAATGATTTTGAGTTATTTTCTAATCCCAGAATAGCTACTTTAATTACTTCAAGTTAAAGATCCACCTCTGTTTTTAATTTTAAATTCATCAGAGTAAATTGCCTCTATTTGTCATTAAAAACTATGAGTCATTTCAGGGATGGAACAAACGGTTTTAACAGATTTGTTTTTATTAACAATTTCCTTCAATGCACATTTTTCCAAAAATTTGAACATGATAAAATGTGAGATCTCAATTTCTTTTTTTCACAAATTAACAAGAGTTACAATATATCTCTCTGGGATTTCTAATAATTTACTAAGAAATAAAAGCATAGCAAATAATAGAATCCCTTTTAGCTGAAGACCACATGAACATTGCTCAGGATTTAGCATTTGTTTGATGGTGTTTAGTCACTGTTTTATAAGCAAGCATTAAATAACTTGATCCAGGTCACCTCTGAGTTGAAGGTTGGTCAGTCTATTTTTAAAATTTAAAATCATTGTATAAAAGCTATGTTGGCATGCCAAATGAATTTTTCCAGCCCATTCTCACTGTATCAACTCACATCTTTCAATCGACAAATTGCACTTTGGCATGAACAGAAGGATGGACTTCTGCCACGTTTTTGGTCCCTACTAAAATAGCTATGAACATATGCAGTGTGTTGTTCATTTTTAGAGCTTGAGGATGGCAGGTTTAATGGTACTAACAGGCAATGAATGGATGATGAGTGGAAGACCAAATATGCTTAGCAGGAGATGTGCGAGGTCGTTTAGCAAGGCCTGTATATGCCAGGCCGGAATTCTCTGACATGTCATATTTTAATTTCATCCCACAGATTATCTTTGCCTTCCTTGTTAACTTTGCCTAATCAAAACCTGTTAGCAAGAAAGGAAAGATTAGAATTTTTTTTTTCTATAGGGCTTTAAACATGGAACCAATGTAGGGGGACCGATAGGTACCTTGATTTGGAATGGACTGGGGCCTATTTTCTAATGATGACAGCTGTCCAAAAATGAGATACCTTGGAGGTTAAACTCTATATTCATGGATGAGTATTGACTGAGGCTGTATCATTTGAAGGAGCTGTTATAATAAAAAATGAAGCAAATGATGGGAACTATTTGTTAGATGGGGATTAGTATATTATTGGATGTGTGCTAAGGTGTCTTCCAAGGTGTCCTTTAAAATATACTTGTTGCACACAAAAATATCATTTTTATTACACATTAAAATAGTTTTAATTTACTTAATTTTTCAATATGGCCTTTTAAAAACACTTTTCTTGGGGTCCCTATATATGTAAACTAATCTAAAAATGAAATATGTAAGACAAGATCTGACATGATAGATGTGTTGGATAAGTCTTTTAAATTGTTCTGCAGTAACTAATTACTTAGCTAATTAAACCTTAAACAATAACAACCTTTAAATATCCCCCTAGTGTGTTTCAGCAGTTTGATGATGTCTTTAAAGGCTAGGGATTTTTATCTTTCTGCTCCACCATTCTCAGTGTAAGACTTGTTATTGTCAAGTTTTTTGTTGTTTTTGTTTTGTTTTGTTTTTGCTTTAGAGTAACAAGATTGCTGCTAATTTCCAGAGAGTTGCTCCTCTCTCATCAGTATCCAAACCTGGAAGGGACAAGGCAAAACACTTTCCCCAGAGCTTATGTCTTTTTTCATGAAGTAAAAAAATTCCCAGAAGCAACCATAAGAATTACCTTGAACTACCATGAGTGAGAACTAAGTCATATGACTGTTTTTAGAACACAAATTGCAAGAACAGAATTACCATGATTAATTTAGACTACTGTTTCTCATCCAGGAATGGTACTACTTTTTAAAGGGGTATTTGGAAACATCTGACAGCATTAAAAAATTGAAAGAGCAAGAGAGCGGGAGATGGTGAGAGAGAGAGATGGAGAGGGAGGATCCCAAGCAGGCTCTGTGCTGTCAGTGCAGAGCCTGACATGGGGCCTAATGCTGGCCTGAACTCACGAACTGTGAGATCATGACCTGAGCTGAAACCAAGAGTCAGATGCTTAACTAACTGGGACACCCAGAAGGTCCTGACAGCATTTTAAAAAAATTGTTACTGTGCCTGGGACATCAAGGTGAATTTGAATTGAAGAGGTAAAGAATGGCATACAAGATGCTGGTAGCAGAAAGTTGTGCTTCAAAAATCTCATTGAAAGCATTAGTTTGGTTAAAACCACCTTCCCTTGGAGGTAGGCACACTACTGCCTGAACAAAATTACATTACATTAATGGTGGTAAAAAAAAAAAAGATTGCTTTGTGATGGACAAGAAATTGTGTCTGCCATGAAGGGGATCAGAATTTATCACCCCAAAATATGCCTCTTTGGTATAAGGATTATGTTAGGCTGATTATTTTTAAGTAATAACAGACAAAGGAAAAGCTCTTAAAACAGAGTAAGAGTTACTGTTTTGTAAGAGATTATTTATATTTATAAGGGAAACTTCCATGTGTAAAGGTATCTCCCTCTCTATACCAGGAAAAGGTAGAGGATCAAATAAACCTTTATCAATGGAGAAACCTTGGACTTAAATCTGCATAACAACCATATCCCTATTTACTGTGCTTTGCCTGATAACCCCACCCCCAGTATCTTTTGTCTTTATCTAGAGATGGTATTTCAGGTGATGGCTTGGCCATTTTAGGAAGTTACTCAGTCTTCATGGGTAGCTCCCATGTATACAGGAGGTATACATGTTACTAAACTTCCATTTGTTTTAACTCCTGTTAATCTGTCTTCTATTATAAAGAGAATCTCAGCCAGGAAACTAGAAGTGTAGAGGGAAAGTTATTTTTCAGTCTCCTACAGCCACAGTTTTTATGCTTTCTTTCCACGACTATTGCTTTATTTTTATAAAACTCTAAAACTACAAACGGAATGTGTATATAAAACTGTAAATATCTTGTGGAAGATATTATATAACACTTTGTCTTGCTATTGTTTTGCATAGTGCTCTACATTTCTGCAATAAATATTGGTTGATGATGTTGGCAATGTCATGTGTGAGGGGTTGTAGATTAGCCTGAAGAGAAAAGTAAGCATAGCTGGTGATTATAAATGCCAAACATTACTCATATATTTGAAGTTAGCTTTATCCAAAAGGTTTATCATGAGCCTGAACTTTGATTTGTTTCATTTCATATAATAGATGTTTGATGCTTTTCAAAACTAAATCCTGATCAAAGATAAGTCTAAAAGTAATATTTCTCACTTTTATTAAAACCTTTTATGAGAGTAAAATGGAATTTTGATATAAAATAAATTGAAGTGGGATTTTAATAACACATAGAAACTTATTCCTAGATCAATTTTAAAGCTACATGAAGCAGTGATGAGAAATGTGCTCCAATATTCAGATAAGTACTAAGTAAATGTTAGGATATATAAACTATTATTATAGACAGTATAAAAACAATATTGTTAGGGAAAATATCCCAAAAAGCTATTAAAATGATGAACTCATTTGTTAAAGTGTTTTAACTATTTCTGATAATTGTCCACTTACTAAAATTACATTGTCTTAAAAGGAATTCAGGTTCACTCCAACATTTCTGTAAGTACTACTCCTTTATCCATCAAAGAAAAACACCTCTGACTATTCAACTATGCATCCCAATTATGCGTGTAGATTCTTCTTACTCTATAACCCATCTTATAATAAACTAAATAAATATATCTTTGATCAGCACATGGTGAAAAACGTTCCTGATATCAATATATTTAATATTTTATCTAACTCTTATTTTTCTATGTTAAATTATACCTACGTAACTACTTTTGTGCTCATCTAGCCCAGTTATGCACAATTAGTTGCTTAATAAATACCTTTTGAGTATAATAATGATAAATTAGCTTTTCAAGTATAGTAATGATTCTCAAGTCATCTGAAAAAAGTACTACATAAACAAAAAATAATCTACTCACATGTGCAATCAAGCCTGTGTTTAACTTGAAAGAAAATAAGATTAAATCTAGAAGGATTTGATATTTATTTTTGCCAAGTTTTAATATTCATTCACATTCACCTGGTCTTAAACTGTGAAAGTAGACAAAAAAAAAATTGTAAAATCAAATAATTAGATTGGAGTCATTATATGGAAATCACAGTTAAAAAAGAAAGAACAAATTCGAATTGGAGTCACTTGCTTTCATGACCCTGAGACTTACAGTTTCAATCTATCTGAGAAATGTGACCTTTCAGCAATCTGAAATTTTGTGGCCGGCAGTAATGAGGTTAAGTTACATGTTAAAAATTTTGCTGATTCCATGCAGCCAAAAGAACATGTCCTGGTCTGTAATAATCCTTTCCTTTCTTTTGCTAATAATTCCTTGCCTCACCCTCCTTCCTATAAAATCTTTCTATATTGCACAACTCCTCAGTGTTTACGATATGGGATGCCGTCCCATTCATGAATCATTGAATAGAGCCAATTAGATCTTCAAATTTACTCAACTGAATTTTGTTTTTGGACAATAATCAACAAAATTTGTAATATAATAGGGTAATTTTTATTATCAGATTTAGTTTTTTGTCCCAAAAATAAATATAATATTTTAGAAACAATATTTGGCCTATGGCATTCCATAATTTATAAGGAATCATATATTATCCTATGATACACTATTTTATATTATTTTATTCATAATAGGAGCACAAAACAATATACGTAAAATAATACTTTTTATATACAAACAAAAATATAACTGTTCAAAAGTTAAATTTAAAATGTCTATCAGTTCCTTATACATAATATAGCAGTTTGGCTGTTATTGTAAAGTTTTAGAAAATCAGATAAGACCATAGGGTGATTAACTATACATTTGCGACTTGATGCTTCTTTAAAAATACCTTGTCATGATATATGGCTTTCAAAAAGATTCAATTTTTTATTCAGTTGTTATATGTGAAAAATGTATCTGCTACAGAAGTTCATTTCTGGGATGCTGAAGTTTATGGAAAGAGATTTCAACTGATAAAATACTTCATAAAACCATGCAAAGTTTTAGCCTAGAAGTTGCCACACCACTGAAGCTTTTCAAAGGCAATGTCTGGTAATTGTTTTTTCTCTAAAGAATTACTATTCTAGTCTATAAACTTGACTTGACCCTCTTCCCCTCTAAATATTTGCCTCTGGAATGAGAACTTAGTAATGGCAGCCTCAAATTCATTTCTATTTAAACCTTTGAGTCCATTTTACATACTGTATTACCCTTCCCAGAATTATTATGTGAATGCATTATTCTTTCTGCACCCAAAATAAAAAGTCAAAATGTTCATTCAATGATTTTGTTTATTAAATTTATTTAATATATATATTTTTTGTACATTCACTCCATAATAGCCACTGGAGATGTAATAATGAGCAAAACAAACACCTATCCTAGCCTACCTGAGGAGAGTCTATACATTTTATCTTATTTAAGAAGAATTAGTATCAATAGATAATGAACATATTCAAATTTGAAAACATAATCTCCCCTGAAAAATAGAGAACTGCTGATAGAGAGATCAAAGTGAATAGAGGGAAATAAATCATGAGGATATAGTACAGATCTAGGCAGGGGTTACTGGTAGATTACACTGGAATGGGGGCTAAAGGAAGAGATAAGAAAAGAGGTAAAGTTTTAGGTGGTACAGCCCACAGGATTTTGTGATGGCTTGAATCTCCAAGGAAAAGAAGTTGAAGTCTTAAAGATAACTGTTAAGAGTTTTGCTTGTGTAGCCAGCTGGATGGTACAGTGAAAGGATCACCCTTTATTCCAATTACCATTCTTCTTTTCGAAAGTGACAAAAATATCAGATAGACATTTAGTATCCCAAGGAAAGATTATGTTTTCCAGTCTCCTTGAAGCTATATATATTTATATGAGTAGGTTTTGGCCAAAGAAATGCTGAAGAATCTGATTTACACAGGTTGAGCTATGTTTGTAAAACAAAAGAGTATGTCTTATGGATTTCCTTTCCTTTTTTTCTCTTGCTAACTAATGGAATGAATGAGGATGTGATGGTAGGAGCTAAAGCAGTCATTTTGGACACTGAGATTGAAGATATGAGGATGAGATAGTGACCAGTAAAGGAGTCTGGGTCCTAGACACTCTGAAACCATCATATCATACCTGGATTGCCCGGAGGTATAAACTATCTCAAAGGTACTGTATTATATCTGGGTTTCTTTTGTAAAAATTGTGTAATAACTTCCTTTTTCTTTTGGTTCCCTACTTCATTGTTTTAGAATATACCTTTATGTATTTAATTATTTTCTTCAATGCTAATAACTCTCTTGAAAGGGACTTTATTTTTCTCAGCCAACTATATAAAAATTATTGATCTCAGAATTTTAAATATGTGGTTGCAGACTTTGAAAGATACAGGGCCATTAAGGAGATTACAAGTGATTGGTTGATGAAGTGGGTTATACAAGGTAAAAGAATGGAATAGGAGACCATCATCTTCCCTGGAGGAAAAAAAATGAAAAATATCAAAAGCCTCTTAGTTATCCATATATGGTATGGATTTATATGAAAGGAGGAAGCAGAATTGGGAGAATGTATTAATGTAGTAAGGGGCAGGATTTAATTAATAAAATCTTTTTAAGAGTTTCTCAAGATAGTCTTAAAGATTATGACCTGTTGTCCCAATGTCAGTGGGTATTGGGCCATCAATAAAATGCACCAATACTTTGAAAAGCAAAATACTCTCATTTTTCACCTGATTACTCAATATTCCAAGCAGCTATAGCTACTATAGGAGGATCCATCAAGATTAATAAGCCTTATGTTTTTATAAATCTCAAATTAAATTATAAATACTTTGTGGGTAAAGACTGTGCCATGTACTGAATATTTTTGTGGAACTCATAATTTATTGCTAAACACAAAATAGATACCTAATATTTACTTTAAAATATTATTAATGTAATATATTTATATATCATGTTTTTTGATATATCAAGTCCCATAACCTTTGGATATTGAAATGACATCTAGGCAGGATTTTATCCATAAACTTCTTGGAATCAATTCCCTCATAGTTCCAGATCCACTTCAACTGAACTAGAAGACTTGGCTTGTCTTCAATCTCTCATTCATTTATTTATAGAAAACTTATATGTGTCAGACCTTATAACAAAACACAAGAGGGAAAAAAAACAAGAATAAGATTTCTTAGAAAAGCATTTCACATCAGCATAGGTCACTCTTGTTATTTTCCTACTCTGGCTTACATTTTAATTTCTCCATGACTTTGTCTTGACTATACTCATGCTCCTAATTTCCAAGTAGTTTTCTTTGACTCTGTTTCTAAGTGCCAGGGTATCAAAATTTATGCTAATTATACTCAATGCATACTTCTATTTACTTCACTATTTTGACATATTTTTGATATTATGTATAAGTGAAATATTTTACTAACAATACTTATATTCCAACTTATTTTTTACCATTTATTGAGCATTTTTTCTTACTTTCCCTTTTCTATTTGACTTCTTTGAAGTAAACAATGCAGAATTAATTTGTATTATTGGTTAGGCTTCAAGCATTTACTCCAAACTTAGCATTTGCTCCAACACAAAAATCCTTGTCTTTCCCCTCCCTCCCTCCCTCACTTCCTCCTGCCCTTCCTTCTCCTTCCCTACCCCCTCAGTTTCGCTCTCTCTTCTATAGAATCCATGCTAGTCTTTCCAAGGTAAAATAACACGGTCCATGTAACATCATTAGCCAATAGGTAATACAAATTAAAACCATAAGGAGATGCCACTAGATACCTAAAATAGTTAAAAGTTAAAAGACAGACAATACCAAGTGCTGACAATGATATGAAGAAACAAATTCTCAAAGAGTACTGATGAGAGTGCAAAATAATGAAGCCACTCTTTAAAACATTTTGAAAGTATCTTACAAAGTTGAACACACACTATATATGATCTAGCAATTCCACTTCTGGTATTTACCCAAGTAGATTGAGGACTTATGTACAAACACTGTATTTGAGTGTTTTATTATTCATGTTATTTTTCATATTATGAATAATATTGTTCAAAAAAAACCCCCACATATGGGGGTAGGGAGAACCCAATACCCATTAACAATTAAAGTGAATGAGTAAACAAATTGTAAAAAATACTTTAAACAGATCCTGCTCAGCAATAAAAAGAACTAAACTACAGATACATTGCAACAATGTGGATGAATTTCAAAGGCATTGTAGACAGATTTAAGAGATTTGCACTATATGACTCCATCTGTATAATATCTGGAAAAGGCAAAAACATAGACACAGAAATCAGAACACTGGTGGTCAAACTGGGGTTAGGGGTTAGAGGTTGGTGGCAAAGGGGCATGAGGCAACTTGTCAAAGCTGACTGCAGTGTTCTATGTCTTGACTGTGGTACTGGATACACAATTACACGCATTTGTCAAGCTCACAAAACTATAAAATGAAAAAGGGATGAATTTTACTCTGTATAAATTATGCCTCAATTTTAAAAATAGAGGATCAGAGATAAGATTTATTTGAAAAAAAAACCATATAAACTACATTTGTTCTGAGTTCTGATTCCGCAAACATAGGAAAATGGATTAGGAAGTAGAAGGAAAGAAAAAAAGACTTCTCTGCCCTTTGCCTAAGATTAATTATAGTAATGTTTTTGAATGAGCTACATTTATCTTTGAAGCATTTTCATCTTTTCTTTATTTCTGTTTATTTCTTCTGTTCCTCTCTCTACTTTCCCAATTTCTTGGAACATCTTGATGTCTTCAGCATCATGTGTCCTTTGAATGTCTACATTTTTTATCCTATAGTGCTACATTCTTCACAATCACCTACCATCTCAAGCTCTTCTCAAATGGAAATTCTCTGACAGTGAATATTTTTTTCAGTAATGTATTTGGGGAAATTGATTTTGCTGAAATAATAAAAATATATAAATGCATGAAACACAGGAAGGTACTCTGGGAAAGAGAATGCATGTCTTTTAAAAAATAATCTTTAATTGTCACATTGTCAAGGAAAGTCAAGGCAATTGAAATATATTTTATAATTATTTATGTTTATAAAATGTGGCATTAAGTAAATATATATTAAACTTAGTATATATTAAAATCTGGCAGTGAGAGAGAAAATGTTATTTTTATCTGACCACACAGCACCATAACATGACAAAAATTGCCATCTAGCTCTTGAGCTAGGTCTTCTTCTAAGTGGTTTTCTTTTCTCTCAGGCTCTTCTTTCCCTTTAAATTTAAATGTACAAAATCCCCTAAAGTTCCAGCCACTACATCCAATGTTGTTGGTCACCTTTACACTGGCATTTTCTCCTGGTGCCTTACTAACAAACTCAGATTTCAGTCACTCCTTGAATGCTCAGGTGCCTAACTGAGGCTAGCTAACTCTGGGTCTGTCAGGTAAACAGCCATGGTTATTTTATTCCCCTTACCAGTGAATTACTTAATTGAGAAGTTGATTTTGCTTCTGGGAAAGATTTTACTCACACTGTACAAGGAACAGTAGCAAGATGTTATTGACTTAACTGTGTCCCCCAAACATATATTGAAGCCCTGATTCAAATGTGCCTGTATTTGAAGACTGGACCTATAAATATAAAAAGGTTATAAAGGTTAAATGAGGTCCTAAGGGTATGCCCTTAATCTAATAGGGCCAATGTCCTCATGAGAAGAGTAAGAGACATCAGAACTTGTTCTCTCCACAGGAGTACAGGGGTAATTCCACAGGAGAAGGCGGTGAGAAGATGGCTGTCTATAAGCTTGGAAGAGAGCTCTCATTAGAAGCCAAATTTTCATGCATTTTGATCATGGACTTCTATTTTCTCCAAAGTTGTGAGAAAACAAATGTCTGTGTAAGCTACCCAGTCCATGATACTTTGTTATAGCAGCTCGAGCAGACCAATTCTTAAGGGAAACATCCACTTTATCCTTAAGGTTTTGGACATGCCCATGCAAAAATGTAGTGATTGGAGTGTTTGCAGATATCCTGAACTCATGAAGCAAGAAGCCTGGGGCCCAAAGTTGACAGGATGCGGCTATCAGTTAAAGAGAAAGAATTTGAATCCTTGAGGACTGCATTGAACTCTTATATAAACCAAATCTGCCTCTCCCCACCCACCCAACTTGTCACTTAATTGGATTCCTACCTGCTCATATCCCAACTGACAGAGCTCCACTGTCACTAACTGATAGTGACAGTGATGACTTCCAACCATGGGTGGGTATGGGAGCACAGGAGCCACAGACACTGTCTACATATACATAAAGGCTTTTGGTCGAGAATTACCTTAAAAACAATTTTCACCATTGGAAAACTTCTTGGTGTGTAACTTAAATCCTTCATGCTATATTGTTTGGAATAAGAGTCTTACCTTTTGTAGCACTTGTTCTTAATATACTATGAATATCCATACCACAAATTCTTTATCTATCTTAAAATTTCATTGAAAACAAAATAAAACAAAACATTTGGGCTATCACTGTTCTCACACAGACCTCAAGCTTTGTGATAAGCCAGCTGGCTCTGGCCTGTACTGTGGCACAAAGTTTTTGGTTCTTAAACAGCTCAATGGGAACTAAGCGATCAGAATCCATCCTGTTGTATGTCCTTCTGTGGCATCAGTGAAAGCCACCTGCACACCCCAAAGCCTTTGTCACTCAGTTCAGAATGTGGGCTACTTCTGTTTGGGCAGGTCATGAGCTATGGTGTGCACAGGAGCTACCTGTGAGCTGCTATTTGCTTCTGCAATCTGTGTTGTTTTCTTTTGTTTAGTAGCTTGTCCATAGAAACACAAGAGTTTGTCCTAGGCTATGTGAAAAGCTCTTCCTATATCGTTAGTCCTAACAGTTTCTTAAGGTATGAATTGGTATCCCTGTTTTACAGAGATGTGAAGTAATTTGCCTGAGGTCATCAAGAGAGTAAGTGGGACAGTCAGGATACAAACTCAGATCGGCCTGACCCCAAAGCCTATATTGTTAAACACTTCAATCTATTGCCATTGTGAAATATTACATGACAGAGGAGATGCTCAGATACTACTAATTATTTTCCCTGTAGAATACGATAAAAATTTTTTTTTAAGAAAGTAAGGAATGAAAAGAGATGGTGACCTAAGGGGTCAAAGTGAACATTAGGCTAATGAAATCTTTGATGATCTAAGTACTGGAACTTGTAGGGATCCAGCCATGATGCATGCTGGGATGTTAGAGAGGTCTCTGCTGTTTTTATCTTATCAGTATATCTGTTCCGATTCCTCCTATAATAGTATCCTCTAGCTTCCTCCACACTCCGGTGATTCTGACTATTCATCACATTATTCTATTCCCTTAACTAAGTGATTGGTATAGGAATAGATATGTTAACCAAGTCAGGCCAACCACAAATTGTTTATTCACTGAAGACAGTGAGAAGTTAACTTCCTCTTTTCACTGAAATTACTAAGCAGAGATGATTTAAGCCTGATCCATAGATAATCATGTTTCCAACTTCTTGGAAAGAGCTTGTATATAGTAGTTAGAATAGGTGGAGAAAGATGAGAGGGCCAGAGATTCAGAGACAATCAGAGTGGCAATGAGTTCCTGGTTCCAATCCCTAGATCTCTAAAAAAGTCCTGTTTCCTGTAGCAAGCCTTTTGACTATGTGAAATGCCCCAGCATCCTTCCATTAAGTCTCACCTACTCTTTTTTTGCACCTCTTTCACTTACAACCAAAATACTACTGACTACAGTGGACTCTAAGGGTTGAGTAATACAGCTAACACCCTGACCTCAAACCACAGCTTCCAAAGTCATAGGATAAAGTTGTAAACTGGTCAAATGATAATCTCAGGCATTTGAAATGATGTGTGTGCTACAAGGCTTCTGGAGCTTCCGGGTTATGGCAATACTTGGAGTCAGCTATAGTATAGCTGGCAAAATTAGTTTCTGAGATTGACAGAATGATTCATTTGAGTTGAAATAGAAGTCTAGCAACCTCAGGGCAAGGCCACAATACATGATGTTTAGTGTTCAAACAAGGGCTATAGTGGTACATAATATAAAATAATAGAAATGTAGTCATGTGATCTGTGTAGATAGTCAAAGAAAGGTTAGGGTAGGCTGGATTTCAGAGATGCCATATGTGCTAAGCAGTTTATTTTAGGCACAATAGATATCAAATTTGCAACAAAATGGACACAATTCATGTCTTCATTCATCAAGCTTTAATTGCAAGCCTACTGTAATCAGACATCATGACTATGACACAGATTTGGTTCTGACTGGCATAAGATCCAGTCTGAGATGAACAAGTAGAATTGTAAAATGTGGGAGGACTATGTAAGTGGAGGAACCTATAGGCTTTCAAAGGCTAGTAGGTTTTACCTCTCTGTGAGGGGAAAAAAGCAACAACAACTATCATCTGAGCTTTCCTCTTACTTTTCCAGTTTTGTTCTCTCCACACAGCTCCAAATTCATATAACCATATTTACTTGGAAATAGGAAGAGTTATCTCAAATTTAGCATGGCCAAAATAAATCTATTCCCTTGCCAGTCCTCCTTATCTCAGGAAATGACTACACTATCCATCCACTGAGTTGCTCAAGTCAAATGTCTAGGAGTCATCCTTGATTCCTTTTTTTAATGCCCCCCCCTTCCTCTAATCCAATTCATCAAGCCCTCCTAGTTAAGTTACCTCAAGCAGAGGAGTATATTTGTGCCTCCTTTAAAAGTGAGTTGATAAATTCTCATGGTATAAACATGATTATTGGCATAAACATGGTGTAAACATGATTACTAGTTTATCAACTAAAACTTCCAATTTTATTTTATTTTAATAAAACATCTTTTGAACACTGTTTTTCATGCTTAGTAGAGTGAATTTGGTGCATCTTCCTAGGCTGATAGAGTCATTTCCCACTTATAGCACAAAGTAGTAAGTGTGTGGCATTCCTGAAAGAAAGCTTCACCACTTTCTACCATAGGTAGGGAAAAGTTTATAGCACAAATGTTGTACAAACACGTATAAAGTGCTTGTGGCAATAAATGTTGTTTTGACATATATCCTCTGTGTTGTATTTCTTGAAAATATCTCCTAGACAAACCCCAGCATGGCAAAAGTACAATTAACTTTATTTTTATTCTGTAGTCTCTTGAAATGGGGAGAAAGGGAAAAAGAATGATTAAGAAGACAAATAGAGTGACTTAGTAAAATGGGTCAGACCAATTAAAGTTTAGTGCTCTTCAAAATAATGTCTGTAACTAATGAAAAGAATTTTTAAGGTCACTTAGGTCTTTAAACATGTAACTTATTATTTGAAAATTTTCCTTTGAAATGAACAGTGATTTAAAAAAATTTGCAAATTGGTTTTGTAATAAGTTAGAGATCAGGTTTATCACATGCAGGTAAAAGCAGAGCATTACAATTTGCCTTATTGCATCCTTTGCAATGCCAATAAAATCCAGCAGTCTGTGATTCAAAACTAATGTCATGGTTTTAATATGGATGTCTCTGTGTTTTATAAAAGTTTTTAAAGTGTTGAGATATTCTGGAATTTTTAAAGTAGTATATGAGATGAGAAGAGAGTACTATGTAATGTGAGAAGTCTTGTTATATGTCTATTTTACCACTTCCATTCACCCTATAGTCCTGGTGATCTATTATGATAACTGTTGAACTTAGTTGAATCCTAGATAATCTTGGCAAAAAAATCACCAACCTATTTCTTACACCTGAATAAAATATGTGGGCTTTACCTCTTTGAATATGTGAAATGAGGAATGTGATTATCTTTTGTGTATTAATTTCTGTCTATGAATAGCTATTATTCCATGTAGGTCATGTAGAAAGAGATCTCTAAGACACTGATAACTCTTTGATAAGAGCTGTAAAAAATGCAGTTGAAATATAATTCATAGATATTTTTCTTTCTCTCTAAAAATTAAAAACAAAACTTTTGTAAGTACTTCAAGAAGAATAGACAGGAGAAATAAAAACAAACCCTCTAAAGGAGTAAATACACTGGCCTGTCATACATCTGTTGGAATGAAACAATTTATACAAGCATATGTTAGACTTCTATCAAATATAAGATACAAGGATAAAATCCAACAAGGATAAAATGTAAGACAGCATTCTTGTTTGGTTCTGCAATTTTTCTTTATAGAAACCAATGATTAAAGACAAACTTGGAAATATATAGATAGGATTTCACCTAACAACAGCACAATACTCTTTATTCAAGTATCCTGCTATAGACTGAACTGTGTTCCTACCAAATTCATATGTTGAAGGTATCTCTTTCTCCCTCCCTTTCTGTCTCTCTCTCTGCCTCTCTCTTGTGCCATGTTAGGATACAGTGAAGAGGCAGCCATCTGCAAGCCAGGAGGGCCTTTACCATTACCCTTTTACCATTAAAGAGTTGAATTCATAATTTAAAATTTCGCTAAAATAACTGTTATGGATGAGATGGTTTCATTGGGGAATTCTACCAAAAGTTATATAATTAACAACAATTTTATACAATTTCTTTCAGAAAATATCTTCTAGAAGAGGAGAGAACACTTCCCAATTCATTTTATAAAGTTCATATAAGGGGCGCCTGGGTGGCTTAGTCGGTTAAGCGTCCGACTTTCGCTTGGGTCATGATCTTGCGGTTCGTGGGTTCGAGCCCTGCGTCGGGCTCTGTGCTGACTGCCAGCTCAGAGCCTGGAGCCTGTTTCAGTCTGTGTCTCCCTCTCTCTCTGACCCTCCCCTGCTCAGGCTGTCTCTCTCTCTCTCTTTAAATTAAATTTATTTATTTAAATAAATAAAACATTAAAAAAAAAAATAAAGCCCATATTACTCTAAGACCAAATGAGACAAACACAATACCAAACACTCAATGTCTCTTATGAACTTAAATGCAAAAATCTTCAATAAAAGATTAGCAAAATGAATTCAGCAATGTATAGAAAGAATTATACACCATGACCAAGTGGGACTTATTCTCTGTATGTAATACTGATTCACCATTTGAAAATCAAACAATGTAATCCACTGCATCAACAAGCTAAATAATTAAAATCATATGATCAATCGACACAGAAAAAATATTTGTCAAAATCCAACATCCATACATGATAAAAGTACTCAGCAAAATAGAAATAGAGGGGGATTAGCCCAACTAAATAAAGAGCATCTATAAAAACATATAGATAACATTATACTTAATGGTGAGAAACTGAATGCTTTCCTGGACTGTCAGGAACAAGGCAAGATGTCTACTCTCACCATTATTTCAATGGTGTTCATTTCAATAACACAACAAAAAGAGACAAAAAGTGTATAGAATGGAAAGAAAGAAATACAACTCTCTGGTTGAAGATAGCATGATTTATCTATGTAAAAAATTTTTTAGGAAATATACCAAAAAACCCCATAACTCCTATAACTAATAGGTAAGTTCATCAAGAGCAGTATATAAGACAAACACACAAAAATACATTAGTATATATATGTATACATATACTAATAATGAAAATGTGGAAACTGAAATTAAAAACTCAATGCCATTTCTAATTGCTCCAGATAGCAGAAATACACAAACACTTAACAAAACATGTTCAGGATCTGCATGTGGCATATTACAGAATGTTGAAAAAAGAAATTTAAAAAAGCCTAAATAAATGGAGATATATACTCTTATTTTATGGACAGAAAGACTCAACATAGTAATGATGTCAATTCTCCCCAAACTGATCTATAGAATTAATACAATTCCAAACAAAATCTCAACAAACCTTTTTGAAGACATAGACAAGCTTATTGGAAATAAGGAGAAAGTACAGACCGTAGACTACCTAAAACAGTCTTGATAAAGAACAACAAGGAGGGAGGAAATATTCTACCTGATAAAGGTTTACTCTGTAGCTATAGGAATTAAAACGATGTGGTATTAGGGGAAATACAGACATGTAAATCAATGAAGCAGGATAGAGAGACCAGAAACAGAACCACACAAAAATGCTCAAGTCAAAGTTTCAAAAGCAATTCAGTAGAAGAAGTACATAGTCTTGTCAGCAAATGACACTGGTACATGTGGTGATTCACAGGCCAAAAAGAAAAAAAAAAAGAAAACATCTCAGCATAAACCTAATACAACCTAATACTAACTTGAAGTGAATTATATATAATGTACATGTATGCTTACTTAAATGTAAAGCATAAATCTTTTAGGAAAGAAGCATAGGGAAAATATTTAGGATCTAGGGTTTAACCATGAATTCTCAGACTTCACACCAAAACATGATCCAGAGAAGGAAAAATAATAAATTGTCCTTAACAACATTAAAAACTTTTAGTCTATGAAGACCCATGTTCTGAGGATGAAAAGACAAGCTACAGATCTGGAGAAAATATTTGCAAACTAGATACATGACAAAGGAATAGCATTTAGAATATATAAAGAACTTTCAAAATTCAACAGGAAAAAAACAATCAAATTAGAAAATGTGAAAAGCACATCAAAAGACATTTCACCAAAGAGGATATACAGATGGCAAATAGGCACATGAGACTATATTCAACATCATCAGCTTTTAGGAGAATGCAAATTAAAACCACAATGGGATGCAGCTATTCCTAATATACTAACTAAAGCAAAAAAAAAAAAAATAGTGTAATATCTAATTCAAGGATGAAGAAAAACTGGGTCACTTATGTTTTGCTTGTGGGAATGGGTAATGGCATAAACACTCTGGAAATCAGTTTGGCAGTTTCTTATATCCCTAAACATGCAATTACCATAGGGCTCAGCAATTCCACTCTGGGCGTTTATCTCAGAGAAGTGAAAACTTATGTTCATAAAAAACCTGTACATAAATTTACATTGCCATTTTATGTGTATATCTAAAAAATTGAATCAGTCAAGGTGTTCTCAACAGATAAATAATTAAACAAACTGAGACATATACAACAAGGAAAACTATTCAGTGATAACAAAAAATATTATAATATGGATACAACTTAGATGAGTCTCTGGCTTCCTGCTGAGTGAAAAAAGCCAGTCCCAAAAGGTACATACTTTATGACTCCATTTATATAATATTTTTTAAATGACAAAATTTTACAAATGGAAGTGATTAATGTTTGCCAGAGGAAAGGGGATAAAGTGGTGTGATAATAAAAGGGCAACACAAGGGATGCTTGTTAATATTATTTGGTATCATGAGATACAAGCCTACAGAGGTGGTAACATTTTATAGAACTCAACACACACAGACATACACACACACACACACACACACACACACACACACACACACACACACACCCCTACCCTCGCACATACTCCTAAATGAGGAGAAGTAAAAGTGAGGAGAGCTGAATAAAGTTGGGTTATAGTAAAGCCAATGTCCTAATTGTGATAATATACTATAGTTGTGCAAAATGTTTCCATTGAGCAGGAAATTAGACATGGTATAAAAGGAGTATAAAGATCTCTTCTGTATTATTTCTTTTTTTAAAAAAATGTTTATTTATTTTAAGTGAGATAAAGAATGTGTGTGTATGTGTGCATCCAGAGGAGGGGCAGAGAGTGGGAGAGTGAGAACCCGAAGCAGGCTCCACTCCATCAGTGCAGAGCCCGCCATGGGCCAATCCCACTAAACATGAGACCATGACCCGAGCTAAAGTCAAGAGTTGAAAACCTAACCAGCTGAGACACCCAGGCACCTCTTTGTATCATTTCTTATAACTACATGTGAATACACCATCATTTCAATGAAAATATCAATTAAACATATAAGATTACTCTTCATAGTCATGCTTTTGGTTGTTTTGGAAAATACAATTATGTTTTTATAAAGATGTTGTTTATGATAGCATATAGTGAGTTTGCTGTTATTATTAAATGGACTAATAATGAATATTAAAAAAATAAATTTGAAAATCCTCTTAATCATCATTTACTTCCTTCTCTGTTTATACTGAGGAATACCGCATGTCAAGTGTAAAAACATTTGCACACATTTTCATTTTACTTCATGTTCACAAAACAAGAGGAAAATATATTTTATTATAAATAATTGTTACTTATGCAACTATGTATAAAGTGAAACTGGAAATGCATTTCAAAGAAGACCATTGGTAAACTATTTTTCTAGGAAGGTATAGAAGAATTGCATTTAAGAAAGCAATAGACAGGGGCACGTAGTGGCTCAGTCAGTTAAGCATCCGACTTTGGCTTAAGTCATGACCTCCTGGTTTGTGAGTGTGAGCTCTGCTTTGGGCTCTGTGCTGACAGCTCAGAGCCTGGAGCCTGCTTCGGATTCTGTGTCTCCCTCTGTCTCTACCTGTCCTTTCCCCACTTGTATTTTCTCTCTCTCCCTCAGAAGTAGATAAATAAACATTAAAAAAAATTAAAAAAAAAAAAGCAGTATACAAACTTACAGTTACTAAATATATAAAATAGAGTTGGTTGCATGAAAAATATTTTTATATTTTATAAAGCAATTCATTGTTTATTACTTTCAGCAGTGAACTTTCTTGGTTCATTCAAAATGTAACTGGATTTAAAACTGACAGTAAGAGGAGTTATAGGTCCAAACCTCCTCCTAAAACAGTCTGATAGCCTCAATGGCAACAGTGTTATTCACAGTATTTGGAAGACTGAACTCTCCACTTGCCACTGAGAAGGTACTCCATAACTTGGAAATTATTGACATAAGTTCTTGTTTGAATTCATGAAACTGATACACAACATTGTGTTAAAGAGCATCAGTGTATTGGTTAGGCAATTTTAATGCAAATTAAGACATTTTTCACATTTAGTTTCAGAGGCTCTGCAATGAGGCAAATCATATTTCTTAGAAATCTCATCAGATTTCCAGTGCTTTCTTCTACTATTACAACAGTTCAACAGTTTGTTTAAAATTATTTTGTCCTTTGCTGTAGGAAAGGTTTTTGCTGTTTCATGATGTGTGCTTTCAATTTCTACCAATACCAATTGCTTGACTGAAGACTAAAAAACCAAAACCCCTGTAAAGAGTACACATTCCTGCCTCAAGTTATAAAAGTTTAAGTTCTAAGTGGTTTCTAAGGGAGTATCCTTAATTCACTTTTGCTCAGAAATGGGTTGTGGGCATTTAAATCTCTGCAGAGGGGGTAATTTTCACATCTTGGTCAGATTGTTTTCCTGAATAATTCTTTTATCCTCCTTTTTGATCACTACACAGCTAACCAGAACCATTTATTTTTTTTAAAAATTTAAGATTTATATTACTTAATGTGATATGCCAAAACTAAGGGAAAAAAAGGTGGCTGATTTACACCGTCAGAGCCAGGGTATTGTAAATATTCTATAAAATTCTACAAAGAGCTACCAATAGCAGCTGCCTTTTTTGTCTCTACATTATATAAAGCTCAGTTATAGGACACAGTTATACCTGAAGGAATTTCCATGTGAATATTTCTAGATCACAATATATCTATGAATTAACTTTATATCGATTTTTGTGCTATATGGAATTTCCAGAGAGATAAATTATTCTGAATATAGTGACTCTTCAGTAAACTAACTTCAGTATTTCATTATCAGCTCAGATCACAGCCTTTCTCATATATGTAATATATATTTTATACACATTTTCATCAAACTGCTTGAATCCCTTATATTTCAGTTATTATCTCCTCAATTATTTTATGGTAATAGAAAACTATTTGTGACTTATAACAACATACAGTAAAGTTTTTAACAAGCAGAGTTGAGAAAAAAGGATATTCTTGGAAGCCTAAAATTTCAGTTATATATGATGGAATAATGAAATATTTATAGCTGTTATATTAGCAGAAAGCAAATTGCTTTTAAGGTAAGTAGGCATAGGAAAGGTAGTCACAGGAATCCAAATTTGAAATTATCTGTAAATTACAAGAAAAAGAAAATATTTATTGGTAGGATAAGGCAGATATACCAAAAATGGTAAGAAAGCAAAGGAAGTAAGGCTGAAGTGAGACAAACAGCAATACCACAACTACCAAGCTTATCAAGTATTCTGTGGCAGGTACTGTTTTATGTGATGTACATGAATATTATGGACTGAATCATACTGCATCCCTTCAAGTCATATGGTGAAGCCCTAAGCCCCAGTACTTCAGAATGAGACTTTCCTTGGAAACGGAGGCCTTAAAGGATTAAGTTAATGTGAGGCCATTAGGGTGACCCTGATCTAATCTGACTGGTGTTTTTCTAAGAAGAGGACATTTGGCTAACTGAGAGACACCAGGGATGGCTGTGCACGCACAGAGGAAGGACCGTGTGAAGATACAAAGAGAAGGCAATCTCTGCAAGCTAAGGAGAGGCTGCAGAACAAACCAGACCTGCCAACACCTTCCTAGAATTCCAGTGTCCAGAACTGTGAGAAACAAACTTGTTGATAAAGCCACCCAGTGTGGAGTACTTTGTAATGATGGCAGTAACAAACTAACATAATGGATTAACCTATTTGTTCCTCAAATTATTCCTGTATTACTATGCCCATTTAACAGGTGAAGAGGTTTAAACAGAGAGATGTTCAGTGACTTGTTCCAAATCGCACATCCGTGAATATAAAAATCTGGAATTACACCCAGCCAGTGTGCCTCTAGAGCAGCATGGCTGACCACAGTTAATACCATTCAGAATGTGGTAGATCAGTTTAGAAACCAATGGAATGTTAAAACTCATTGGTTCATAGTTAACTTATCTGTTAAACATTTACTAAATATATATATACATATATATATGCAAATGACATATTTACACCTGAGTATAAATACATGCTTTTTCCTTCAAAAAATCTTAGAATCTGATAACAGAGCAAAATAAAACATCCATAAAGAAACGAATTAGAAGAAAGAATGAAGTATGTTCCGAAGCTGTGGAAAAGGACCATAAATATTCAGAGGAACCTACTCTTTGCTCTGGCAGGTTCAGCAAAGCCTTGGAAATAAAGGTGCCATCTGAACTGTCCTTCAGAATACCTGTGGTGTCAGAGTCTGTGAAGATGGGAGCACTAGTGATATGCATGTGCACAGAGGGAGGAGGAGGCGGTGAAAGGAAAAAGGAAGAGGGTTGTGAGGAGACAGCTTGGAAAACAAGGGGGAGGTAGGATGTGGAGCTGGATAAAACATTCTGAGAAACTCCTGCCGCTTTCTGTTTGGTATGGAGGGTCACTCAACCAACAGAACCTGCATTTTCTTTTTTTAATCTAAGGAAAAAAACCTCTTCAGTTCATAGACTAAATAAATGAGAAGCAACTTCAGATTTACATTTCCATCAGAATCTTTCTCAATCTAATAATTTTGATAAGTAATTTTAAGTGGCTACACTGTTTCTCATTCTATTTAGGCTTTTTATAGTTCCACTAAAATATTGCTATCTGTGATTTCTCTTGTGCTTTGAAATTGTGTTTCTTTCTCCCTGAGGTACTACTGGGGAAACATTTTATCTTCTTTCTAGCTTTATTCTGCTTAAAGTCAATAGATTCCATTTGCATTTTGCAATTTTATCAGACCTCTTAAAGTATTTTTTAGGTAGGGATCTGAATATAGAATTAAATATATGCTTTAGAAGACAGATTTCCAGAGCTTTCTTTTCTCTAGATTTAAAGATTTTAAATATCTCGCAAGTTTCATGGGCATAGTGTTTTTCTTTGTTTGTTTAAATCCCATGATTTAGAAACAGATCTGAGCACCTATTGATATAAACTTCATCATTTCTCAACAAAAATGATGAGCTTATTAAAATCTTTTCCTTATAATTTCATAGTCAAAATTATCTTTCAGAATGTATGTAGAATTTTTCATAAATCCATTTTTATTATTTAATGTCTTTTTGTGAGACCGTATCTTGCCAGAGACATTCTCAGTTGTATGATCAAATGCTTAGAAAATCTGTAGTGGCATGTGGAGTAGAGTATTTTGCTCAAATTTATACACGCAGCTCTTGAAAGCTTCTCTTTAAACTACAAGGGACTATGACACCCTGAGGGGCCTGATTTTCTTTGTCATCTACCTGAATAACTTCAATTATCATTAATACACAGGCTAGCATATCTGCTCTGAATATGTAAAAGAAAGTAGTAAATGCTGGGATTGAGGAAAAATCTGATGAGTTAAATAATACACTTAGCAATGTCATTAAGTAGTCCAGCTCTCATTAGGAGAATTGTTCTTCACTGAATCAAATACCATAATTAAAACATTAACGACTCAAAAAAAATCTTGGGTTTTCCATTCAGTTAAAGAAAAAAAACATGTGCCATTAAAAATGCAATTACATTTTAGTATAGTCATTTGATTTTAAATTATTGTAAAAATGTAGAATTCAAGAATCATATGGAAAAAAATTCCCAATGTATTTTATGCATAAAATTTCTCCTGGTAACAATTTTTTCCTAGCCAATAGAAAAATATTTCATTAATAGATGAGATATAGTCATACTGTAATGCTTTCTTTCCTTTTTAATCAATTATTACTGCTTTGATAACAAGTGGTTGAAAACATGAAACCCAGATAATAGTTTCTTATTTGCCGTGGAAAGCAGTGTCATTTTGAGAATACAGGTAACTTTTAAAGGTCACCTTGTGTATATGGCCATTTTCATTAACAGTACTTTTTCTCTGCAAACCTGCTGACAGATGGACAGGTACCTGAAGCTTTTAGAACTACCTTACATGAAAAGGAAATGCTAGCATAAGATTAAGTGAAATTTACTTTTATTTAATTTTAATTTTTTTACTTCAGTTAGTTATACAAAATTAAAAACAAATCTCTAATTTGGAGACTTAAAAAAGCACAGTCAAGCAAGATATTATTTTGCATAGCTTAGCTTTATTATTTATTTTTGAAAAAAAATAGTTAATGGTATTTTAGTAAATCTGTACATGGATTATTTTAGTTTGAGGTTACTTACTTTAGGAAGGAAAGCTGTAGTGTAAGGAGGTCAAGTTCTTCTTCTTCTTCATTAGGAAATGGAATCAGAAAGTTAAATATTCATGGATAGGAACTGGAAACAGTGCTGGCTTCACAAGCATAAAACCTGTGTAGTCTCACAGGGTCTTATGCTTAGAAGGGTTTTGCACTTAGTTTAATATGTGCTGTTGAAATTCTTAATAATTTTGAACAAAGTGCTCTATGTTTTCATTTTGCACTGAGCCTTGTAAATTATGTAGCTGGTTCTGACTGGAAATATGATTTTTACATGCTGTATCCTGGTTTAAAACTAGTCTACAGTAACACAAATAATTTGTTGACTCTTTTTCCAATTTTTATACTAATAAAAGTCAGTCTATTTACACATAAATTATTCAACTGTTGATATGAAGTCTTCAGTTTATTTTGTATTTTGTAATGCACTGCAAATGTCAGTTTAAAAAAGCTAGCCAAGCAAAAGGGAGACACATATTTTCAGAAGATATTTTGGTCCCCATTCAGGGTCATTAAAACTTCATTTATCTCCGAAGACAACGTGAAGAATCTAGTTTGAAAATTTGGACATGACAAAACATTGATATAATAAAATTGCATTAAAATACTGATTTCTAATTATATCCTGAGTAATTGGTGTTTGGAAATGTATTAAAGCCTCCATCACCTTCCCAAAACAAACAGAAATTGTATTAACGAGTATATCACTCATAAACCAAAAGTCCTTAAATTAGGAGTATTCATGCGTTTGGTGTTGCAAAGCCCAGTTAGGAATTATTGACATCTAATACCCAAAGTGACAACCCAATTCGCTTCTCAGGAGGAGAGAAAAAGAGCAATCTTGAAACCTCTGGAAAAATAAGTGTAATAACTTGATGCTGAATCATTTCAACATTGATGAATCCAGCCTACTGCCTCTAATAGATAAGTAGTAAACCATTTCTAAGATTGCTCTTCCTAAACAATAAAAGCATACCCTTAAACCTGACATTTCCACAGTGATGAATCTTAGATGAAATCATATGAAATGTCAAAATAAAGACAGAAAAAATCAATATTTCTGCAGATGAAGCTATGTAAGGTCAATAGTTTCATAATGTTTGTGACAGGCCACCCATGTCTTTTGTGTGACAATATTTTTTAATGTGCAATAACTCCAAAGCACTGAAAATTAATTTTTGAGATGGAATTACCTCTTGACAAGGATATAATTAAATTCATACTTTTTCTCCCCTGAGAACACAGAATGATGTGGTAAATAAGTTACCCCTTCAAGGTCAGAATTATGTTAGGTTTGTAAGCCCAGGAAAAAAGAAGCATCTCTTGCGTCCAAACGAGTGTCATATCTCTGTCTCCTTCCCAATGCTTAGCTATAGGTCAGCAGAATCCCATACTGTGCTGGATTCTTTTCCAAAACTCCCACAAACATATATACTTGAAGGGGGTGGATGCTATGCAATTGAAAAGGAATACATGTTTTGGACAACTTTTGGGTGAATTTCCCCTCTCTGAGTTTTTGAAAGAGGAGGGATGATAACATGTTTCTCTCCACCATAATTTTGTTCATTGTCTAATAGAAAAGATTCAAACCTCTACTCTACTCTAGAGAATACTGAATATATTGGTCAGCAGAAGATTAGCAATTTAGTATATTTCAGAGGCCACAGTACACTTCTTCATGATTTGCCTTCTTTTTTGTAACTACCATTGTTAAGTCTGACAGAGAAAGAAAACTACAAGTATAACTCTTCTTTACTATTTAAAATGCATCCATTTAAATGGAGGATAATAATCATTAAAAATGCCCCATTCGTAGTTAATCTGAGATTTGCTTTACTAATGAAATTTATTGTGCTACACTAAATATGTCTGTATCCTCCATTTTGAAAGTATATAACATTTTATTTCCTGAGAGTGTGAAGGTGAGATTAATATAAATCTATGCCAATTATGAAACAAAATGATACTGGTAGAGAAAAAGAAATAGGAAAGGAAAGGATGTGAACATGTGTGGAAGGGGACACTAAGCAGATAGTTTCCTCTTCATTTGAAAGAAAGTTTTTAAAATGAGATTTTGTGAACATGGATTGATGTCCCATAGTTATCAAAACTTTTAAATAATTAACTGCTTGTTCAATATTGAAACAATCTCTAAAATCATGACCTAACCAGTGGTGTCACATTTTGTATTTTCTGTTCACAAGTTTCAATTGTCTCATTGATTTTACCTAATAAAATGTAGTTTGTCTAGTGGCCAGATTAGGATCTAAAAATACTTTAAATAATATTAATAAAAATTATAGCCTTTATGTATAGAATATTTCACTGTTTTGAACAAGTAAAGCAATATGAGGGTGTTTGAAAGATGGCAGCAGAGTCGGAGGACCCCAGGCTCACTTTGTCTCCTGGATACAACTAGAGAATTATCAATTCATCTTAAATACCCCAGAAATTGATCTAAAGACTGACAGAAAAAAACCCTACAACAAAAGGGAGAGAAGAGGCCACACTGAACAAAGAAGGTAGAAAGTGCAAAATCATGCTTTGAGAGAGAAACAGATTGGGGCCACTGTGGTGGGGAGGAAGCCATGGTCATAGAGAAGGGCAAGGGACAGACTACCACATAGGAGGGCACATGCAGAAGTTGAATCCCAATAGCACTTGGCTCAGAAATTGAGATGGGTTGAATTTTCTTGAGTTCTTGAAATTGTCAGGGTTTAGAGCCCAGAGTTTTGAAGGCTAGTAGGCTTTCCTGGAATGGAACAGGGACAGCAATGGAGCAGCTCTGGGAGAGAAGGCAGGGTAAATGGTCTGCAAACATACAGTATGAAAACAAGGAATCTGAAGAGTGCCCAGAGCACACAGTGGAGAGGTTATTTGTTCATCTTTGGAGTTTGTCCCAGGGAGCATTCATGGAGAGATCTCTCTGGCAACGAAGGAAATGACAGGTGCTATTTGCTTCCCTAGCCCCTCAGCATAAGCACAGGACCACCTGCAGGAATCAGTGAGATGCTGATACTCCCTACGTAAATTGCTTACACATAGCCCTTCACCCCTATTCTTTGGCAGAATTGCCCTTCCTAGTCATGCTTGCTTGAACCTCAATGTGGTGGGCCCCCTACACCTTAAGACAGGCTGAAGTCCCTGTCAACAGTACATTTCCCGACCCGGTAAGTTTTGCAGGACCTTGGCTTCCAGCATTTGTGGCCACAGGTATCATTTCTCAAGAATAATAGAGCATACATAGTTATAACTCTTGTCACATTTAGGCCAGGGACCAAATATTTCTACAATAGGCAAAAAGAGCCTCTGCAGATGACTGGCCTGAATGATAAAATGATCATGACAAAACAGCAGGGCACACACAAGACATACTAGAGCACTGCCTAAAGTGCTAGGTCCTGGGGAGCAAAGGAAACTACAGAGTGGGGTACTTCAGGACTTCTTCATACAGTCATTTCCTGTTCTTCAGGAACAGGAGATTTCGCTGATTTTTCCAACACATAGAAGAAGGCACAGATACAAAATGAAGAGACAGAGGAATCTGTCCCAAACCAAAGACCAGGACAAGGCCACATCCACAATCCTAAGCAAAACCAATATAATTAACATGCCTGATAAATAATTTAAAGTGACAACCATAAAGATACTCACTGGACTTGAGAAAAGCATGGAAGGCATCACTGAGAACCTTAATATAGAGCTAAGGAATACACAGCAGAGATAAAGGGCTCAATAAGTGAAATAAGAAACATACTTAATGGAATGAACAGTAGACTGGAGAAGCAGAGGAATGAATTAATGGCCTAGAATACAGAGTAATAAAGTAATCAAGCTGAACAAAAGAGAGAAAAAAGAATTATGCAAAACAAGAATAAACCTAAGGAACTTGGTGACTCTATGAGATGTAATAACATTTATATTACAAAAGTCCCAGAAGAAGAAGAGAGAACAGGGGAAAGAAAATTTATTTGAAGAAGGAAACACATATTCAGATCCAGGAGACAAAGAGAACCTCCAACAAAATCAACAAAAGCATATCCATAACAAGATATATTGTAATTAAATTGGCAAAATATTGTGATAAAGAAAAAAAAAATTAAAAGCAGCCAGACAAAAGAAGGCTGCAACATACAAGGGAAACCCCAGAAGGCTATCATCAGTGAATTTTTCAGCAAAAACTTTCCAAACCAGAAGGGAGTGGCATATATACATAATGCTGAATGAGAAAAAATCTGAAGCCAAGAATATTCTATCAAGCAAGGCTATCATACAGAATAGAAAAAGAGAGGAAAAATTTACCAGACAAACAAAACTAAAGGATCTCATACCACTAAGCTAACCCTGCAAGAAATATTAAAGTGGACTTTCTGAATGGAAAAGAAAGACCAAAAGTGACAGTATAAAGGTAGGACATATAAAATCAGTAAAAATAAATATTATAAAAAAATCAGTCAAGGAACTCACAAAATAAAAGGATGTAAAATATGATATCATATACCTAAAACATGAGGAGAAAAGGAGTAAAAAATAGGTTCAAACTTAAATGCCCATCAACTTAATATAGACTGATGCATGCAAAAATGTTATACACAAACCTAAAAGTAACTACAAATCAAAAAGCACTAATAAATATGAACATAATGAGAAAGAAATCCAAATATATCACTAAAGAAGACCAGTAAATAATGAAAGAGAGAAACACAAGATCAGAGCAAATCTTCAGCAACAATCACAAAACAACTAATATATATATATATTTTAATGTTTATATATATATATTTATATATATATATATAAAAAAACTATAAATAATTATTTTGAATATACGCAATGGAATTTCATTCAGAGAAAGAATATTTTGCTATTTGCAGAGACCTGGATGGAGGTAGAGAGTATCATTTTGCGTGAAATGAATCAGCCAGAGAAAGACATATACCATATGATTTCACTCATATGTGGAATTAAACCACCACCAGCACAACAAAACAAAACAGGGGTGCCTGGGTGGCTCAGTTGGTTAAGCATCTTCAGCTCAGGTCAAGATCTCACAGTTCAGGGGTTCAAGCCCTGCACTGGGTTCTGCGCTGACAGCTCAGAGCCTAGAGCCTGCTTCAGATTCTGTGTCTCCCACTCTTTCTGCTCCCCACTTGCTCATGCTTTGTCTCTCTGTCTCTCAAAAATAAGTAAACAAAAAATAAAAAGATAAAGAAACAAAACAAATGAGCAAGGGGGAAAAAGAGAGACAAATCAAGAAAAAGACTCTTAGTTACAGAGAACTAATTGATGGTTTCCAGAGGAGAGGGCAGTGGGAAGGTGGGTTAAATAGGTGATAAGAATTAAAAAAATGCACTTATTGTGATGAGCACCAGTAATGTATGGAATTGTTGCATCACTATACTATAAACCTGAAACTAATATAACACTGTTTGCTAATTAACTGGAATTAAAATAAAAAACTTAAAAAAATAAAAAATAATGCAGAATGTGTCCTTTTTGATTCTACATTTGAAAGTAATGAAAGTTTCATGGAAATGCTGAAAGGGTCTAGAATACGGAAATGATTAAATAATGAAGATTAGGAGTTAATTATATGCATTGAAATAAAAAACTTGAAATCATAATGTATATAATGATTTGGAAAACAAGAAGGATCAGTCATATAAAATATGAAACATTTTGAAAATAAAGAGAAACATATCAAATCATGTTTTCAAAGTGCATTATACATATTCTACTATCAGTTAGATATAAAAAGTCATAAAAGTTCATCATTCTTACTTTAAAAATGAGAATATGCAAGTTAAATAAAACAAGTCATATTTTTAATATATGCATTTAAGATTACTGAAATTTTGTAGGGCACACAACACCCAAATAAATGAAATTCCAAAGGCAAAAAAGCCTTTTAGAGGTGAATAGAAACCAGTGGCCATTTCCATCCCTAAGGGAACTTAGCTAGTTTGCATGGTTGGTAGAGAGACAACTCTGCCACAGAGAAAGTTTTTGTGTTCATGGAAAACCTTTTTGTTTTCCAAGGGAGGAAACAGGCAGAATTTGAATAGTCATATATGAGCTGCGATGGTTCATACCGGAATTTGGAAGCACCTCATAAACCAAGCTAGACTTTCTTGTCACTTCTCTCATGGAACTTTTTGCTGAGTAAGTGGCAATGCAAGAAGCTGAAAACAGAGACAGAAAACACAGAGAGGTTTCCTAGTCTTGCAGTGCTCAGATGCCAAAATCCTGTTGAGAGAGTACTAGATCTCACTTCAATATTTATGAAACCATAGATGGGCTAAAATTAAGTAAAAATGCTACCCAGCCCTCTCCAGTTTAATTATATGAAGATCAGTGAGTAAAGCCCTCATATTAGCTGCCAGACAGAAGAAACAAATAGTTCATTCAAGTAAAAGAAATTTTGCCATATGGAACAGCATAGATGGAACTACAGTATATTATGCTAAGTAAGTAAGTCAATGAGAGAAAGACAAATATCACATGATTTCCCTTGTGTGAAATTTAAGAAACAAAACAGATGAACACAGGGGAAGAAAAGAGAGAGGCAAACCATGAGAGGCTCTTAATTCCAGAGAACAAACTGAGGGCTGTTGGAGGGCTCGTGGGTGGGGGGATGGGCTAAATGGGAAAAACATATTAAGGAGGACACTTGTTGGGATGAGCACTGGGTATTATATGTAAGTGATAAATCACTAAATTCTACTCCTGAAACCCATACTATGCTATATGTTAAGTAACTTGAATTTAATTTTTTAAAAAAGAATAATGCATAAAAAATAAATTTGAAACAAGTATGTTGCATACAATTAAAATGAGAACATACAGAAAGGAGGAAAATGTGACTCATAGTCAAGGTAAAAAAAAATCAATATAAGCAAACCACAAACCACATGAGTTCCAGACACTCATGTTTTCAGACAAATGTTTAAAAAGAAGTATTAGAAATATGTAAAAGAAAAGAGAGAGGGGGCAAGATGGTGGAGAAGTAAGGAGCTCTGTACGTGCACTCGCGCCCATACATCACACGGAAAAGATCTGAAGCCAGATCTACAAAACCCTAGACATTGGGAGAAAAAGGACGCAGAATCCACTGAGAAAGCCTTCTAACGGGTACCTCAAGAAACAAGCCAGAGTACACAAGGTGGAGAGTCCCAAATATCATTACAAATAGGAAAATAAAATAACCAAGGTCCCAACATGGAAGACCAAGAGATACCATTCAAAAAACACTCTCTGAAAGGATAGGCCCTGGACAGTCAAAGAGTCTTCTTGGATACAGCAGCGCTCATAGATACAGAGAGCATAACAGGTCTTTAAAACCAACAAGAGCCAGAAAGCTAACTAAAATGATGAAACGACAGAGCTCTCCTCTAAAGAAACTCCAATAAGAAATGACAGCTAGTGAACTGCTCAAAACAGGTATCAGCAGCATAACTGAACAAGATTTTAGAATAATAATGGTAAAATTAATAGCTGGGCTTGAAACAACATAGCGGACATCAAAGAAACTATGGCTACCGACAGAATGGAAAATTAAAAAAGGCATGAAGAATTAAAAAATGTGATAAATGAGATACATAATAAATTAGAGGCCTCCAATGCACGGATTGAAGAGGCAGAAAGGAGAATAAGTGATTTAGAAGACACCATTATAGAAAAACAAGCTGAACAAAAAAGAGACAAACTGATCCAGGAACAGGAAAGAAGAGTTTGAGAGCTCAGTGATACAGTCAAACGCAACAATATCCGTATCTTAGGAATCCCAGAAGAGGAAGAGAGAGGGAAAGGTGCTGAAGGAGTCCTGGAACAAATTATAGCAGAGAACTTCCCAGGCTTGGGGAAGGAAATAAATGGTGAAATAAAAAAGGCTCAGAGGACTCCCCTCAGACATAACTTGAATCGATCTTCTGCATGACATATCATAGTAAAAATGGCCAAATACAAGGACAAAGAGAGAATTATGAAAGCAGCTGGGGAGAAAAGGGCCCTAACATACAAAGGGAAACCTATCATGTGGTGACAGACCTATCTACTGAAACGTGGCAGGCCAGAAACGAATGGCAGGAGATCTTCAATGGGAGGAACAGTAAAAATATGCAGCCAAGAATCCTCTATACAGCAAGCCTGTCCTTAAAAACAGAAGTAGAGATAAAAACCTTTCCAAATAACCAGAAATAGAAAGAATTTGTCACCACGAAGCCAGCCCTACAAGAAATACTGAGGGGGACGCTCTGAGGGAAAGGTTGCAAGGAACAAGGATACCAGAGACACCACCACAAACATGAACCCTACAAAAGATACAAAGACCCCAAACCCACATATTTCAATAATAACACTGAATGTAAATGGGCTGAATGCTCCAATCAAATGACATAGGGTAGCAGAATGGATTAAAAAACAAAATCCATCTATATGCTGTCTACAAGAAACTCATTTTAGATGGGAAGATACCTTTAGATTAAAAGTAAGGGGATGGAGAAATATATATCATGCTACAGGAAATCAAAAGAAAGCCGGAGTAGCGATACCTATATCAGACAAATTGGACTTTAAATGAAAGACAATCACAAGAGATGAAGAAGGGCACTACATAATAATTACAGGGTCCATCCATCAGGAAGAACTAACAATCATAAATGTCTATGCACCGAATATGGGGGCACCTAAATACCTAAAACAATTAATCACAAACAGAAACAAGCTTCTAGATAAGAATGTACTAATAGCAGGGGACTTTAATACTCCACTTACAGCAATGGATAGGTCAACCAGACAGAAAATCACTAAAGAAATAATGGACTTGAAAGACGCATTGGACCAGATGGATCTGATGGATATATTTACAACTTTATATCCTGAGGCCATGGAATTTACTTTCTTCTCAAGTGTGCATGGAACATTCTCCAAGATAGATCACATAAAGGCAAATAAAGCAGCCCTCAATAAATATAAAAGAATTGATATCATACCATGCACACTCTTAGATCATAATGCTTTGAAACATGAAATCAATTACAGGAAGAAGTCTGGAAAACTTCCAAAAACATGGAAGTTAAAGAACACCCTACTAAAGAATGAATGGGCCAATCAGGCAATTAGGGATGAAATTAAAAAATATATAGGAACAAATGAAAATGAAAACACAACAATTCAAAATCTATGGGATGCGGCAAAGGCAGTCCTAAGAGGAAAGTACATTGCTCTCCAGGCCAATTTCAAGAGATTAGAAAAAGTGCAAGTCCAGAATCTAACAGCTCACCTAAAGGAACTTGAGGCAGAGCAACAAGAACACCCTAAACCCAGTAGAAGAAGAGAACTAGTAAAAATTAGAGCAGAAATAAACAACATAGAGACCAAAGAAACAATTGAACAGATCCATGAAACGAAGAGTTGGTTTTTTGAAAAAATAAACCAAATTGACAAGCCTCTAGCCAGACTTATCAAAACGAAAAGAGAGAGCAACGAAATAGACATAATTATGAATGAAAAGGGACTTATTACAACCAAGCCCTCAGAAATACAAGCAGTTATCAGGGAATACTATGAAAAATTATATGCCAACAAACTGGACAACTTGGAAGAAATGGACAAATTCCTAAACACACACTCACTACCAAAATTCACACGGGAAGACATAGAAAACCTGAACAGACCCATAACGAGTGAAGACATCAAATCAGTGATCAAAAATCTCCCAACAAATAAGAGCCCTGGACCTGATGGCTTCCCTGGGGAATTCTACCAGACATTTAAAACAGAATTAATCCCAATTCTTCTCAAGCTGTTTCAAAAAATAGAAATCGAAGGAAAACTCCCGGACTCATTTTATGAAGCCAGCATCACTTTGACTTCCAAGTCAGACAGAGATCCAGCAAAAAGAAAAAGAGAACTACAGGCCATTATCCTTGATGAATACGGATGCAAATATCCTCAACAAGATCCTTGCAAATCGAATCCAGCAGCACATAAAAAGAATCATCCACCAAGATCAAGTGGGACTCATTCCTGGGTTACAGGGCTGGTTCAACATTCGCAAATCAATCAATGTGATACATCACATCAATAAAAGAAAAGATAAAAACCATATGATCCTGTCAACAGATGCAGAAAAAGCATCTGACAAAACACAGCATCCTTTCTTAATAAAGACTCTAGAGAAAGTCGGGATAGAAGGAACCTACTTAAATACCATAAAAGCCATCTATGAGAAGCCTTCAGCTAACATCATCCTCAACGGGGAAAAACTCAGAGCTTTCTCCCTGAGATCAGGAACACGACAGGGATGTCCACTCTCACCACTGTGTTTAACATAGTGCTGGAAGTCCTAGCATCAGCCATCAGACAACAAAAGGAAATCCAAGGCATCAGAATTAGCAAAGAGGAAGTCAAACTTTCACTCTTCCCAGATGACATGATACTCTACATAGAAAACCCGACAGACTCCACCAGAAGCCTACTAGAACTGATCCAAGAATTCTGCCAAGTTGCAGGGTACAAAATCAATCTACAGGAATAGGTTGCATTTTTATACACCAACAATGAAGCAACAGAAAGAGAAATCAAGAAACTGATCCCATTCACAACTGCACACACACACACACACACACACACAAAAATACATGGGAATAAACCTAACCAAGGATACAAGGGATCTGTATGATGAAAACTATAGAAAACTTATGAAGGAAATTGAAGAAAATACAAATAAATGGAAAAACATTCCATGCTCATGGATAGGAAGAATAAATATAGTTAAGATATCATTACTACCCAAAGCACACTACACATTTAATGCAATTCCAATAAAAATTGCACCAACATACTTCTCAAAAGCAGGAAACAACCTCTTTGACCTCAACCACAGCAACTTCTTACTTGACACATTTCCAAAATCAAGGGAAACAAGAGCAAAAATAAATGATTGGGACCCCACCAAGATTAAAAGCTTCTGCACAGCAAAGGAAACAACCCACACAACTAACAGGCAACCAACGGAATGGGAAAAGATAGCTGCAAATGACAGCTCAGATAAAGGGTTCATATCCAGAATCTATAAGGAACTCAACAAACTCCACACCCGAAAAACAAATAACCCAGTGAAGACATGGGCAGAAGATATGAACAGACACTTCTCCAAAGAGGACATCCAGATGGCCAACAGACACAAGAAACGATGCTCAGCATCCCTCCTCATCAGGCAAATACAAATCAAAACCACACTGACATACCACCTCACACCAGTCAAAGTGGCTAAAATGAGCAAATCAGAGAACTCTAGATGCTGTAAAGGATGTGGAGAAACAGGCACCCTCCTACACTGTTGGTGGGAATGTAAACTGGTACAGCCCCTCTGGAAAACAGTGTGGAGTTTCCTCAGGAAACTAACAATAGAACTCCCCTATGACCCAGCAATAGTACTGCTAGGAATTTACCCAAGGGATACAGAAATGCTGATGTATAGGAGCACATGTACCCCAATGTTCATAGCAGCACTCTCAACAATAACTAAAACATGCAAAGAGCCTAAGTGTCCATCAACGGACGACTGGATCAAGAAGATGTGGTTTATCTATACCATGGAATACTCCATGGCAACGAGAAACAATGAAATCTGGTCATGTGTAGCAACATGGATGGACCTTGAGGGTGTTATGCTGAGCGAAATAAGTCAGGCAGAGAAGGACAAATACATATGTGTGCACGTATAGGAGGATTAGGAGGAACTTAACAGAGGACCAAGGGGGAGAAGAAGGGCGGAAATGGTGGGGGAAAGGGAGAGGCAAACCATGAGAGACTCTTGAATGCTGACAAAAACTGAGGACTGATGGATGTGGGGGGGTGGAATGAGCATGGAGGAGGACACTTGTGGGGATGAGCACTGAGTGTTATGTGAAAGGTAATTTGACAATAAACTATTTGTAAAAAAAAAAAAAAGAAAAAGAAGAAAAGAAAAGAAAAAAAAAAGAAATGGATAATACAGTTAAAAATATTTAGGTGGAATGAGAGAGAGACAGAGAGAGAGAAAGCCAAATGGAGATTTTAGAATTAAAAATACAATATATGAAAAAAGACTTATTTGATCTCAAAATAGATTAGACACAGAAAAAAATTGTAAAATTAATGACAGAACATGGAAATCATCAAAACTGCAACACATAATGACAACAATGACAATGATGATAATATTCAGAACATATAAAACCTGTGGAACAAAATCATCTACTTTAATATCAATGTAATTGAAGCCAAGTATGAGTAAAGAGAGAGAATCAGGCAGAAAAAATATGAGAGATGATAGATTAAAATTTCTCAAAGTTCATTAAAGTTTTAACTCATAGGTACAAGAAGTTCATATTCCCTAAAGAGGATAAAAACAACAGAAACCCATACCTAAACATAATCATAGTCAAACAAGGGAAATCAAATATACACTTCTAAAGAAGCCAAAGGAGAAAAGACAAATCACCTACAGGTGAAACAATGAGTTGTTAGTTAACTTCACATTAGAAAATATTGAATGAGTAAACAATGGAATGCTATTTTCAAAGCATTAAAAGCAAAAAAAAACAACATTAAATACATAGATAGGAAGTTATCTTTTTCAAATGAAGATGAAACAAAACATTCTCAAATTAAAAAAAAATTGAAAGGAGAGTTTGTCAGCAACTAATATGCGTTATAAGAACTGTTAAAAGAAAATAATGCCAAGCTACAGGGAAATAATCCCAGACAGAAATCTAGATCTTTAGGAAGAAATCAAGAGCTCTGGTAAATGTAAATATATGGATAAATATAAAATTATGAAGCTAGTTAGGCGTCTGACCTTGGCTCATGATCTCATGGTTGACAAGTTCGATCCCTGCATCGAGCTCTGTGTTGACAGCTCAGAACCTACAGCCTGCTTCAGATTCTGTCTGTCTGTCTGTCTCTCTCTGTCCCTCACCTGCCTCACCCTCTGTCTCTCTCTCTATGTCTCTCTCAAAAATAAATAAAAACATGAAAAATAAAATAAGTAAAATAAAATGCTATTTAAAAAAATACTATTTTTTCAAAAAAAAGAAACACAAAAAACCTGTGTGGCTCAGTGGGTTTAGCTCAGGTTATGATCTGAGTTTATGAGTTCAAGCTCAGCATTGGGCTCTCTGCTGTCAGCTCAGAGTCTGTTTCTAGTCCTCTGTCCCCTCTCTTTCTGACTCTCCCACATGTACACGTAAACACACATGTTCTCTCCCTCTCTCTCTCTTTCTCTCAAAAATGAATATAAAAGGAAAAAATAAAATAAACTATAAAAATTCATTGTAGGGCTAATAAGACATAAATTAGTAAAATTTATATGGCAGCAAAAATACAATGTCTAGGCAGAACTTATACTGTTGAATGATTATTACATTGCTTGTCAAATGACATAATATTATTTCAATATGTGCTGTAATAAGTTAAAGAATCTATGATTATCTCTATAACCACTTAAAAAGAAGGAAAAATACATAAAATGACAATAAGGGAGATAAAAATTAAATATAAGAAATCTGATTAATGTAAAAGAAAGCAGGAACTGAGGAACAAAGAATAGACAGAAAATAGAAAACAGCATGAAAGCAGGCTTAAACCCAATGATATCTAGTTACATTAAATAAATGGCCTAAATATACCATTTAAAGATTATCAGATTGGATACAAATTTTTTACTCAGCTATATAATGTTTATAGGAGACATGATTTAAAATTAGGAGGGTACATGTTGGGATGAGCACTGGGTGTTATAAGGAAACCAACGTGACAATAAACTAAGAAAAAAATAAAAGTAAAAGAATGAAAAATAAATGATGAACACTAATCTAACGGAGTTAGTGTGGCTGTATTTACATAAGGCAAAATAAATTGAAGATACAATTATTAATTAACAGAAAGAGCAAGGAATTTCTAAGTTATAAAAGGGTTGATTCATCAGGAAGACAGTAATTATAAATATGTACATAGCTAATGACATTAATTCAAAATTTGTGAAGCAAAAATCGACAGAACTAAAAAGGGAAAGAAATCAACCATCATAATTAAAGATTTGAACTCAGTGATTGAAAGAACAAGCAGAGAAAAAAAGTAGTAAGATATGGAAGAAATAAAGAATCTTTGCAACAAACATCACTTCATCAATATTTATAAAACACTGTAGCAAACAAGTGCAGAATACACATACTTTTCCAGGGTACATGGAACATTTAGTGGGCCATGAAGCAAATAAAAATACATATGAAAGGACTGAAATCATATAGAACTTTTTTTATCTGACTATAATGAAATTAAACTAAGAATCAATAGTAAAATAACTAAAATTTCCCTAATACTTTTAAAGTTAGCAAGACACTTCTAAATAATACAAGAATAGCCAAGAATAGAAACACAATAGAAATTAGAAAGTATTTAAAACTGAAGAATAATTGCAATTTGTAAAATGCAGTGAAAGCCGTGCTTGGTTTTGACTCAGGTCATGATCTCAGTTTGTGGGATTGAGCCCTACCTCAGGTTTTTTGGTGATAGTGTAGAGCCTGCTTGGGATTCTCTCTTCCCTTTCTCTGCCCCTCTCCTACTTGCGATGTGTGTGTGTGTCCACGCACACATACGTGTGTGCTTTATCTCTCAAAATAAAAAAACATTAAAAATAAGTATTTATAGTACAAAAGAGACTATTAAAAGAAATGTTTTAAGCTTCAATGCAAGAACCAACAACAAAAATAAAAGTACATCATGCTTAAGGAAAAAAAAGGAATACAGATATAAACAAATATAAAAGCAAACATAAAAAACATATAATTGATTTTTACTAAGCCCAAAGTACCTTAATACTTAAAAAAAGAGATAAAAAAGCTAATCCCTGAGAAATACTAGGATAATCTACCCACACACAATTACTAATTGCTGAATTACAGATCTTTCAAGCAATAAAAGCACAATAGCAATTTTGAACAATTTTCAGCAAATGATTTGACATTTTAGGAGAAATGAAATAAACATCCTGAACATAACTTTTGAAGTAGTCACAAGAAGATATAGAATGGTTGACTAATTCTATATATGTGTATGTAAATAAACTTTCACTTAAATATTTCCATAAAGAAATCTCTAGGCCCACATTGCACCACTAGAAAGTTCTACCATATATAAATGACAATAAGAACAACAAAAATTCTTTCAGAACAGAAAGATGAAACATTCCCCAAATAGCCCTATGTAGCAAGTATCAAAATCTGACAAGAACATTACATGAAAAGAAACTGAGAGATCAAAATTCTGCCTGAGTCCAAATGTAAAAATCTTCAACAAAATTTTAGCAAATATTATCCAGAGGCAAATACAAACAATAATATATCAAAACTGGGGTTTATTCCTGAAATGAAAGTTTGGTTTAGCAGTCAAAAATCAGGAATGCAAGGTAAAGGTTCAAAGTCAGTTAAAACTGGTCACAGAATAAAGGAGAAAAAAACGTCATATATCAAAGATGCAGGAAAAGAAAGTGATAACATTCCATACCATTAAAAAAAAAAACAAATTTTCAGACAACCTATACATAGGAAGAAACGTCTTCACTCTAATAAGGGTAAGTACTAATTATAGAGCTAATATCATACCCCACAGTGATGTTTCCTCCCTAACCTAGGACCATAACTTGAATTTCCACTACCACTGTCCGTTCTGTATTTTACAGGGATCCTAGTCCATGTAATATGGCTTGAAAAAGTAATAAAAGACATAAGAAAAGAAGGTAAGCCTATCTTTATTTGCAGACGATAGGATTGTATATATGCAGGGAAAATAAGAATTATAATTTTTAGAACTTATAAGTGATTCTTGCAAAGTTATGGGATACAAGGTCCATGTACAAAAAATCAATTGTATTTCTATATAATAGCAATAAAGAATTGGAAAATGAAATTTTAAAAAAACACAGTAGATAGGAATAAATCAAATGAAAGATGTATAGATCTCAACATCGAATCTACAAAATATTGCTAAGATAAATTCAAGTCTAAATATATGGAGAGAGACTACATTCACTGGAATTCTCAGGTAATGGTTAATTCTCCATATCAACTTGACTGGGCTAAAGGATATGCACATAGTGGGTAAAATATAAATTCTGGGTGTGTCAGTGAGGTTGTTTCTGGAAGAGATTAGCATTTGATTCAGTAGACCAAGTCCTCCCCATTGTGGTTGGGCATCATCTAATCCTTTGGGAGCTTTAAGAGAACAAAAAGGGGAAGGAAGAACAAATGCTCTCTCTCTTCTTGAGCTGGGATGTCATCTTTACCTGCCCTCAGACTTAAACCTTCTGGTTCTTAGGCCTTCTGACTCTGGGACTTACACTAGTTTCTGTCTATGCTCAGGTCTTTGGTCTTGGACTGAATTATACCCAGGGCTTTCCTGGTTCTCCAACCTGGAGAGAGCAAATTTTGGGACTTCTTGTCCTCCCAAATCAGGTGAGCTGACTCCTATAATAAGTCTCCTCTTCATATATCTCTCTATATACCCTACTGTTTTCAGTTTCCCTGAAGAACCTTGAATTACACAACTCAATATTATTAAGATGTTAGTTTCCCTCAAATTGACTTATAGGCCCAATTCATCCCCATACAGAACCTTAGTATTTTTTATTCTTTGTAGAAATTAATAAACTTATTTTGAAACATATAAAAATGCAAAGGAGTAGACTAGCCAAGCAAATCTTGAAAAAGAACAAAGATTATAGAAACATTCCATCAGACTTCAGAACTTATAATAAAGCTACAGCAATAAAGTCAGTGTAGTATTGGCATAAGGAAAGACAACCAATGAAACAGAGTCCAAATACAGTTTAGTCATTTATATTTTTCAATTTCTTGGAAGTTTAATGCAATCAAAGAGAGGAAGGAAGCTCAGCTCTTTGCTGGAGCAATTTGATACCTGTATGAAAAAACTCAAAATGCAAAAAAAAAAAAAAAAAAATCAATCCAGAATAGATCTAAATTTTACTTGGTGAAAGCATCATCCAAATGAGAATTGAGTACAAGGGTCTATGTCTGATTAAGTTTTCAGAGAAATCAGGGCAGCCAGAACAATTACCAGAGCTTGAAGAAGACACAAAAGGTTGGAGACTGAACTTATGATAGAATGCATTTCAAAAATACATTTGAAAGTTTACTTAGAGTCATTTTTAAACCACTTTATCCCAGGAAAAACACGATTTTGGTGGCTAAAGTTCCCACGTTTAAGAAATGGAAGTGATATGTTGTCAATATTTCCATGTTTCAGCATGGAGAAGAATAGAAGAAATATTTTTCTATTTTTGGTACTTCAGCATGCAAGCTTGCAAAGGCATCCAGTTCACCAGAATTGGGAGCAGAGCTGGTGTCATGGCACTGGATACCACTGCTCTTTTCTTCTAGATTGCTCATCAAGTTGCTCATGCTGTGTCGGGAGGGAAACAGAGGAAGCAGACACTTTACGTGAAAAATATCAAGTTTAGCTATGCATGGAACATAGATTTTTGTGTAATGGTCACTGGACTATACAGATGGATCTCAGTCACTCTTTTGGTTATATCAAAGAGAAAGAGTCAAATAATTATGGAAGTTTTCCATGTTTAAAAAACTTCATGGGACACTTTGGAGGCCCAAAAAGAGTACAATAAATTGAGTTGTAATCTAGCCTAGAGAGAATATATAAAAAATAATCTGTTAAGGACTAGTATTTTTGAGGACTTACTCGGTTTAAGCTTGAAGACATGTCAATGCTCTGCCTTTCCTTTGAAATACTGACTTCAAATTTACCAACCGTAGCAGAAAAAAACAAGATACTATGATCAAAGTCATATTTTTAATAGAGTGTTATTTTTGACAACAATGATTATCAAAATATATATGATATTCTCAAATTCCCACATGAAGAAATAATATTGAGGCTTCAAGTTATCCGAGATTTGATTATATTTCATGAAGCTCATTTTTATCTCAGCTTCCTCTTTGTCAACATGTCAATGGTTCTCTTATAAATTCTACTACATTGAGATTAGGTGGTCAATTGTGGCCTCCTTTTTCCGGATTGAGAGAGCTCATCCTTTCTCAGTTGATATATGTTTATTAAAAGCTTGGGGCGCCTGGGTGGCTTAGTCGGTTAAGCGTCCGACTTTCGCTTAGGTCATGATCTCGCGGCTCGTGGGTTCGAGCCCCGCGTCGGGCTCTGTGCTGACTGCCAGCTCAGAGCCTGGAGCCTGTTTCAGAGTCTGTCACTCCCTCTCTCTCTGACCCTCCCCTGCTCATGCTGTCTCTCTCTCTCTCTCCTAGAAATAAATAAAACATTAAAAAAATTTTTTTTTTAAATTTAAAAGCTTGCATGGCACCCACTGCCTTTTAGCAAATCCACTGTGAGAAAATACTCTCTTTACTGAACAAACTTGGAATTGGGTTTTCTAATGTTTATAATATAAATACTCTGATACAGTACTGAAAATGTAGAGAGGGACAGATTTTATAGAGTCTTCAGAAGAAAGTAGGGTGGGGTTAAGAACTTTGGTTTGTCCTAAAACCAAAGTCTTCTGACAAGAAAAATTACATGATTTTCTTTTAATAGCCTTTGGAATCAAAAATAGTTTTCTTTCTTTCTTTTTTTTTTGGGGGGGGGTTTATTTATGTTTGAGAGAGGGAGGTGTGAGCAGGGGAGGGGCAAAGAGAGAGGGAGACACAGAATCTGAAGCAGGCTCCAGGCCCCTAGCTGTCAGCAGAGAGCCTGATGCAGGGCTCGAACTCATGAACCATGAAGTCATGACCTGAGCCGAAGTCAGACACTTAAGCCACCCAGGTGCCCCAATAATGGTTTTCAAAATTATAATATTAAGTTACTTCATAGTTTAGTGACTTATGGTGGTTACTGTAAACAGTCAAACCGATGACATTTTAAAAATGCTAATCTTTTTATTTTGTTGTATTGTTTTAAATTACAAAGGTGGTTACTAGAAGCATTTTGCTTGTTCATCATAAATTTTATAAGACATTTCCCCAAGGGTTTCTGTCAAAATATGTTAGCTGATTCTACCTTTTTCTACTAACTTATAATAAGTATTACTGAAATTATACTATGCATCATCTAATTAGTGGAGTAGTTCTGGGAATAAAGAAATAAAGAGAGATCATTAAATACATAAGAAGTACTTGAATGCAGTTCTAATAAAATACCAATTTTAAATTAATTCAGTACTATTTTTGGTTTATAGATAATAGTTTTGATTTCTGTTGTAAAAAGTTTTTTCTAAGTAAAATAAGCAATTTTCATATTAGAGTTTTGCACTCTTATTTAGATATAAACACTTGATAACTTATTACTTAATATGTTTTATTTAGTTTTAAGGTTATTAAGTTATCTTATTGACAATTAATACATTTGAACCATTAAAAAGTCTCTTGTATAATATTGTACCAATTATACAGACTGGAAAACTGTGTTTGGCTCAAATTATGGACAAGTAAATAAACAAGAATATTACTATATTATCCAGTACTCTTTCCAATAAATTATGATAGTGTTGGTTGAAAACAAATCTTTAAATATTATTTTTATGTGTCCATATTACATAAAGTAGCCAAATTGTGGTTTTGTTAGAAATAATAACTGTGTCTGTAATAAATTTTATATATTCAATCAAAATTTCCCCTAGGTTTCTTCATAATTTCTGAACTGAATGTCCAAAGATCATATACAAAATAAAATAAAAACCATCTATAAATCAATTACTCAAGGACTATATGTTATTACATTGTTTTGTTTCTAATTTTGCTCTACAAAATAATGAAAGCAAAATGTCTAAAAAATAATTGGAAATGCAATTTTGCGTACTGATTTAAGCTCACATATTTTGAAATAAATCATAAAGTTAATTTCTTTCTCACTGTAAGTTCTTTCTGAACTTATTGGTCTTAAGTAGTGAAACTACTGTACTTTACACTTCAGAATTATTCAGTGAGTACACATGATGAGCCAGCCTGTAGAGTTCAAATAATGAATAATTGCTATTTATAAATTATTAATATTCCAGTAAGTGAATTATACACTCAAGCTAATAATTACAATACAGTGAAAAAAGCTCTGGAGCAGAGGTTAGTTTATGAATTCATAGAGGAAATGTTCATTTTATTTGCCATGTGGATCAATGAAGATACCACAAAAACTCAAGGTTGAGCTGGGCTTTAAAAGATACAGAGAAGTGAACAGAAGGATGCGATGGTGAGAGATTCTGTGGTAAAAAACAGATATGTGAAAAAGCAATAGAATTGTGTTTGAATTAATGTCACGTTTACTCTGTGTTACTATTTTGTAAAATGAAAAGCATGGAAGAGCAAGCAGTAAGATTTGACAGTAGTAGATGTAGTAGAAAGGTAATAGATTTGGGAATATCTGCTTTCTTTCACAGGTGATAGGTTTCTACCAAAAGTTTTTACCAACATTGTTTGAAGGCTAAAATTTCATACTGGCAGCTTTGGGAGAGAGAAGTTTGAGGGGAACAAGAATGGAAAAAGTGATTATAGTTTATTATTATAATCATAGAGATGAGAATGGAATTAAAGTAATGAGTAGCTTTAGCAAGGGAGAAGGCAGGGACATATTTGAGGAACACAATTCATAAAATTATGAAGAGGTAAAGATTGACAGGTTGCTGGTAGCAAGGATAAATATAAAGAATTAAAGGTGAATCACAAGTTTCTGCTTTTGGTATATAGTGGCAAAAGCAACAAAGAAAAGGGTATTTTTTAGAAATTATCTTCTTTTAAAAATGTTTATTTTTGAGAGAGAGAGAGAGAGACAGAGACAGAGACAGAGAGCTAGTGGGGGAAGGGCAGAGAGTCTGGCAGACACAGAATCCAAAAACAGACTCCAGGCTCCTAGGTGTCAGCACAGAGCCTGACTTAAGCCACCCTGAGCTACCCAGGGTTCCCTATTTAGAAATTATCTTAATTTGTATTTGAGCTTGCATGCTAAAACTACCAGAGTATGTACATTCCCAAATAATTATATTTTTTCTCTAATATTGTAAATAAAGAAGTTTTAATTTTATTTAGTCACCTCTCTTTCTGTTTTTTTTTTTTGAATCATAGAAATTTCATCTATCTCAAGAAGTTTTGACAAGTGTTTAATTCTATTGTCAATAATTTAATATATATAAATGTAATAATTTTATTCATTCTCCAGAAAAGAGAACCAATAGGATACATATTCATTCCACCTCTAGTAGGAGAATGAGATTTATTTTAAGGAGCTGCCTCGCATGATTTTAGGTGTAGCAAATGTGAACTTGGTAGGTCAGTAGGGTAGGCTGGATATTCGGGAAAAAAGGTGATGTTGCTGATTTGAAAAGTCTTTCTTTGGGACACTTCAGTCTCTGCTCTTAAGTCATTCAAATGATTGGATGAGACTCATCCACATTATGGACGGTAATGTGTTGTATTCAAAGTCCACTTATTTAAGGGGCGCCTGGGTGGCTTAGTCGGTTGAGCGTCCGACTTTCGCTTGGGTCACGATCTCGTGGTTCGTGGGTTCGGGCCCCGCGTCGGGCTCTGTGCTGACTGCCAGCTCAGAGCCTGGAGCCTGTTTTGGTCTGTGACTCCCTCTCTCTCTGACCCTCCCCTGCTCACGCTATCTCTCTCTCTCTCTCTCTCTCTCTTAGAAATAAAAAAAAAAAAAAAATTAAAAAAAAACCCAAAAACAAAGTCTACTTATTTAAAATGTTTACTATCTCAAAAAAACCCCCACCTTAACAGCAATATTTAGACTGATATATGACTAAACGCCACCACAGCCTAGGCAAGTTGACAAAATTAACCATTACAGCAATATAGCTGTACTTTGCTTAAGCACAAATTGTGAGGTGACAATCTGACATGATTATTTCCAGAATTGCTAACTGTTACAAAATATTCTGACTATTACTGAAATATCTGGTCATTTGTGCTTTCCTTTTTTAATCATGAATTATAATAATGGAGACTACCAATTTTGTTCTCATTGATCAATATATTTTTAATTATTTAACATCGTGCTTGAATTTCTCTATTTGGTGATGTATATCTTAGTATCTGAAAGAGTAAGTTATTTTTTTCCAAAATTCTTTGGGGTTTTGTTTGCCCCTGTATTATTCTAGTAAAACAATAATTAATTTTCTATATTTTTAACAATGTTCCTTCTGAATTTGCATTGGGATGGAAACTCATTGAAACTCTAAATTGAAATTGAAATTATTTATCTTTGTAATATTTAGCTTTCCAACATAACAATCTTTTTTTTCTTTTAAATGTTTATTTTTGAGAGAGAGAGAGAGAGAGCGTGTGTGTGTGTGTGTGTGTGTGTGTGTGTGTGTGTGTGTGCACGAGAGGGGAAGGGGCATATAGAGGAGGATAGAGGATCCCAAGCAGGCTCTATGCTGACAGCAGAGAGACCAATGGTGGGCTTAAAGTCACAAACCATGACATCATGACCTAAGCCAAAGTCATGATGCTTAAATGACTGAGCCACTCAGGCCCCCTAAAATCTTTCATTTTTTTTTTTTAAGTTTTAATTTAAACCAGTTAGTTAACATACAGTGTAATACTAGTTTCAGGTGTACAATATAGTGATTCAACACTTCCATACAACACCTGGTGCTCATCATGACAAATGTACTCCTTAATCCCTATCATATATTTTATTCATTGTTTCCTTTCCCAACCTCCCATTTGGTAAACCATCAGTTGTTCTCTATAGTTAAGAGTCTGTTTCTTAGTTTGCCTCCCTCTTTCTCTTTTTCCCATGCTTATTTTGTCTCTTATATTCCACATATGAGTGAACTCATATAGCATTTATCTTTTTCTATTTTGCTTAGCATAATACTCTCTAGCCCCATCTATGTCACTGCAAATGGCAAGATTTCATTCTTTTTTATGTCTGAGTAATATTCCATTGTGTATGTATACCACACTTTATCCATTCCTCTTCTAAATTGTTTAATTCTTTTGATAAGTGTTTCAGTGTGAAATGATTATATTTCTTTAAAAATATATATCTTTTCACATTAGAAAGGAACTTTCTTTAATGTTCTATAGGTCATTTCATTAACAAATGTACATCTCTTTCTTCTTTATCTATTAGTTTTATTCTTTTAGTGAAGATTTCATTCACTTCAACATTTAGTAATTAATATGGAAATATTTATTTTCATCACATAAAAATTATAACATCTTTGTCTTACATAATTATTTCCTGAAAAAGTAGATTAATATAATATTGGGCATAGAGCTAATAAAAAGATTCACGCATATATACTGCATGAATGCTTGCTTTTTCTGGGTCTACAATTTGGCTTAGGTTAAAATCAACAATATTTTCACTGCATATAGAAATTCTAAGATATTAAAAGAAAATACCTTCATTTCTTAAATGAGAAAGATAGCATATTTTCTGAAAAAAAATTATAAGGCAATAGAACTTGCTGACCGAGTCCTTAATTTTCTAGCAAAGATCAAACTGTCTGCCAACCAGAAATATTGTGGAGGTAAGCAATGTGATGCCATTTATGACATTTTATTTTAAAAATGTTGGTACCTATAATTAATGTCAAAAGTCATTAGATATGATGCTTTTGTATACTAAGACAATATACACCATTTAAAGGTAGTTGTCATTTTGACAGTGACTAAAAGAATTGCCTGTGGTTAAAAATATCATTACTTAAGAAAATCTCTGTGTAAAAATATGAATGCTTAGAAAAATCTCTGTAGACAAAATAATACTAGCAGTTTAGATTTTTTGAATTTAAGAAATTTTAATATTGTATTATGACAAGAGCTGTTCATTTTTCTACTCCCTGACAGGTTTTGCAGAATAATACAAAATATAAAAATAAAAGTGTAATATCATGCTAAATTGTCTTCTTATAAAGAGAATCATTAAATTGTACATGTCACTAACAAAATGGCCCCAAATTATCAATACCTCTTATTACCAAATACTATAAAAAAGAAAATAGTCTCATTAACTGGCAGATGTTGAGTTGGTCAAACAGACCAACATGAACTGAAAGCAAGAAAAGTAGTCAACAATTCTCTTTTTAAAATAACTTAATTGGCAAATGGAAGTAAAATTTGGTAGTAAAAGTATACTGTGCATATGCAAGTTATTATTTATTTCTACAACAGGCACTATTTATACTTTCTATACTCATTCTCTATTAGGTGACATGATTCAAATATAAGTCAAATAAGCAGCCATGCTGCTCAATATATATGTGAATGATCTATATAAGTGTTACCAGACAAATATCAGGTTTATAGTATATTTATAACTTACACTTTAATCAATTTGTTAGATGACTTTTTTGTCAGGGTTTTAAAGCATACTATTAAATCATCTAAACAAAGATTATGCATACCAGAGCTTTCATTTATTTAATAAAGATTGAATGGTCATGTCAATATTTATAGGCAGAAAGATGTGAACAAATTGTCAGAACACAGTGTGATAAGAGCAACAGATCAAAATGGCTAACAATAGAGACTCTGGAACCAGACTGCCTTAGTTTGAAACCTGGTTCCAAAACTTATGTGCTGTTTGACCACGATGGATAAGGTATTTATTCTTTCTCTGCCTCAGTTCCCTTATGTATTAATATGGAAAAAATAAGTATTTTATATTGCTATGAAAAATAAACGAGTTTATATTTGTAAAGAAATTTGCACTTTGGCACATAGTGAAGGCTATGTGTCTGTTAAATAAATTGATTAATGTTAAACAACCAATAATCAAGTAGTTAATAATTGGGTCTAGTTGGTTAGCATGCTGAATTCATCAAGCTAATTGTAGAAGACAAGCAGCAGGGAAATAGCAGGGAAGAACTTTTTAGATTACAGAATAAATAGAGAAAATAGAAAACATTAAAATTAAAACATGCTTCCTACCTAGAATGTGTCATTCTCTCATTTTAAAATATTCTGCCAAGATCAGATTATCTAAAAGTAGTGAAAGAAGATGGGTATGAGGTCATTGCCAAGACTGGAGGCTGGGTCTAGGATTGCTATTTGCATCAACCAAACATGGAAACTAGAATCTCAAAGGCTGGGCAGGATGGCTTACCCCACAGACACTGATTCTGGATGGCAAGTGGTCACATGCTACAAGAAGCATTGTGTTTTCAGTGGGGCTTGACAAAAGGGACACATCTTTCAGGGCTCTCATAGGATGTAATCTCAGCGAGAATCTCACTGGAGCAAATCGTAACTGCCATGGAAAAGTTGCAGAGACAGCATTACTCTTTCTTTCTTTCTTTCTTTTTTTTTTTTTCATGTTGGCATGTCTCAAGTGTGGAAGATCATGCTTCAAACCTACTGTCATGTAGCTCTCAATTCAAAACCATTTCCAAGTGTACAATGGCCTTCTTGCTCTGAACTTTGTTCCTTCTATAGGCCAAGCTCATCCAAATTCACTGTAGAGTACATCTCATAGAACAGTTCGGACTCTGGGAAGTCTGCTGGTATACAGAACTGCCAAATAAGATATCAAATAATCTAGTCATATCCTTATTCCTTGCTTGATATATCATCTCAAACATGTTCATAGTTTATTAAATTTGATCTGCTGCCTACTATATATGTGTGTTGAAGTAAGTTCATGGTTTTGGGGGAGAAATGAAAGTGATAATCTGTATGATGCGTACACTTTGAGTGACTGAAGGAGGGTGTGAGCACTGTCTAATGTGAAAGTCAAGAGTAATGTCTGACATACCACCTCACGCCAATCAGAGTGGCTAAAAGGAGCAAATCAGAGGACTCTAGATGCTGGAGAGGATGTGGAGAAACGGGCACCCTACTACACTGTTGGTGGCAATGTAAACTGGTCCAGCCCCTCTGGAAAACAGTGTGGAGGTTCCTCAGGAAACTAACAATAGAACTCCCCTATGACCCAGCAATAGCACTGCTAGGAATTTACCCAAGGGATACAGCAATGCTGATGCATAGGAGCACATGTACCCCAATGTTCATAGCAGCACTCTCCACAATAGCTAAAACATGCAAAGAGCCTAAGTGTCCATCAACAGATGACTGGATCAAGAAGATGTGGTTTATCTATACCATGGAATACTACATGGCAATGAGAAACAATGAAATCTGGCCACGTGTAGCAACATGAATGGACCTTGAGGGTGTTGTGCTGAGCGAAATAAGTCAGGCAGAGAAGGACAAATACCATATGTTTGCACGTATAGGAGGATTAGGAGGAACTTAATGGAGGACCATGGGGGAGAAGAAGGGGGGAAATGGTGGAGGACAGGGAGGGAGGCAAGCCATGAGAGACTCTTGAATGCTGAGAACAAACTGAGGACTCATGGGTGTGTGTGGGGGAAGAGGGAGATGGGCATGGAGGAGGGCACTTGTGGGGGTGAGCACTGGGTATTTTATGAAAACCAACTTGACAATAAACTATTTGTAAAAAAAATAAAAAAATAAAAAAATAAAAAAATCACCAAAAAAAGAGTAATGTCTGACAGTGTTATTGTCCTTTTTACAGAATACCCGTAAACTTTGTGTTCATTCAAGTTATAATTATTATTGAAATTCACAGTGGTTTTTAATCCAGATAGATATAATAAAACCTCAGGTCCTGCAGTAATTGTTTTTGTACTGGTGTTAACTCAATCCACTATCTAAGGAATTCTTGATATAATTTTTCTCCGTTTATTTAAGACTTTTTTATGTTTTATTTTATATTTGAGAGAAAGAGAGAGACAGAACATGAGCAGGTGAGGGTCAGAGAGACAGAGGCAGAATCTGAAGCAGGCTCCAGGCTCTGAGCTGTCAGCTCAGAGATCAATGTGAGGCTTGAACTCACAAACAGTGAGATCATGACCTGAGCAGAAGTCAGACACTTAACCTACTGAGCCACCCAGGTGCTCCTATTTTTATAGTTTTTCAATAAAAGGCCCTATGATAAAGAGAATAATGAAGTGGGCCACCTGGGTGGCTCAGTCGGTTAAGCCCCTGACTTCAGCTCAGGTCATGATCTCATGGTCCATGAGTGTGAGCCCCGCAGCAGGCTCTGTGCTGACAGCTCAGCCTGGAGCCTGCTTTGAATTCTGTGTCTCCATGTCTCTCTCTGCCCCTCCCCTGCTCATCCTCTGTCTCTCAAAAATAAATAATCAATAAAAAATTTAAAAAATAATAAAGAAAAATGCTAAAGACTGAATTTATATCTAAGCTTTCTGAAAGTTATGCATGTTGGTTATTCTTAATTTCAACTCCTGAGGTTTTATCTGATTTGAAAGATTCCTCTGAATACTCAGAGTGCAAAATGCTGTATATGTAGTGATGGAATACTAATTTTTCTATTATACTATAAGAATGAAACAGGTGGCTAATAAATTAACCAAGGTTATGCAATCTATTACTTACTAGGTTCAGTACAACCATCTTACACCCTAAACACCATGTGTTCTTCCTAAAATATGTTGAATAAAAGATTGCTTCTCTAAAACCTAAGTACAACTTAAAATTCAATAATAATTGCTATTCAGGGTTTCAAAGAACCTATGTGTGAGTTGGTAATTTATTAAGAAAAAAAATTCTCCCAAATAAATTTTCCTTTTAGGTAGAAAAAATAAAAATCATACACAACTGACCCTTGAACATGAGTTTGAACTGTATAGGCTCACTTATACACTGATTTTTTTCGATAAATACAATACAGCACTGTAAAATCTTTTTTCTCTTCATTATGATTTTCTTAATAACATTTTCTTCTCTTTAGCTTATTTTATCATAAAAATATCAAAAATAAGTATAATATAAAAATATGTGTTAATTGACTGTTTACGTTGTAAGTAAAGCTTCCAGCTGACATAAGGTTGTCAATAATTTGGGGAGTGTCAAAGTTATATGTGGATTTTCAACTGTGTGTGGGTTCAGTGCCCATACCCCTGTGTTGTTTAGGGTCAATTCTACATAGTTTTGTAGTCATACAATTATTCTACATCATGTGCTTTATTTACTCTGATCTTTCAATAATGTCTTTAATGCCAAGGGGCATTCAGCGCTCTTAAAACTTCCTTTCCAGGGGCGCCTGGGTGGCTCAGTGGGTTGGGCATCGACTTCAGCTCAGGTCATGATCTCATGGTCCATGGGTCTGAGCCCCACGTCAGGCTCTGTGCTGACAGCTCAGAGCCTGGAGTCTGTTTTGGATTATGTGTCTCCCTCTCACTCTGCCCCTCCCCAACTTGTGCTCTGTCTCAAAAATAAATAAACGTTAAAAAACACAAAATTTCCTTTCCGGTAAAAATAAACAAGAAAAATACTCATCTACTTTTTCAATGGGCTGCTTCAGGTCTCCTACAAAGCTCTGTAATATGAAAAGATCCTTCCATCTTAAACATAAAATTTCTGTCATTTACTTCCCATTTGTGTTGGTTCTAGGCAAAGCAGTGTTTTTCTATCCTTGAGCCATCAGGCTGAAACCTAAGTAAGTTTCGTCGTTGTTTTTCTTTCATGAATTTTGAAAGAAATAGCTTACCTAAATAGTAAAAGGATATATATGTTTTCATATGGGCAGATATTCCTTGAATAGGAAAACTACGGGATCCCAAATGCCCACACGCTCACATGCTCACGCGCACACGAGTGCACACACGCGCGCGCACACACACACATCAGCAGTAGAAAGCTATGCAGTCAAAGAATACTTACAAACGTTTTAAGAGAAACTAAAGTTTGGTAAACTATACAATAAGTTTCTGTGTTAATAATAATAATAAACTCCGAATGTATAAATTTTTGTTTCAAGAAAGAGAATAAAGAAAAATTTTTTAAAAATGTTTATTGGTTCCCATGTTTCAATAAATATTCTATTCTGAAAGCATTGAGAAAAAAATTTATAATATCAGCTGGCTGTGTTTTAAAATGCATATTAAATAAATGAATATAAACACTTCAAAATCAGAAAACTGAGTAGAAAAAAATGCAGTTAGTGTTTTCCCAAGTTAATCTGGAAGCCTGAAATAAAGCCAGAATTTAAATTTCAAATTGCTAATTAGTTTCTGTTTATTAGGGGAACATGAATGATTTTTTTTTTCCGTTTTGAACATTCAGAAAAAAATTTTAATGGTTACGCTTGTATTTATTGAACTTTGGTGGAAAGTGGCAAATCAATTAAAAAATATTTAATACATGAATGGATTATTCTGAGTAATGGCTACACTTGTTACTAAATGCCAAATACTAAGTACATTTTTAAATCTATGATTACTTATTTTTGATAATTTAAAATCTATGATTATTTATTTTTAATAAATAAAAGATTATCTTTACTTTATGATTAACAGAAAATCTGTTTCTGTTTTATATATTTAGTAACTGGGATTAAGTCATGCATTCCTAGCACATTATAGACAATTTAGATGTGTACCAAGGATAAGAAAACTATTTAAAGAAGGACCCAAGAGTATAGTTTATTTTTAAAAGAAATTGTCAAGTGAGGTAGTAGCTTTCACACTGTAATTAATTATTTACTAAGTTCTTCCTATATCCTAGAAACAAGCAACTAAGAATGTAACAAAATGCCATGATTCGTTCACCATAGTGATAATTGTTATTTAAGCACTTGCTTGTGCTTACAAAAAAGAGCAGTCCTAGCCATAATCAGATTGATTTGTGGAAGTCTTAACCTTGTGATTCCTTATAGAAATCAGCCATAAAACTTGATCACAACCCATCTCTAGGTTTGAAGTTCTCATTACTAAGGCAAATTCAGGAGACAATGACTGGGATGGAAATAAAATGTTTTGGTAAAACTCTGAACTATCAGATAACGCAGACCTGGCATTATGTTGGATACAAAATCTGTCAAGGGAATCGGGAAAAGAAAAAAAAAAAAAGAATATAGTTGTCTTTGAAACTGTTTTAAAATAATAATTCAAGTCATTTATTAAGATGTTAGAAAGGATACAAAAATGCTGAAATATAAATACTTCAAAATGCTGTTTTCATGGCAAGATACAGTATACTGACGAGGGTGTTACCTTACAGTATTCCAATTCAACATATGGACATGGAAAGGAAACTAGTGCTATTTGCTGTATTTTCTTGCTGGGTTCAAATTAGTATTATGTGATCTGCTACTTTTAAATTCCATTTATTTTATATAATTACAATAAGAAAAACAGTATTTTCATTTTCAAATATAGAACTAGGCAAAATACTCAATTGAAAAATTGGTATCAATAGTAAAAATCAATTTAAGTAGAAAAATAAGTAGCTGTTAATAGTGGTGTTGGTCACACTGCTACGAATTTACCCAAGGGAAACAGAAATGCTGATGCATAGGAGCACATGTACCCCAATGTTCATAGCAGCACCCTCCACAATAGCTAAAACATGCAAAGAGCCTAAGTGTCCATCAACGGACGAATGGATCAAGAAGATGTGGTTTATCTATACGATAGAATACTACATGGCAATGAGAAACAATGAAATCTGGCCATGTGTAGCAACATGGATGGACCTTGAGGGTGTTATGCTGAGCGAAATAAGTCAGGCAGAGAAGGACAAATACCATATGTTTGCACGTATAGGAGGATTAGGAGGAACTTAACTGAAGAACAAGGGGGAGAAGAAGGGGGGAAATGGTGGGGGAAAGGGAGAGAGGCAAACCATGAGAGATTCTTGAATGCTGACAAAAACTGAGGACTGATGGATGTGGGGGGGGGGAGGGGGAGGGGCATGGAGGAGGGCACTTGTGGGGATGAGCACTGGGTGTTATGTGGAAAGTAATTTGACAATAAACTATTTGTAAAAAAACAAAACAAAACAAATACTGATGTTGGTCACAAACATTAGGTGGAAAATGAATTATTCAAGCATTTTAATCAAAATTTTAATATATATATATTTTTGGAATATATTTTATTCCACATATATGTATATGAATATATTTTTGGAATATTTTTAGAATGTATGACAATTGGTAATATTTTAGCAGATCAATGAAGCAGGGCCACTTAGGTGAGTAACTTGTTGACCTATAAGAAAGAATTTGCTATTTTTATTTGGACAAGCTTATCTCATAGTCTTAAGATTTTTCCTAATAAATTTCTTAAGTTTTATAATTTATTAATAAGATTTATAATTTTAAAATAATGTTACAACTTATCACTTAAATATCTTAATTTATTGTGCATGTTAGGTCCTTATTAAAAGGTATCTCTAAGTATTCGATTTAATATTTTAGAACTATTATATTAAAGAATGTTGATTGCAGAAATATAGTCATATTTAATTTTCTACTCTATCTAACCTTGTGTGTTAGATATTTTATAAATATATAATGACCATTTACAAGTTAATTTCTTTTTGTTTTTATAAATAATAATGTAAACAAGTAAGAAGTCTGAACATCCTAAACAAAATATTCCACATACCCAATGTCTTACACTGAATTATAGTCATAATTTTGTGTAATTAAATGATACTTGACAATATTGAGATATTTAAACATCACTGATAACTCTGAAGTTTATTGTTAAAAGAAGATGAATACTGGTTGTGCTTTAAATTTCAACTGTGTGGCCAAATCAATGACTACCAGTAGTGGTGTACTGGATGGCAATATCCTAAGGTCAGATAAATTTTTGGCCAACACATAAACAAAAGTTGAAGAAAAGACAGTCTCTTCAACAAATGGTGCTAGGAAAACAGGACAGTTATATGCAAAAGAGTGAAACTGGACCACATTCTTACACCATATACAAAAATAATCTCAAAGTGGATTAAAGACCTAAATGTGATACCTGAATCCATAATACTCCTAGAAGATAATATAGGTAGTAATTTATTTGACACTGACCATAGAAACATTTTTTCTAGATATGTCTTAGGCAAGAGAAACAAATATAAAATTAAACTGTTGGGACTGCATCAAAATAAAAATATTTTGTTCAGTGAAGGAAACCATCAACAAAACGAAAAGGCAATCTACTGATATTTGCAAGTAATGTATCCAATAATGGGTTAATATCCAAAATATATAAGGAACTTCTACAACTCAACACCAAAAGACCCCCCCAAATAATCTAATTTAAAAATGGGCAGAGGACACGAACAGAAAGAAGACATACAGACGGCCAAATGAGGCATGAAAATATGCTCAATGTAACTGATCATCAGGGAAATGCAAATCAAAGTCACAATTAGATATCACCTCACACCTGTCAGAATGGCTAAAATCAAAAACACAAGAAATAATAAGTGTTGATGAGGATGTGGAGAAAAAGGAATCCTCCTAAACTGGTAGTGGGAATACAAACTGGTGCAGTCACTGTGGAAAACTATATGGAATTTCCTTAAATATTTAAATCAGAATTATCATATGATCTAGTAATTCCACAAACTGGGTATTTACCCAAATAATAAGAAAACACTAATTCAAAGATATATATGTACCTTATGTTTTTTTGCAGCATTATTTACAATAGTCAAGATATGATAGCAACCCAAGTGTCATCCATAGATGAATGGATAAAGCTATATATATATGTGTGTGTGTATACACACACACATATATATTTAGTATGCCACATGTATGTATGTATGTATGTATATGTGTGTATATACACATGTATATATAGAAATATAAATATACATATATAACAGAATATTACTCAGCCATAATAAGAATGAAATTTTGCCATTTGCAACAATAATGGATGGGCATGGAGGATAAAATGCTAAAATCTTAAGTGAAATAAGTCACTTAGAGAAAGACCAATGCTATATGATTCCACTCATATGTAGATTTTAAGAAACACAGCAAACAAAGAAATAAAAAGACTAAAAGACCCACAACAGACTCTTAAATAGAGAATAAATTGCTGGTTGCCAGAGGAAAGTTGGGGGTGAGGGAGGAATGAAATAGATAAAGGTGATGAAGAGTATAGCTGTCTTGATGAGCACTGAGTAATGTACAGAATTGGTTATTCATACTGTACACCTGAAACTAATATAACACTACATGTTAATTATACTTCAATATAAAAACTAAAAAGGGAAAAAAATTCCTCTAAACTATTACACTTAATACCATTTAAATGATAAGCACATAAACTATAAAAATACAAAGATGTTTTAAACTATTAAATAAAAGATACCAATTATATAATTAATGTATACCTATCATTCTAATTATTGCACTAGTATACAATTAGATCCAAAGATCTATATTTATTGGGGAAAGAATGCCCTTGGGGATTTGTTTTTCCTAACTTAATAGCAACTGTAATGAATCACTATTACAATAATATGGTGCAATCTGGTATAGTCCACTATTTTTCATGTCATGCTATTCAGTACTTGTACTCCATAGTGCTGAACTGGCACTTCAGAAATGAGTCCCTTCGTAGTGTATGGAATCAGCAGTCACATATTTGGAAGGTGTTATTTTTAGGAAAGTCAAAGCAGCAGAGGAGTAGAGGTACTAACTGGAGCATACAATTAAAATGTATAAACAAAATAATTGAAAGAGGAAATGCCAACTAGGACTGACTCATGGATAAAGAGGAAAAAAGTAAAGGTAAAGAATTAAATGGAGATGGTCTCAAAATAAGATTAAAGATTACAAGAAAAATGATAGTTCTTAAATTGTTCTTAAACTAACAACCTATTTCCCCCTGAAAAATGGAGGAAATCAATTTTAAAGTGAAACTTGCAGAGACTTTTTATTCAAAAGTAAAAAAGGGCAGAAACTTTCAATGTTAGTAAAACAATAGGGATTAAATATGTATTTGGAAGAAATATTGACTCTACTTTTGTGCAAAGTAGGTGTACAATGTCATGAAGAGTAAATATTAATTAGGTTTATTTAAAAAATTATAGGGCTATGCACTTCTGATTTAGAGATTTATTATTCTAATATTAATTGTATATTAAATTCTATGCATTGACTTAAGCAATGGGTAACAGAAATTTATAAAGTAGAATTCTTTTTTTTTTAAATTTTTTAAATGTCTTATTTCTGAGAGAGAGATAGAGAGAGAGACAGCGTGAGCAGAGGAGGGTCAGAGAGGGAGATACATCTGACCTGAAACAGGCTCTAGACTCTGAGCTAGTTGTCCGCACAGAGCCCGATGCTGGGCTCGAACCCAAGAACCGTGAGATCGTGACCTGAGCTGAAGTCGGACGCTTAACCGACTGAGCCACCCATGTGTCCCTAAAGTAGAATTCTTGAAATAATTTTTTTTTAAGATTAGAAGAATAGGATTATGAGATCATAGAATTTATTACATTTCTAAGTGAACATTATGGGGGCGCCTGGGTGGCTCAGTCGGTTAAGCAACAGACTTCGGCTCAGGTCATGATCTCAGGGTTCGTGGGTTCCAGCCCTGCCTCGGGCTCTGTGCTGACAGCTAGCTCAGAGCCTGGAGGCTGCTTCAGATTCTCTGTCTCCCTCTCTCTCTGATCCTCCTCTGCTCACGCTGTCTCTTTCTCTCTCTCTCTCAGAAATAAATAAAACATTAAAAAACAAATTTGCTTTAGTTTGTGTTTCTAGTTGATTGTTTGGATCAAAACCTGATGCTTTGTCATTTTCAGAACTTACTTGTATTCTCATTACATAAAATTTTATTTACTACAAACAATGTGCCAGGTATTATTATTTAATAGTAATTTTAATTATTTTAATATATTAAGTTTAGATTGCTTAACCATACTGAACATATAATACGCTATTTAAGACAACTATAGTTTATCATTTTATTTGCCACTTTAACTTTGACTACAAATCAAAGTTAAAAGAAAGTAAATATAAGATAAAGATTTGGTGTCATTACATTATTCAATGAATATTTTCATTTGTCATAATTTGTGAGATATTTGTTCCTATCTGTCTTAATGTCCACAAAATAATATCCTACATTTCAAATATTAATGTATAAAGTAGGATTAAAATGTTTTCAAAATTAATTTGACTTGTCATTGTTTTACATAATGTAGACCCACCCACTGGTATGCTTTTTTTTCCTTTTTATTATTGTTATTTTTTAGCTTAAAATTCATATTCCAAATCACTAACAGGGAACAAAGCAGAAAATTTTCAACAAAGAATTTTGAGTGTTGTAGTATGTCTTAGTTTATTTTTCATTAAAAATTAATTTTTCAGGGAGGCCAGGGTGGCTCAGTTGGTTAAGCATCTGACTGGCTCAGGTCATGATCTCATGGTTCGTGGGTTTGAACCCCACATCGGGCTCTGTACTACAGCTCAGAGCCTGGAACTTGCTGTGTCTCCCCCTCTCTCTGGACCTCCCCTTCTCACACTGTCTCTCTCTCTCAAATATAAATAAATATAAAAAATGAAAAAAATAATATTTTACTAGCATTCTTGGCTTATAAAATGGCTGACATTAAGTGTCTGAGTATTTACTGAAATTGACAGTATTTCAATGCAACTGTTGCAAAAGGCTTGATAAGGAAACAAGCCTATAAAGATACTGCAAATATAAGAAATGCAATTTTAATGGGATATGCGTTCAATTTTTGAACTGCAACATGTAAAAACATTCCTTGATTATCACAGTATGGAGTTCATATACTGTCTTAAAATTCCTATTCAGACACTTAATGAGTTATTATTATGAGTCTACATTCTAAAAATATCTGGTGATATTTTCAAAGTTTTTCTGCTGTATTCATAATATGTTCTAGGTTATATTTTCATGTGATTAATCTAAAACATTGAGTTTCAAACCTATATCAAAGGTATACAGTTAAAAATCAGTTCTCTTCCTTTTCTTGATTTATTATTGTATATTATGCTATTTTGGGGGAGAGGGTTGGCATATTAAATGTCAATAATTTACCAAAATGTTTCTAATTCTGCTTTTTAAAACTTGGTTTGACACTGAATTTCATCTGGAGATTTGGAGACATTTTTTAAGATGGTTATTTTTTTTTCTCCCTTGAGTTATTTATTAATAGATTATCTAACATTGTATAATTTTGCATATCTGGGATGGAGCAAACATATTTATGATATTCCAATTATATCCACAAGCATAATTCATATAAATATTTTATTTTAAATAACATTTATTTACATAATGTCATTTTTGTAAGTTATGGGGTAATTGTGGTTTGGCTTAAGTAGTCTGGAAGATTTTCTTTCTTCCTTATGCTCTATAAATAATATGCATTATCTTTTTCTAAAATATATGAAAAAATCTGAATCTGACATAGTTTTATTGATTATTTGTCTATTTTAATATTTCTCCCCCATAAAGGATATTTGATATTTCTAGAAAATCAGGTTTTCATATTTGGTACACATATGATGATGCACTTTGTTAGTGATTAGTTACAATATCTCTTTTTCTGTGTTATATCCTCAATTTTATTCTTAAGTTTCAATTTAATCTCCTCTGTTATTGAGAAGAAAACTCACTTGCCAGTTATGGTTTATATTTTTTCTTTAAAATCAGTCATGGAATTGAATTATAAATTTCAATGTTTCTTCTGTTTTTAAATGTATTATTTGGCCTTTGTCCTTATTAATTCCATATGTATTTTCTCCCCCCCACTTTAGTTTAATGTTTTCAATTTTTATTTTTATTTTTGAAAATTTATCTGTTTTTATCTTTATTTATTATTGAGACAGACAGAAACACAGCATGAGTGTGGGAGGGGCTGAAAGAGAGGGAGACACAGAATCTGAAGCAGGATCCAGGCTCCTTGCTATCAGTACAGAGCCTGACGTGGGGCTCAAACCCACAAACCTTGAGATCATGACCTGAGTGGAAGCTGGACACGCAACTGACTGAGCCACCCAGGTGTCCCTCATGTTCTCAATTAAAAAAAAAAAAATAATACTGTTAATTTTGAGAGACAACAAGAGAGAGAGTGCAAGTTGGGGAGGGGCAGAGAGAGAGGGAGACACAGTATCCAAAGCTGGCTCCAGGTTCTGAGCTGTCAGCACAGAGCCCGATGCAGCACTCAAAGACACAAGCTTGCAGATCATGACTTGAGCTGAATTTGGACGTCTAACTGACTGAGTCATCCAAACACGCTAATGTTTTCCATTTTTACTTCATCACTCCCTCTAGTTATCGATCTAGGTTATGCTGCCTGAGACAAGACATACATGATGTTGATATCTTAACATCAGCATGTGATGTTGACTTCTCATATCCCAAGCCACACAATATCCAGACAAGTTTGATCACTCTGTTGTCTGTTTTATCCATTTTATGATTATAACTTTTTAAAATTTTTATTTAAATAATTTTTTAATGTTTTATTTATTTCTGAGAGAGAGAGAGAAAGAGAGAGAGAGGGAGAGACAGAGAGTGTTTGAGCAGGGGAGGATCAGAGAGAGAGGGAGATACACAATCAGAAGCAGGCTCCAGGCTCTGAGCTAGCTGTCAGCACTGAGCCCTATGCAGGGCTCGAACCCATGAACCGTGAGATCATGACCTGAGCCGATTTTGTTCGCTTAACTGACTGAGCCACCCAGGCACCCCTTTTCTTTTTTTAATTACTGAGAATTTGAGGGAATATTCTTTGAAAACATATAAATGTAAGTATCTCATCTCTCATCATATTTAATCACTCCAGATTTAATATTCATTGATATTTTATGCCTGAATATACTTTTGCTATGATGATTGTAATGTGGTGATATTTAAGTCCTATATGTCTTCTATTAGAAGACATTCTACTGTGTAAGTTTCCCTTTCCCCTGATTTATATTTTTACTCATTTATTTTCCTATTTGTTTACTTTTATTGCCAGTATAGTTTCACCAATTATTCTCATCAATAGGTGATCATCTTTTACTGATCTTATTTATTTTGATTTTCAAATTTATCCCAATATGGCCAGTGCATTTTATATTCATACTTATTCCATTCTTTGCTCTAATTATTAGTTCTGTAGCAGCACTATTCTTGAAAACTAGTATAATATTATAGTGAAGAAATGTCAAAGGCAAAACCAAGTTGAATATACTGTTACACCCAGATTGCAGTATCCTCAATGACCAGAGACCACCGGGGAGACCAAGTCATGCATGCAAAGGCAAAGGGCTTTATTACGGGCTCAAGCTCGGGCTCACAGACTTTACCAGTGCAGTGGATCCGTGCTGGGAGCCCCGAACTAAGGCAGAGTAGGGTTTTTATGGGGTTTGTGATGGGGGAGTTACAGAAATTATGGCATGGAAACAGTGATCCAATCATAATTATATGATATCATTGACAGCGGGTTTAACCATACACATTGTCTAGAGTATTTGTTACTTTTGGTGAGACCCAATTACAACATTTAGAGTACTTTCAAATTCAACCAATTACAGAGAGAGCCTAGGGTCTTGTTCGGCGCCTAACGGGTTAACTTTAACATTAGGTAACAGAGTTTTATCTATAGTTGTTGGCCTTTCTTGATTGGGTGTTGCCAAGGTAGTGTGGTGGAGTGATGTGGTGGGCAGTTTCTTTGGCCTTGGGCAATGTGTAGCTGCCTGATAGTTTCAGGGAAACTGAAACTTAGGCCTTCTAGTTTAGAGGGGAAACTTAGAGCCTATTACGGAGTCAGTCTGGTTTAGACTTGTGTCCTTACAATACAACTAACAAAGGCTATTTATTCATTAACATTCAGTAAGCGAACCTATTTGCTTTATTTCAGCAAGGTCTCAAAGGTGTTAGTAGAGAACAGCACTATAGAAAAGGGGGAAATCCTGTCTGTGACTGGCAAGCATTCTATTAAGGTGAGATTTTGTAAATGTTCTTTTGTCTTTAGAAACATTTGGTAGTCTTTGGCTACAAGGGTAAAAACAAGCAAGTTTGAGCATATTTCCAAAGACAAAAGATTGTTCTGTGTTAGAAGTGATGGTTTTCTGTGGCTGGTCACATCCTGGAACAAGTGGAAGTTGATAGGATGCTTTTTTTTTTTTTGAGTGAAGTGTCTGTCATTAACAGCCCTGATGTGGGTGGCTGCTATGACAGACAATTTATCAGAACACTAACTTAATCCCTGCACCCACACTCACTAGCTATGTGATTCAGGTCAAGTAATTAAGAAGCACTGGTTAGGTTGATTTTGGGATATTTGTTCCCATTTGCTCCATTCTTGCCCTCCAGGGACTTTGAGTGGTTGCATTTCTGTGGGGTTACAGTTCTCACAGGAGCAGAGTTCCTTCCTCTTTTTCCTTCAGGCTCTTTTCAAAGGCAACCACTCCCTGTTATGCTAATGCCCCAGATGTCACCATCCACATCTATTCTCTTCACTTTGCCAACCCCTCTGTAAACTGTTCCTTCATTAAATTCTTTTTAGCTGACCCCCTTTGAGTGTGCCACTTTTTCTTGTCAGACCCTAAGAACTCCCTTGTGTCTCAATTGGTTCAGCTATAAAATTAGGATACTATTACTACATTAAGGCAGGGTGGAAGGATTCCATGTGTTAATACATGTAAAGCCTTTAGAATAGAACTTGGCCCATAGAAAGCACTGGGTAAATCTAATTCACAATAATGATGTTGATAATGTTACGATTACAACCTAAGTTTATTTAATTTCCCTTGTAATTCGAGTCTCTTCAGGCTACTTTTTCGGTATTCTATGTAATTTTCTTTAGTGTGGGGTGAAAGTGATTGAAATCAGAGAGATTGATTGGATCAATAGGCACACGTGATTAAGGAGACTGAAAATTTGTTTTCCCTTAACAGAATGAAAAATGCCTAATTCTACTTAAAGAGAAACGCAAATATAAATAAAATTAATGTAAATTAAAATACAAATTAAAATGTGATCCATCCTTCTCTTTGGCAGATATTCTTCCTTGTCCCAAGAGAAGATTTAAGTTAATTGTATTTAAATGGATAATTCTTAAAGCAGTGACCTTAAAACATACACTCATAGTCACACACAGACACTTAAATTAATGATTGCAATTTAGATTTTATCTTTACAAACGTAAAACAAAACTCTTCTTCCTTTTTATAATACCTCCCTGATATCATCTGATGACATCTAACTTCTTTGGTCCAGCTCTCATGTTCCCTCAAGAGACTTTTTTTTCTTCATCACTGTGTACAGTATTATTGAGATAGTCTGCCAAATGCCTTTACCTGCACCCCATTCATATTCTAGGAATACCCATGTGTTTCTTTTGTTTATTTAAACCTGATATGGGGTGCCCGGGTGGCTCAGTCAGTTAAATGTCTGACCTAACATCCCAGTAACTGTTCTGAGAATTTTACTTATGTCTTGGCATTAGACTTCACAACAATCCTTCAAGGGGACACTATTATCAACCCTTATTTTACAGATATGGACATCCAGCAGTTAAGCTACTTTCCTAATATTTAGACCAATACTTTCACAATTTCATCTTTAAATTTACTTCAAAATGCTTGGGAGCATATAATTTATTCATTACTCTTTAATAGGATTAACAACACCTATGAACTGGATCATGCTTGATCTAATATCTCTGACCTTTCTTTTAAAGAAAATTTGGGAGCGAAAATGTCACTCATGTCCTCAGTAAAAAATCAACGTCAAACATTTACTCTTTGCTATCTTCTTCCATCCTTGAATCCACCTTCATCATAACCAGTTTTCATTGATTCTCTGCTTGGCTTCCTGCCTATGATGTATTGTGTAACTAGATTTGGACTTTCTTGTAAAGTGCTCTTTCATTTTGCTTAAGCCTTACCTGATTTTAATTTGCACTTTCCCTGCTCTGACCTGCTTTGCTTTATAGGTTTCCTATTCTCCTCACTTGAGCAATCTGACAGCACTCAAAAGATGCTTATGATGGCTCATTTTTTTCCCCTTAGTTACACTTGTTAGAGTGACATTTTCTTTCTATAAAACAGCACACCTTTGGTAAGAGAGTTCTAATAAAATGAGGTTTAAAAATATTTTTTTCTAACATTCACAATAAGAACACTGTTAATAAATCATAAATAATATCAACAAATTAAAAATAATATATTTCTATTTATAAACAAATATTTTTAGAATACACCGAAGAGCAAAACTAGTGTGGATGGTCTCTCTTTTTCCTTACTTTGTGATTTGTATGTTCTCATTTTGTGACTTGAATATTTAAGAGGCATTCTAAAAAGTCTAGAAAAGATTCACTGAGAAGTTATGTAAATATAATATAAATTATCATAGTGTATAACTCAATAATTTTAGAATCAAATTTCCCTATCAAGAAACAAAAATGGCTTATGATAATATGTTCATGGAGTAATGACTAACAGACTAGCAACTTGCGCTTACTTTAATATTTCTGTACCCAAACTGTTTAGTGATTGTAATCTTTTCTAGTATTATAATAAAATAAATTTAACCTGGAAGTGACTCATATTTTCCATTTGTTAGGATATCTAATTAGCATTGGGAACAAAGCACTGTTGAACCAAATTTGCCTTTCACCAATTATCTAATATCTAATTCCTAATTCCTGTGCTTAGCTGCTGGGACCAAAAACTGTGTGGTCACCACTGTACAGGAGTAGTTTTTAAATCTGGCTGTACAAATTAGTGGTTTTCTGATAATGCCTGGTAAAACACTATACCCTCAACCTTAAGCAAGGTAAGGATTCTCTGTTGCTTTTCCTAGCTCTATGACTCAACCCACATTTTACCCGATCAGGAGTCTTTCGTAGCTAAGCCTTGGGAAATCCATGATTGTATGACCTCTCCTGGGTGCCCATTCTCCCAATTATTTACTTCCTTCTTCAACTGCCCATTTTCATTCAGCATTTTTAGACAGTGACAAAGTACCCTTAGTTGCTGATAGTTTGGTAAGCAGGAATACTTCGAGAATCATGTAGAGGTCCTTCTCATGGTAAAAAGAATATAGACCTCTCTCTACCCATACCTCGTGAGGTAATGAGTACTAGTGTCCTCTATTTAAAGATTAGGATCTCAGTTGCCTGACCATTCACTAGGTCACAGTGATAGGCCACTGAAAAGTAGAGGTGCCTGAATTAATAGCCATTAGAGGAATTCTTTGGACTCACCAGTGGTTATCTCCTGTCATTTTCTGGTAAGCTATGAAGATTTTTCATCCATCTGTTTGGATTTGACTGAGCTCATGGGAAACTGTCTTTAGAAAAACAGTTCAGTATTCTATAATATACGTAGCTCTCATGGAATCCAACTTATTAACTTATAAGGTACTGGTTAGTTTAGAAACTTTAAAACATATTTTCAGGGGTCCTTTTTGTAAAAATTAAAAAACTGTCTGTAGACACTAAATTACCAGTTAAGGGGGTCACCTTTTATTCTGGATACATCGTTATGTTTAAAGTTGCAGAATAAAATTACTAGTCCTGAATTCAAAGCAGTGTTATTCTTTCATACAAATAGATTTGTAATATTTAATAAGATAAAAGAAAGTAGCAGTCATTGGGTCTAAATTCTAATTTTAATTTTCACTATATCAGCTTTAAAGAAATATGAGAAATCAAAATAAGCAAAGGAATGAAAATGCTTAATGAATGTCCTTTAAGAAGTGGACATTGTTTCTGCTTATGAAAACTTATGAAAATATATATAGCCATTAGTTGGTTTAATTTAAATTGCATAAACACAAATATGGTATAACTTTTAAGAGAAACTCTGGAAAACTTTTTATATCTTTACAAACCATAAAAGGAATTTAAAGACAGAAGGTACACAAAAAAAAAGGCAGTAAAATATTTGTAAATTATAGTATTTATTTATTTCAATAACCTCAGGAGAGAACTCAGAGATTTGGTGAGGCTACACATTCAGAAATGTGTCAGTCCAGGAGTTCATTCATTTAATCAGTATGTTAAACTGTTTATATCTAGGTTTGTCTGGAATAATTCAGGATAATGCCCGGTGTACATGCATGATTATAAATAGCTCCCTCCTTCATTTCAGATGTCTCAGTTTGTACATAAATTATATTAGTCAATTCAGTCCTTGATTACCCATTATCTGGCCATCATTCTCTAGTTGTTACAGTTGAGAAGATAAATGACTTTCTAGATTCCCAAATATGAGATATGCTGTCAAAGGGCTATCTACGTCTTTTGAATCTTCAATGGCCCCTTACTCTTAGACACTTCTAGGATCTGGGCAAATTAAAACCTAAGCCATAGACTAGCTTTTGACTCTGAAAATTTAAGGAATGGCCTACAGGTTCTCTGTAGTACAGTGATATTTACTGTATATGTTCATACTATTGTGTGTTGTCTGTGAGTGAGGAAGTTAAAAAAAGAAGAAAAAAACCATTCTGAGTCTGTACTGAAGATATTCTTCATAGGTACCGTACTAGAGAGTATAATGAAGGTTCTCCACTCTAAACTTGGCAACCTCGCTACTGAGTTTAATGGTTATAAGACTGAACAATATTGAAGCATTTCTTTCTTGTTTGGGTTGTAGTAAGATGATTAATTCCGTTATGCTATGAAGCTTGGAAAGTCTATCTGTCAGGGTGCCTGAGTGGCTCAGTGAGTTGAATGTATGACTTGATTGCAGCTCAGGTCATGAAGCCAGAGTTGTGGGATCAAGCTCCACATCAGGCTCTGCACCTAGCACGGAACTTGCTTAAGATTCTCTCTCTCCTTCTGCTCTCTTTCTCTCGTTCTCTCTCTCTCTCTAAAAATTAAATATGTGTATATGTGTGTGTATCTATATACCTATATCTGTTGTAAAGGCAAATAGAGTTTCTCAGAATTATGCTGTTTAAGGGAAATCTGACTTGCTTTATAAGAAGAAGCATATTCTCTTGTAGCATGAAAAATTACAAATGCAACAGTATACCCTAAAGCAAGCCAAGATTACATGTATCATTAATTTTTTGGCGAGACCGTTAATACACTTTAAGCAAAGAAAGAGGACTCAGGAGGATAAAATGATTTTTTAACCTGCAGGGGAGAAGTGATAAAAGTCATGCCCTGGAGAAGTCTTTACCAACATATTCTTGGGCCCCCCTTTTATGTTGTAGCACTGGAGAAGTAGAAACAATACTGGTAGTTTTTGTAGAAGAAATGATAGGAATAAAAAATTTTGCTAAATATTTCCTTATTTTTCGAATTATTTATTAGTGTACTCTTGTTTTTTTCTAATTGTGAAGTCAATCTAAATATGATGATTGTTAATTCAATCATTATTTTTAGCCGTTTCTGAAAATTACATTCTTATTGATAATGCCTAGGCAACCAAAATTTAAGTATGGATTCATGAAGTATATTCTATGTCCATGTAATACTAGATTGTGAAATTAACAATGAATAATGGTCTACAAACTTTAATAGCCAAGTATTTTAATTGATAAAAGATAATTGCAAAAATAATAGTTCAAAATTATATTATAAAATAAATTAATAGCTAAGTTTATGAATTAACACAATTTTGCTTTCTGTTATTTGTATAACATGAATAAATACCACTTCTTATATACTTTGTTTCATGCATCACCCAACATGATGTATGAAGGATACAATGATACAAATTACATTGTTTCTATCAGTTGGTAAACTTGGGACTTTGGTATGAAATGGAAAATACTCCCACGCCAAAATATGCCATTTTGGTATGTTGATTATTTTTAATTAAAGGTATTTGAGGCATTATCCTTATCAGAGATAAGGAGTCTAAGCCCTAGAAAGATATATGAACAAAGTTTGTTACTTCTTTACTAAATTACTACCTAAAGTCCAAACCCCTTTGTCTTGCCACTTCCTTACAAATTTATCATTTCTTGATCTAAAAGTAAAAGGTATAAAAGCTTCCTGCTTCTGTCACTTCTTTGAGTCTCATATTTTTAAGGGGCTTCCATACATACAAAATATTTTTTTTCCTATTAATCAGTGTTATGTCAATTTAATTATTACATCAGCCAAAGAATTTATAGGGGAAGAAGGAAAACATTTTTCTTCTCGATAGCACATAACAAATTATTTCATACGTGTTCATAATTTTTTAACCCATTCTTCTTTTGTTAAATATTTGTTTTTAATTTATTGTTTCTACTTTTTTGTGATTTTAATATGCTTTTTTAACATTTTAAACATATTTAAACTACCATCAACAGTGTATGAAAGTTTTATCTTGCAACACCTCCACCCGTATAAATATTATTTATTTTTTAATCACTACTAACTTGATAGGTAAAAATTCCCATTTATAATTTTGAGTTTCCTTTCTTACTAATGAGAGCAATTGTTTAATATTTAAAAGTAACTTATTTCTTCTTTGTAAAATTATTTAATTACGGACCATTAAAATAATGATTTTAGTCTGCATATTGATTGGTTTAATTTATAGATTAGGAAAAATTCACCTATTTTCATGCTCATTACAAAAATTGTGTCTTTTTTTTTTTTTAATGTTTTATTTATTTCTAGGAGAGAGAGAGACAGCGTGAGCAGGGGAGGGTCAGAGAGAGAGGGAGTCACAGACCGAAACAGGCTCCAGGCTCTGAGCTGGCAGCCAACACAGAGCCCGACGCGGGGCTCGAACCCACGAACCGCGAGATCATGACCCAAGCGAAAGTCGGACGCTTAACCGACTAAGCCACCCAGGCGCCCAAATTGTGTCTTTTATTTATTTTAGAAATATTAAGAATTTAAATCTGTGTGTGTGTGTTAACATTCGATCCGAGCTTTTGAAATTTTCCTATTGCTTTTTGGATCACTAAAACTTTACTACCATTGGATCAGACGAAACTTGCCTACATGTTCTTTAAAACTGCTTAATGTGAACATTCAAATGTGTTGTATGCATATATCTATTTATAGACTGATTGATTCTAATATTTTAATCCCATAAAGTTCAGAAAATGATTTTAAAACATGATTATGAAGTTAAAGTCATGATTTAGAAGAGGGAATGATTAGCTACAATTAAAGTACAATAAAAATAAGTAAGGTTGGCTAATGTGATAGAGAAGTAAATTCCTGAATATCTATCTAAAAACAAAGCAAATTAAAAACAGTTTTCTTTTGTGAATTTGAAAAAGTTTTCTTATCACCAGGACCAACAATATATGGATTTAACTCAACTGTGTATTGCAGATTGAGTAAATGTAAAGACGTCATCTATTAGAGTAATAATATCTTTGAGACAGGCAACCATGCCTTATATACTAACTAGTTGATAGTATGTAGTACTAATCACAGAGAGGTTTAGTAAATCTCCAATATTTATAAAGTGGTTTAGTAAATCTCCAATATTTTATAAAGTACTGACTATGAAGTATAAAAAAATTAAAGTATAAAGAACTTCTAACCTCTCTATAATCATTTTCTAGAAAGTCTATTCTTTATTTTTAACAAAATATCTTATAGTAAAGGATTTTTAAAATGTAAAAGTAAAAAAGAAATAAAAAGCTATCATTCCATTTCTCAAAATACCCCCTTCTATTGGTTCTAGTATTTAGCCTCCCAGTTATTTTTTCGAAACCTAGAAATTTTCTCAGAATCTGTAGCTCATTTAAGGAACTTGCTAAAGATTATTTGACAGACACTTAACGCCTATTTTCAGGTGTGTTCTTTGATGCTTTTTTTCCTATGTAGGGCTTGAAATGCACCAAACTTCATTTTCCAGGTTGCCATGTAGTTAAGGATAGCTACAGGGCTCCATTCTGACTAATGGAATCTAAACAGAAGTTTGCTGGTCATGATTTGTTAAAAATGCTTTTTCTTTCTCAGGGTGTCGGATGGTTCAGTTGCTTAAGTGTCTGGCTCTTGATTTTGGCTCAGGTCATGATCTCACAGGTCATGAATTGAGCCCTGTGTCAAACTCTGCACTGACAGCACAGAACCTGCTTGGGATTCTCTCTCTTCCTCTATCTCTGACCCTCCTCTGAACTCTTCTCTCTCTCTCTCAAAATAAATACACATTAAAAAAAGATGCTTTTTCTTTCCCAATGAAAAGTGACAGACAGACAGCGTTATTATTGTCATTTTGTGGGACATCCTTTTTTTTTTTCTGCTTTGAAAAGAGATATGCTGGGGCGCCTGGGTGGCTTAGTCAGTTAAGCGTCTGACTTTCGCTTAGGTCATGATCTCACAGTTCGTGGGTTCGAGCCCCGCGTCCGGCTCTGTGCTGACTGCCAGCTCAGAGCCCGGAACCTGTTTCAGTCTGTGACTCCCTCTCTCTCTGACCCTCCCCTGTTCACGCTGTCTCTCTCTCAGAAATAAATAAAAAAATATTAAAAAAAAAAAAAAGAAAAGAAAAGAGATATGCTGCTTGGATATGAAGTCAGCATCTTTTTTAAAAAGTTTTTTAAATGTTTATTTATTTTTGAGACAGAGAGAGACAGACTGTGAAAAAGGGAGGGGCAGAAAGAGAGGGAGACACAGAATCAGAAACAGGCTCCAGGCTCTGAGCTGTCAGCACAGAACCCGACGTGGGGCTTGAACCCACAAACTGCGAGGTCATGACCTAAGTGGAAATCAGATGCTTAACCAACTGAGCCACCCAGGCACCCTGAAGGTAGCACCTTTATTAGAAGAAAGAAACCAATACTTTTTGTATGACAGAAGAGAAATATAGAAAGATCCTAAAACCATGAATTATCACTGACTAGTTCCACTACCTCCAGCAAGATACTACCTCTGTTCTCGAGAAATATGAGAACACACACACACACACACATACACGTGAACCCTCTTTTTTCCCCCAAGAAAATTGGTTTTGCTGTTACTTTTAACCAAATGTATTCTTAACTGGTAGAACTACTTACATCTTTATTTTTTCCATTTTTAGTAATATGATTCCCTGGGAACTTCTCTATGTCTCAAAAAGCAAAAACAACCACTGAATACTTGCCTTAATGAAAAGAGTGAAGAGGCACACTTATACGACTCTTTATTGGGACTAGCATACCCCATTTAACTTTACTTCACTGTGAAGTGATTTTTAGATTTAAATACCTTAATCTTCTTCCATTTGGATCAACTGAGGGAAATAAAAATATAATTTCATAAGCCAAAGTAAGTAACATTTACATTTACAATATGGAATGAAAAAGTAAATATAAACACAAATAATTTTTCTCATCTACTCATTCATTCATTTAGTCAGTTAATAAACACTTATTTGAAGGTCTACTATCTGACACATACTTTTTGTGTCTCAGGAAAGATGTGGCGAATAATATTTTTGTGTTATTTCCTTCTTTCCTTTTAATTGATATTAAGCTTTTATTCTAATAGAGGCTGGACTCTGACAGCCATTATGAAAGTGGATTTAAATTGGATTATATTTCTCTATTTTAGTGGGCACAAAAAAGTGTCTCAGACCACAGAGGACCAATCATCTATATTCAGAGGGAGAAAAAAATAATTATTCCCTATCAATATAGAGCCTATAGGAAAAAAAAGTAATAAGAGGAAAAAGAGGGAAAATATATTACATTTGTTTAAATGACTTGTGGGATCATTTATTTAATTACTTTTTTAAATCAATGGAATATTCACAGGTATAGAAATCCATACTCAAAATCTGAATTAGCAAACAAACACAACAAAAATGTAATCAGCTAATTTTCTCTTAACAAGCAGATTAAAGTCATATTTCTACATTAAAATAACAAATTACTGTGGTTACAAAACATTAGCTACAGACTTCAATAGTTCTGCCTCTAGTTCTATTTCATGATAATACCTCTTTATTCCTGTTTATTTCTAATCGAGAGTGAAGTGTAAACTGACCTTATACATAAATGACTTTATCTATATGCAAATATCTCATGAAAATCCCTGGTGAAACAGTTATGTACATGCTTATATTAAAAAAAAAAACCAAATGTCAAATTTTTAATTCATATTCTTTCTATTATATTTATGCCACACTTTTAGCTCATTATTATTAGTTTTTCAGGAGTTTTGCACAGTGTGTCAAGGTTAAGAAAAATCATGGATAAAGGACAGTGCCTTGTTGGCACAAATCAGTTCAATGTTACAATACTCTCATAATACGCCAAACTATCCAGGCTTTTGGCAATAGCACTTGAAATAGATTTGTTAAGTTTTCAAGCAATAATCAAATAAAGTTAATGCTAAACAGCTGGAATGTTGTTTTTGTTAGTAGTAGTGAAATCTCCACAGGTTTTCATTTTTAATATAAAATTCTGTAAATAATATTCATGTAAATAATTCCTGTTAACTCAAAAATTAGCATTTTACTTCTTGCCATTAAATTTAATTTAGTTTTGTATTGCTCATTCTTAAATGGTATCTGGAATTGGAGGACCTGAAGAATTATAAAATTTTATTATTCCCCATTCTAACTGAGGTGATAATGTTTAGGTAATATTAAAATTTCTTTAAATCACATTACTTTAACTATAAGCATGCATTTGTTACATAAATATTGATCATAATTTCATTTTGCCATTAGTTAAGATTAACAATGCCTCACTATTTTCTGAAGACTAAAATCCAAAAGATACTCTTTTTCATTTCCCTTTATTTTTTAAAAATAAAATTACCAGCTATTTACTTCAAAATATCTATTTCCTAATCAGAGAACCATTCTAGGTCTTTGGAGAATCATTCCTTCTCTCTTATACAGATTTTAAGTAATGAACATTGGTTTTCTTAATTGTCCTTTTAAACTTCAATTTTTAAAAAGTTATAAGAATATTAATCAAAGTATCATTATTTTACCTAAGAATATAAAGCTTTATCAACTTGGGCATTGGCTTATAAATTATGTATACTTGTTTTTATAAATAAAGTTTTATTAGCACACAGCCATTTTCTTTCATTTATGTATTGTCAGTATCTGCTTTCCTGTTACAAGGGCAGAGTTGACTAGTCTAACAGAGAATATATGACCTGAACAACTGAAAATGTTTACTATCTGGCCCTTCAAAGAAAAAAAAAAGTTAAATGGGAGAGGGATACATATACATATCTAGAATTTATCTATACAGAATCCTCATGTTTTTTATTTGGAATAATTATTATAAACTGTCCCATGTATGTCATGAAAAAAGCTTTGGTATAAAAGACTATAGTGATGTTCCAATTTCACTCAAATTTGTGGCCAAATCAGAATGAGATCCAGGAGCTACGGGCTCTCAGTTTCATATCTACCACATTATATTCTCTTCCTCAGCAACATACACATCATCTTATATTTTTTCTTCTGTTAATTTTGTGTCACAATTATACCAAAAGAAGGTATATCTCAGGAAACAGCTTTGATACAATCTTGCAAAATTCTGTAACTTAAAGATTTTTTTCTTCTACATCCTTTACAAACATATTAATAAATACATTAAATTGTTAACTTACTTATTGCATTTCTTAAGTATAACAAGTTTTATATCTTTACATATTTAAGCTTGTTATTATATGTTAAGAAAAGTATTTGTACTGTTGCTTTGCAAACCTATTTAAGTTAAAGTACACATAACCAGTTTAAGTAGAAGGCTTTTGGGTAAGAGATCATAAAAAGTTACTTTAAAAGTACATTCCGTTATTTCATCATGTATTCCTTTATTCATTAAGTATTTATGAATAACTTCTAGGTGCTATGCACTCCTCTAGGTCCTGAAAATACAGTATTGAATCCAATTTATTTCTAAACATAAAGCAGGAATCGTTTAGATTGGCTGTGACAACACCTGTAAACATTTGCTCTTTAAGATAATTTTGACATGTTTTATAGATTGACAGAAACACATCTATAAGCCATTGTCATTAATAAACATAAATTGATTCTGCTTAGCAGTTAACAGTGACTTAAAAAAAAAGGCTGATTATACAGAGTATTTAAATAATTGACTACAGTTAGGATGTCAAAATAAAGGAGATATTTGAACTGTAAATATTAGCTAGTTTTGCTACAGAATTTCCTATCAATTCCAAATTACAGATATATTTAGACTAACTAGAAAGTGGTTAATAAATCATCATAAAACTAACTTTTAAAAAATATTCACTTGGGTGCCTGGGTGGCTCAGTCAGTTAAGTGCCCAACTTCAGCTCAGGTCACGATCTCACAATTCGGGAGTTCGAGCCCCGTTTTGGACTCTGTGCTGACAGCTTGGAGCCTGGAGCCTTCTTCAGTTTCTGTGTCTCCTCTCTCTCTGCCTCTCCCATGCTCACACTCTGTCTCTATCTCTCCCTCAAAAATAAATAAACATTTTTTTTAATTCACTTACTTCATTATTCATCTACTCAAAAAATATGTCTTGGGTGTCTAGTATGAGCCAGGTTTGTTGGTAAAATAGCAAATAAACATGACAGGAGTCCTGGCCTCCTGATTTTGAACTGACAAAATACATGTGTAAGTACACGTGTACCAGAGAATATATACATTTTAAATTGAACTCTTTCTTATTAAATGTATCTTTTAATATTATTTTTTCTCTAAAAATTATTGAATGTTATGAATATATGGATATTAATAGACACCAAAAATACTTATATCTGATTCCAGATAAGATATTCTGAAAGCCCTAAGAACACTTTCTTTTAAGTAGAGAAGAAATTTTTAGTTTCAGTATCCTCTTTTGATTATGGTGTCCTTCAGGTTAGGCAAGATGATATGGTAAGAGGCTAGCAGAGTTTGTGTACTCCAAAGCTCAAAGCTACCTGAAGTCTATACATTTACTGTGCTAGCTCACCATATATTCTTTCTTTTTTTTTATAGATTTTTTTTGTTTTTTTATTTATTTCTAGGAGAGAGAGAGAGAGACAGCGTGAGCAGGGGAGGGTCAGAGAGAGAGGGAGTCACAGACCGAAACAGGCTCCAGGCTCTGAGCTGGCAGTCAGCACAGAGCCCGATGCGGGCCTCGAACCCACGAACAACGAGTTCATGACCTGAGACCAAGTCGGACGCTTAACTGAATGAGCCACCCAGGCGCCCTGAGCTCACCATATTTTCTATACAGCCTGATAAAAAGCTATCCTAATCTTTGTTCATCTTTATTTTCTGATAAGCATGTTTCTCATTTGCAATAGGCAGAGAAGCAAAAAGACTGATGTGAATCAGATGTGATTACATAGTTTTATAACTACCACCACTCTCTTCAGGCCCAGGATTCAAAAGGCCGCGTGTCCTAATGGTTAAGAGTTCAGAATTCTGGGGGCGCCTGTGTGGCTCAGTCAGTTAAACATCTGACTTTTGGTTTCCGCCCAGGTCAGGATCCCATAGTTCGTGGGATTGAGCCCCGCATTCAGCTGCGGGCTGACAACATGGAGCCTGCTTGGGATTCTCTCTTTGTCTCTCTGCCCCTCCCGTGCTCTCTTTCTTAAAATATATAAATAAATACATTTAAAGAAAAAGAGTTCATAATTCTGGACCAAAACTCTATGGTTGCAAATTCTGATTTGTCCATGGCCTAACTGGATTAAACTGACATTTTGCTTAGTCTCTGTGTGTGTCAGTTTCCTTATCTGGAAAACACCCACAATAACATCTTATTGAATGGGTTTATTTTATGAATGAATGTAAGTGCTAGAAAGTGACATAGTAAGTGATCTATAACTTAATTACATTAAAGGAAGGTTCAACTTTATCTTTCTCAAAATTCATTTGAACTCCAAAGAACAGATTCAGTCTTAAAACATTCCCTGAAACATTCTTAAAAATCATTAAGTCAAGAAGGAAGTCACTTACAGAAGAAAAAGCTGTCCAATGAATGCTAAAGACAATAAGAGCCATGGAGAAAAGGCCCAGAAAAATAAATGAAGAACTAGTTAAGAAGTTTGTGATTCATAAGGCCTCTAGGTTTTTAGGATCACATTCATTTTAAGTGCTATTGTTCACTTTAGCATGAGAAGAGTTGACAGGCTTTGTAATGATCTGGTCAGCAGTAGTACAGATATATATATCTAAGCCTTCTCATCCCTCATCTACCATGTATGTACCAAGATTCTCATGCATCTGTGAATTTCCTTCCTGTTTTAGACTACTAAAGCTATTCTCAGAGGAAGTCACCTTTTCATATACCTGGACTCATCTAACTAGATGTACAATAATCACTGCCCCCCCCCTTTTATTTTTACCTGAACTAATTGTTATTTGTACATCTCTATTTTCTAATATTCTTCTGGGTATTCTGTTAAGCTAAAACACAGCTTATGATGCCCTTTCCAATCAACATCAGACTACTGTTTCAAGATAGTAATTAACTTCCTGCTTAATTTGTCACACTTAATTTGAAATTAGGCATGCACAGCTAATAAAAACTTTGGCTGTGGTGTTTGCATCTGGTTGAGTCAGTAGCCACTGGCAGCCTTGATTTATCACTCTTCATTTAAATTCCTGTGCCAATGATTTTAGTTCCTAAATGCTGTGACTGGCATTTATGGATTTCAAAATCAAAGTGAAAATAAGCTACAGTTAAGAACTCAACAGCTCAGATCGATGAAAAATGGTTTTATAACTGAGCGCCCTGCAGTTAAATCCTAGGGGCTTGACCAAAAAAGTGCTTAGTGCTCAGAGATGTTGCTGTGGGAAGATGAGTATCCCACTCTCATGGCTGTTTATAAATCACTATCAAAACTGTGCATCTTGTAAAAGTGCCATGGAAATTTGCTCCCAGACAGAAACTTTTTTTTTTTTTTGCTAGACCTGCTTCTTAAAACAACCCCCACCCTCAAAAGTAAGCTTCCCTGTCTGGTAAATCTCACTTTGATATTCAAATCTTTTTTATCCAGCATTGCTCATATTTGAGGAAGGAGAATATAACATTGCTACTAAAACCTAATCCCTAATACTTTTCACGAAATTGTTTTCTAAATTGAACGAGCATGATTCTATAATTTTCTTATCAAAGACTGACTGTGGTATAAATCTTGATTCAGTGAAAGCTTCTTCAGATATGCACAGGAAGAATTAGGCTTTTCTACAATCCTGACAGAAGCACATTGTAAAATCTTGTTTCTCCTGCATGTCTTCATAATCTCAAGACTCAACCCTTCTTGTATGGACAATCCAATTCTTCCTTTAAGGTAAGCTCCTCCAGGAAGTATTACAGCTCAATTAATCTTTCCTCCTCTGAGCGAAAACATTCACATCTGTATCTTATCACTTAAGCACTTAAAAATCTTTTTCTGTCTTTTCTTCTGTTAGCCTTTTTTAGTCTGCTAACATTGTCTCCCCAATTAAAGTAAGCCATACTAGCTTTTTCCTTTCTTACTTATGCTATATGATGGACTATAGTACTGATCACATATTATGGCTTAATAAATGTTTGTTCATGGCTCTGTAAACTATAAATGTACTGTTCAAAGCTCCAGGGATAAAGTGAACTGACCAATAAAATACAGTGTAAAATTCAAGTACTCATGGAGCATAAATTCTATTGCTGAAGGAACAAATTATATTTGGAATTTATTACATCATGGAATTAAGTAATGGAATAAAGAACACACTCTGAAGAAAGTGAATTAGGTACTATCATAGGAAATAAACATATGATCAAACTAAGTGGAAACCAAAAACCAAAAAGGAAGTTTGAAAGAGACAGACAACGAGGTGTGAAATAAAACAAAAGCAAACAAGAGGAAGAAGAGACATTCTTCCTGTTATGCTTAAACCATGAAAATTGTTTCTATTTACATGCTCAGGTTTCTAATGTGATATATATTTTTACTTTTCAGCAACCATAAAAGCCTTAATTTCATATCATGGAGTATTAAATGATTCAGACTTGAACAGGGAGGAAATACTACTAAGATACTTATTTTTATATTCTAAAAATAACTGTATAACTTGAAATCACCAGGTAGAACTTTCAAGAATACTGTGAAATAATTACAGTGTAAGGCTGTACAGTGGAAGGTTACAATTAGATTTTTAGGAGAAGGTATCCTCTTAGAGGAGGTGTCAAAAAAAGTTTTACATCTTTATCAACTATGTTATTTTTTTAAATTTTTTATTATATCAAGTCTTTGGGATTTTATAGAAAACTGATTTTAAATATGAAAAGACTGTGCACAGAATGTTCACCATGTTATTTAATATAATATTCTCATTTTGCAGATGAAAAATATGAGGTACAGAAAGATTAAATAATTCATTTTAATTTACACAGCTGGATAGTAGCAGTTTAGGGACTAGAAGTCAGAGTTGATTAGATTCTAACCAGCTGTTCTCTGTCTCTCTGTATGCCTAAACTACTGGATATTTTACTGAGAAAAAAAGTAATGACATTATGAGCTATACATTCATGAGAATGCAGATGGTAAATAGTAGACTAAACTATGTAACTCAGAATATGAAATTTCGCGCCCTAGAGATCCATAAAACCAAACGGACAATAATCTCTACATATTTTCAGGGCATTCCTGCTTAGGTTCACACAACTGAACACTATGCCTTCTGAAGATCTGTTCCAGGACAATGAAACTATGAATAGAATATTTATTGTTGATGTCCTTAATAAGCACTTTAGGACTAAGAGACAAAATTATCATAATCTTAAAGCTTTAAAAGGTTCACTTTGAGTACTATAAACTTTTGTGTTTGTGTGAGCATGCATGTGTGTATATACACACCTAATTCTTAATGAATAGATTTTAGATTTTTATCCTTGGGGATAAAAGTATTTATCAACAATCCAGTAGAAAAAATTGACATGCAATAGATATGCAGAGCATGTTGATAAGCAATGTAATAGGATAAATATAAGGATCTACAAAAAGACAATCAGGTTGGGGCACCTGGGTGGCTCAGTCGGATCTCACGGGTCATGGGTTCGAGCCCTTCGTTGGGCTCTGTGCTGACAGCTAGCTCAGAGCCTGGAGCCTGTTTCAGATTCTGTGTCTTCCTCTCTCTCTGACCCTCCCCTGCTCATGCTGCCTGTCTCTCTCTCTCAGAAATAAATAAAACATTAAAAAAATTTAAAAAAAGACAATCATGTCAGCATCGTGAAGGACCTTACAAGTTACTTTAAAGAAATCATCAACTGTAATCCCACCATACCAAGAGAAACGGTTCCAACATTTGAAAATATACATTCATTTTTCTATGAATAATGTGTACCTTAATTGTTTACATAATTAATTCATAATACATAGAAAGCTTCCATTGTGGCACTTACACTATTGTTACATTATTCTCTTTTATTAAACTTACATTCCATCTTTTTTTTTTAATTTTTTTAAATGTTTTATTTATTTCTAGGGGAGAGAAGGCAAGTGAGCGGGGAGAGATCCAGAGAGAGATCTGAACTAAGTGAGCTCCAGGCTCTGAGCCTGACAGTCAAACCTGACCATTTTCTGTGAACTCAGGCCCTGAACAGAGATCATATTGTGAAGATGGACTCAAAATAAACTACTAGAATCTTTTCATTCATCTTCAAACCTGTCTGTTATATTGTTTCATTTGATTATTGAATGTTATACATATTATGAATATGTTTACACACACATATAGTTTTTCTATATGTTTTATCTTTCCTAGATATTAATACATAATAGCAAATTTAAAAAGATTCTAACAATTTTAAGGTGCTAGAAACATACTGTCATATATTTTTGTAGTTATTCCTGTAGTCCTATAGTATTATGAGAGTTTTGATCAAACCACATCATAAGCAGACATGCGCATTACCATCTACCAAAGAAAACTCCACAAAACACAAAAAACATACCCAATCTGATAAGAAGAAAATTACCTACCATTGTTTCAATTTTCATTTTTTAATTTTTTGCAAGAGTGAAGTTTTTTTTAATGCATAGCAGGCAATTACATTTTTTTCTGAGAATTGACAGCTCTTGTCCTTTGTCTATTTTTATCATGGTCTACTTATCCTAGGTATTTACCCAGTTTATCATTTATTTTCATTTTATTCATAATGACTTTGATGTATAAAATTTCAATTAAGCTCATCTGTCTTCTGCTTTGTAATATTTTTTAGTCAACATTTACCTATATTTCCTTTTTCTTAAAATTTTGAATTTAACATTTATCTGCTTAATCCTTTATAATTTTTTAATGGGTATTTTCTTAGTTTTTAAATGTTTGTTGTTTGTTTGTTCAGGAGAGAAACAATATGAGCAGGGGAAGAGCAGAGAAAGAGAGAGACAGAGAATCCCAAGTAGGCTTTGCACAGTCAGTGCAGAGCCCGATATGGGGCTCAAACTTACAAACCGTGAGATCATGACCTGAGCTGAAATGAAGCGTTGGATGCTTATCCGAATGAGCCACCCAGGCACCACTGAAGATGTTTTAAATAATAATTTTCCTTTGACAAATCTGATTAAATGACATATATTGTTCCCTATTAATTTCAGATGTATTCTTTATCCTATGTTAAACAATTTTTGCATATTAAGAACTTTTTTCCAAGGCTATTTCTTCCTTCCCTTTGATCACATTTTTTATTTTCTCCTTGGGAAAACTAATTAATTACTGAAATGCAAGCTAATTATTCATTAGGTTATTTTGATTAAATATACTTTCAATGTTTTAAGGGAATATTCTTGGATGAGAATCCATTAAAAAATGTCGTATCAAAATGAAGTAGCATAACATCTGCATTTATGTAACACCTTCATTATCTTAGCAATAGATGACATTTTCAATATTCGAACACAATGCATGAAATTTTTGGAAAATATTATGGAAATGTGATGCATATTTCCTTAGAAAAATTTTACACAGAAAATTAAGCAAAATTTTAGTAAAGAAATGTTGAAAAAATATCTAGTTTTTGAAAAGTAAGAATTTGAAAATAATGGATGTTTGTTTTGCAAAATCTTGTACATCAATACCATCTGTTCGTCATGTTTATACATTAAGTTTCAACAGTGTAGAAACTGAGTTTTGTCTGGCTGATATAAGCCTCAAACATTTACTCTTCTTAGCTGTCTAATAAACTAATGCAGTAAATAAGTAGGCAACAATAATTTCAGCATCTTTTGGCTCTAGAATTATAGTTTTCCTTTCAAAATCAAGTCCTTATTAGTCAAATTTATGTAATTTATATCAAATTTATGTCAGATAATATGGGTAACTTTCCCATATCTTCCTTATTATAATTCTCTACCTTGACAAACTATAATGGGTTTAAAACTCAAACGAAGGCAGGTATATGACCTCATTTTCTTGCCTGAGACTGTGAGACACCAGAGAGAGGAAAATAAAAATTTATGTAAGTAGACATAAAATTAAAGTCAAAATTAAAATAAATTAGATTAGATTAATATTAATATTAACATAAGAAATAAAATAATTGGAACATTTGTAGAAAACAATTTAGTGAAAGATATCTAGTTCTAGATCATAGTATAAGAATGAGAATGTCTGCCTTGAAAGTTCATTAAAACTTTATCTAATTCTTCATTAGTATAAAAAGAGCATATATCAAGGATATACCATAAGAAAAATTCTATTAGAAGGTTAATGAGGAGCACCTTGGTGTTTCAGTTGGTTAAGAGTCCAACTCTGGATTTTGGCTCAGGTTATGATCTTACAGTTTGTGAGTTTGAGCCCCATGTTGGGCTCTGCACTGACAGCTTGGAGCCTCTTGGCATTCTCTCTCTCTCTCTCTCTCTCTCTCTCTCTCTCTCTCTCTCTCTCTCTGTCCAACCCCTGCTCCTGCTCACTCTCTCTCCATTTCAAATAAATTTAAAAACTTTAAAACAAAGGAAGGTTAATGCAATTTGGTTACTTTTAGCATTTCATTTATCATTTATCATTTTTTTTACTGAGAAAACTAGAATAAAAATAATATATTAATAATTTATTTTCAGGGCGCCTGGGTGGCTCAGTCAGTTAAGCGTCCGATTTCAGCTCAGGTCATGATCTCACGACTCATGGATTTGAGCCCATGTCCAGCTCTGTGCTGACAACTAGCTCAGAGCCTGGAGCCTGCTTAGGATTCTGCATCTCCCTCTCTCTCTGAACCTCCCCTGCTCACACTGTCTCTCTCTCTCAAAAATAAATAAAACATTAAAAAATATTTAAAAAATAATTTATTTTCAAAATTTTATTTACAACAGAGATTATTATATTTCATGTTAGCTATATCTCATATTTACTTTTAAAATAGCAATAAATTATACAGAATGATATTAATAGGGGACTATTGTTATAGTTCAGCAATAAATTATATGCCATGATTTTAACAGGAAACTATTCTTATGGTTTTATTAAATCAATAACCAAAGGCAATACTGTCAAACAGAAAACTCTAAGACTTTTTCCCCACATTTTGCTTAAATTTGACATAAAGAAATAACGAATCCCTTTATTTTAATTTATGCTACATTTAAAGTTCTAATTACTTGACTATGTCAAAATGTGTTATATTTTTTAGCATGGTCTGGCCATGTTAGCTTCAGCTCAGTCATATAAAAGAAGATAAAAGCATTCTTCAGTATTTTGATATGAAATTTCATATTGTGAATTCTACAAAAATAAATTTTTAAAAGAATGTATAATTTTTATAGAACACTTTCCTGTTTCAAGTTTCAGAATTGAAAAACTTAAGATTTTAAGAGTAAACCTAAACTCACTGCTCATCATCAGTAACTACACATTATTTAGAGTAGTTTTTTTTTTTTCTTCCAAAAATATTACTTGGAGCCACCATTACTATAGTGGAATAGCATGGTGGAAGTATTCAGATTTTGAAAAGTTTTCTTGATGATTCCATGACTCTTATTCTCCTTTTGGAGAGGAGTCTTCCCTGGACCCTAACAATGCCATCGTGGTCATTTAGAAAATGACTGTGAGGCTCTCAGGTTACCTGGAATATGCATCCTAGAGGACCTCTTTAAGAGTCCTTAATCTGTTATACTGTCTTTTCTCCTGTGGCTCCTGTTAAGATTTGTGGCCATAACATATAATACTTCTCCAGTCCACCAAGAATATAGAATTAGAGAACAGGAGAAGCAATTGAGTTGAGAATGATAAACTTACAAGTGAAATAAGTAGTAATGATCCAATTGGAATGTTCTACAAAAGTCTTTCTGTTTACAGAGAGTGTTGATGCAGAGAATGGTGATCCTCCACCTCCTGAAGTGCAATTCATTTTTTCCCCATTTTCTTAAATAGGTTAAGAGGCAGAAGAGAGATTTTAGGTGAGATACATGGAAAACTATGCTAAAAGAGTCCGTTAAATGACACTAGAGGATTGGAAATCTTTCTTAGAGATTTCTGAAATAAGATAAATAAAATTTATTTATAACATACAAATTTAAAATATACATATTTATTTATGTAATGTTCATATGTGCATCTTGTCTGATAACTTATTGTTAAAGTCTCTTGAGATTTTTTAAGGCACATGAAAATTGTCACATTGTAAAATAAGTGTAAAACTGATATGAGATGGCAGCAGTTAGGTTAATAAAATTCAGATACTGGAAAATAGTTTATTTTAGGAAATAATTTTGCATGTCAGTCATAGTTTAAATTTAAATATATAATTATGTAGCACTTGAAAGAGGTTTAATTGTTCTGCTCTTAATACAAATATCTCAGTTTTATTTTGTAAAACTGATAAATAAAAACAGCAGTTGAATCTTTTAAATAATCAGCACATTAAATGTTTCTTCTCATAAAAATAGAATGAGGAACCTATTTCCAATTTCTGTGGATCTTAATGTGGAATTCGTATCTACAACTGACCAACATACTTATCTTCATGAAAAGTAATTTAAAAACTTAAAAATTTAAAATTAGGAGATAGGACATAACTATCAAATATATTTATCAAAATATAATCTAAACTGATAGAAAATATTCAATCATTTACTATATAAAGACAGCTTGAAATAGGAAGCAAAAAAGATAAGTCATCAATTCATGTATCTTAGAGTGGAAGAGATACATAGTTTTTTATACAAAGTAAAAGGTAATACATATCTTAGAGCAGAAGAGTTACATAGTTTTTAAAAGGCAAAATGAAATAGAATGAAAAGTCCACTTCTATTCACATAGACTTGCTTTAATGAAAAAGTACCTAAGAAATATGTAAGCTGGATTACAATTTAAAAGGATGAATACACATAATTCAAATCACATTATAATTATTTTGAGGGAAAAAAAAGAAACCTCTTCTCTATCTAAGGGTTTACCTTGGAAATGACTCTGTATGACAATATACAGCAAAGCATAAAGGGATCATAGTTATGAAGACTCACCTTTAGTCTATTAGAACGTCAAGACAATTAGAATAGCATTAGGCACATTATGGAACTAACTTTCAATTACCTTGTTTTTAATCTTTCATAACTGAAAGCTTTGCTTGGTGCCTAACAGAATAAATGTGTAGTCAAACAACTAGGTTCTCTTTCATAAAAATAGATAAGTGAAATGTCAACATTCACTCCCTGTCATATCACTATTTAATCATTCATTACTTTATACATATTTTAAGGACTTATATACTAAGTAATATTTCAGGCACTCAGTTCTTGAAAATGTATACTGAGTCAGTTATTATATAGTCTTTTTTACTTAGGCAAGCTCTCACTTCTAAATCTAGGGAATGAAGGACTCATTGTTAGCTGTTACAATGTAGACAGCCTATCTCAAACACTCAAACATGCATCTTGTTTTCACTACATGGTCATACAGCACAGTACTTGGCACATCACAGTCACGTTTGTTTGATAACGTTTGTTTGCTGGCTAACACATACAGGTAAATGGGAAAAATAATGACATTACTGCTTTGTAAAAAATTTTCAATTGTAAAAACTTCCTTTATGAATGTGTGACTTACTCAGCTACATAATTCCCTCCTCCCATGTAGGGTATTAATGCTCAGCTACTGTCATCTTGAAATTCATAAAAGTTTTATCTTTGAATACATGTTTCTTAAGTGAAGTGTGATGCGACAAAGAGCATGCACTGGGAGCCTGGAGCCTAGGCTCTAATCAAGGTCCAGCCTCTGGTCACCTTCCCACATTTCTAAGATGGGTTTTCCAAAACAGACTCCCTTGCAATCTGCCATGCAATATTCCAATTCCTGTCTTGCCCCTTCATGGCTTCCACCTTCTACCAGAGTTAAGCAATTGTGTTGACCACTGAGGAGTCAGGATCACATTTCTAGTTTGCCTCCTGTCTCCAGTGGGGTCTGGACCTATGCACAAGGAGGGTCTAGGCTGGGTCTGTTAGCCCCCAGGAGTGTAAATGTGTGTGTGTGTGTGTGTGTGTGTGTGTGTGTGTGTGTGTTTGCATGTATGTGTTGGCAGTCCATGTTCTGAAGAGGCCATGTCTTACTAGGGGCATGCTTCTTACCCACCCATGCAGGTATCCAACAGTTTCTAGAAAGGCATCTTAAAGACCTTAGCAGTCCTTCCGTCTACTGTGGGTTGGGAATGCCTTGGGAATGGGGGTATCTCTTCTGTAAAAGTATCCCTTGCAGAGGAAGTGCCCACTGAACTGACTCAGTGCCTGGCAAGACCTTCCAACACCTTCTAAATATGGCCTATATTTCTGGTCTGCTTGAGAAACTTTAGAGATTGTAATAGGGGAGGAGGGACTACAGGAAAAGGATTCTGTGACTTCGATGATTCCACAGATGACTTAAACATTTTTATATTTGCATTCAAGGGTGGCACTGAGCTATATAAAAATGAATTGTAAAGTTTACCTTAACAATTTAAAATTGTATTCTTGATTACCTCAAAGAATATGATATGACAATTAAAAAGCACCATGACAAGTTAGATATAAATTGCAGAAGGAAAAGGCTTTATATTTTAGTACTTTTAATGACCCTTTTTTCCTGCTTTTTGAACAAAGGGTCCTGTAGTTTCATTTTTCAGTGGGCACCACAAATTATGTAGCTGGAACTGACTGTTTTAGAATCCAAACCAAATGCAAAAGTGTTGAGGAATACATGGAAGAAAAATAGCTATTTGATCTGAAGATTTTATATGTAATTTCAGTCTGATTAAAAGGTCAGCAATTTGTTTTCAATCTTTACAAATTATTTAAATATGAAGACATTTCATATTTTCAATAATGATCAGAAAAATCTATCAACCTTGGAAATATTTTAGTTTAATTCTTACACATTAATGCTTTTGCAATCTTTTATCACTTATCTATTTATTTAATTTTTTTTATTTATGTAGGAGAGAGCACAAGTGGGGGAGGGACAAAGAGAGAGGGGGACAGAGGACTGGAAGTGTGATCTGTACTGACAGGCTGATAGCAGTGAGCTGATGTGGGGCTCAAACTCATGAACTGTGACATCATGACCTGAGCTGAAGTCAGATGCTCAATAGACTGAGCCACCCAGGTACCCCCAGTCATTTATAATATTTAAAACAAAGGCAGATTTTGGGAGATATGTTTTTAAAAACCTAGTGTTTATTTATTTTTTTGAATGTCTTTTATTTATTTCTGAGAGAGAGGGAGAGACAGAGAGAGAGACAGAGACAGAGACAGAGACAGTGTGGGCAGGAGGGGATCAGAGAGAGAGGGAGATACAGAATCTGAAGCAGGCTCCGGGCTCTGAGCTAGCCATCAGCACAGAGCCTGATGTAGGGCTCGAACCCACGAACCATGTGTTCATGACCTGAGCCGCAGTCAGACACTTAACCTACTGAGCCACCCAGGTGCCCCTAAAAACCTAGTGTTTAATAGTAATCTCCAACAAATCAGTTATCCAAATCAGTCGATTTGTTTTGTAGTCAGAGTTTTGTTGATAAAATTAAATTGGCTTCTTTCTCCTATCAAAGAACTGCATTGGAAATAAGCAAATACTTGGCTAGCATATACCTAATCATAAAGTAGAGCCTTAAACCTATGGCAGATATAGATTATGCACAATATGATCATATGCATTCATCCTCACTACTAACCATGTCTATTATTGCAGGATTTAAAATACTTTACTAACAATATCTACCAATACTTTTCAATTTGTATGAACAAATGCTGTTAACATTGTTAATGTAGTAGTAAAGGTATTATAATAGCAATTGGAGCTTTTTATTTCTATTTAGTCATCTTTCCTGCAAAATGTGCAAATGAGAATTCCTCAGAAAAACAGCTAATAACTCTAGGAGACAACTGCTTAAAATCAAGTTTAGGATTAAACACATTTTTCTAGCAATGTATGATCACCAAGAAAAAAAAAAAAACACGATTGCTATTAAAGGATGGTTTATTGTTGATTGAAACCTTTTGTTGAAAATTCTGTAAGCATAGCACCAGAAGATTTAGTGAGCATGAAATTTAGTATGTGCTAAAGAAAATATATGTAATTACCTTCTAGACAAATTTATGCTTAAGTTTAAGGCATTTCCTTTTTTTATTCCCACTGTCTACAAGTCTTTTATATACTCACAGGTTTTTCTCTTTAACTAATGATCTGCTCAAGTGTTATGTTATGAAGAAAGGTATTTTTGCTTTCCCCATGTAAAAATCCCCCTTATCTTTCTTCCAAAGCTCCTAGTCTGCTTAGTTCTTCATGGGCTTATCACTATTTGCCACTAAAATACAGTATCTGTGAAGGCAGGGACACTTAATTGTTTTTGTTGTTTGTTTTCTCCTTTATTCGCTATACCACTAGTTCATAAAAAAGTTCCTGGCGCACAGTAAATATTCACTAAACATTTTTGAGTGAATTAATGAATAAGTTAATGAATGCAAGACAACTCAAATTATCTCCTATTTCTGTTAATGCAAGTCATCAGAGATTTGTGAAGTTACAGACAATGTAGTTTGAGAATATTCTTAGTCAAAAATACATAATCTTTCCTCTCAAGAGGCTCACATGTTGGCTCAAAAAGCAAAATATGAAAAATACATATTTATGGTTCAGTGAGATAGAAATATGTATGCTGTTGAACATAGTTGACTGAGATCAATTCAATTTTTTCATTTGTTGACTGAGAACAGAGACACCAACTAACCTCAGCAAATTAACTTCTAAAGTCTAAGGGCCTTTTCTAGATCATTCATTTACTCAAAAGATGCATGCTACAAAAAGACACTAGGCTTGGAAGTAATTTGATAGTTCTTAGAAGTAAGTAAAGTATATTATTATCCATTAATAAATTATCTATTATAATTTAATATTTGACTGGACCATAAAGTTATTTAGTTATGATTAACTGGACCAACATTTCAATTATCTTACATAAGTGAAATATTCAGCATGCTTTTCAGAGAAGAAACACTTCTTGGATAGGAAAGTTTTATCCTTCAATATAAGGTGTTGGTAGTTTTTTAATATGTAATTTTCTTGTGTTTAAGAAATATGAAAAATACAAATAATACAGCATCTCTCTTAAATTATCATTATTGCCTTTTTGAAGAAACTTATGTCATTGGCTTGTGTTCAGTGTATATTTAGTAAGCACTTAAAATATATTGATTTTTTTTTTTTTTTACTTTGAGTAGACGTGCAGATTCTAGAAAAATAAGTATTTGCTGTCAAGAATTCTGACAGGACTGTGAGAGATATCCAGAGATAAAATAATTTAAGGGGTGCCTGGGTGGCCCAGTCAGTTCAGCGTCCGACTTAGGTTCAGGTCATGATCTCATGGTTAGTGGGTTTGAGCCTTGCGTCGGGCTCTGTGCTGACAGCTAGCTCAGAGCCTGGAGCCTGTTTCAGATTCTGTATCTCCCTCTCTCTCTGACCTTCCCCTGTTCATGCTGTCTCCCTCTCTCTCTCTCTCTCTCTCTCTCTCTCTTTTTCTCTCAGAAATAAATAAAGCATAAAAATTTTTTTAAATAATTTAAAATACAGATATGAAGATGAATGAATGTTTATAGTGTTCCTAATTACCTACTCCAGCAATGTATAAAAGGTCAGCATTTGAGATAGACTGTATTTCAAAAATGGAGCAGACTGTAAATCAAATAGACATCTCAAGTTTATAAATATATGAGAATCTGGTTTATTTAAATCTATTTTCAATGTTAGTTCAATTATTGCTGCCTGAGCAAAAATACAAAATCTCCAATCAAAATATGAGCCTAACGCAAGAACTACGCAGAATAGTCACCTAATGGCAGAGATGGGGTGTTAAAAGTACATTTTAAGAAACCAAGGAATTAGACAACCTGGTACTGACAAGAATTGCTTTAAAGACCCGTTAGCAAATATCAGTAGAATTGGTTTGTAATTTAGCACTTCTTTCACTTCGAACATGGTCCCTAAAGGTTTTTGCAGATGTCAGGATACCTGCAAACAATTTGTTTCAGGTTGACTATCCATGATTAACATTCTCTTTTACTGTCTCTGACCTGAATAATTCCTTTTACTGCACTATACACCTTAGTTTTCTTATCATACACTAAAGATTAAAATAAAATGTTTTCTAAGTGTTGCTTTCTAAATGAAACACCTTTAAAGGCCATTTAAATAAACTATGAAAATAGAAGATTGCAAAAATAGCTCTGAGGGATTGTAGAAGTCAGTTAATTAAGGTTTATTGCCAAGATTTCTAATTATGAGAGTCATAGTTTTAAATCTATAATCTTATTTATCCAACAGGAATCAGAATAATCAAGGAATGTTTTTCCTAATTACAGCTAAGTGGTTGTATGTGATGTGGAATTTTTTCTTATATTTGTTTAACTGTAAACAGAGACCAAACAATTAAGTCAAGATTATTTAATATGATCTCCTTAATATTTTTTTTAAAATAAGAAAAGATATATATACAGATTAGTCAACTGCATTAAAGAAAAGACAATTCAATGAATATGTACTCTTTATCTCCACGTTTTAAGATGCACACACTAAAAGTAGTAAAAACATAATTATTACAGTTGTCTATACTTTTTGGTCTCTAATATTTTACTTCCTTACTCCTATTAGTGTCATCTCATAAACCATATTTTTATTCTGCTGATTTTCTTTTTCCCTGTTTGCGGGTCTGATAATATAGCAGCATCTTCTGCTAAATAGTTGATTCCCTAACTCGTCTTGGTTATTTTATAGACACTCACTACTCATTTCTCCAAATTTTAAGTCAAACCTTTAGTTTCTTCTCCAAATCCTGCTGTACCTCGGCAATATATCAACTTTTTAGATAACCTGGGTACATTATTTATCAGTACCTAATCCCTCAATTGCTTACCCTCTCTTTGCTTAGTTTCTTCTGCTCTGAATACTTTTCCTTGTCCATCTCAATCTCATTTTGCCTACTCATCTCACAGAACAAAACTTAATTTAAATGTCAGCTCCTCGGGAAAACCTCATTCCCCAGACTTGGAGAATACATGCTCTCAGAGCATCTTGCTCTTCTCTATGGGATTTATCACATACTAATTATATATTTGTTAAATTATTTTTTTATTACCTGTCTCCCTATCAGAGAGTAAAGTTCATAAGGGCTCATGCAGCAATGTATGTATGTTGAATAAATTAAAGGTTTTGTGAACAGCATGTACCACTTTAACGTCTTAGTATGAAAACAATGATATGTAACCTACACTTAACGAAAAAAATCCTTGACTGTGGTCCTCTTAGTCCAACAAAATTGTACTGTGTTACCTACAATATAACTTTGGAAAGTGCCTTTAAAGTTTCTTGAAAGAAATTTTCCAAAGTTACCCAAGTGGGATGATCGAAAATGCCTTCTTCAATTTGCAACAGTAAAACTATTATTATAAAAAGGCTAGCACACATTATGATAGCTGAAGTCTGGTTCTGGGAGACTCCAGTTACTATTAGCTTCATTTTTTTTTTTTTACCCAACACTATGATATGATATGAAAAGAGTAATTGATACACGCATAGACACAGATTGAGTTATTTTATATTGTTACCCTTGCTTAAAGCATTTGTATTCTTAAAGATGTGATTCTCTACTGTCTGAAGTTCACGTACAATGAGACAAGGCCTTCTCGGTGTTTCTTGAAATCAACATGGAAACAGTCACTCATACTTGTAAAGCTGGTCATAAAATATATTTTGTTAGCACAAGGTAGATGTAATTTAATATTTAGTAGCTCACTGCCATCCTGCATATATGCCTATTTTTGTTATTTTTTGAAGCTTTTATTTGAATTCCAGTTAACATAGTGTTATATTAGTTTCAGGTATACAATACATTGATTCAACAATTCATACATCACCTGGTGCTCACCACGAAAAGTGCACTCCTTAATTTCCATTATCTATTTAACCCATCCCACTACTATCCTCCTTCTGATAATCATCAGTTCATTTTCTATAGTTGAGTCTGTTTCTTGGTTTGTCTCCCTCTCTCTTTTGTTTTCTCTTTGCTCATCTGTTTTTCATTTCTTAATATCCACATATGAATAAAATCATATAATGGTCATCTTTCTGACGTATTTTCCTTAGCATTATTCTCTCTAGCTCCATTCATACTATGGCAAATGACACAATTTCATTCTTTTGTATGGCTGAATAATATTCCATTATATATATATATATATATATATATATATATATATATATATATATATATCTTCTTTATCCATTCATCAACTGATGGATACTTAAACTGTTTCCATTGTTTGGCTATTGTAAATAATACTGCTGCTATAAACACAGGGGTGGATACATTCCTTTGAATTAGTGTTTTTGTATACTATGAGTAAATACCCAGTAGTGCCATTGCTGGATCATCAAGTAGTCCTATTTTTAACTTTCCGGGTAAGTTTCATACTGTTTTCCACAGAGGTTGCAACAGTTTGCAATCCCACCAACAGTGCAAGAAGGTTTCTCCACATCACACCAACACCTATTGCTTCTTACTGATTTTAGCCATTCTGACAGGTATGAGGTAATATCACACTGTGGTTTTACATGCATTTCCCTGATGGTAAGTGATAATGGGCTTCTTTTCATGTGTCTGTTGACCATAAGTATGTCTTCATTGGAGAAAGGGCTATTCATGCTCCTGCCCATTTTTAATTGGATTACTTGTTTTAGGGTATAGTTTTATAAGTTCCTTATATATTTTGGATACTAATCCTTTATCAGCTATATCATTTGTAAATACCTTTTTGTATTCCTTAGGTTTCCTTTTAGTATTGTTTCCTTCACTGTGCAGAAGCTTTTTATTTTGACACAGTTCCAATGGTTTATTTTTGCTTTCGTTTCCCTTGCCTCAAGAGACAGATCTAGAAAAAAGTTGCTATGGCCAACATCAAAGAGGTTACTGCCTATGTTCTCTTCTGGGACTTTTGTGGTTTTAGTTCTCACATTTAGGTCTTTAATCCATTTTGAGTTTATTTTTGTGTATGGTGTAAGAAAGTGGTCCAGTTTCGTTCTTTTGAATGTTGTTCAGTTTTCCCAACACCATTTGTTGAAGAGATTGTCTTTTTCCTATTAGATATTCTTTCCTGCTTTGTTGAATATTAATTGATCATCCAGTTGTGGGTTCATTATGGCTTTTCTATTCTGTTCCATTAATCTATGTATCTATTTTCATCCCAGTGCCAAACTGTTTTGGTCATTATAGTTTTGAAGTCCAGAATTATGATGCCTCCAGCTTTGCTTTTCTTTTTCAAGGTTGCTTTGGTTATTTGGCTATTTTTTTTTGTGGTTCCATATAAATTATAGGATTGTTTTTTCTAGATCTGTGAAAAATGTTTTTGGTATTTTCATAGGGATTGCATTAAATGTGTAGATTGCTTTGGGTAGTATGGACATTTTAACAACATTTGTTCTTATAATCCATAACCATGAAATGTCTTTCTATTTCTTTTTTGCTGTCTTTAATTTCTTTCATCTGTGTTTTACAGTTTTCAGAGTACAGGTCTTTCTCCTCTTTGATTAGGTTTATTCCTAGGATCCTACAATTTTTGGTGCAATTGTAAATATGATTGATTCTTTGAGTTCTCTTTTTACTGCCTCAGTATTAGTATATAAATGCAACAGATTTTTGCACACTGATTTGTATCCTGTGAATTTACTGCATTGATTTATCAATTCTAATAGTTTCTTGGTGGAGTCTTTTGGATTTTCTGTATATATAGTGTCATGTCATGCACAAATAGTGAAAATTTTATTTCTTCCTTACTTATTTAGATGACTTTTATTTCTTTTTTTAATATTTAGTTCTTTATTTACATTTTGTACTTTTTTATTGAGGTATAACTGACATACATTATATTAGTTTCAGTAGTACACTATAGTGATCATATAACTGTATATATTATGAAATGATCACCACAATATCTAGTTAACATCATCATCACAGATTTTCCTCTCTTGCAATGAGAACTTTTAAGATTTACTCTCAGCAACTTTCCAATATGCAACACAGTATTATTAACTATGGTCACCATGTTGTACATTATATATTCATGACATTTATTTAAAAATGCAAGTTTTGACTCCCTTTACCTATGTTTTCTACTCTTCACCCTCTGCCTCTGGCAACCATCAATCTGTTTTCTGTATCTATGAGCTCATGTTTTTGTTTTGTTGTTTTTTATATTCCACATATAAGTTAGATCATGTAGTATTTGTCTTTCTCTGACTTACTTCACCTAGCACAATGCCCTCAAGGTCCATCTATGTTGTTGCAATATAATAAATAATATAATATAATAATATAATAAGAATATTATATGCATATCAGAATATATATATAACACAATTTCTGTTTTTAAATTAAATAATTTTCTTCATGTAAGGTGCTTTTTTTAATTTAAATTTTAAATATTTAACATACAGTGCAATAATAATGGCTTTAGGAATTGAATTCAGTGATTCATTAGTTACATACAAAACCCAGTGCTGAGCACAACATGTGGACTCTTTAATACCCATTACCCGTCTAACCCATCCCCCATCCACCTTTCTCCATCAACTCTCAGTCTGTTCTCTATCATTGAGAGTCTTTTGAGGTTTGTTTCCTTTTATTTCTTTTAATTGTCTGATTGCTGTCTCTAGGACTTCTAGTACTATGTTGAAGAAATGTAGTGAGAATTATCTTGTTTCTGCTTGTCATATTATTTTATTAAATATTTTATGTCAGTATTTTAGCTCAGTTTACATCCTTAATGTACTTTTCAAACATATGTAAGATGATACTTAAATATATGTAAGATGAATTTTCTTAGTATTTATATCTAAAACACAGTTAAATTAAATTAGCGATAATTGTTTCTTAACAGTCTACAACAAAGAAAAATTTACTGGGGAGGGTTGTTTAATAATATTATCCTTCCAGAATTTATAGTGTCAATATATAGATACTATATTTTATTTTGTCTCTAATCAACCTTCTGTCATCACAGCAATACAGTTTTAATGAATTCTCTCATTTTAAAAGTGAGAAACAATTTATATTCTGTCTTTGTGCTAAGTGGGAAAGTAGACTAAATAACTCTTTTAATCCTAGAATGAAAGGTTGTTCAGTGTAATTTGTATGGAAATATGTAAACATAGTTATGTATATATTTTATTTAAAGTGATACACTGTCTATTTTAAAAAATTTTATTTATTTATTTTTAAAAATATTTATTTCTGAGAGAGAGAGAAAGTGTGAGTAGGGGAGGATCAGAGAGAGAGGGAGACACAGAACCTGAAACAGGCTCCAGGCTCTGAGCTGGCAGTCAGCAGAGAGCCTGACGAGGGGCTCGAACCCAATAAGCGTGAGATCATGACCAGAGCCTAAATTGGACACTTAACCAACTGAGTCACCCAGGTGCCCCTGTGATACACTATCTTTATCCCCCAACTTATTATATATACCCTGTAGTTAAGAACAATTGTTCTGAGTTGTATTTTTTGACCTGGCGACAGCCAAAAGGCCTTAGAAATAATTTGCTAATGCTGAGAGGAACAAAAGACCCTAGTCTGTTTTATCCTGAATATACTTTGACAAGATTCTGTTGCTATTATGGGAAAGAAGAAAAAAAAAGAGGAAATAGGAATTCCATTTTAATAGCCATAAAGCAAATTCTATGGTGTGTAACTATTTGCTAATAAAGGGGAAAACTGCACAGTAAATACAAAGATAATGATTGTATGATACTGTTTGGCTTTGCTTTACTTATTAGATGCATTCTAAAGATCATCGGCAATGGGAATTATGTGTGATAGTTTAAATAAAAGTCACATTCATTTAAAATGTTCTTAGTAAAATGTTAAAGTTTTCTTTCTGTGCATTTACAGGTTTAGCAATATTTTTTAACTTTTTATTTTGCAATAATTAAAGATTCATAAAAATATATATAGTGAAGTCCCATACACAATTTACTCAGCCTCTCCAGTATTAACTACTTACATAGCTATGGTACAAATTCAAAAGTAGAAAATTGATATGGGTAATAAAATCCACAGGGCATGTTGTGTATGTGTAGCTCAATGCAATTTATTCTATATGTAGCTTCATGTAAATGCCACCACAAAAGAGATTTAACTGTATTATCATCACAAGGTTCTTTCCCGCCCTTCATAGTGATATGCCTCTCTCTCAAATCCCAGTCCTAGCCACCATTTATCTATTCCTCATGTCTATAATTACATTATTTCAAGAATGTTATATAAGTGAATCAGACAGTATACATCCCTTTGAGATTGGCTTTTTATTCAGCATAGGATCCTTAAAGTTCATTTAAGTTATGTGTATCAATAATTTCTTCCTTTTTATTGCTGAGTAATATTTCAACACTTTCCATATACTTTCATTTTAAATATCACCATATGCTGCCTTACTGTATCTCCATGCCCAAAATTCATATGTTGAAGTTCTAACCTCAGAACCTCAGAACGTAACTATATTTGGAGATAAGGCCTTCAAAGCAGTAATGAAGGTAAAATGAAGACAAGTTTCAGAATGAAATCAACCTTGCTGACACCTTATTCTTGGACTTCTAGACTCTAGAACTGTAAGAAAATAAATTTCTGTTGTTTAAGTCACATAGTGTATGGCATTTGTTACAGTAGAGTTAGCCAACAAATTCAATATAAAAGAGTAGTTTTATCTTTATAAATTTACCTCATATATAACAATATTTTCTATTGTAAGACAACTGTTTGTGTGTCCACATAATTTATGAATGCTTTTCAAAGGGAGTTTTTAAAAATCTGATGCTTTTCTTGATTCATGTACTACCATAAATTATGATATGAGGGAGTTAAAGAAAATATACACTTATAAAAATCATAGAAGTATTCCTGCCTAATTATGTTGCAGTAAAAATGTAGAGTTATGACAGGAACATTTAACTGAAAGTAATTGGATTTTTTAAAAAGACAATGTAACTAGTTTTTACAAATGGTACTTAACAATAGCATTTGGATTTATTTCTGGATATTTTTTTGCTCTTTTCAAAGTGGGTCATAATTAAACATGTTGGCTGTGATGTTTTTACATCATAGATATGAGTCATAATCAATATTAATTATTACTATTTGCTTTATTTGATATGGAAAAGGAATGGCAACATAAGTGGAATAACTGAATTTCCATTCACTTAGCAACATTTTTTTTTGTATCTGATGTTTGTTGGTGCGGTGATATATACTTGCTCGTTAAGATGTATTTGTATAGGATTATATCAAAAGCAATGCATAAACATTAGAGAGTAGCATTATATCTAATTAACCTTACTAATAAGTTACTAAATAACCTTATCAATAAATAATACCTTTCTGGACCTTAGAAAACAGTAAGAACAACAACCAGAAAATCACTTCTCTAGCATATGGAGTATACAACTGTACCTCAGTGCATATAAGTCCACCAGGAATAAGTGGTGGGTAAGTTTAGAGAGAATAGCAGTGGAACTTACCATCTTGATCCGTGGTCACTGTAATAGCTGTGAATGGCTTGGGAGAAAAACTCAACTCAGAAACTCCGTTCATGGCTTCTATTTCAAAGGTGTAATTCACGTGAGACACAAAGTCAAGTACTATCACAGAATTGTTGATGAGGCCAGAATGTCTGGGGATGAAGCGGAGTCCTCCACCACAGTCCTCACACTGGCTGGTATCCAAGCCACATTTCTTACAAATTACACTGTATGTGAGATCTTTTCTCCCTCCTGTGTCACTTGGTGGGCTCCATTCCAAAATAAGGGCTGTTTCATTGATGTTAAAAGCCACATTCCTAGGAGCTGAAGGTGGCCCTAGAGAAAAGAAATTAAAAAACAAATGTACATGTGTAGGACAATGAATGAGAAGGGTGCTAACTTGAAAACTTAATAAACATTTGACTTTTATATTAGTTTGACCTCTTTCTTCTAATGGGAATAAAGAAATATGGTGAAAAACTTCTGATTAAGTCTAATAAGAAAGGAATATTCGCAGTGTAGATGGTCTATATCTTAACATTTTGATATATGAATATGAGTATTTAAAATCAAAAGCCAAAGATCTCCAAAAGATATGATAATTATACTTTGAAAATTTGTTTACTGAAATATATAATAAGCAAACTTTATTTTAAATTATGTGATGTTTTAAATTACATCTTAATAATTATTCCACCATTTTCAAAACATACTGTTTTCAGTCTTTCAGTCTTCATACTACACTTGGTATATAGATAAAACTCCCACTTACTACCTTTGACAATACCTAAGGATCTATTTCTCGCGGGTTGAGAAAAAAATGATAGGTTTTAGGTAGACAGAGAGTTTGAAAGAAGAAGAAGAGAAAGGAAAGCTGGAAGTAGCAAAAAGACTTTTCCTGGGGCCTTGCCAACTTCATGGAATAAAAGTATTATATGGAAGGGATAAAAGAGGTATGTATACATGAGATATGGTGATTTGACTTTTACTTAGGTTAACTATACTAAACACAAATAAGTGTGTTTTAAAAGCTAACAGCGGGATCCACAGAATCTTCTTTATCATCAAAATTCTGCATAAACCATGTCAGTCCTAACAAGTGCATGAGCATGTTTCCTCAATCTCTTTTCTCACTAATTTTCCATATGGATCATACTGCATAGAGTACTTAATATCCTTTAATTGCTCCAGGCTTTTCTTAAAATTGTGTCAACAATATTTTACACTTATATGAGCACTTCAAACCTCAGTTTTATATTATTCATCGTACAAGCATTAAGTGATGGTCTGCTCAGTGTCAGGCACTACACTATGTGTGAAATAATACAGAATCCTTTATTAAGGGACTATGCTTTTGATAGATACTTTAAAAATAATTTATTGAATAAATAACTAATGAAATAACATTCCTGCCTTTTTTAGAAAAATTACCTTAAAGGAAATCTAAAACAATTCTTTAATTTTTCTGCAATCAAGAGAATTTGCTTAGAAGGTGGGAGAGTATTAGGGCACCTGGGTGGCTCAGTCAGTTGAGCATCTGACTTCGGCTCAGGTCATGATCTCACAGTTTGTGGGTTCGAACCCCGTGTTGGACTCTGTGCTGACTGCCAGCTCAGAGCCGGGAGTCTGTTTCAGATTCTGTATCTCCCTCTCTCTCTGACCCTCCCTGCTCACGCTGTCTTTCTCTCTTTCAGATATAAATAAAACATTAAAAATATTAGAAAAGAAAAAAAAATAAGGTGGGAGAGTATTATCTACAACATTCTTTCCATAGGAAGAGATTAACGTTTTGCTACAGGCTTCTGTCGTATTTCAAGATACAGTCATCACTCATGAAATAAATATTTGTAAGTGACTACTATGTGTGCCAGATACTCTGTTAGATCTTGGATTTAAAGTGTTAATGTTACAAACATAATTCCTATTTTGTTATTTACAGTTTAGTTGAATGGCAGATAAACCATAAACAGAATAATAAAATTCAAATTATAATAAGTGCAATTGCAAAACCAAAAGGAAAGGAGCTGAAATACACATTATCAGAATAACCAATCTGGAGAAATATTTTGAGGAAAGCCTCATGGACTTAGTGAGGAGGATGTCAGAAGAGTGAGGATATTAAGGGTAGATGGATGGTTCTTTAGTCAAGAAGGATCTTAAAATAGTCATGGAACTGGAAGATAATCACTGTGGCTAGAATGCAAAAGGAAAAAGCAAGAAGTGAGGGTTTTTTTAAAAAGTGTGTGAGTGGTGTTTTGTTTTTGTTCTTTTTGTTTGTTTTTTGCTTTTTTTTTTTGAAAGGGAGAGAGAAACAGTGGGGGAAGGGCAGAGAGAGGGGATAGAGGATCCAAAGCAGGCTCTGTGCTGACAGCAGAAAGCCCGATGTGGAGCTTGAACTCATGAACCATAAGATCATGACCTGAACCAAAGTCAGATGCTTAAATGACTGAGACACCCAGGAGCCCCAAGAAGTGAGCTTAAAGGAAGAAGAAGGGTTGGATAGCAGAAAACTCCTAGGGTCAATAGAATGAGTCTGGAAATTTTTCTATGTACAACAAAAACAGACTTACAGATTTAATATAAGGAGGCCATGTGTTTAAAAAAATAAGCATTCTGGATGCAGTGTAGGGAATAGTCTTAATAAGCATAGGGAACTTATTAGTGAGATCTGTTATACAGTGTTACAGTAGCACAACACTACTCATAAATCTACATAACTATGTATTGGGTTTGAGATATTAAGAATGGTTATTTTATATATTCCTCTTCCTTCCTCCCTCCCTCCTTCCCTCCCTCCCTCCCTCTCTCTCTCTCTTTCTCTCTTTCTCTCTTTCTTTCTTTCTTTCCTTTGGATCCTGATAACAGCAACCTGATGGGTAGGGGCCTCAGCCATCTGTATGTATATCACCTAAAGTCTGACCTAGAAAGGGAATGGCTAGCTTTTCTAAAAGGTTTCTGCATAATTTGCTTTATGCCGTTTCATGTTCCCGAAGTTTGCAGAAACGTCTGCCTTCAGAAAGGAAACCACGATCAAAAATGAATTACTGGGACCTCATCAAGATAAAAAGCTTCTGCACGGCAAAGGAAACAATCAGTAAAACTAATAGGCAACTGACGGAATGGGAAAAGATAGTTGCAAATGACTTATCAGATAAAAGGTTAGTATCCAAAATCTATAAGGAACCCATCAAACTCCACACCTGAAAAACAAATAATCCAGTGAAGAGATGGGCAGAAGACATGAACAGACACTTCTCCAAAGAGGACATCCAGATGGCCAACAGACACATGAAACAATGCTCAGCATCCCTCCTCATCAGGGAAATACAAATCAAAACCACGCTGAGATGCCACCTCACACTGGTCGGAGTGGCTAAAAGGAACGAATCAGGAGACTACAGATGCTGGTGAAGATGTGGAGAAATGGGCACCCTCCTACACTGTTGGTGGAAATGTAAACTGGTGCAGCCTCTCTGGAAAACAGTACAGAGGTTTCTCAAAAAATTAACAATAGAACTCCCCTATGACGCAGCAGTAGCACTGCTAGGAATTTACCCAAGAGATACAGTGCTGATGCATAGGGCACATGGACCCCAAGGTTTATAGCAGCACTCTCAACAATAGCTAAAACACGGAAAGAGTCTAAGTGTCCATCAATGGACGAATGGAACAAGAAGATGTGGTATATTTATACAATGGAATACAATATGGCAATGAGAAAGAATGAAACCTGGCCATTTGTAGCAACATGGATGGAACCAGAGGGTGTTATGCTGAGCGAAATAAATCAGGCAGAGAAGGACAAATACCTTATGTTTGCACATATAGGTGAATTAAGAGGATGTTAATGGAGGATGAAGCAGGAGAAGAAGGGGAAAAAATAGTTGGGGAGAGGAAGGGAGGCAAACCATGAGAGACTCTTGAATGCTGAGAACAAATTGAGGGCTGAGGTAGGGGGAGAGGGGAAGGGGGTGTCATGGGGATGGAGGAGGTCACTTGGGATGAGCACTGGGTGTTATATGTAAACCAACTTGACCATAAACCATTTAAGGAAAAAAAAAAAGAAAGGAAAATATAGAAGGCATTACAAACTGCAGCAAAATGACACGTTTCACTTTTTACCCCCAACTTAGACTTAGGCCTGGAAGATAAAGATTCATTATCATTATCATAAAAAGGTCTTCCTACAGAATGACATATTCATATTGTTGCTCGTTTCTCTTATTTATAATAGAAATCATGAATTATTATTCACTTATATTTTCATGAATAGGATGAATGTTATCAATTATGTTATGGGTGTCTGCAAGTATCTAACTGTCCGCCTGGAGATACTTTAAAAAAAAAGGCAGACACCCTTCTTACTCAAGGGCCCTCATACCAATTTGCATGACGATTAAATAGCTTTTTAATTGCTGTTAAATTATGCCAGCTAAACTGTGATTTCATGCAAATATTAAGCTGTAATGACATGCAGTGAATCATTTACTAAGATTTAAAACTTGGAACAAAGAGAGACAATTAATTCTAATCCTCAGATTCAAGTAAATTATGTGTCACTGGGCTTTTATGAATGTGGCCTGATTGCTTTGTTATCATTTATAAATTATACCAAGATTATGTGACATTGGAAATAAAAACTTGGTACAATAACCCTTTTGGAGACATCTGTATAGAAAACTCTCAGGGATTTCCTTATGTTGATTTTTTTTTTCTTTACAGGAAACAAGTAATTCACATAGAAGAAAAGACTTCACCTTACAGAATGACTTCATAAGAGAGGGCAATTATTCTGATTAGCAACTAGCTGTTTTTCAAATCCATTGTATATTAAACCTTACAATAAAACTATAATTTTACTTCTACTAGTGTATCTAGCAAGTATTTTTTAATGTTTTGCTTCAGTTTGGATTCTTCCATTGAATGTTTTAAGAATGAAGGAATATTATTCTAATAGCAAATTTATGAAACAGCCAGGGGGCTGTACAGTCTTTTCTTTTCCCGGAAAACCACCGAGCCTGCAGCCCCCATCTTCCTCACAGTAGCAGAGGCCAGGTGGGCTATGATTATTATTTTATTTCATTTCATATATTTTTTTAAAAATAGAACCATATTTCCTAAAATATATCCTTTGCAATATTTCTAGTACCATGAGATATCCCACAAAAATGAGTTTCATAATCAAGGTAAGATTCCTCTGGTAGACTGATATGGAAACAAAAATAACATAATTTGCTTCACTTTGTTGAATCCAACATTTTTAAAAATTTGCTCATCGAATCTCATTTTCCAAGAAGCATCTATAGGAATACTAGCATTCTGCAGAACATTAAGAGGCTGACACTGAACTTAAGGACTGTGATTCAGTTACTACATCAATTCCTATAGACTTATACTACATGATTATAATTATAGAAATATGTTAACTCACAAATAAATAGGGGTCTTTTTCAAATGGTCTTGAGACTAATTATTCACTTACTATATAGCTAATTGTGTTTGCAGATTCACTTTCTAACCTTAAGAACAATGAAAGTTTGATCCAAATAACTGAGAGTATCAAATCATGGAAGGATATTATTTACTAAACTATATTTTATGAGTTACTACTTGGCAATAATTTAAATGTGTTTGTTAATTTAAAGACAATAATGAATATAGTAGAATATGTTTCCTGAGGCAATGGAAACAAAAGCAAGAAGGGACTCCTGGGACTCCATCAAGATAAAAAGCTCCTACACAGTGAAGGAAACAATCAACAAAACTAAGAAGCAACCTACGGAATGGGAAGAAGATATTTGCAAATTACATATCTGATAAAGGGTTACTATCTAAAATCTATAAATAACTCATCAGACTCAACACCCAAAAGAGAAATAATCCAGTGAAGAAATGGGCAGAAGACATGAAGAGACACTTTTTCAAAGAAGACATTCAATGGCTAACAGATACATTAAAAGATGCTCAATATCACTCATCATCAAGGAAATGCAAATCAAACTACAATGAGATGTCACCTCACTCCAGTTAAAATGGCTAAAACTAACAATGCAGAAAGTAAGTGTTGTCAAGGATGAGGAAAAAGGGAATCCTCTTGCACTATATTGGTGGGAATGCAAACTGGTGCATTCACTCTGGAAAACAGTATCAACGTTCCTCAAAAAGTTAAAAATAGAATTACCCTACAAACCAGAAATTGCACTACTAGATATTTATCCAAAGGATACAAAAATACTGATTCAAAAAAAAAAATATTGATTCAAAGGGACACAAGCACCACAATGTTTATAGCAGGAGTATCAACAATAGTCAAATTCTGGAAAGAGCCCAAATGTCCTTTGACTGTTGAATGGATGAAGATACATTTATACACACACACACACACACACACACACACACACACACACACACACACACTGAAATATTACTCATCCATCAAAAAGAATGAAACCTTGCAATTTGCAATGACATGGGTGGAATAGAGTGTACTATGCTAAATAAATAAATCAGTCAGAGAAAGACAAATATCATATGATTTCACTCACATGTGGAATTTAAGAAACAAAACAGATGAGCATGGGGTATAAAAGAGACAGGAAAATCATAAAACAGACACTTAACTATAGAGAACAAGCTGAGGGTGGCTGGAGCGGGGAATTGGTGGCAAGTAGGGTTAAATGGATATTAAGGAGGGCACTTGCTATGATGAGCACTGGGTGTTGTATGTGATGGCTCACAAATTCTACCATTGAAATTAATATTACACTGTATGTTAACTAACTGGAATTTAAATAAAACCTAAAAAATGAAAAAAATGCATATAGTAATATAGTCACCTAATAAAAAGGATATTTCCTTATATCTATGAGTTTACAAAGGAAAGAAAAATTGTTCTATGTTAATCTATGTCAAAAAGAATACTTAAAAAACATACTGAATCATCTAGAATTGTCTAGGTAAATAATTTTTGCAAATGAGTAAATACACTAAAGAAAGACAAACACATAGGAATAATTCATATGAAAAAGTACATTTCTAGATTTTAATGATGTACAAAAATATAGGTTGCCAGATTTGCATATGGACATAATTTAAAACTCTAAACATCATCTCATTCTTTGAATTATTGCTATTTAACTTTTATCTATAGCCATATTGTTAATCTAATGTCCTTCCTATATGATCTTTGAAAAATGTATTTAATAGGTATATATATAAACAGAATTCTGTATTCTCTTTCTCTAAGCCACTTTGTACTCTAAGTTTTGTTCACAAAATGTTTGTATATTTGGAAATAAATGATAAGTAATCACAAACATAGGGCTTCAACCTCACTGGAGGGAAGATAAATCAATTTATTCAGATAAAGCAATGAGGCCCAGGAAAGTACTGTAATTATGTCAAGCGTATTAATGATGGAATGATACCTAGGTATATTTATATTTATATTCATATTCATATTCATATTCATATTCATATTTACTACATGTATTCATTTTATAGGTAAAAAAACACATGTGGATATTAAAAGTATCTTATAGTGCTTTGCTTAGAGAATATTATCAAATACAAACTTTCAAAACATACAAATTAATGAGAAATGTATTACATTCCAATGGCAGATTTTTTTTAATGTTATCTAAGAGCATTTTAAAACAATTTTATATACAGAAGAGCAATTGAAAATTAAATCTTCAAGATAAATATTGCTCAAAATACATCAGCAAGTGCACTTCAAATTCTTTGCATTTCACATATTTTCATTGTCTTCAACATTTTTGCACCTACTTCAGTAACTAAATTGATGTCCAACATTAAGACTTGATATTCATTTAGGCGTCAGGGTGGCTCAGTTGGCTGAACAGTCAACTCCTGATTTTGGTTCAGGTCATGATCTCACAGTCATGGGATTGAAAACTATGTCAGGCCCTGTGCTGAGTGTGGAGTCCACTTAGGTTCTCTCTCTTTCCCTCTGCCCCTCCTCTGTGCTCTCTCTCTCTCTCTCTCTCAAAATAAACTTAACAAAAAAAAAGAGAAAAAAAGACTTGCTATCCATTAACGTTTTCATAATACTATGAATGGTGACTTAGATCATTCTTTTTAGATTCTCCATTACTTCTAAAATTCACAGTTAGAGAAAAAACAACAAAATTCTTATTGGCCAAATACCATTCACTTCCAGAATAAAACTTAAACCTCTCAACCTTGTCATCACATGCCTTCATAACCAGGTATCTTGTTCCCTGTTGCTGCATCTCAGTGCTTCTGCACATACTGTTCCTTTATGTCCTTTTGTTGCGTGGAGGGTTCCTACTCATCCTTCAGTTTGCAATTTAGGTGTTACCCACCTGTGACACTTCTCTATTGGTCCTGAGACAGAAATGAGCATTTTTATACCTTTATAGTTATGAATTTTAAAAATATAGCAAGCATCTTGAGTACTCATTTTGTTCTAAGATGTGTACTTCATATTCCACATGGCTTATTTCATTCATCTTACCATAAACCCAAAAGGTAGTTATTCATACCATTTTATAGAAGATGTGGCTAAGAATTAGCAAGGATACATATTACATTGAAATATTTGTATTACTGTACACAAGTTTATTCTGGTTCAGCCTGATCCAAAGGCAATATGTGCTTTTACTAAGGGAACAAATAGAATGCATGGTTTTATGCAATCTTCCAATAATTATTTTTTAAATAGTGTCAATTTTCACAAATATTGGAGAACAAGAAGTTTGAGGTTATAATCTTTCCAATATCCTGGTGTTACTGGTGAAGGATTGATTAATATAACTTGAAAATCAAGAAGTGGAAGGGAATGACTATTATTACAGTAACTGAGATTAACTAATAAAGACCCAAGGTAAAAAGAGTAGTCACCCATCTATCCATTGAGAAGGAATTTAAAGCTTCTCACAGTTTTAAATTCATTAAAAACTTTTAAATTCCTTAAAAACACTTAAGAATTTGAAAAGTAAACATTTGTGGCCCCAAATTTCTATGCTATAGAGCATAGATATAATTTTATCTTGGAAAACTTCCAAGAAATGGTGATAGGCCACGCTTATCTTTTCAGAAAAAATAAAGGAAACCCACAGAATAACTAATTGTATGAATTACAGAAATGTATTATTGCTGTACAGGTCAAGAGTTACATCGCAAAAACATACCTATGATAAAAGCACACTAAAATACAAATGAAATAATGAGTAGGCTAGCTTTGGGTCTTCTGAGTCAAATATCATCGAGTTCCCTAATACCATATAAAAAATTATACACACTTACATACAGCTGTTTCTATGTTTGAGTCTATTATTTTTAATTAAATACTCATTAGAAATAGAAAAGAGAAATATGGAAAGACTAAGTACAGTCATAAATTGGGAGGGAAAATAAAACAATAAATGAATAGATTAAAGCAAATTAATAACCTTTCTCAAAATGTATAACACTGTGAAGATAATAATGAATGCTCTCTTTCCAGTGATGGGTGCTTCTTGTTAAATGGTTTATTGCATACCACTAGATGATACTGAAAGGCGCAATACTCAGAATTCCAACTGTGAGAGGCCTGGGAGCAAGTGGTAACTCAATTCTCCAACATGAGCAGAAAGACTACTTACTACCTCTTTCTATGGAGGAACCTCTCCCAGGTGATTTGGTAAAAGAACCTCCACTGAAATAAAGATTAAAGTATTTGCATTTAGGAAATTCCATGAAACTCAAATAACATCCTACATCAGTGATCAGTATTGGGGAAGCTGGGATTCACTGCATACAGGTACTTATTCCATAATGTCAAAGTCATTTTAATTCAAAAAATATACCATTGCAATGTGCTGAGTGAATATTCAGGGTTATTTTCTATAGTAAGAGAAGAATGTAACAGCCTTCTAGAAGTAAAAAAAAATCCATTTTCACAAGTTCTCCCATTTTAGTGTCTGTAAAACTGTGGTTCCTACATTGTGCTTACAATGAGCCACCTAACCAATTAATTGTACTTTTGTAGTTCAGTTGTGAGATGGAAAAGCAAGGAACCAGAATAGTTTTCTCCAAGCAAAACATACTTAGGAAAGAGAGAAGAAAAAACTGAAAGATATGGGAAAATGAGGAGAAAGCAAGCACAACAGGGGTCCCTGGATGAGAACATCCTATACACACCCAGAAGTGGGGGACGTGAGTCTGGGCAGGGCAAATGAAGAACACCTGCTGCATTTCAACATACTACCTGTTCTACTCAAAATAAGAATGAGAGATAATGACTTTTAAAGTTGTTGATTATTCCAGAAATAAAGAAGTGATTTTACAATATTAGCCTTAGAACAAAAAAGTAAATTCTACTTTTATAAGTTCATTGTCAATCCTCGTCACTGTATGTCAAGTACAAAGACACAAAACCATGATATTTGCCTTTATATTAAGAATGAAGTTTGAAAAAACTTTTTACTCATAAGGTATTTGATTCCTATTTAAGACCAAAGAACAGAGAAATCCGTAATGATGGCCATTAGAAATACCCATATATATATGATTCATATTTTATGTTTTGAACCTTTCTAAGTGGGTAACACAAATGTTTATTGAAAGTGTTAATCTTCCAGCATCTGATCAGTAGCTTTTAAAAAATCCTATTGATTTAAACATGAGAAACATCAAAGTAAAAATGCTATGACAGTGTAATTATATTTTGTCTAACTTTTCATGCAACCATGTATTAGACCCTCATTTCATTTCTCTTGACCCTTTCATGCTCTCTGCCTTTCCTGCTAGACAAGTACTTTCTTAGTAATTCTTATTTTCCTTTGTGTCTTTAACCTCAGTGAGTATTTTTCCCTTCTGGCCTGGAAAAGCTTTAGATAGTTATTTTGGTAACAGATTTCTTGGCAGGCAGCTGCATCTCCAGTGCTCTCAACTGCTCTCAGAGGCAGCCCTAATTGACCAAGACCTGACATTAAGGAGTGTCCTCCAAAGTTCATCCTTCAAAGCACAGAATATACATTAATTAGTCACCTGAGAAATACAGTTAAGGGTTTATGAAGCAGATTAAAGATCCAGAGAAAACATTTTGGTATTTCATTTTAAATTTCTTATTCATAATTTCTTTCATGTATTTTGCAGTTCCAGCAAAAACAAGGAATTTTTAAAAATCAAGGACTCCTAAGCTTGCAAGTATGTTGCTGATATAACTGGTTAGTAGGGTTGTTTGAAAGATCCTAATATAGTTAAAATTAGAGAGAGATAGAGGGCCGTCTGAGAGAGGGCCGTCTGGGTGGCTTAGTCTGTTAAGTGTCTGACTTCAGCTCAGGCCATTATCTCACATTTCATGAGTTTGAGTCCCACATCAGGCTAGTGCTGACAGGTCAGAAACTAGAGTCTGCTTCAGATTCTGCGTCTCCCACTCTTTATCTGCCCCTCCCCCACTCATGCTCGTTCTCTCTCTCTCTCTCTCTCTCTCTCTCTCCTTCTCTTCTTCTTGTAAGAATAAATAAACATTAAAAATTAAAAAAAAATAGAGGAGAGACAGGGCAGGGCAGGACTTTGAATGTCCTTGGATTGACTCTCAATTTTGGCAAATGGGGGTTGGGATTTGAAAGACCTTAGGAAGAAGTGATAATATAATCAAGGTTATTTTTGTTTCTAATAGTTTGTAATATTTGGAGGTATGGAAGACTAAAGGAAGGGGACTAGCCAGGGTATTATTAAATTAGCCCAAGGGAGAGTTGAAGCCCTCAACTAAAAGGACAGGGCCAGGAACTAACAGGAAGGAATGGACAGAAGAAATGCTAAGAGGCAGAATTGATAGTACTTGTGACTACAACATTTCTAGGACATGTTAAGATCAGGGCAAGAATTATGATTCCAAGCTTTCTGGCTTAGATGCATGAGTAGAAAAGGATTCACCAGGACAAGGACATAAAGCTTGGGTGGATGAGAAGGATGAGAGAGAAAGCAGTAAACTGTTTTTTGAGTTTGAGCTTGAAATTATTAGTTTACACATTCAACAAATAAATGAGTTCTAAATAAACTTTAGAATCTAGTGTCTAGTGCCTATGTACTACTATTAGTGCTTGAGAATAAAAGGGAAAGAACATCCATGATCTCATGGATTTAATAGTCTAGTGGGGCTAGAATAACAATAAACAAAGAAGGAAATGTACAAATAAAACAGAAATTTCAAAGACTGTTATAATCCATAAACAAAATAAAAAGTGATAGGGGTGCCTGAGTAGCTCAGTTGGTTAATTGTCCAACTCTTGATTTTGGCTCAGGTCATGATCTCATGGTTCATGAGTTCGAGCCCCGTGTCGTGTCAGGCTCTGTGCTGATGATACAGAACCTGCTTGGGATTCACTCTCTCCCTCTCTCTCTGCCTCTCCCGTGCTTGCTCTCTCTCTCTCTCTCTCTCTCTCTCTCTCCCTCTTTCTCTCAAAAATAAATAAACTTAAAAATCTTTGAAAAAAAGTTACATGGAAAAGAGTACTGGGAGGGATTGTATTTTTGAATGGTTGGTCAGGAAGTGCTTGTCTTAAGGGCTGATATTTGAACCTGAATGGCAAAAATAAAACAGCCATAAGAAGACTTTGAGGGAAAGTGTTTCAAGTACAAGAAATGGCTAGCACCAAGGATGAGGACAAATCCAGAATTCTAGAAGTCCATGAGATCAATAACCAAAGGGAATATGGTATGATGTAAGGCCAGACATTTGGGCAAGTTTCCATAGGACATATAGGTTGTCAAATCCCACAATCAGTTGGCTAGACAAGTTTGGACTTTAGGAGAAAGACCAGAATACGAATAAAAATATAGACACCATCTATTTAAAGGTAGTATTTGAAGCCATGAGAATGAGCACATGTGGAAAGGAAATAAAATAACATGAAGAAAATTAATATTTAACAGATAAGAAAAAGAAGAGAAACCATCAATGGTGACAAATTCAATGGTGAGAAAATTAGAAGGGTGAATATGATGTCCTAGAATAAAAGGAAACAATTTCAAACAACCAAAGCCAAATAATATGAAAAACAGGACCAAAATATTACTAAAACAAAACGGCAAAGATCATTGGTGAATTTTTCTTATCTAGTTTATGTGAAGCGGTAGGGGGCAAAATGATTGCTCTCTTAGAGTGAAGAGCAAAAATCTGAATATGGTATGTTAAAAAGTAATTAAAAAATTAAGTAACCATAGCCAAGACTGCTTTTCCAAGATTATTTTTTTGAGGAGAAAAATTATTAGATTTGGAGTATTATTTTAATGATAGAAATGCTTATAGGTTGTGAGGAAGGAGTTAGAGGAAATGGCAGAAAGGAAACTAACAATAGCCAGATCCAATAGATTGAGGATCAGGTCACCCTCCTGCCCACCACCACTGAAAGAATTAACTTTGAATATAGGCATCATTTTTTTAAAACTACAGCCATTTGAAACACTTAAAACTGTTTATGTGGACACCTCTCTAAAGAAGATAGATGACAAAAAGTGTGTAAAAAGGTGTTCCACATTACATGCCAACAGGGAAAAATACAAATTAAGACAACAATGAGATTCTACTACACACCTACTAGAAATGGTCAAAGTTCAGGATACTAACATCATCAATTGATGGCAAGGATGTGGAACAACAGGAACTCTCATTCTTTATTAGTAGGAATACAAAATGGTAGTTTGGTAGTTTCTTAACAGAATTAAACATTTTCCTACCATATGATAAAGAAATCACACCCCTTAGTATTTACCCTAAAGGAAGTGAAAATTTATGTCCATACAAAACCTGAATATTTGCAGCAGCTTACTCATAACTGTCAAAACAGGAAGCAACCAAGTTGTCCTTCAGGAAGTAAATAGACAAGTAAGCTGTGTTACATCCAGACAATGGAATATTATTCAGCACTAAAAAGAAATGAGCTATCTGGCTATGAAATATATGGAGGAATCTTAAATGCATATTTCTAAGTGAAAGAAGCCATACTGAATGATTCCAACTATATGACATTCTGGAAAAGGCAAAAAAGTATGGAGACAGTAAAAAGATAAGTAGTATCCAGAAGTTACGCTGTAGAAGGTATGACTACGTGGGGCACAGAGATGTTCTAGACCAGTGAAAATAGTGTGTAAGATACTTCAATGATGGATACATGCCCTATACATTTTCCAAACTCAAGGAATATACAATACCACGAGTGAATCCTAATGTAAACTGTAGACTTTAGGTGATTAGGTTTATCAATTGTAGAAATGTACTATTTTGGTAGAAGATGCTGATATTAGGGGATGCTATGCATATCTGGAAGCAGGGAGGTTTACGGGAAATTTCTGTATATTCTCATAATTTTATTGTGAATCTCAAACTGCTCTAAAAGAATAAAATCTTAATACAACTTTTATAAATCTTATATATGATGTGTCTCAAGATTATGATATAAAAAGATACCTATCTCTACATTGAAAATCCAAAGAAATCATAAAACTCTTTATGGTGGAATTACATTTTTAAGGGTTGTTGTTATTGTTTTCATGGTGGCACTATGGAGCAAGAGAAGAGTTCTTGGGGTCCTTAAGATCATATCAATTATATGATCACATACTATACCTATATATAAAATCTTTCCCTGGTAGGCCATGTAATAGCCAAATGTCCTAGTTTATCATTTCCAATATTTTAGTCTTTCACTTTCTTTAAACTCATACAACTAAAATCTCTGTGCGTCTGATACTAAGGAAAAATATGACTCCTTTTAAATCCCTGTAAGATTCTCTGAAAGCAGTTTCAAACGCTGACTGACAAAAATACCAGAAAGTGATAGCACTGACTGCTTAATTGACCTAAATTCTGCCCTTTGGAAAACACACTATTGGAACAAAGGTGATAAAGAATGTCTAATTCATAGATACATGATCTAGCAGTTAAGAGAGGAAGTATCTATTAAAATGCAGCTATTATTTGTGATTAATGAAAGACAGGAAAGGCTGATTGCTTGATTCTTGGCCTTAAATGTTCTAGATCTCAGTGAACTTATCTTGGTCCTCTTAAATCTGATTGTTCAATGACCTTCTGCCTTGTCTTTTTTTATTTTTCTTCCCTAAAAATCTAATATTGTGATTTTTTAAGAGCAATGATACTTAGGAGTTTATAGTCCTTACTTTTTCTGCATATACTGTAATAACTGCTAGGGTCTCTCACCCTAGTTAGACTGTAATTCAGAAAATCTGGCTGATATTAGACAGGCAATAGAGGTGCAGGACTTAATGTATTTTGTGAAAAGGTCAAGAATTCAGTATATACATATTTTCAGTTTGTAGGAATGCAGATGATGGAATCCATGAGCCTAGTATAGTAGTATCAACCATAAACTGAGTGATAGTTTGAATACTAGCTGATCAAAAACTATTTCAAAATGAATTGTGAAAGAACACCTTCTGTGCTAAACAAACATGTATGCAGCACCTACTATGTGCTAGGTATTGATCTTAGCACTTTTTAGTTATTAACTTGTTTAATCATTGTAACTACAGAATGAGGTACATACTGTTATTATCACGATGCATGGGATAACTGAGGGTAAAGAGAGGTTAAAGAATTTGCCCAAGGTTACTAGCCACCAAGTACCAACACCAAGAATCATGCTCAGATAGTTAGACTCTAAAAGATGGTGAGCTTAAATACACTATGCTATAAGTCTTTGTTCAAACATCACACAGAAGTCCTTATGGAAGTAACACAGAAAAGCCTTGAGAGGGGAGCCTCTTAGGTGTTGACTAGGGAGATCTGACTAAAGCATTCACCTTTTTTAGGAGAGTTTTTTCTTTAAATTTTTGATGACAAGATAGCATGCTGTTCTCTAAAATTCTGCCTAACAATGACCAATATCAAACCTTTCTCTGCTTCCGCTTGAATAGCTGCAGGCAAGCATTGTCATGACAAGCGCCGCCCCAGGTGATGTATGGAATTGCTGAATCACTATACTGCACCCCTAAAACTAATATAACACTGTATGTTAACTACACTGATAATAAAATAATAAAATAAAATAAAAGTTAAAACATGAAATGAAATGAAATGAAATGAAATGAAATGAAATGAAATGAAATGAAATAAAGAAATCCATGATGAACAAGAGATTAATAAAAATGACAAAATGGGATGCCTGGGTGGCTCTGTCAGTTAAGTGTCTGACTTTGTCTCATGGTCCCTGTGTTTGAGTCCCATGTCAGGCTCTGTGCTGACAGCTCAGAGCCTGGAGACTGTTTTGGATTCTGTGTCTTCGACTCCCTCCTTCCCTCTCTCTCTCAAAAATATATAAACATTAAAAAAATAAAAAAAATAAAGATGGCAAAAGATCAGACAGATGATTACAGTTCCCTGGCAAATGATATCAAATGATACTTAATTGATTAAAATAAAATTAAAACATATAAAAGATAAAAAATAAACATACATAAACATAATTTATATACCAAGAATAAAAAAAGGAAATATCTTTAGATTTTTTTTTAAATGTTTTATTTCTAGGAGAGAGAGAGAGACAGCGTGAGCAGGGGAGGATCAGAGAGAGAGGGAGTCACAGATTGAAACAGGCTCCACGCTCTGAGCCGGCAGTCAGCACAGAGCCCGACGCGGGGCTCGAACCCACGAACTGCGAGATCATGACCTAAGTGAAAGTCGGACGCTTAACCGACTAAGCCTCCCAGGCGCCCCAAAAAAGGAAATATCTTTAAAGGAAATAACAGCTAAAAAAACATAAACACAATGCTGATAAGTACACATCGCTGATTCAATGACAGACTCGTTTACCAGCTTCATAGACCTTATTGCATCCAATATTTATTTCCTTAACCAGAACTACAAGCCTCCCCTGCTACCTTACTGAAGGGTTAGATTGATGCAAATCAATTTATTCCTTCAATTTGTCAATTGTCTATTTATGGTCTGCTAAGAAAATAAAAAGAAAACTTCTCTATCACTCCCCTAGGAAGTTCCACCCAGTTTCTGATACAGGTTTTAAGATATACTTGCCTGGCAGTACTGTACCCATATAAAATAACCACCATTAACCTATGGAGTATGCTCTCCACAATATAATAATATACAGTAACCATACAAGGAGGGTTCATGTGCATAGTAATAGCAAGATTTTCCTATTAAAAACTATTTCCATGATTAGATAAGAAAAATATATTTTGAATTATCCTCTTCCTATTTATTAACTTAAAATATGTTCCAATGAAAAAATGCCAAGTAGTAATTTCCCGAACTACAATTTTCTGAAGAAAATGGTCACTCAGCATTTACAATCAGAAAGAAAAATTTACAACTGCTAATGAATGTGTTACATTTTTATTAAATGGGTTCTATAAAAATATTTTATATTAAAGTCTGTAGTAATGCAGATAAATCTACAAACCGCATCAGTGAAAAGAAATGGGACATCACCATTGTCTCTAAGGAAATAGTAACATTACATATTTCTTAATCTATTTTTGCTTTTATGGAATTGCATAAGATAAGCAATAGTTTGGCACCAAATTCATCAAACAGAAGGGCAAATTTTTACTATAATATCTTATTTATGTATTTAACAAGACTTTTATAGCTATCTAAGAGGTGACATTTTACTTTTGCATAGCTTAGCAATGCATTAATAGACTTCACTTTTACTTTTTAAATGTAAACTATATTTTACAATACTTTATAATAAAAGAGTACAAATAATTTAAAACTCTCAGTTGCATGCATTAAAATAACATTCACATTTAAATTTAATATTCTATTGGTTTCAACGCCAAAACTGGAGAGAATGTGAGAGGTGAAATGTGGACAAAATAAAAAATACTTTCCCTAAAAGACAAATGTCAAGGAAAACTAGAACTTTTCTGCAAAACAACAGCACAATGCCTTTAAAGTTCTGTCTGAAAGTCCTACCCCTCCCCAGCACACACTATAAACTTGATGGACCTAAATTGTTGTGCCTTAACATGGAAAAGGGGGAAGCAAAGAACAAGTTTTGCTTATAATTTCTTAGGTAGCCTTAAACTGCTTTAACTTCCTAAGGACAGACTACAGTTCAGTTCGAGAAAATCTTGCAGGGTCTCAGATCAGCGCCAGGATTTGCATGTTATGGATCAATGTGAATTCCGGGAATAAACACTTTCTTTGCAGGCAGATGAAAAGCATTTTTGCTGAGAAGAAAAAGAAACTTTCTTCTTCATTGCTATCAAAGACGAAAATCATGGTTGCTACAGGATTTTGTGTATCTGTTTTTTAAAAACAATTTAGAATAAAGAGACCAAAAGAGTTGAAAACAGGATTTCCAAATGCAAAGTGTATAGACTTACTGGTACATGCCATGGAAGGCGGGTCTTTTTCAGCTCGGAAGTAACCCTTTTCACACTGACAGACAGAAGTTGCTTCCATGTAGGTTAAACTGTGTGGAGGGCATTTAGAACATTTTGTGTTCCCAGCAAATGCTTTATAGAATCCTGGTCTGCAAGCTGTAAAAACAGGAAAATTAAATTTTGTTATTATTTCTAGAGTTCTTTTATTTGCATATTACAACATACTTTAATTTATACACACTTTGATCTCAGAGTTCAGGGTCACACATATACAGAAGAGTCAATATATAGTAACATTTAATGAAATGAGTTATTCAAAATTGGTAATATAATAGTAACTTCACATTTTAGTTCAGGATGCTAATTTTAAAAAGCATACCTGAAACACAATATATACAAAATAAATTGCCTACCAGAGTGTAGGGATGCCCTTAAACTGTCATTAAGGGAAATGATTTTGCGTAGTTATGGGAGATAGCATTAAATAACATTGAATCACACTGTTTAAAATGTATTTGCATTCCATTTCTTCTTCAGTCTTTCTGAGTACTAGAGGAAAAAGTCCCAGTGTGATGCTGGTATATATGCTGGTTATCTTAACACCTGTCCTATTTGTGATTTTTATTTTTTTAACAAAATGAAAGCTGGCCTTATGCTCAGAGTTTAGCAAGATCTAAATATAGTTTGATAACATTGTTTTATTTTTATCAACTTTGTTTTTATTTTTTATGTCAAGTGATTTTTCTGTTTGTTATACTGAAATACATTCATTTAAAATTTTGAATTAATTTCAAAAGTAGATAGATATGTTTAATACATATACTTGATTTACTTAATATTTTATCTACCTACTTTTGAGAGAGTAAAATATGCAAGCAGGGGAGGGGCAGAGAAAGATGGAGACAGAATCCAAAGCAGGATCCATGGCAAGAACCATGAAAATATAAGCAAATAACTAAGTTTTTTTTTAAAAATCACTAAAAATGAAATGTAAATTATAGAAGATATAGGATGAAATGTTTTATTGGACCTTATTTTCTCTTTGCTTATTAAACCCATGTTATCATTTACAGGATACATTTTCACAGGAATAGAAGATCTAGAAAAAAGGATCCTAGACTAGGTATGTATCCAAGGTCCTGAAGGAGGAAGAAGTGGTCTTAGTTGTTTTTCATCTCAACAAACCACTGCTGATCACTTTCTAAATTAACACTGTTAGAGGCACGTGGGTGTTCAGTTGGTTGAGCCTCTAGCTTAGGCTCAGGACACGGTCTTGTGGTTTGTGGGTTTGAGCCTCACACTGGGCTCTCTGCTGTCAGCACAGAATCCCTTTGGATCTTCTGTCCCCCTCTCTCTGTGCCTCCTCTGCTTGTGATCTCTCAAAATTAAACATTAAAATGTTTACACATGCATACACACATATAAATTAGTATGCTAAGTGAAATAAAGGAAGAATAATATGTTTTTCTAAAAATTTTTAAGAAACTACTTATTTTAATCCAATTAATTTTCACAAAATGCTCATTTTAGAAATACATAAGAATAATACAATAATCTCTTGATAAAGCTTCTGCTTACATATTCTGGAGAGAAAGAAAACATGTCATCTAAGTTTTTGAGACAAATTTAATGCGTCCCAATTAAAAAACTCTTTGTCTTTTTCTAGGTACATTTTGATGAATGTTCCTACAGATCTAAATGACTGCAATTCAATCAATACCAGTAGTATAGTGTGCACCAGTAGTATAGTATGCCATCCTTTAGGAGGGCATAAACCACAAGATGTGCACGTACATGCACATACACACATACATGCATATGCTGTAAATGGATTATTTTTGATAGTTAATGTTTGCTTTTATAATAACATTTTTTTATAAATCACCTAGTAATTCAAGGGAAGTAAAATGATCAATTCTGTAGAGTAAAATTACTATTAAAATTTGGTTATTCACGGGATGCCTGGGTGGCTCAATCGGTTAAGCATTTCCGACTTCGGCTCAGGTCATGATCTCAAGGCTCCTGGGTTCGAGCCTCGTGTTGGGCTCTGTGCTGACAGCTCAGAGCCTGGAGCCTGCTTCAGATTCTGTGTCTCCCTCTCTCTCTGCACCTTGCCAACTCATGCTTTGTTTCTCTCTGTCTCAAAAATAAATAAACATTAAAAAATGTGGTTATTCACTATCAATGAAATTCTAAGTGGTGACATATAATAAATATCAACCATAGTCTCTTCTCTAGCTAGTTGATAAATTAATACTGTCACTAATCAATAAAAACACTATATCATCAAAATATTTCTCTGTCTGTCAAAATTTAGAGTATGTAAATAAGATATAATTAGCCCCTAACATTTTCACAAACAAAATATTCTTTAAAACATATTTAATTTCTAGTGCACTGAGGTGGCTCAGTTGTTTAAACATCTGACTTCAACTCAGGTCACGATCTCGCGGTTCGTGGGTTTCAGCCCTGTGTCAGGCTCTGTGCTGATGACTTGGACCCTGGATCCTGCTTCGAATTCTGTGTCTCCATCTTTCTCTGCCCCTCCCCTGCTTGCACTATTTTACTCTCTCAAAAATAAATAAAAATTTTTTAAAAATTAAAAAAATTTAATTTCTAAATTTGATCTTATAGTAGTAACAAGGCAATGTATTATAAGATATTTAGTAAATCTAGCTTATATATATTTTGTCAATAAAGTATTTTCTACTTAATTATGAAGTTTAAAATAGCTGAATATATTCCACCACATGCATTTGTAATACTTTGGCAAATAATTTTAAACGTTGAACCCAATTAGAAACTTAATCATATCTTCATCTAATCTATTACAATATCTGTTAAGTCTGATAAACCATGCAACTTATAAGGAATGTGCAAATTTAAATGGGGAACTTGTGGGCAGTTCTGTGTCTCCCTTTGTCTGCCCCTCCCCTGCTCACATTCTGTCTTTGTCTCTTTCTCAAAAATAAATAAATTAAAAAAATTTTTTAAATAAATGGGAACTTGCATTCTGCATATTCCAATTATTATTTTGAATATAATTTAAATATTATTATGAAGGTCTTTTGAAATAAGACCATTTTAAAATGAATTAATTAGGAATGTGAACATTATAGGACTATACTAAAGCTTATTATATGTGCAAATACAAAACCTGTAAGACACACAGACAAGAGCTGTAAACATTGTGTTTTCTTTCCCCTACCATTTATTCAAATCTCAGCCATAATCACTGTTCAGCATATAAAGCAGCCTGCCAAAACCTTCATCTTGTGCCACAAAACATTGTTAGCTTTATTTCCTTTGGTAACGAGAAAACAAAAATTTAAATAATTTCTTATGCTTAGTGTTTTCTTATGGTTAACTAAAAAAGAAAAATTTAAATAATTTTCTGCTTAGTGTTTTCAGCTAATTTGTCACTTTCTTTTAGAATTTAAGAATGCTTAAAACAAATAACTCAGTGATATTCAAACTGTTTTGGAGACCAGAATGCAAACTGGTCTTAGTGCCCAATCTTACCTACTTCAACTTGTAAGTAGAGGAATCTCCTTCCCCTTCTTCTTTTTTTTTAAAAAAAAAATGTTTATTTAGTTTTGAGAGAGAGGGAGAGACAGACAGATGGACAGAGTGGGGGAGGGGCAGAGAGAGGGAGACACAGAATCTGAAGCAGGCTCCAGGCTCCAAGGTGTTAGCATGGAGCCGGACATAGGGCTCCAACTCAGAAACTGTGAAATCATGACCTGAGCCGAAGTATGACGCTTAACCAACTGACCCACCCAGGTGCCCCAACAGAGGGATCTTCTAAAGCTGCTCTATCCAATAGTTTTAAAAGATAGGACATATATACATAATTTTAAATTCTATAGCAGCCACATAAAAAAACTAGAGACACAGATGAAATTAATTTTAATAATATATTTCATTTAACACAATCAATCAAGGATATTATCATTTCAACATACAATCTAGCTCTTGAAATATTTTACATTAGTTGGGGTTTTTTGTACTAATTAATTAAATATATTTTACATTCACTGCACATCTCAATTCAAACTAGCCACAATCTTGAGAAACTTAACAGAAGACCATTGGGGAAGGGAAAAGGAGAAAAAAAAAAGTTACAGAGAAGGAGGGAGGCAAACCATAAGAGACTCTTAAAAACAGGGAACAAGCTGAGGGTTGATGGGGGGTGGAGGAGAGGGGATAGTAGTTGACGGGCACTGAGAAGGGCACTTGTTGAGATGAACACTGGGTGTTGTATGAAAACCAATTTGACATATTATATTTTAAAAAATTTTAAATTTTTAAATTTTTAAATATTTTAAAAAATAGCCACATTCCACATTCCAATTGCCTAGTCACTTCATGTGGCTTGTAGCTACCACACTGGATAGTACAGTTTTGAACACAGGTCTTTTCATTATTTATCTCTGTTGAAAAACTTTGATGACTTGCACCATGTTTATGTGAAGGTTTAAAATGGATTGGATTAATAAATTCACCTGTGGCTTGGCCCTGCCTACAGCTCGAACCATATCAAATGAAGTTAACTTCCCTTTAACACCTCCCTTGATTAAGATTTTGCCCTTTTATAGTCTATTCTCACCCAACAGGCAGTGATCTACTAGGCACTGCATGATTTTGCTCCCCACTCTTTCCCTGTACTCTGCTACAAACTACATATGCTTCCGGCAGAATCTTGCATGAAAGCAGGCTTCTGCTCCTGGGCCTTTAACACTTGCTCTTACCCTGCTATCTGTAAGGTTTGCTCCTTCCCTTATATCAGGTCTTTGCAAAAATGTTACCATATTTGTGAAGCCTGATTCCCTTTTTAAAACTGCATCTTTGGCTACATCCTACTGCACAGTATTTTGTATTACTTTCCACTCTTTTTCCTGTCTCTAAGAAATTTAACATTTGACACATGGTATGTTTAATTTTTTTATTAAGTTGTATATTCTGTTAGAGTAGAGACTTTTTTTTTCACTGAAGTGCATCTCCAGGGCCTACAACAGTGCCAGGCATTATTTGGCCCTCTACCAGTATTCAATGAATGAATGAATTGCTGAGGTCTCCTTTTATTTCTATGAATCTACCATGATCTTTCTTCTGTTCGAGCCTTTTCTTCTGTTGAAAATCTCTTTTCTCCATCCCATTTCATGATCCATCATCTTACTATCTCCTAGTCCCCTTTTAGGTCCCACTTCTTGACTTTCTAGACTAGTTTAGTTTCTCCAAGTATCTGTGACTTGTCAACAGTAGTACACCTATTGGTTTGCAAACTGGCCTTGTGCATAGAAGTCAAGGAGAGACAGAAGAAAGAGACAGACCACTGCAGATTGGTATGTGGAAGGTTTAATAAGCAAGGGAACTGACATATGAGGCTTACTTTGGGCAGCTGTAAGATAAATAGCTATCTGGACCCACCCTCCAGAATCTAAAAATTTTATATAGAGACGTTGAATGAGTTGTCACTGTATACTATCCAGATGGTCTCAATAATACCTTACTGTCTCGAGGGTGAGTCCTTGAAAATGGCTCACACTGTGGGAATAGAAGGAATACCATGGAGTCCAAACAGGGGAGGGGTTGAGGGGCCTCCAATTGCCCAGGTCCAAGACCTCCCAGCTTGAAGGTTAACCATCCTCTTAACTTTTTTTAAAAATTTATTTTTGAGAGAAAAGAGAGATGGAGAGAGAGAGAGACAGACAGAGACAGAGAGAGAAAAGGAGTGCACATATGAGCAGGGGAGGAACAGAGAGAAGAGGAGAGAGATAATCCCAAGTAGGCTCAATGCTGTCAGCACAAAGCCCCAAGAGAGGCTCAAACTCACAAACCATGAAATCATGACCTGAGGTGATATCAGAGTCAGGCGCTTAACCAACTGAGACATCCAGGCACCCCTCTGTTATCCCTTTCAACAACACCATGACAATTACTTGTTTAAGAGCTGTAGACCCCACAAGGACAGGCTGGTTACAGTAATTATCATAAAGTAGGTGTTCAATATATATATTTTTTGCACGGTGTATATTCTGATAATTAAATTCCTGCAGAAGCGTATACATTTCTACTTAGTGCATGTTCTGATCATAGCGTAATTCATCTTACCATAAATTTAGGGTTGTTTTTTGTTGTTGTTGTTGTTTTTGCTTTACTATAAATAAGGGATAGAAGAAGTGAGTAAGGATATAGAACGTGATTCAACTGCAGCTCAAAATTAATTATTCTAATGATAAGCTGGCTGTAAAAACACTCCCCCCAAAAACAAAACAAAACAAAAAATCTTCCCAGTTGAAATTATTATCCACATGAATTTGAATATTTTACCTATCACAAAAAGTACAAATACAAGTTGGATATTGGTACAGCCACTCTCAACTTTATCTATGGTTTGAAATGTCCACATACACTTCAAAATTCCCTTAAGAATGTTAAAATGTTGAATTTATAAAAATACATTTTAATTGTTAAAATATTATTCATTTTAATATTAAGGTTTTCATATAATATTTCATTTAAAAACATAGGATTATGCTGTTAAAAATGGTAGAAAGCCTTTGTTCTAAGTAGTCACATTCTCTTTATGTAACACACACTAATGGCACACAACATATACTTCTCTTTTAGCTTGAATCATATTAGATTATAACTAGTTTGTGACATTTATCATCTCAATATCTTGTAATTGCCACAAGCCAGACATGGGCATCTATCTGTAATGCTTAGCACACTTCAAGTATATATTTAGTTTTTACAGAGGCTTGAAAAATTGTATGAAATTATTAGAACTCTAAATGTAATAATCATTATATACATATATATGTATATTAATTCAGTTAGCGATTTTAGATTTGTTTGTATTTCTGTTACAAATGGGATATCAGTACCTATGTCTTGAGAACTTTTAAATTGTTTTCGTCTTCTTCTCTGTTACTTTTTTATTTATTTATAGAGAATGAATACTTCATTTCCAAAAACAAGCCACCTCAGATAAGAATATTTTCCAATGTATGTGAATACTTCATGTGTTTGATATTTCTATTAATTTGTAAGAGCTATTTATTAACAATATTACAGTCATATTTGTTGTTTTGTATACATTTTTCTATCCAATTTATATTGACTTTGTGCATAAAAAAGAAAGATAACAATTCCATTCATAATAGCATAAAGAAAATAAAATTCATTGGAATAAATTTAACCAATAAGGGAAAGATCTATATAGTGAAAATTATAAAACTTTCATGAAAGAAACTGAAGAAGACACAAACAGGTGAAAAGATATCCCATGATCATGGATCAGAAGAATTAATTATTATTAATATCCATACTACCCTAAGTCTTCTATATATTCAATCTCTATCAAAATTCTAATGACATTTTCCAAAGATACAGGAAAAAAAGATTCCTAAAATTTGTATGGAAACACACACACAGACACACACACACACACTCCAACAACCAAAGCAATTGTCAAACAAACAAACAAAACTGGAGTCATTACACTCCCTGATTTCAAACCATAACAAAAGCTATAATCAACGAAGCAGTAAGGTACTGGCATAAGAATAGAAACACAGACCAATGGAACAGAACAGAGGAACCAGAGATAAATTCTTTCATATATGGTCAACTAATCTTTGACAAGGGAACCAAGAATATGCAATAGGGAAAGGACAGTCTTCTTAATAAATGGTATGGGAAAAACAAGATAACAACAACAGAAGAATGAAATTAGATCCCTATCTCACACCACTCACAAAAATTAACTATTGAATAGCTTATATTTACTACATTAAATATAAGACCTGAAACTATAAAACTCCTAGAATAAATCATAGGGAAAAGCTCCCTGACATTGGTTTCAGCAAAGATTTTTTGGATAGGACAACAAAAGCAGAAGCAATAAAAGCAAAAATCAACAAACAGGACTACATTAAACTTAAATGCTTCTTCACAGCAAAAGAAATAAGCAACAAAATAAAAGGCAAACCATGAAATGAGATCATAGATTTGTAAGCTATCTATCTGATAAGATGTTAATATATAAAATTTATAAAGAATTTATCCAACTCAACAACAAAAAAGTAATTGAATTAAAAAGTGACTATAGGAACTGAATAGACTTTTCTCCAAAAAAGACATCCAATGGCCAATGGACATATGAAAAGATGCTCAACATCACTATCCATCAGAAAAGTGCAAATCAAACCATAATGAGACATTACTTCATATTTGTTAGGATGGCTATTATCAAAGAGACAAAAAATAACAAGTGTTAGTATGTGGAGAAAAGGGAATTCTTCTGCATTGTTGATGGGAACATAAATTATTTAAGCCACTATGGGAAATAGTATTGTTCCTCAAAAAATTAAGAGAATTACCATATGGTCCAGTAATCCCACTTCTGAGTATTTATCAACAGGGTATCAAAAAGATAACTGCAGTCTCCTGTTTACTGCAGCATTTTTCACAATAGCCAAGATACAGAAATAACTTACATGCTTTTCAACAGATGAATGGATAAAGAAATTATATAATGATTCTATTTTTTAGTGACCTTCCATAATACTACAACCTTATTATGTATATCCACATTTCTTGTACTACTGCATTCATCTCATCTGCTTGCCTTTGCTTTCTCCTTGCTCAAATCTATGTCATAGTTACTACCAGTTACATTACTAGATGGTAGAGATGACCATGCTACTGTCTATTGTCAAAAGAGTAGGAGTTGGCAAACATTGCCCTTTGCCCAGTCTGGCCTCGCCACTGGCTTTCTAAAGCTTATGAGCTAAGAATAGCTTATGGAGTTTTAAATGATTACATAGGTATATGGTAACATTGATTTTGACTCTTGGCCTGCAAAGCCTAAAATGTATACCACCTGGTCTTTTAAAGACCATGTGTGCTAACACCTGGTCTCTACCATAAAGTGCAAACTCAGTTTGGCATTTAAATTGCTACAGAGTTGAGCTCACACCTGTTTTTCCAAACTCAACTTCCACTGTTACATAAATTTTAGACTTCTTACCTCCTTACACACACAACATCCTATTTTTAGCAATTTTATTATGGTGTAACTGATGTGAAAAAACCTGAAAATACATATAAAGCGAACAACTGGGTAAGTTTTGACTTATGTACGCAACTATGAATATTTAACCACAATCAAGATAGTGAACATAACCATTCAGCTCCAAAAGTTTCCTTACATCCCTTTATTTTTACCTATTTGCATTTTATATTTATTTATTTTATTTATTTTAAAGGTTTTATTACTAAGTAATCTCTATACCAATGTGGGTCTCACACTTAAAACCCTGAGGATCAAGAGTCACATGTTCTCTTGACTGAACCAGCCAGGTGCCCCTGTATTTTTATATTTAAAGTATTTGTCCTGCAGGTAGTACTTTTCTTAGTCTTGCTTTTTCTTTTTTATTCCAATTTGACAACTTCTTTCTTTTAATTGAGATGCTTAGTGTATTTACATTTAATGTAGTTACTGACGTGATTAGGTTTTAAGCATATCTTGCTACATTTTCCCTATTTGTCTCATCTGTTCTTTGTTCCATTTTCTTCCTTTTTTTTTTTTTTTTAATGACTGCATGCTTTTTATGATCTCATTTATTCTCCTTTGTTGGTTTATTTGCTCATGAGCAAATTCAGGTGAACACTCATGGGAATGTCTGTGCTCTCTGGAACTCTCTTTTAGGGAAACACCCTCCTTTTTCATACTTTGTTTTGTGAAATCTAGCTGTCTCTGTCTACATGGACTCTCAGATCTGTCTTCTTAAGCCACAGAAGGAGTCTGCTGGCTTCTATCAGAGTCCCTCCTCCCTGCACCATGGCCTGGAAACATTCTCAAGACACTAAATGGGGACAGTTGTAGGGCTCTCCTCTTTTTTATATTTTATTTCTTATCTCTCAGGGATCACAGTCTTTCATAATCTGATGTATTGCCTTAAAATGATTTTTTAATATATCCTACATGTGTTTTCTATTTTTTTCAGGCAACAGATGTTACCATATCTTGGCCTTCAGTAAAAAACAAACTGTTAAATCATTCTGAATTCTTATTTTTCTAATTGTCTTCGTGTTTCTCTGTTTTATAATGTTTTTCTCCTAAGTTCACCGAGTCAGTTTCTGAAAGACATACTTGAAAAACTTACCTTAAGTTCAATGCAACTTTCATCTACCAGATTGCCTAAGGTGAAAAAGACACAATACTAAGTGTTGGTAAGGGTATGGAGCAGTATGAGCTCTCTCATACATTGCTGAAGGATTTTTAATTGGTGCTACCACCTTGGGAAACTGTTTGGCAGTATGTATGATACATGAACATAAATATATCTTCTGACAGTTCTACTCTTAGGTGTATACCCAACAGAAGAGCACAAAGTGAAAGTAGCTTCTATCCTTTTAGACAGGCATACCTAGGTTCATTGCTAAGTGAGTTATCATTCTTTCGTTTGATTTTAAATTTTGTTATTTTGTTAACATGTTGATCTTTCTCACCTGAGGTATTTTCTATTCCCCCCACCCCCACTTTGTCCTTGTTGCTAAAGAACTTCAGTGTTCCCTTACTCATTTTAATGAAGTATCCTGAGGGAACGAAAGTAAACTGATATGGTCAATCAACTATGCTTAACAAATGAGATTATACTTCAGTAATTTTCTAATCATAAAATTGGAATATATTTAGTTGAAAATAATCAAATTATAATCTAGCCATTATTTATGAAATATTTGTTTACATGCTTCCATGTGCCTACGTATAAAAACCACAAGAGTGGGGCGCCTGGGTGGCTTAGTCGGTTAAGCGTCCGACTTTCGCTTAGGTCATGATCTCGCGGTTCGTGGGTTCGAGCCCAGCGTCGGGCTCTGTGCTGACTGCCAGCTCAGAGCCTGGAGCCTGCTTCAGTCTGTGTCTCCCTCTCTCTCTGACCCTCCCCTGCTCACGCTGTCTCTCTCTCTCTCCTAGAAATAAATAAAACATTAAAAAAAAAAACCTGCAAGAGTGCTGGAAAAATAAACACAATGTAATTTGATACGGGTAAGTCTATAAAATGTAAAATATATAAATATTCTCATAAAATTATATAAAAATAATCTAAGTTAAAAACTAGTCTTCTACTTCAAAAATATGTTATAATTTGAGGAACTTTAAATGTTTGCTTAAAATAATAAGAGATGTCATGCATATTATAAGGTCAAAATAATTTTTATATAAAAAGCATATATTAAAGGCACATTCTATATGAGTATAGTAACTGAAATACTACTAATATTAATAAAGTATGTACCCTGCAATGCAATTTCCCTTATAAATGCTTGCAATTTCATTGTCTTTAGAACACTGAAGTCTCTGGGTAATACTGAAATACAGTTTGAAAGTACTTCCTCTCTCTCTCTCACACACACACACACAAACATACACACACGTCTCTGCTAAAACAAAACCAAGAAACGCTATGAACTGTTCTATACACATAGTATGTTAAAAATGGAATGGTTAGGCTATACATTGCTAGATATGTTTTAGGAATTTATCATCATTATTAGAGAACTCTAAGACAAAGGACCCCAAGAAATCCTAGTTGGCATACCATGCAGTTCTCACCATTTGATGAAATATTAAATTGCATCCTGTGTGACAAAAACTGATATTAATATAATTGACTGCCTTTCTCTCATCAGCGTTCAATAGTCTGTAAGTTTAGATAAACCTGAATGACTTATCAGTAAAATATGTGATCTGTATCAATTCTCAAAACATCAGAATTCATGAATTTAATTAACTGGGATAGGCAATATCATCACTGCTTTCTTAGATGCTGTTCTGCTGTTAGGAAAATTAAGTTTAGCTGTCATGTAAGCAGTGAAGGCAGGAAAGATTGGGGAACTGAAAAATAAAAAAAATAAAACAAAAATCTAAAATCTAAGAGGAAATAACCATGAATATTTTGCTTCTGTAATCTATTAATAACAACCCAAGGAAAATCTCAAGACCAAATACAAATTTATTCGCAAGAAATTTGTAGGTTGTGCTTCAAAATATTCAATCTAACTTTCCTTGTAGGGGACTACCATAAAGTCCTCATGATGATGTATATAAAATTGTCCAGTTACTAATTCTAATTTCTAACTTCCATCAAAGAAATTTCTAAAGTGGGGTTTCTCTTGAATAAACAAATAGAAAAACCAACAGACCTACAAAACTGTATTGTAGGTTACATAACTTTTATCCTAAAGAATCAGAGAAAGGAGCTTTGGTTTGGAAAAGGATGGAATAAGCAAAACTGTGTCCTTTTTTTCCTGCTTATGTAGAAAATCTGAGCACACTATACCCAACAGATATTTGAGAACTCTGAAAAGTAAGCAGAAGCAGGTATACTGGAGAGGATCAAAATATGCAGTACTACCGAGCTGGTGATGAGTTTACCATCCTTCTCTCCCTTCCTTCCCTCCTGTCTCCCCCAACACATGGAGCCTAAACTGAATGGACTGAACACCAAAAGTGGGCACCAGGTCACAGACAGAGGTCCAGGACAATCCTGCTCTGGGAGTGGGAAACGCAGCTCCTAAAGCTCAGGAGAGAATGTGACAATCTATTCCTTTTCTGCTTCTCTTTCTTTTCTCCCTTCTCTCCTGCCTATCCCTCATGTGATCATGTGGTAGTGGTGATGGTGCCTAAATTCTTAAGAAGGGTGAAGCTCCTCTTCATTCACTGAAACTGTAGTTTCAGAGACGGTAGAGTCAACTCCCATTGACTGCATTTTTTTCCTCTCTGCCCTCATCTCACTTGGTCCTGGATGCATATCCAGTTGAAGAAGTGCACAGCAGGGTGGAGTAAATAAAGATTCAGCCAGCCTTCTAGCCAAGAGACCTTATTAGGAGCCATAGTGAGCCAGAGAGTACTGGGAAGAACATGGAGAGATAGGAGCTTGACACATTAATCCCATAGGCTTGTTTATGAACTCTTGGTCTTACTTCCAAACTGTATGTGGAGATGGGATTCTATTTAACATATCAAAGGCTTTGAGAACTAAACCAAAGGACCACTAGTGACTTGTGTCTCAGACTAGCAATAAGGGTTTGAACTTTTGGTTAGGCAAAGAAGAACCTAGAAACTAATATATATATATATTTTACTATGTGACATAGTAACTTATAAAATAAAGAGATACACACAGGCTAATCCACATAAGTTGCTATTAACAAGCATAAAGTGGATATGTTAGATCTTTATTTTATCTTCCACCATTTTCCTTATTCATAGACTTATAATTTATATAATAAAGATGATTTGAAAAAAGTACATTCCTTCAGGAGATGGATAATTGTCAACAACAGGGCATTACTTGGAAAATCAAGTCAGAAATACTTTAGTAGTCTGAGGCTTGTGACATGCACAGTCAAAATTCTAAAGATGTTTCTTGTGTGAGAGTAAGGTGGTGGAGGTATGAAGACCATGAGATTTATATTAGCAGTTTTTATGATTAGACACCATTTTTTATTTTTATTGCCATGTACCACCAGTTTGAAAGCAATCTGGTAATAACACTGGCACAATATTAAAAGCTAACCATGTTTTTTCTAGAAATACAGATCACCATTTCAGTAATATCCATCTCCTAATATAATTCTTAATTAATTTGTTCCTCCCGGGTATATTTTAGTCTTAAACTTAAGCCTACATTATTAATACTACTTCTTCCTTACTTAGCACTACTTTTAAAAATGTGTTTGTTGCCATCAATCACCATATTTCGAGATATTCTGAAATGAGATGCCATTTAACTTTTCATTCCTTCATCAGAGATTCTTATTCTTATTTCACTATTTTTTCTAGACATCCAACTGTAATGACAGTTTCTAACTTTTTTGTCAATATTCCTTTCTTTTATACTCCTTAAGCCAGTCTAAATTTACTTTTATGAATAAGAAAAACCATCCCCACAGAGAACATACCCAATGATTCACTGTAAGATACAGTAGTAATAACAGCTACAGCAAAACTATTTATAGTTATTGAGCATTCAGAATGAGCCAGATTACTGTGCAAAACAGTTTGTCTACACCTTTTCAGGTATTCTTATAAAAATTAGTTACAAAGGACAATAAAGAATGTGGCCTTTGGAAGAAGATCACTTGGATTTGAGTTCTGTTCTTATATTTTATCAACTCTGTCACTTCAGGCAATTTATTTTTCTGTGCATCATTTTCCCTGTCTGGAAAATGGTGATAAATGATAGCACCTAACTCAGAGGTTGTTGTGAGAATTTAATTAATTAATATGTGTAAAGTGATCAGCAGGGTGCCCAGCATATTATTACTTCAATGAGAAAACTGAAGTTGATATTAAGTAACTTGCTATAGCAGATTGTGTTTTCCAAAAACAGCCTCAAAATGCCTCCCACTCTCCCACTCTTCTGACAATGTCTCGTGGACACCCTTCCCACAAAAAGTTCATTCATGTCTGTGTTCCCCACCTCCTGAACCTGGATGTGTCTGTGACTAGGGGGAGTCTATATGACTTCCTAGGTTAGCTCATAAAAAGTCATAGAGCTGTTTCTTCCTTTTGAGATGTTTACATTTAGAAAAACCAGCCACCATGCCAAGAGGAAGTTCAAGCAGCCATGGAGAGGCCCATGTGGAGAATTGAGGCCCTTGGCCCCCAGCTCCGGCTGAGCTCCCAGCTGACAACAGTACTACCTTACCAGCCAGGCAACTAAGCTACCTGTAATGTAGATTCTCCAGGCCCTTGTATTACCACCTCAGCAAATGCTGTATGATGCAGAGATGAGATGTCTTTGCTAAACTTTGTCAAAATACCACATTTATAAGCAAAATAAATCACAGTTGTTATTTTAAGGCAGTAACTTTTGGGGATGTTTTCTTATGAAACACTGAGTAACTGGAAGACTTGCTTAAGGTCATATGGTAGGAGAATCAAAGTTAAAGGCCAAATCCTTTCTAATCCATAATCTGAGTTCTCATCATAGAGTATACCGGTTACTCATTATATCTGGAACATACCTATCCTGTAATCTAGGGCAGTTAAGGAGTGAATCACAACTTTTGAAGAACAACTGGTGATGGTGTCTGAATTATAAATAACTGTTGTAATAAAAAGCACTCTTTTGTAGGATCTAATTGACAGCGGTTTTAACTAATGGTTTTATGTCTTCATACACGCTTATCTTTTTTAGTAAGAAGCAAAACAAGTACGGCTTTATACAGACTGTTCGAAATAAAAATGTATTTCACAACTTTTGTCATAAAATTCTTTTGTGACAGCTTCATATTATGAAAAAAATAAGCGAGACGTTTTATCTATCAACCCAGAATTAAAATATATATGCATAATAAAATGGCTTGTATGCATGCATGATTTCAACATTCTAAGCAAACTCACCCATCACTACTCTATGTCTCAAGTACTCTGACACCTCAGTAAAGTTTGCTGGCTTAGCAACAATCTGACAGTTGTGAATTTCCCACTGTCATGTATTTGTGGCATTTCTGCAGCTGAATACTGTAGAAAACTAATGTAAAAATTGTTGAATTATATACTATAAACATTTTGCTAACTAGAAAAGCATACATTTTCTTTTTATAGAGTTACTAAGCATCTTGATAATTGACATAATAAACACAACTTGTAGACTATAAATTTGTGTTTAACAAACACCATTCTATTTAAGTCTTATAAAAATTCAAGGATGAAGGTATTAACACTTTCATCTTACAAATGAGGAGATGAAGGCTTTAACGGTTGCTCAAGGTTATATGAGCAAGCCAGTATTTCAAACAGGGCCTCTCTGATTCTTTAGCCCAAACTTTTTTAGAGACAATACCTTGTTGTTATGTGAATGTTCATGTATATACACAAACATGCACATATGCCTATATATGTATATAGGCAGATATATAAACATACATGAAGATATTCCGGCAATACTTACACATATTTATCACTTCCTAAGTAACCTACCCTGTGATTATCATCTGCATTCCACATTTTGACATCTGTTATTTCTTATTTCATAACAGAACTATGTTGTAAATAACTTAAGAGGTTTTTGTATATGCTACTGCACTGGGACAAACTGCATATATAGCAAAAGCTCAAATATAAGCTACACTGATTACTTTATATATACTTAATATACTTATTAGTCAAAATTATATGAGGATATTATAGAATAAAGCTTGACAGGAGGAGCTTAACAGAGGACCAAGGGGGAGAAGAAGGGCAGAAATGGTGGGGGAAAGGGGGAGAGGCAAACCATGAGAGACTCTTGAATGCTGACAAAAACTGAGGACTGGTGGATGTGGGGGGGAGGAGGGGTGGGCATGGAGGAGGGCACTTGTGGGGATGAGCACTGGGTATTATGTGGAAACTAATTTGACAATAAACTATTTGTAAAAATAAATAAATAAATAAATAAAGCTTGACAGTGTAGATACTCAAAATATTCACCACCTTCTCCTCTTAAAAACTGTAAAGATAAAGTACTACAGTATGATTTAAAATTTATAAACTTTTTCATTGAATTCATCTTCTACATTAGTAAATATTCCGATAATATCTTCCAATTTTCCACAGAAGCTTGAAAGAATTACTTATACCATTAGTTGAAATATTAATGGGTGTTTCTTTTCTTTTTTTTTTTTTTTTGATTTTCTGCCTGTGAAGAGCAAAACAGTTTTGTTTCTTTCAATGCTGTGTATACTTTATTTCCTTTTTTGTCCTACTGTAACGGCTCGGGAATCCAATAAAATGTTGGATATAGTGTTGATTACAGGATATTAGTGAGAAATAATTTTAAAATTTTTTATTTTTTATTTTGCTCTGCATTTTTGTAGATATGTTTCAGTAGTTTTTGTTTTTGTTTTGTTTTAGAATGTTTTTAAATTCAGCTTTATAAGAGCTTTTCTAAGAAAAAAAAGTTTTTCTGAGTTATGAATATTAAAATTCAGCTAATTCTTTTTCTGAATAATAGGATTTTTGATTTTTTAAATTAATTAATTAATTTTTTTACAAATAGTTTATTGTCAAATTAGTTTCCACATAACACCCAGTGCTTATCCCCACGAGTGCCCTCCTCCATGCCCATCCACCCCTCCCCGCTACATCCATCAGTCCTCAGTTTTTGTCAGCATTCAAGAGTTTCTCATGGTTTACCTCTCTCCCTTTCCCCCATTTTCCCCCTTCTTGTCCCCCTTGTTCCTCAGTTAAGTTCATCCTAATCCTCCTATACATGTGCAAACATGTGATATTTGTCCTTCTCTGCCTGACTTATTTCGTTAAGCATAACACCCTCAAGGTCCATCCATGTTGCTACACATGGCCAGATTTCATTGTTTCTCATTGCCATGTAGTATTCCAAGGTATAGATAAACCACATCTTCTTGATCCATTCATCTGTTGATGGACACTTAGGTTCTTTCCATGTTTTAGCTATTGTGGAGAGTGCTGCTATGAACATTGGGGTATTAATGGGTGTTTCTAATGTAGTTCTACCATAAGTACCCCTGTACAGTAAAACTGTAGGGCTTGAATTTCATAATATACTTTCACAGTTTTACTTTGTATTCAGTGTCATAATGTTTGCATGTTGAATAACATCTAATGGTGTTACTGGACATTAGTCATTTTATCATATTTCTATTACCATTTTTATTTTTTTTTAATTTTTATTTTATTTCTAGGAGGGAGAGAGAGAGAGAGAGACAGCGTGAGCAGGGCAGGGTCAGAGAGAGAGGGAGTCACAGACTGAAAGAGGCCCCAGGCTCTGAGCTGGCAGTCAGCACAGAGCCGGATGCGGGCTCGAACCCACGAACCGCGAGATCACGACCTAAGCGAAAGTCGGACCCTCAACCGACCAAGCCACCCAGGCACCCCTCTATTACCATTTTAAAATAAGCTATCAACGGGGCGCCTGGGTGGCTTAGTTGGTTAAGCGTCCGACTTTCACTTAGGTCGTGATCTCGCGGTTTGTGGGTTCGAGCCCCTCGTCGGGCTCTGTGCTGACTGCCGGCTCAGAGCCTGGAGCCTGTTTCAATCTGTGGCTCCCTCTCTCTCTGACCCTCCCCTGCTCACGCTGTCTCTCTCTCTCTCCTAGAAATAAAAAAAAAATAATAAAATAAAATAAAATAAAATAAAATAAAATAAGCTATCAAAACCTTGGTTTATATTTCATTGGAATGTTCTGAAATACTGAATTGAAGGAAAATGGAAAAGCATGTTATATCCAGTACAAGTAGAGTACCTACACTGATCCAGTATAGTTTAGATATGAGAGATTCTCATGGATCATGAGGGCATATTCAAGGATGAAATACTGCATATGGCAACAGCAGAAACTCAAGATTCAGAGCCTCTAGTACATTGCTTGCAATTGTTCTATATAGCTATATGATCCACAGAAACTATGATGTGCAGGTTTTACAGATGTGATGTTTCTGACCAATAAAATGGTCTCTTAATTTGGTTTGTTTCTAGTTCCAACATGGAGAACTATTCCATATATTAATGCCATTGGCCTGAGCCTGAATTTCCTAATGACTATTTTACACCCAGGGAGGTCATCTGTAAGCTGGTGCTTGGATAAATCCAATTTTCATAACAAACAGTAGCTTTCCTGAAAAAAACAGTTATAGCATTTCATGAACCCATATTAAGAGTTTCTGTTTGAAAATTTGGAACCATAAGAGGCAGTTCTCTATTTTAGCTGTAAATCTCATTAATCAGAAGTTGTGTAATCACAAAGTCTTGTGTAAATCTTTTATATCCATGTATGTATAAATATTTTAAAAGCAGTGGGGTAATTCTTAGCATATCTTCCTGTATGATACTCCAAACTCTCAAATTTTATACATTTGAATATCGGATTCCCTTAAATTGGGACACCCTCTAGATTCCTAGGTAAAATAGGTATTAGACAAAAAACATTTCATTATCAACTGAAACCAATTTGTGTTTCGTGTCTGTTCCAAGTGCATATTACACAGGCCTCCATTAAAGCAGGTATTTGTTTTTGTAGTGCTTTGATTTTCTATGGCTACCTCAAAACCAGTATATGAGCACAAAGAGAAATTAACTCTTTGTTAAAATTCTCATTCTCTAGGGGCGCCTGGGTGGCTTAGTCGGTTGAGCGTCTGACTTTCGCTTAGGTCATGATCTCACGGTTGTGGGTTCGAGCCCCGCGTCGGGCTCTGTGCTGACTGCCAGCTCAGAGCCTGGAGCCTGTTTCAGTCTGTGACTCCCTCTCTCTCTGACCCTCCCCTGCTCACGCTGTCTCTCTCTCTCTCACCTAGAAATAAATAAAAACATTTAAAAAAATCTTTAAAAAAAAAAATTCTCATTCTCTAATAGTGATTATTATATATTAGGTGCTTAATAAATATTTGCTAAAAATTTTGTGGTCTTTGATATTCTTTGACTTACAAAACCACTGTTTAAATATACAGTAAATATTACTAAATTATAAATATTCTGATATGGGTTCTTTAAGGAGGCAGGAACACTTGCAAAGGACACCTGAAATTAACATAAAACTTTACTATATCTGTTATCAAAGAAAGGTATTCAAGCACTATTTACAAACCTAATCTTAAATGGTAATCCATGCTTTTATTTTTAAGCCTGCAATTTTATAACTTTTGTCTCAAATTGCTGTATTGACAAATATAGTCAGCTTCCATGTTTGACTGCATATTTTAATTTGAATGCATGTGTAATTTTCCTTTTCTGCACCTTTACAAACAGGAAAATTAATATAAAAATAACAGTGTTATTGCTGAAACCATTTAGCTGATACTGCATTTTCAAGTACAATCACCTTTGATTATTCTCAAGTGGAACAACTTCGGTAAATGCATAATTAACTGCAGTTACTATTCACTCAGCATATAATAGAGAAGTCATGGGTAGAGACTGTGTAAGACTCAGTGAAGAGGTAATGAGTATACACCTCAAGTTATATGAGAATATTAGACACTACATGATTAAATACCTCATGAATGGTAGGAATAATAAATGCCTGGAGTTTCAAGAAGAAACATGTTAATATGGAGTGCAGTAGCTAAAATCAGCCTAGAGAGTGGCACTTTAACTTGTCCTTTTCTATGTAAAGGTAAAATAGGAAAAAGAATGAGAAAAGGAGACATGAAGGTGAAAATAGTATCCCAAGTTCCTAAATCACAGAGGAAACCAGCTTGGATAAAATAGAGTTGACAGTGGAAAGGGAGATAGAAAGTAGTTAATGGAGGATGGTGATCAGGAGTCTTATAAAATAGCATAAAATTTTTCATATTGTGGTACCTGGGTGGCTCAGTCGGTTGAGCATCCAACTCTTGATTTCTACACAGATCATGATCCCAGGGTCCTGGAATTAAGACCCACATGGGTCCACTCAGTGTGGAGCCTGCTTAAATTCTCTCTCTCTCTCTCTCTCTCTCTCCCTCTTCTCTCTCTCTCCTCTCCCTTTTCCCTCCTCATACTCTAATTAAAGAAAAAAATTTTCATATTTATATTGAAGAACACAGAAGGGTTTGAATGAAGTAACACAAATTTAATTTAAACTGGAATCTGCTTAAAACAAGCAAGCAAGCAAACAAACAAACAAACAAATAAACTTTAATCTGCTGACAGCATACCAAATCTATTATTAAAGAGGACTGAGGTAAGAGACCAAGTAGAAGACCAAGGAATTGATCCTGAGAAGAAATATTCAACAACAAGGCAGGTGGTGGTAAAAAGAGAAAAAAGTGACATTATGAAAAAATAATTTTTCAAATTATACAGACAAAAAACAAGGTAGAGATTAAATACAGTTTAAAAATATCTATTAAATATATTTAATATACTTAATGATGTCGACTCTATATGCCTGTAGATAGGGTTTGCAGTTTTTGACACAGAAATCTTATATTCAAAGCCCACTGGTTGAAATACATTGCCTTAGGTTTATTTTGGTTAATTATTTAACCACTGCAAGTCTGAATTTACTCACCTGTAAAATGGAGATGAAAACAGATCTACCTACTGGGTTGATGCATGATATAATGTATATAACGTACTGAGTTGATGCCCAGCTATTATAAGTAATGGATGAAGGCTAGATACATGTTTTAAGGTCAGTGAGTCCATATACATTAACACTGCCAAGAGAGAAACTCCCCTGTATTCTAAATAGGAAAACAGATGTAATGGCGAACCAAATATGCCAGTAATGTATTTCATAGAGGAACTTCCATTTTCCAATAAAGAAAATTTTAAATGCATAGTATGCCACTATAACTATACTTAATAAATATATTCTATCTTATATAATCAAAAAAGCACTATAGGATTTAACAAACATGTTTAAGTTTTACAACGTCTGATTTTATCAAAATATTCATACTCAATATTTTTAACTGTTATATTTCCTCATAGTAAACCAAATAGAAAGAAACCAAATTTTAAAACTGGATTAGGTTTGCTTAGTGGCAAAAAAGTAATTCAGGAGAAAGAAATCTTTTCACATCTTCCAACTCAGCAGAATAAAAGTTTTGTTTGAAACAAGTGAATTTAATTTTGTGGTAACCTAATTCATTGTTTGAAGTAAGACTAAGATTTACAATAGAGTTATATACATATACATTGCCTAATTTTTATGTGTGCTTTTAAGAAAAATATAAGACTGTTAGATAGCTGTACCAAATATCCAACAAAACTTTCTTCTCTTTCCCTCTTATTCTTTGGGAAGATGATCTCTTCCGAACCACTCTAATCAAGTCATCTTAAAGATTATTAGGGAAAACCTACTTGCTATAAGTGAGTCTACTTAAAACCTATTCTGGTGTAAATCCACTCAATAAACATATACTGTGTGCTAGTTTATTCAATCAATCCTGCTAAATGCATAAAAAGTTTTTGGTTGATAAGATCTCCTTTTCATTTCTTTAAAATTCCTTTTATGGAAATTAAGGGTCTTTGTTCTTTTCCTCATAATGAGGCAGAATAATTTATCACAGAAACTCAGAAACTGATTCTTTATGTTCAATTCTCAAGAATACAGTCCTTCCTGGGGCACCTGAGTGGCTCAGTTTGTTAGGCATCTGACTTGATTTCAGCTCAGGTTACAATCTCATGGCCCTGAAATAACTGAACCCTGCATCAGACTCCTTGCAGGGTATGGAGCCTACTTAAGATTCTCTCTCTCTCTCTCTCTCTCCCTCTCTCTCTCTTCCTCCCTCTGCCCCTCTCCCCTGGCTTCATATGTGCTCTTTCTCTCAAAGAAAAAAAAAAAGGAAGGAAGGAAGGAAGGAAGGAAGAAAAAGAAAAATGAAAGAAAAAAAAAGAATACAGGCCTTCCTTTATCAACTTCAGATATAATGTGACATTCAGTTATAAGGGGCAGAAACCTTAGTGCCAAATAAGTTGGATAAAAATCTTGACCCATCCACTTATTAGCTATGTGATTTGAAGAAAGTTAATTTCTCTGTGTCTTATTTTCTCATCTATAAAATAGTTGTAAAAATAGCTCTTACCTTATAAGGGTATCTTGATAATTTACTTGAGTTAAAATTTTTATTTTTTTAATGTTTCATTTATTTTTGAAAGGGAGAGACAGAGAGAGACAGAGACAGAGACAAAGTGAACAGGGGAGGGTCAGAGAGAGAGAGAGAGAGACAAAATCTGAAGACTGGCTCTAGGCTCTGAACTGTTAGCATAGAGCCTGATGCAGGGCTCGAACCCACGAACGGTGAGATCATGACCTGAGCTGAAGTTTAAGGCTTAAGCGACTGAGCCACCCAAGTGCCCCGAGTTAACATTTTTAAAGCAGTATCCCACACACAGTAAGTGCTAAGTAATGATTCTCTTATATATGATTTTATCTAATCTTGTAAAGTACTTTTATATTTTGGGAGCTTAACACATAAGAAATGATTTATGATTTGGAAATGGATTATGATTAAGAAATGAATTATGATTTGTAGCTATTCAATACATAAGGTAAATATTTTATGATTTCACTAATACCTAAATAAAACAGTATCAACTTTCATTTGAATAATATTTACTTTTTACAAAGTTCTAGCTGTTTCCAAGGTTTAAAATAGTCTATAATTTGATGAGAAAATTATTTAAAACATATGATTACATGCACTTTTATCATGCATCTCTCACCCATAATTTTTCAAAGCAAAAGATTAATTGGGACTAGCTATTAGTGACTATAGAGATAATCTTCTTCCACAGAACTCTTGTTCTATAAAGCAGACAGAACGTTTACAAAGATACAGCTCATTCCTCAGAATTTCGCCTGGTAGAGTAACAGAGCTGGACTTAGAACACAAGCCTTCTGACTCCCTGGATTTCCTGGAGGAAAGATTTCCTCAATACCACAATCATGCTTCCAATCTCTACACCTTAAATATTTCATTAGCTTTCTATTATCTCTTTCCTTCTCTTTGGAGTATCATAATCAGAACCACCTGTGGTATTTTTGAAGTAGAGACACCATGGTTTTGTTCAGAATTGGGTATGACAACTTGTTTTGTGTCAACTTGCCCACTCTTAGGAACAATCTGTATAAACCTCAAATGTCTTACGTGGTTTCCTATCTTTGCCTTCAGCTAGTAAATCATTACATTCTTCCTGTGGCTCTAACTCCCAAAAGATGCTGTATCTGTCCATTTATCTCCAATTCTACATAACCATCATCTTTTGCCTAAATGATCCCAATGATTCTTTCTACTTTTGCATCCATGACCTTACAATATAGTTTTGACACTATAATCAGAGTGATCTTTTAAAACTGTACATCAGAGTTTACAGGCATAGACTTTAGGGTAAAATATTTTCACCTTACTACTTAAATCCTCTAATTGCTAGAATTACAGTTTGAATGAAATCTAAATTGCTTACATAGCCTAAAAGACAGTTCTGTAAGATCTGGCCCCTGCCTACCTCTTCAATCCCTCTCCTCCACCCTCTGTTTGTCCCAGTCATTCTGGCCTTCCTACTCCTTTTGAAATACACCAAAGATATTTGTGCTTTAGACTTAATCCTCTAACTAGTATTTATCATATCGTGTGTTCTTATGCTCTGCATAATTTTAACTACAAGTTGAATTTATTTTGTTCATTTATTAGATTTTATTGCTTTTCTTGAGAGCAGGAAACATATTATTCATGACCTATCCCTTGTGTCTAGAACAGAACTTGCCAAAAGGAGTTTACTCAATAAGTATTTGCTGAATGACTGACTGTGACTCTTATGGTCAATATAAGTTCAACTATCTTCCAGGTCAATTCTCAGTAAATTGTTATTGCTATTTACTACAGAAGATACATTCCTTAATATTGTTTCTCCAACATACTCTAGGATGCCCCTACCAGAGCTTGGACCTTTGATTTCTTTAAAGTGTTCTTGATCAATTTCAACAGTTTCTCTATTAGTTCTACAATAAACATGATCTTTGTACACAGAGAGTCTATTTTGAATATCATAAAGGAGTTTCTTTCATGAAGAGTATATATAAGAGTTCTGTCTAAGGGGCAATATTCATTTATGTCTCTAGACTTTCAGTAATTTTCCTTACTTCATAAAATGCAATTTTCCCCATTACTCTGTCAACTCTTTGAGGCTTCTTCTTTTGCTTGCATGGAACCCTCAGATGCAAAAGCAGCATCGTCAGCATGTTTGGTTATGTGTGTACCCATTAGAGTGCCTAGTTAGAGTAACTTGCCAACGATGAGCAATCAAAAATTATGAGCCAGTGATGAAGATTCTGGTCCTTATGTGCCTGTGTGCCAGTATTAATTCAGGCAGTGAGGAATTTATGTCTTCCCTGGGTATTGGGTATTGGGAAATGTAAGGGCTATGTGTTGCTGCATATAACAGCACTTTCTTAAGATTGGAAGCCAGAATTAGCTTTACTCAATATGTATTATTGCCTTACAGATGAGAACACTGAGGCAGTGCAGCATGATGAAAGATGCCAGCATTTTAATTACAATATCTTAGTGCTATATAAAAAAGATCATTCTGTTCCTTAACTTGAAAAATAAAAGGTAATTAAATTATTGAAAAGAACTTAATAGTTGCTTTCTGCAGATTTTCTTTTTAAGTATATTTCCTGATTAAATAATAATATTTTTAGACATGTTTAATTTTCTTTAATAATAAATAATGCTACATGGTTGTATATTTTTTGTTTTTACTAGGAGGTAAGCTAGTGTGAATCAGGTGACTTGAACAGTGTACAGAGGATAAGAGTACTGGAATTAAGAATTCAAGGTTTTGTAAATATTATTAATAGGTTTAAGATTTCAAGTAAATTTTAATTTTTCTATATTGACTATGAAAAATAATTTAAATATTTTATAAAATATCTAAGATTGAAGAAACATACAAAACCAATGGTAATCAAATATTCCTCGAGACAATTTTTCAGTGTTGTCATTTTTACAGATGTGTTTCATGAGTAAACTACTTCAGTGATTTGCATTAAGAGACTTTAGAGAAAGTTACTGCTTAATAATTTATTGGAGGAAATGAGATTCTCATTTACTGAATTATATAAAATATATCTTGATATCTTGTACACATTCATGTTGAAATGCAGTACAAATGTCTAGGTGATAAACTGGTTTTTGCTTGCTTGGTTATTGAAAAATAGATAACATTCACAAACTGAGCAATTAGACATGTTTTCTTCTATTACCTAAGATGCAATGTTTTATAATTCCTGTGTAATTTCTGAACCACAGTACCTTAGACTTTTTGACAAATGATTCCAACTAAAGCCAGCCATTATATTTTGTCCTAATTAAAAAACAGACTGCATAGAACTCTCAAATTTTCACATCTGCCCTACATCTGCCTCCAGCAGGCAATCAAAACTATGTCCACACGAGCCTTGTATGAGATGTTTATGAATATACCTATTTCAACCATTAAACTGAAGACTCCTGGAGTGCAAAGAGTATGCCATACTCATCTTTGTATCCTCTTTCACTCAACAGAGGGCTTGCTAAATGGTCTGCTGAGCACTGGGAAACTTTCAGTAAATATCTACTGAATTAAATTGGATGAGGGTACTGAGAAATTACACTAAGAATCTGGGTAATGGAGCTGTCAGTCACTGTGTAACTAGGCACTACAAGGGAAAATGCTGAGTGTGCATGCTTGCATTGCTGGAGGGAAAGCAGGCAGAGGCCGCCAGATTGAAAGCATTACAGGACAGAAATATATAATTTACTAAGCACTTAATATGTATCAGGTATATGGTGAATAACCATGCATGCACCATCTCATTCGATCAATCGTAGCCAATATATAAGGCAGGAAGGATTTATTTCATTGCAATATACATGAGAACCCTGAGACAATATGGTATGATGGTTAAGACTTAAATGTGTTCTGCTTTCAAACTTGAGTTTGATTCCTGGTTTTGCCAATTAAAACCACTCTGTAGCACTGACACAGGTAGGAGTCTAAATGGCAAGAGGGATGGGGTGCCTGGGTGGCTTAGTCAGTTAAGTGTCCGACTTTCGCTTAGGTCATGATCTCGCGGTTCGTGGGTTCGAGCCCCGCGTCGGGCTCTGTGCTGACTGCCAGCTCAGAGCCTGCAGCCTGTTTCAGAGTCTGTGTGTCTCCTTCTCCCTCTGACCCTCCCCTGCTCACGCTGTCTCTCTCCTAGAAATAAATGAAAATATTTAAAAAAAAATAAAAAATAAATAAATGGCAAGAGGGAAGTGTTTTGCAAAATGTAAAACAACATTTTTTGACATTGCTATTGAATTTCTATTATTCCTCTTAATACTTGAATGAGAGCCTTGTATTTAAGACCCTTCACAATTTGATCCTGGGAAGGCTTCATAATTTCTTGCCTATTATATAAATCAGTGTAGTCACCCTAAACTATTTTTTGCTCCCTGCAAATAGCCTGCATTTTCCAGAGCCTCTGAAAATACTTCTCTTTAATCTAGAATACCCCTATTTGAAGTTGACCTCAAATCACAGTTTCATCATGAGATCAAGATTTTTCTATTTAAAAGACAATTATTGCTGCCACTGTTGTCCATAATTTATCTGTGTCAATTAAACTCTATACTAAAGTTAATTTGGGGTACCTGGCTGGCTCAGTTGGTTAAGTGTCCGACTTTGGCTCATGTCATGATCTCATGGCTCCTGGGTTCAAGCCCGCTGTTGTGCTCTGTGCTGACAGCTCAGAGTCTGGATCCTGCTTCAGATTCTATCTCTGTCTCTCTCTGTCCCTCCCACTCATTCTCTCTCTCTCTCTTTCTCTCTCTCTGTCAAATTAAAAAAAATGTTAACCTGTGGTCATCCTCAGCTCCTTACACTAGCTAATGAATTCCTTTAGGGCAGAGATAATTACAAATTCATATTTATATTTTTTTACATTGTAAAGTATACATCAATATCTGAAATTAAACATTAGTTGTTTAAAGAACTGATATAATTCCACACAGGTTAAGACTGACAAAGATGGCAAAAGTAGTTTTAGAATTTTTGGTTTAAATTCAATCCTCTAACAGGTGGTCCTCAACCCCAGGGGCAGATTAAAATTGCCCAAGGAACTCTAGAAGTTACTGGCAGCCTGATCATTCCCCAGGTCAATTAAATCAGAATCTCTGGGCAGTGTAGGTGAGGGCATTCCCCAATGTTTCCAAGGTTATTCTAATTATTCTACCGTACAACCAGGGTTGACAAGTACCATGACATAACAGGTGTGCTCCCTGTAGCCCGTTTCCACATTTTTAATGCAATTAAGAAAAATAATTCCCAGATAATTGCCTTGCTTTCATGCCCAGATCATGTCCCATTCTGTGAAAAAGACAATGAGTTAATAATAACAAAAACCAAATCCACTATTATGTTATTACTCTTTTTGACAAGATGCAGAGGAGCTGGGACAACTCTCTCCTACACCTTTCTCCTTGTCTCATATATGCCTGTAACAACAACTCCAATGCTCCAGAGCTCTGGTATTCTGTTTGGCCCATGAACTCTGCTCAACTACAATTAAGCTAACTCTTTTAGGAAGCAAGAGCACTAGTCTTGCTTCATCAACTGGGGAGAGAACAAACAGTGAGAGCAGGCAGAATAAATGCCAGACCCTTCTATGTCACAGTCACCAGTCAAGTTGGAGGAAATACATACACATAAATATGAACTTTCAAACCAATGAAAACTAAAAATAAGGTTTTATTTTTTTGAGTTTTTTTAAGGTTTTTTTTTTTTAGTTTTTTGAGTTATATTTTTTTAGTTTGAGTTCACGCTTATACAAATTGTATTCAGACACTGGCACTTGTTTTTTAAATTATCTTTTCAATTTTTTATTTTAATTTTTAAAAATGTAAATCCAAGTGAGTGAGTTTATCTATAGGGTAATAATGGTCTTAGGTATAGAACCCACTGATTCATACTCATATATAACACCAATGCTCATCCCAACAAGTATCCTCCTTAATGCCCATCACCCATTTAGCTCATCCCCGCCACCCACATGCCTCAATTTGTTCTCAATTTGTTCTCTTCTGCTTTGCCTCCCTTCCTGTTTTTATCCTATTTTTCCTTCCCTTTTCCTATGTTCATCTGCTGTGTTTCTTAATTTCCCCATATGAGTGAAATAATATATTTGTCTTTCTCTAAATGACTTATTCCATTTAGCATAATATATTCTAGTTCCATCCACATTGTTGCCAATGGAAAGATTTCATTCTTTTTGATGGCTGAGTAATATTCCTTTGTGTGTGTATGTGTGTGTGTATGTGTGTGTATATACATATATGTGTGTGTGTGTGTATATATATATATACACACACACACACACACACATCTTCTTTATCCATTCATCAATCGATGGACATGTGGGCTCTTCTCATAATTTGGCTATTGTTGATAGTGCTGCTATAAATATAACCACTGGGGAGCTTTCAATGTTAAATCTTTGCTTTGATGACTTTCCTTTATAAACGGCTGTTATTTCAAGAATATCATCAGACAAAGGACAGAAATAATAGTAAAATCTCCATTTTATTGAGTCTGTATTTTAGCCCTGTATAAACTTGGTTTTGGTTCCTTCTGCCAAATGAAAATCTAAGGAATTAAAAGGGCTAAGGCAAAGTGCTCACTATTTTCACCTCATCCTCTCAGGCTTTTTTATGAAGCAGCTGAGAAATCCACAGTGCTATTTATGTCATATCCCATGCAGACCTGGCAAAAGTGGAGCCAAGGATAGGGAGTTCTATAGTTACTGGGCTAGAATTTAGAAACTGGAAGGTGGGATAGGAAGTAGATGAGAGCTAGCAGCTACACTGAATCTAGAATCAAAGGCATGCTAGATATAGATGACATCATGAAGGGAATTTAAACAGTCACTGACAATTTTTTTTTGCTCTTATAGCTTGAGCAAAGTTTTCAGACATTAGGACAACTTAAGTATGCTTTTTAAGTAGAGAGTCCCCTTATTTCTCTTTGAAATATAATAAAATCTTTTAAAATGGCTTTAAGAAGCTGAGTTAGAATATAGAAGGCAACTGCGTTCCTTGAGATGTTGACTTTGAAATAAAGTATAAGTTGTTTATTCAGAAAGTGAAGGGAGCCAAGTGAGAGGCAGCACATTAAAAAGATATTTTCAAGCCAGCTATCAGTATGGATGATTGTGGAGTTTAATCCAGCTGGGAAGCTAAGAGAGCCAAGAGTAGAACAGGCACCTGAGAATTATCCCACCAAAGAGCTGAGGAAATTGGGGTATTTATATAACAATTCTCATCAGTCATTCACTGAGGGCTGCCTCTGGGGCAGAATCATTCTCCACAAAGTAAAATCCAGCCTGATAGGGCCAGTGAAGCTGAGGTGGTAAGGGTAAAAACGGTGAGACAAGATAGCACCTGCTACAAGTGTACATTTGATTGTTGTGAGCTGTTACTTCCAGAATTGTAATATGTCTTCACGTAAGCCCTAGGACATTCAAATCACCCAAACTCTCTTAGGCTGTTTCTACTGATCCTGCCCACTGCTAGTTCTTGGGTCAATTTATGAGGGATTCCGGTATTTCCATTTAGGTGTAATCAGACCCTCATTCATATATACTGACACCACAGTGAAGGAAGCTCTGCCAAATTATAAAACCCTGAATTCTTAGAATGCACATAATATCTTTTCCAAAAAATCTGTGTGCATCTTTCAAATATTGGTTGATTTTGTATTGTAAAAGTAGAAATGGTTTATTTGGTGGAAGTTAAAATTTATGAACTAAGGATCAGATAACGAACTAAAATTTGAAATGGAAAAAGTAGACCCATAGTTATAAGCTTCTCTTGGAGCAAACCCTAATAATTTCCCATCTCCAAAGTCAAAAGGATATAAAGGCTAAAAGTCAAAGGACTAGGGCACCCAGGTGGGTCGGTCGGTTAAGTATCCGACCTTGGTGCAAGTCATGAGTTCGGGCCCCGCGTTGGGCTCTCTGCTGACAGCTCAGAGACTGGAGCCTGCTTTGGATTCTGTGTTTCCCTCTTTCTTTGCCCCTCTCCCTCCACTCTCAAAAATAAACAAACATTAAAAGTTTTTAAAAAGTAAAAGGACTTTGTGGTGAAAAGTGAGGATAGAGACACAGGACATTTCTGAGGCTATGTTCATGTTTCTATGGAAATATAATTAGAGTTCTATTCTACTTTTACTCATCATGACATGGAAATGCCTACACATTCAAAAAGCATTATAATTTTGTTTGGAGAAAATAACCACAACAAAAATGACAGTAAGATTGTTTTTAATTTCATTGCTCTCTCTCCCTACATAAAGAACAATACTATTTTAAGCAATTAACCTCATCTGACCTGCATGATTCTGCATTCTGAAAGCAAGCTTGCATTTTACAAGGCATATTTCTTAAACAATTTAAAACAAGTGTTTAAATAGCATTTTGAGATACTGAGAATTTTCACTCATAATTGTTGACATCTCACACTATAGAGTTTCCATAAAGTCTGAAAACATAGATATTATATATTTTTTACAGATTGAAGTTGTCCTTGATGGTGTTATATTTTCACATGTCCAGATTTTATAGGTATCCTATAGGACAGTTTCTAGTATCCTTAGTAAAACAGAATGTAATAAGCTCATGGTGGCAGATAACTTTCATCATTGAAAAATTTTACTCCATAATAATGTTCATAGGAGTTACTCCTATTAAAATATATAGCTGTAGTTTTTATTCACTCCAAATGATGTTTGGCATCCCATTATATGAAAATACCATAATTCATCCATTTCTATATTGCTGAACATTTACATTACTTAAGACTATTTAGTTTTATTATTTTTACTAATTTTTTATTTTTTTCTTTCATAGTTTATTGTCAAGTTGGTTTCCATATAACACCCAGTGCTCATCCCAACAAATGCTCCCATGCTCTCCCACCCGCATTCCCCTCTCCCTCACCCTCATCAGCCCTCAGTTTCTTCTCAGTATTCAAGAGTCTCTCATAGTTTGCCTCCCTCCCTCTCCCCAACTATTTTTCCCTCTTTTCTTCCCCCATGGTCCTCTGTTATGTTTCTCCTGTTCAACTTAGAAGTGAAAACATATGGTATCTGTCTTTCACTGCCTGACTTATTTCACTCAGCATAACACCCCCTATGAGCCAGCAATAGAACTGCTGGGAATTTACCCAACGGATACAGGAGTGCTGATGCATAGGGGCACATGTACCCCAATGTTCATAGTAGCAGTTTCAACAATAGCCAAATCATGGAAAGAGCCTAAATATCCATCAACTGATGAATGGATCAAGATGTGGTTTATCTATACAATGGAATACTACATGGCAATGAGAAAGCATGAAATCTGGCCATTTGTAGCAATGTGGATGGAACTTGAGAGTGTTAAGACTATTTGCTTTTAAAAATAATGGTGTGACAAACCACCTTGCACATGCTATTATATTATGCATGTAGGGAAATTTACTGGAAAAGTATGGAAATTCTGGATCATAGTTTACATAATCTTCACTTTACAAGATGCTACCAAATTTTTCTCTAAAGTGATTAAACCAATTTATAGTTTTAACAGCAGTAAATAAGAGTTCCCATTTCTGCACATCTCCAAATATAGTTGGTATAATCAAAATTTTGGATTTTTCCAATCAGAAATGTATGAAATGGTATTCCATTCTTGTTTTAACTTGCATTCTCTCGATTTCTAGGGAGAGTATGGATGATTATACAATGATTTCTTGCCACTTACTGCCCTAACTGTAAGAGTACTACAATTCCCTACCCTATTTCCCCACTGACATTAGGTTGATCCTATGTCTTGTGAATGTAATAGGGACACAATGAGATATGTCATTTATAAGGAGAAACTTCAAGAGCCATCACATCATTCTGCCATTTCTCCTTTCCCTCTGTCTCATAATAACAAATCCCAGAGAAGGGCTGAGCCTCAACCTGTATTAGAAAATGAAGAAGAGCCATAAGGCTAAGCCCCACAGCAAACATAAAATATTAACAGGAGTTTAAACTTTGTTGTTTTAATCCTCCATTGAGATTTTGGGTCATTTGTTACTACAACATAATCTAGTTAATATAGAAGACATTACATGAATTAGCTCTGAAAATATGGTGTTTCTATTAGGGAAAAAAAAAACTAAACTAAAATATGTATTATCATCTTCTAGGCCAGGCTACAGAATAGTTATTGAGCTGGAAAGATGGCAACCCATATTATATGATGGTAAAACTCTTGGTAACTTGATAACACACCAAAATAGCTCATAGTTTTAGAAGAAAAGTCTGATAAATGTTACTAAGGTATCTTAAATGTTATTGTCTTTGTTTGACAATGTCACAAGAAGAGATGAGCTCACACACAAAACTGGCTGTTTTGCAGAGAGCAGTGAAAGTCCTCAAGATTCATGTCTTGTAGGATTGAAAGAATCGATTGTTTCTCATCTCTATCAGTTGGGAAATGTTTTCAGTGGCAAAGGGAAGGGCTAGGATACTGCACACTTAAAAATTTTTCACTGATTAATTTAGCAGCCAATAAATTCTTTAGGACAAAATGGCTAAGAAAAGACAGTAAAGGCATGGCTCTCCCAAGGTCTAGGAACGGGTGGTTAATTGAGAAGGAGGGGCATTATCTTAACAAGATTTATGAGTTTAGCACATGGAACAGGTTAGAGTAATGGATAAAATGGTAACAAAGTTTTTAAGAGTTGTAGGCTCTACAATCACTGAAAGCTACCAGTCTGGATTAAAAAAGTTAAAAACTTAAAAACAATCATTGGGCCCAAAATTCTATCAATAGGAAGCAGACTGAGAGGTCTGTTTAGCTCCTAAGGAAAGCATATTTTGAAACATCTACTTTCAGATATGGCTAAGGAACATCTTGGGAAAAGGAGGACAACCCAGACAGTGAAATCATGGGCTTTGGAAACAGTAGATTGGGAACTTATTTCCGGAATGCAGAACCTAAAAAGTGGAAACAATTCCCTACTTTCGAAAATATGTCATTTATTAATTTCCTATGCTTTTTTAAAAACATTTATTCATTTTTGAGAAACAGAGAGAGAGAACATGGGGTTAGGGCAGAGAGGGAGGGAGACACGGAATCTGAAGCAGGCTCCAGGCTCTGAGCTGTTAGCACAGAGCCTGACACAGGGCTCAAACTCATAGACCATGAGATCATGATCTGAGCTGAATGAAGTTAGACACTTAACTGATGGAGCCACCCAGGTGCCCCTCTGTTGCTTTAAAATAAACCGTGAGAGGATTTTTTATTCTTCCATAAGAATGACAGTCATTTCAAGATATTAAAGAACGCTAGAGGGGTGGCCTATAAAATAAAATACCATGGCAAAGGTATATCTCTACTATTCCAAAATAATAATACAGAAAATTATTTCAGGTATATTTTTTATAATTCTACATATAAAGCTATATTTAACATATCATTTTTAATGGTACTTAATTTTTTGGAAATAATTAGTTAATTTTATTATCTCAAGAAAAATGGCTGACTCAGTTTAAACTATAACATAGAACTGAACTCACCCTGCTACTGAGCCATGCTGAATGCATGTCAGCTGCTGAATAATCCACTGATTGTCTCAGACACTGATTGCTTAATTTAATGAAAAAGGAAAGTCTCGAGTCTGAAGAAATTTACAAGGCTGACTAACAGACAGGATCTTACCTGAAGTTATGTTCAGCAAAACATTCACATCCATGTGTGTGCACACATGTACAGCACACACACCGAATCAACACTGCCAATAGTGACTAATATTTTTAATATTATAAAGTGAGGTCATCACTTACAATTTAACAAGATATTGACAAAGGAAAATCCTAACTAGAATAACTTGTGTTTTTACATAAATCTGTAAAGAATATGGATACCTTATGAAGTATCCCTTTGCTTTCTCTCAAAATGAACATCTGAGAGACTCTTAATTGTACTATCTAAAATGACTCTCTTGTAGGCAGCCTATAGATGGATCTTGTTTTTTATTCATTCTGACACCCTTATAATTGTTGTTTCAAATACTGGTTCAGACATCTTACTGATACCTTCATTGATTAAATCCCTCGCCATAATTTCTTCCTGCTCTTTCTTTTGAGGTGAATTCTTCCATCTTGTCATTTTGGAGGAAGAAAAAACAATAAGAATAATAATAGAATGGTATAAAACTTGTCTAAATTTTAAAAATCAAGTAAAGGAAACTAGATCCTAGGTGTGTTTTTGGTCTGCTTTTTAAGAGAAGCTTAATAGTAAAAAGAGAAAGGAGAAAAGAGAGAAAAAATTAAAAATTAAAAAAAATAAAATAAAATTTATATTTCTGTAACCAAGAAGCAAAAGAAAAGATAAAACACAAAAACAGAAGAAACAACAATAAAAAAATGAACAAACAAAAAAGACCAAATGAACCTAGATCCAGTTTCCCTTAGGGCAGAAACTTTGCAGGAGTCTATGGTCAGTAGACTAAGCTTGTGGAAGGGATTTGCTTGTTTTGGGGGGAGGGGAGGGAGGGACGGGGTAGCTGCTGCTCTGATTCTCAGGATGACTGGCCCTAGTGGAGATATGCTTGGAGGACACAGGGAAGCGGAGCTTAATATAACCACTCTGTTCTTCACGTGGTGGCACTGTTTAGCCCACTGGGGTTGATTAGTGTTGGTGAACTAATGGTGAAAGTGGCTTCACCACACTCTCTAGTTTGCAGAGCAGAGAGTGTGCACCTTCACAGACATGCAATCAGTTATTCCTCCTGTGTCCCCGTTTCTGTCAGCTCCCCATCTTTCCCATGTGTCCAAGCTATTCACCGACCATGCAGTTTTATCCCAAGTGGGCTGTGTTTCAAAACCTCACATTTCAAAGACTCCCACGGTTCAGACCACAGCGATGTTCTGGGGGAGGTCACGCCACTCTGTGGCTGATGCTGGCTTGTCCCAGGAAATGGTCTTCCACTGAGCACCATAGAGGCTTAGAGTTTATGGTAAATTGCAACATAGCCCTCTGAGCCAAGGTTTGCTGCCCTCAGCAGGCCTCTTTGTTCCTATTACAGGTGAGCATGATAGCTTCATGGTGTCCCCAGGGGCTTTTACCTCTCCCAAATGCACTTCAAGCATGGAAATTGCTTCTCCCCATCAACCCCAGGGGATTCTTAGACTGTACTACCCGATCGGGGGGATTTCACCCTGCTTCCTCACTGGAGCACCACCAGGCACTGACCTCTGAAACTTAATACTCAGTGCACTGCTATTTATAAAAAAATGGCAGTATAGAAACCTCCCCTTCTTCCTCTGTAAATGATTCTGGGAAACAGTTTTCTTGTGCAGTCCCCTGTGTGTATCTTCACTCTTTCTTTCTAGCTGCTTTCAAGAGGGAGTGCTTCTTGTGCAAACCTGATGGCTGCTCTCTCTCCCCCTCTGTCTTTCTTCTCTCTGCAAAAATGGCTCCCTCCCCACTGTGGCACCCTGGCTCTTCTCTCTCCCAATTCACCTTTCCACACCACATACCTGCCTGTGTTCTCTCCCTCAAATTATGTAGATTGTTCTGTTAATCCTCATATTGATTTCCTAGTTGTTCAAAATGGCTTGATGTTGATCTAGGTGTGCTTGTGCGATGACACAAGCCCAGGGTCCCCCTACTACTCTGCCATCTTAATTCCTCCTCCTCTTTCATATTCTTAAGTTGATTTCTACATAATCATTTTGATAGTTGAATAATACTTTAAATATATGATATACAGTAATTTAATTAGTCAGTTTCCTTTTATTACACTTTAAGTGGTTTCTATTTTCTTAAGTTTTAACAAAAAGATAAAAATATTTTCTTGGAAAATAGCTAATGCTCATTCAGAATTACTTTCTTAGGATAAATTCCTAATGAAATCGTTGAGTAATGGTAAGCAGTTACATCACTTTTCAATATTTCGCTAAATTGCGAGCAGAAAGGTGTCACTGACTCTAATAGTATTATATGAAAGGAATAATTTTCCTGCCATATACTATCCCTACTTTCCTATTACTTAATAATTTATAATTTAAAGTTGTATATCATTGTTTTAATTTGAGGTTTTTTGATTTCTTGAGATAATCAACATTCTTCCAAGGTTAGGGAATTGTATTTAATTTTTACTTTGGGTCCCACTGTAAAGCAAAACAAAGGCTGTGGGCTTAGGTTTATCACACATAATTCAAGCTTCCTTATTTAAGACACTGAATTTTATGATGTGAAGCCATGTGGGAAGTCCCATTTCTTGCAAATATAAATGAAGAAAATTGCCAATCCTCTTAAAGGTACTTTCTCCGGAATAGACTTCCTGGAGTTAATTTCTTCTGCACAAAATCATCAGGGCTAGTGGAAAATAGACTTGTTTCTTGATGTTTCTGACAAGATTAAGTTATAGTTATCTTGACTTCATTAATTTTCCATAATTGCAAATGCTGTGTATGTCCCAGAAGAAAAATCACAATATATTAATAGTTTAAAAAAAAGCATAGCTTCTGAATAGCCAATTGATAACAATTAATTTTTTTTTAAATGTCTGCAAAATTGATAATTCTATGTATTTCTTAAATCTATTTTCAATATTGTTCCCCTTTAGATAAGCAAGTCCTTAATGTGGAATTATAGATAAATATGGGGGGAGAGTCAGTATTCTGAAGAATTTTCAGTGGGAACCAATTATTTGTCTCAGGAAACTCTTAAATTATTGCAGTTTGAGAATACATTAGAAAGACATACAAATATTATTTTAGTTTTAGGCAACATCAGCCAAACTAGAAAATGAAAGAACCAAACACAAGGTGGAATTTTTTTGAAAACCAACTAGGACATCCTATCTGACCTCTAGGAATGGCAGAGGCCAGCATACTCCCTGGGTACCTAAAATAGCAGAGGTCAGCGGGCCTTTTCTCTGAGGTATGGCCACCAGCATGACTCATCTTCCTCAATTCTTAGCTGTCACATTTCTCTTACTCCAAGTTTCAATTCAAAGAAGAGGGGTTCTAATTGGTCCAGCTGCCACTGTTTGTAGATAAATCACTATGTTTGGAGGTCAGATTCAAAAGGACAGCCCCAGTGTCTGGGGTAGCCACTGTACACTAGAACCATCCAGATAAAGGTGATGCTCAAGAGAGAACACGTTAGGTTGCTTAAATAGACTTGGTGTCCCTGCTCCAAGTCTAGCTTTCCTATTTGCCTTCTGAAGAAAAGTCATCAACTATTGTGTGTCTACTACTAATACTTCAAAATCAGTGTACTGGTACCCTAATGGTTATATATAGACTATCTTAGATAACTTCAATGTATTAAATGGAATTTAAAACAGTAATTATTATGGATAGTACTTACATGCATTACTTTTCATACTAGAAAGTGTCCATAAACATAGAAAAGTAAAAGGCTTAGTACATGTCTACATTTAAATGCATTATATGTGGCTTTGGCAGGGGTCAGTAATTACAAATTTACACATTTAGATGACTTTTATTTTCATTTCCTGTTTGAATTATAGACCATATTTACCTGAATAAGTAGTAGACTAATCATTTTATAATGATAAGAGGAGACTTGCTAGGAATACTTGTAGAATTGAGACTCTAGACAATGTTCTGTTTTGATGGGTTTACTAGATATGCATTTAGTAGTATTTTTCTACACTCGTATGAACCTTGGGAAATTTTTTGGATGAACAGAAATTTCTACCAACAGCTCATTGTTATGGACTGAATTGTGTTCCCCTAAAATTCATATGTTGAAACCCTAACTCCCAGTATCTCTGAATGTAACTATATTTGGTATTGGGCTTTAAAGAAATGATTAGGTTCTCTCTCTCTCTCTCTCTCACTCTCTCTTTCTCTCTCTCTGTCTTATACAATAAAATAAACAAACCTTAAAAAATGTGGGTGGCACCTAGGTGGCTCTGTCAGTTAAGCATCCAACTCTTGATTTCAGCTTAGGTCATGATGTCACAGTTCGTGAGATGGAGGCTTGTGTGGGCTCTGAGGGAACTGCTTGGGTTTCTCTCCCTCTCTTTCTCTCTCTGCCCGTCTCCTGCATACACACTCTCTCTTTTTCTCTCTAAAAATAATATAAATAAACTTAGAATAAATAAAGAGATGATTAGATTAAATGAAGACCTAAGGCAAGCTCTAATCCAGTCTGATCAATGTCTTTATAAGAACTGGAGATAAGGATATACAGAGTGACATCAGGGACCCACAGAAAGGAAAGGACAAATGAGGATATAGGGAGAAGAGGGTCATCTGCAAGCCAAGTAGAGAGGTCTCAGAAGAAACTAAACTTGCAGACACCTTGATCTTAGGCTTCCAGAATCCAGAACTGTGATTAAATAAATTTCTGTAATTTAAACCATGCAGTCTGTGGCAGCCTGACCAAATAAGTATGCTCACATTTGTTTAAATATCTTGCAAACAATCTTTTAAAACATTTAATATAAACTTATTTCTAGAATATGCTAGCATGTTTGTTATTTGACATTTATGTTTTAATACATTTCAAAAGTAGTTTATGGCATTTTACATTGACATTTATTACTACTAGCAGTTTATTTAATTTCTCAAAATTTAAGTCTAGGTCTAATAAAAACTACTGACACATTTCAAAACATGCATAATATATTTATATAGCATATGGCATGAGAAGTAATAGAAAATGACAAAATCTAGCATGTTAGACTAAAATATCAAATCATATTCTATGGAAATCTGTATATGAAAAAAATTATATTGTTGCTGACCACAAATCACTTTTCAGATCTTCAGTTATCCGATGTCAAAACCATGAATAGGATGCTGTTTCCTCAATAAAAATGTAAGTAATCTTGATTCCTTGAAAATACAACGATTTGGTTGTGCTATGTACCTGGTCATTTGAGCAACAGGGCAGTGGACTGATGATGCTATTATTCAAAGGAAGCCAGCTGAAATATTGATCCATAGTATAACTGTAAGTACATTTCTACATTTTAGAGCAGTTCCTTTATTTTAGAACATGACACTTTCGTAATGTTATAATCAAAGCAAATGTATACAAACCAGTGATAAATATTTATGGGGCAGAAACAACACTTAAAAATAATTCTAATTCAGTCCAAAAGAGGGAGAGAGAGAGAGAGAGAGAGAGAGAGAGAGTATTGTGTTTCACTATATGACTGATTTTTATTTGCTTAAAGTTGTGTCTAAGCATGAATTCATGTTTCCTCTCTATATATGTACTAGTCAGGGAATTTAGAATGAGTAAGAATCACAGTGCGATTAGATAGCTCTGCTTAATCTATCTATTCCCGAAATAGTTGCAAGGGCAAGGTTTCAGAATTCTGGTTAGGAAAGTAAGTAGCTTTCTAGCTGGCTTTCTTGCTCACTTATTTATTAATTCAACACTTATTTATTAAGAGGCTTCTCTGTGCCAAGAACTGCAAAGCTCCACAGGAGATATACAGTAGCTAAAAGATAATTCCTACTCCTGTATATTGCACATGTCAGGATATACTGTTGTATATCCCATTTAGCTCACTACCCACTCTGTCAAACCAGTCACAGCAAACATTTAAGAGAGTAGTCTAGGGGCGCCTGGGTGGCTTAGTCGGTTAAGCGTCCGACTTTCGCTTAGGTCATGATCTCACGGTTCGTGGGTTCGAGCCCCGCGTCGGGCTCTGTGCTGACTGCCAGCTCAGAGCCTGGAGCCTGTTTCAGCCTGTGACTACCTCTCTCTCTGACCCTCCCCTGCTCACGCTGTCTCTCTCTCTCTCCTAAAAATAAATAAAACATAAAAAAAAAATTAAAAAAAAAAAAATAAAAAAAAGAGAGTAGTCTATATATGCCACATATTCATCTCAGCATTCACCACTTCCTCAGCTCATTACAACCTAGACTTGACTCCTACCATTTCACAAAACAGTCTTAAGAGTTGCCGATAAACAAGTTACGGATTGTCTTTCTCAATTCTCCACGTCAGTAGTGCATTGGGCAATGTTGACATGCTTCCTTCTTGATTTTCTGCTTTGACTTTTATGATGATACAGATTTCTTGTTCCTCTGTAACCACTCCTTAATTTTAATCTATAGTTACCCAAGGTTTCCTTGGGATATCTCCAAAGTTGACTCTTGGTAATTTTCATGGTTCTGGCCTCTCAGTTAACATAGCCTTATTACAAATTATCTTCTGGACATCTTACTGGGTGCATATTTAAACTCATTATGTCCTGAGTTGAACTGATCATTTCCCTCTTCTCACCAACTGTATGTTGGCCTACTTAAATCTGTTCCTCTTCTATGTTGCTGTGTTTCTGGTAATAGAACTACCATTTTAATAATCACTAACTCCTGAATCTTGGACTTAGCTATGCCTCCAAATGCATCCAGGCATCATATCAAACCAATTCAAACATCCACTGACTCTCTGCTTGCATTATCTTTTGCATGTCTGCCTTCCTCTTCATGCTTATTGTTTCTATCTTTACCATCTCTAACTCCTTATAAACATAGACAGATTCTACCCACTGATAATCACTTTCCTACACATTAATCATACTACTTATTTCTTCCATGATTGAAAAAAAATCTGCTTTATCTACCTTTCTCATTTTCAATTCATTAGATGGTAGGTAATTTGTTTCTATACCTTTAGGATAAATATTTGTACTATTTTTTTTTTACATCTTTCATTCATTTATTCAACAAAAACTGATTAAACATTTTTTTTCTCCAAACCATGTAAAATCAATGTTTTCTATTTCTTATAAATCTGTAGGTCGTACTAAACTCTTGTGTTCTAAAATCTTTTTCTCTAGCTAAGACAGAATTCTTTCCTGGATAGATTCAAAACTGTAATAATCAGCTTATTACTCATTTTTGCATTATTCTCAAGAAAATAAAAGGACTCTCAAGACCCTACAATCAGCAATTTGCAGAGTGCCTACGTATCACTCCTTGGAATTTTTTAGATGCTTTCAGACCTGGTCCTATTTCTCCTACTTTCTTCTAAGCACAAACTTTATATTAGCAATTTTATCCATGTATAGCTTCATTAAGGACTCATGTATTAATACCTAAGGTGTTAAAAGAAGTTTCATAAGAGTGGTCTCTAAGTGTATATAATGTGGATTTCTTGATTCAGCTGTGAGTACAAAAGAAGTTGGTATTAAAGGTAACAATTTTCACTTGCTTATTGCCTTCAGCCATAAAAATGCCCCTCTTTCCAACTTCATCCCATATGGGGCTCTCTCACTTAATTCTTGAAGTCACTTAGGGTATTTAGCAGGTGCTTATAAAGAACACATTTTTCTTATGCTTTGGTTCCCTTCCAGCCTTCTTGTTCAGGTGTACATTCTGAATTGCTTATGAAATCTAGCTTAGGTAAATACTAGGGTTAAAATGTCTACAAACTTTATTTTTAGTTGGGGAAAATCAATTCATTTATTCAAATGAAAGGTATAAGATGAGGCTGAAACAGGAAAAGAGGGAAAATAAGTAGATAATTAATACATAAATAATTGCATTTTTTTGAAGTACTAGTGCATAAATATGTATCTGTATACTAACATTAATTTGACAGTGATTCTACATACTTACATATAAAATGAGAATATGTGTCAAAGAATGTCAAAGAGAGGCCATAATAAGCAACTAAAAAAAGGATACAATGAAATCACATTATACATACGACATCCTAATGGCAATTAAACCAGATGGGGAGAAAAAAAGGGGTAGGGGGAGAGAGGGTAGGAGTAGGGAAGAAGGAATATTTAAACACTGAAGGAAATTCTACTAGTCATTGCCTGAATAAATGTATATTCCAGATTGAACATGAAATTAAAGAGAACCTACTATCGCACCCATGCATTGCCACTCCATGTCTCTCATACCTCTAACCAGCAAATCTAATTCCCCACTGAATGGGACTTGAACACTTGCAGTTTCACCCCCAATGGCCACTAAACACCAGCAAACGACTTCATCTGGAGTTTCAAATGATGAAATAACAACTATATCAATGCTGGAGGAAAACCTACCTGTGTTGAACATTTTTAGAGAAAGTAAGGCAGTGTCCAATTTGGCAGGTAAATGTTGCTATTATAATAAGCTGACACCAAATGTAAGATGCCACATCATGTATGCTACAAGAAAAAGTGCTTTGGAATTAAGAATAGAGGTATCAGAATCTCTGATGAAATGAAAAAGATGTCAGAATTTACAAACATAATATTTTGAGTGCAGTATAAAGAATATGATAATTATTTTTAATGACTTTACACTAAATGACATTTTTAATTCTATAGCAACACTACAAACAGAATTATTTTAAGGATATACACCAATAATGTAAAAAAATGTAATTAATAGATATTATTTAACTTAAAAATGAAACCTAGATTGTTTTTTTTCATGATTAAATTCATCCAAATGGAATTCTATTATAACTTACAACTACTACTTAAATATTGCTATTTCTGAAACCAAGGAGAGAGATACTCTAAAATATTAATTCATTTAGTAATGAAATAAGTAAATAAAGCTTCATAGGATTAAAATTGATGCTGTAGAACTAGTAATGAGAGTTGTGGGAGTTGTCTTTTTAAAAGAGCTTTTGGCCTCAATATGTGATATATTTCAAAACTTATTATCCATTAGAATCAATTATTAATAAATAATAATGTTGATTTTAATCAGATTATATACGAATATGACTTGGGTAACTTAGGCTGTTTTTCATGAAAAGCATTTCAATGAACACTATTTTTTAAAGTCTGGTGACATAAAAAAGATCAAAAGTAATCATTGATGACACCTTATAACTTAAAGCACGAAGAATTATCAACTGGCTAGCTTTGGGATTAATAGTCAGGGTTTTGAACTTCAAACTTAATGACATGTTTAAGTCAATTCTCTAGTTCATTTGGATATTGTTTTTAAATAAAAATTTAAAATCTGAATATCCATACCTCAACATATAGTAAAGTTTTTAAAGAAATTCAACTAAAATGAATGTATAGAGAGAATTCAAACATAAAAAATTCAGAATCTAAGTGAAACAAAAACCATAGAGATTTCATTATTCATTCATATAAAAAAGCCTCTGGTAGATTTTATTATTGTTCTCCAATATTCCCTGCTTTATCTTGCAAGATTATACCTCTCTATGCCTTGGTGAATTGTCACTCAAATTACTCCAAGAAAAAAAAATAAAAAGCAGAAGTTTTTCTATTATTTCTGGGTAGAAGCTTTAGAAGCCTAAGCATGCTTTACTCTGCTTTTCCCCTTCCCCCCACCACTGTCACTTTCATCACAACCAGAGATTCCTAATAAAAGACATATCTTCATCCTAGGACTTTCATGAAAGTGACATAAAGCAGAGAAATAACTGGTCAGCAATGGTTATGCAGAAAGAGCAACAGAGAAAACTTTGTTATGATAATCCTCTCTGATTTAGGGGCTGTCTGTTACAGCAAAATTACATTGCCTCTTCTAAGGTATATGGAACCACTGGAGTTACACAGTCTCTAGCCTGAACAACTGTACATAGCAGCCCTTACACTGTATTCTTAATACAGTATTTTCCCCAAAGATTCTTTAAAACCAACGATTCTAAAACATCTCCAAATCTGAACAAATGTGATTTTTTATCATGAGAAAACACTTTTAATTTCTATTCAAATTTAACTTTCTACTTAATGTGATAAACAATACACTCAGGATAAATATGATCCCAGGCAGGGTTCCCTTTATGCACAGAAACCATTGCTGCTTTGATTAAAAAAAAAAAAAAAGGTACATATTTTGAGTTTTCCTATCTTAACTACAAAGGGTAAAAATATAAATGCTTTCTTATTATCAGACTTTTTTATTAAAAGGGTTTAAGTTAAGGCTAAGTGTGTATACATGAAACGATGCTCAGCATCCCTCCTCATCAGGGAAATACAAATCAAAACCACACTGAGATACCACCTCATGCCAGTCAGAGTGGTTAAAATGAGCAAATCAGAGAACTCTAGATGCTGGTGAGGATGTGGAGAAATGGCACCCTCCTACATTGTTGGTGGGAATGCAAACTGGTGGATGGCCCTTGAGGGTGTTATGCTTAGCGAAATAAATCAGGCAGAGAAGGACAAATATAATATGTTTGCACGTATAGGAGGAGGAGGAACTTAACTGAGGACCATGGGGGAGAAGAAGGGGGGAAGTGGTGGGGGAAAGGGAGAGAGGCAAACCATGAGAGACTCTTGAATACTGAGAAACAAACTGAGGACTGATGGATGTGGGGAGGGTAGGGGAGAGATGGGCATGGAGGAGGACACTTCTGGGGATGAGCACTGGGTGTTATATGGAAACCAACTTGACAATAAACTATTTGTAAAAAAAATAAATTAAAAAAAATAAAAAATATAAATAAATAAATAAATAAAATAATATGCAGAAGGAAACAAAAAAAAAGGTAAGTGTGTAGAGTAAGTATTCAGTACTAAGAGCCACATTTTGTGTCCTTCATAGCACCACTTACAAATTTGCACATAATAACAACAGATGGTATTACCAAATGCTTGTTCCATTAAATTTAAAGCTTCCTTTGGGAGACTAATTGCTTTCTGAAATATAACAATCACCCAAATTCAATATTAAAGAAACATAGCGGTCCCTTAAAAGGAATGACTAATCTTAGAGGGAAAAGATGGATATTTCCTCATATTTTCATAAGTATAAAGAAATGTAGTCAGGTCTTTTAAATGAAAACTAAAAGTGTCCGTATTTGTCTGAGTTCACTGCAAACTTGCTTTGTATAGACAAAAGACACATTGCAATTTCAACTGAATACTTAAAAGTACACTTTCAAAGAAATCATTAATCATCAAAAGATAATACAATTTCAACTTCCAATATGAAGCTCTTTACTTACTACTTTCTAGATTACTTGTTCCATCCAATGGTGCTCATCAATGCTAGTGAAAGCCTCATTCCTTTCTGCAGAAAACTTTACTAGCAGAGTCATAATGATCCCAGGCAACAACAATCATTTCTAGCCATTTTCACTTCAGTCCATGTGCCCTGACTCTTCTCTGATCATTACCAGCCTCAGACATTTTCTGTTCCTCCTTAAAGCTGAACATTATAAATTTATTTGCTCTGATTTCCATTTCTCATGATCATTATGCTGCCTGCAACTCACCAAACACTTATATCAATGAATAAAGTTTAAGAAATGCTTATTAAGTACCTTGTAAGTTTAATGGTATGTTTACCCTGCAGAAGATACACTACTGGATAATTAATTGAAAATATGTGTAATCTGATGTTGGAAATATAATCCATTATAAATCCCTGAAGTAGATTTTAGGCAAACTCTTCTGAAATTTTAGAGAACAGGAGGTTATATTTTGTTGAAGAGTCAGGAGACATTTGAGGAGATCTTGGTATAGATAGTGATCTCCAAGGGAGAGATGATAGGTTAGGAATAAGGGAATGACAGACTGGTAACAGTACAAGCAAAAAGATGCAAAAGCAAAAAGAAAGATACCTTAATAAACAGTAAAATGACCGGTTTTGCTCTCGCTTTGTATATGCAGGAGAGCAGTAACAAATATGTTTGAGAAGGTGTTTTATCTGCTAAGCTGTGGGTTTCATATTCAAGTTAGCTGGCAATGGTGAGACATAAAGAATATTGCTAAGAGTTCTGCTCTTGCAAGATTAAATCAGCCTCAGAATGGATTGAAGGCAGAAGTGATTGAAGAAATAGAGTCATTACAGAAAAGTTCCAGAAAGAGTTAATAGGGTCCTCAAATAGGATGGTGGTAATAGGAATAAAGATACATGAATGGCATCATGAAAGAAGCGCCAGTAAGATCTGACAACTAATTGTCTGTGAGAGGAGAGAAAGAGTAGAGTTAATTACTTCATCATGAAGTGAAGATTGTCTCCAAAAATAGCAACATATGACACATGAATACAATATATCCTCAACATCAAATACTCAGGATTTCCAATTCACAATTTTAAGTAATATTTTAACAAAGCCTGTTACTTATCTTGTAACTTTAAGGGAAACAATAATACCAAAAAGTAACACAGGAGAAAAAAATGTAAGCAACCCAATAAAAGTAGTTAAAATTACAGAAATCTAACAGTTTGAAGAAAATACTTAACAAATAAAATCATTCAAAATAATGGTCAGTGATGATAATATTTACATAGGTCATTTTACAAAATTTCTATTAATGCATGTAAAATGAGATTAGTCAGTGCCGTGGAAGAATGTGGTTGATAACAGGCAGAACAGTGATCTAATAAAAGAATATTGGGTAGACCATGGAATCTCTGAACTGGATTCAGAGGTTCATCCCAAACGATGGCACAGATCTCTTCTTACGTTCTTAGTAGAAGATGTCACCGTGTGAACTATCAGCACTACTAACACAGGTTACTAGATACTGCCAGTAGAATTTCTGCTTCTGCTTTCTCTGGAAATCAGATGTAACTGCCATCACTGCCACCACTTATCAGCAGAAAGAAGACTGGTAGTTCCCACAAATCTCATCTGCAGAATCTACAGCACGCCATGTCCCAGTTGAGAGGGAAATCTTGAGAAGCCAAGACCTGGCATTTCAACTTCTGTATGGAAGGAGGCTCTTCCATTTAAGAAGAAGCTGCAGATACTGGCAGACCTGAAGGCTGCTAGAAAAAACATTGTTAATAGACACATACTCAATGTTTCAAAAGAAGTATATGAGGTTATGTTATTCTCACTGATGTTCTAAGTGGCAAAACTCACATCAAATGGTAAATATTTAGTGAAAGCATATTTATTAGTCTATTTAACATAAAAAATAATTGGGGATTTCAGTGATGTTTGGTCAAAAAAACATTTTACTTTATATGTTTTATGGGTCAGATCAAAGCTGCCACAAAAACAAGGCATATGTGGGGTAATGCATTTTAACAGAAATATGTTAAATCCAGAAATAGGATAGGAATCTACTATACCTATACTCATAATATTATTTATGAAATATGGATTAAATTGTGTGATTTATTATTTATAATGAAAAAAATTAATAAGATGTTCATTTTGGATTATCACAAAATGTATAGTTCCTGGAATGAGACCCACAAGAGGCACTAGTTATCTGAATCACTAACTAATGCCTGAATTTTTATCCAAAGTGGTGTTCCATGGGAACATAGAGACAAAGAATGATCTGATTAGATTTAAAAATGCTAATATTCTACTTCTAGTAGTAAAGAGAGCAGTGATTGTCTATGGCATGATCTGGCAGTGGAGATATGTAAAACATCTCCACTCGACACTCCTAAGCAATAAGCAGCAAGGATCTGATTATTGTGTGTATGACATTTTGAATATTTTTGGCAAACAAATATAATGGCTAGTTGCTCCTAATATCATTAAACAAAATGGGGAGAGAAAAGGATGAGCTCAGGAATTTAAATTCTCGGCTCAAGTACTGCATAGCTGACCTGAAAGCTTCCATAGGAGCCCTCAGAGACTTTTCTCCTCTCCTGCAATACTGAGAGTACTGAAAATTAAATGCAGAATCATATCCTGTGACTGCCTGAATTACAACGCAAGTAATTAAGGCTAATTACTCTTAGCCTTAATGAGAACCCAATGTTCAAGTTAGGGCACTGACTGGGGGGAAAATGGGACAATGTATGGGACAATGTAAGTTGGAATACGGGTGTGCAGAAAGACTCTGATGAAGCTGGGGACATTGAATCTCTAAATTCTGGTGTCTTCTTTGCCAGTGAAAGAGGCTTCCCCATCCACACAGGGAGTATCCTCCCCACCTGCATTTGAAGAAATTAACCCTGCACTGTCTGAGGAAACTATAATGGCTTCCCTGAGAAAGCTGTCATACAAGACAATGCAGGGTCCTCAGGACCCACACTCACCGCTCTTCTTTGCTTCTAGACCTGCAATTATATTCAAGTCTCAGTAGGAGCCTCAAGGTGAGGTAAAAAGTGTGACCCATGAAAAGGTGTGCTATACTTCAAAAGAAATTTGAATTTATACAAACGTAAATCTGGGGAACCTTGTAAGAATGAATGTCAAAAATGTGGGATAATTGTGGAAAATTGTATTATGCTAACTTTATTGCTACAGGCTTACTAAAAATATAATTAATTTAATGTTACAGCTCAGGAAGTTACAAAGGCTCTCTGTGTTTGGTTGGTTGGCTGAAATATGGACCAACACATGGCCCATGTGAGCAATCTGGACAAGTCAGAACTTCCTTTGTTTAATGCAGAAGAAGGAATTCAAAGGCATAGGGAGACTAGCATGGGTAGAGTGAATGTGTCATTTTAGATCTATGTACCCACAATGGGAAGGTCTCAGAAACATACCTGTCACCATGACTATGAGAAATAAATTTGTGATAGGAGCCCCCCACCATCCTTTGGAATTATCTCTGATGACTCTGTCCTATAGCCCGAACCACTTTAAAGTGGGAATCAGAATCACTGAGTTGGGAAACATAAATGCTATGCAAAAATTGGATCCCGTGGTAAAAAGGGCCAAGTGGCAGCACTCAACTGCCAAGGCAAGGCAGGAGTAGTTACTATAGTGGACAGCAGAGTCAAGCAGCAATTAGAAAAGTCTGACTGACACAGACTTTCTGACTAGTTGATCATAGTGCTTCTAGAAGAGAAATAGGAAGCCTACTGAATTCTTATTGATCTGTATAAGCAGGAAAGTTCTAGGTCAAATGAGCAAAAGTCTAGCCTGAACCATAAAAAAGAGAGTCACAGCCCCTCAATCAATTCCCACCCTTGAGCCAGTTTACAGACACAAAACTCTTAGAATGAAGTAGGGGCCAAGTCCCCTAGAGGAAAAGTCCTTGGTACACTGCCAAAAATTTATATTATTAATCTCTTCTCCCAGACTTTCCTAAAGGGATCTGTGCGTTTTTACCAGGATAACGGTGCACTGCGGAATGGAAATTATCAGACATTTGGGGACTATTGGACACTGTCCAATATATGAATGGATATTAATATCATGAGAACCAAAACATAGATGTGGTCCATCCATCAGAGTAGGGGCTTATGTAGGCCAGAGGAACAATGGAATTTTAGCTCAGGTCTATCTCACAATGGGGCCAGGGGCCTCCCAAAATCATCCTGAGGTTACTTCCTCAATTCCAAAATGCATAATGTAATGAATATACTTAGAAACTGGTGGAATTCCAACATTAGCTCCCTGATCTATGAAGCTAGGGCTATTATGGTGGGAAAGGCCAAGTGGAAGTCACTAGAACTGCCTCTACCCAGGAAAATAGTAAACCAAAAGCAATACTGCATTCTTGGAGGGATAGCAGAGATTACAGCCATAATCAAGGACTTGAAAGAAAAAAAATGGTACTTGAAAGATAATAGGAGTAGTGATTCCCATGACACCCCCATTCAAATTCTCCCATTTAGCCTCTGCAGAAGATGGATGTGTCTTAAAGAATGACAATGGATTAGGTTAAGCTTAACCAGGTTAGGACTCCAATTGCAGCTGCTGTACCAGATATGGTTTTAATGCTTGAACAAAATAATACATCCCTGGTACCTGATATGCAGCTATTGATCAGCCTTTTTTCCCCATCCCTGTCAGTAAGATCCAACAGAAGCAGTTAGCTTACATCTGGCAAGGCCACAACACAGTCACAATTTAGTTTGAAGGGATCCTGATAACTTTTCTCTTCCACAAGATATCACACTGGCCATTACACTGATGATATTATGCTGACAGGACCTCAGGAGCCAGAAGTTGCAACTAATCTAGACTTATTGCTAAGGCATTTGCACGTTAAAGGCTAAAAATAAATCTGACAAGAGTTCAGGGGCCTTATACCTCAATGAAATTTCTAGGAATCCAGTGGTGCTGTGGGGAATGTTAAGATATTTCCTTTTAAGGTAAAGAGTAAGTTCTTACATCTGGTCCCACATTTTCCTCATTTACATGGGCTACTCCAGCCCGTTTACTTAGTGACCCAAAAGCACTTTTTTTTTTGTTTTGTTTTGTTTTTTTTTTTGAGTGAGGTCCAGACAAGAAAAGGCTCTGCAACAGATCCAGGCTATCCTGAGTTGTTCTGCCACTTGGGCTATATGATCTAGCAGATCCAATAGTGCATCACATGCCAATGGCAGGTAGGGATGTTGTTTGGAGTCTTTGGCAGGTCCCTTCAGAAAAAACACAGTGCAGGCCCTTAGGGTTTTGGAACAAAGTCCAGCCATCCTCTGAATACTGAATAACTACTCCTCTTTTTTTTTTTTTTTTTTTAATTTATTTCTAGGAGAGAGAGAGAGACAGCGTGAGCAGGGGAGGGTCAGAGAGAGAGGGAGTCACAGACTGAAACAGGCTCCAGGCTCCGAGCTGGCAGTCAGCACAGAGCCCGACGCGGGCTCGAACCCACGAACCGCGAGATCATGACCTAAGCGAAAGTCGGACGCTTAACCGACTAAGCCACCCAGGCGCCCCAACTACTCCTCTTTTGAGAAACAGCTCTTGGTCTGATACTTGGTGAAATGTTTAAACACGAGCCACCACGTGGCATGCCATCTTATCTGACCATCAGGAAATGGTTGTTATCTGACTTACCAACCCATAAAGTCAGATGTGCACAGCAACACTTTATTATCAAATAAAAGTGATAACATATGCTATCAGGTCTGAGAAAATGCTGAAGGCATAATTTACATGAAAAGAGGCCCCAATGCCCATGGTTCTTACTCCTGATACACTACCTTCTCTTCCTAAATTGCACCTATGGCCCAATGGAGAGTTTCCTATAATCAATTGATAGATGAAGAGAAGAATAGAGCCTGGTTTTCAGATGGTTCTGCATGATGTGCAAGCATCCCCCAAAAGTGGATAACTATAGAGCTACAGACCCCTTTTGGACATAACTGAAGGACAACAGTAAAGGGCACAACCCTGAAGGACAGTGTACCTGGATTTCACTTCGCTTGGAAGTAGTAGAAAGGGAGAAAGGGCCAGCTTTGTGATTCATGATCTGTGGCCAATGTTTTGACTGGATGGTCAAGGAGTTGGAAGGCACATGATTGGAAAATTAGTGACAAGGACATTTAGGGAAGAGGTACGTGTACAGATCTCTCGAATGGCTTAACAGAACAGTGGAATGGCCTTTTGGAAACTCAGTTACATTGCCAGCTAGATGGTAACACCTTGAAGACTGGGGTAACACTCTCCAGAAGGGTGTAAATGCTCTGAATTCATATCCAAAATGTGCTGTTTCATCCCACGGCTAGAATAAATGAGTTCAAAAATCAAGGAGTTGAAATGGGAGTGGTAAAACTCATTATTACCCTTAGTGACCTACCAGCAAAATATTTGTTTTCTCTTCCCAAAACTTGATGTTCTACTAGCCTAGAAATCTTAGTTCCAAAAGACTTCATTTCCAAAAAGGAGAAATCCTCATATCAAGAGACACAGCAATGATTCTATTGAACTATAAGTTAAGACAATAGCCTAGTCAGGGTCTCAATCCCATGACCCTGTGATCATGACCCGAATCAAAATCAAGAGTCAGATGTTCAAACAATTGAGCCATTGAGGCACCCCAGTCAAGGTTGTTTTAAATTAGATTAGTAGCTCTGTTAATCAAAGTTAATCACTATAGACAATAAATGACATCTTTATTTTCATCTGCTTAGTTAACATTAGTTTTATCAAATTACATTTTGGGGGAAATTTTTGTTAAGTATATTTGTATCAAAAATGTTAAAAATTAGTCTCTACATGGAATCTGCTTCAGCTGTGACCATCATTCTAGAAGTTCCTTTTCATTCTAGCATTCTGACAAGGTTTTTTTTATTAAACTCATGTTGGATTAAAAGTTTAGTCACTCCAGTCTTAAAATTAATACTTCCTTGACTCTGATCAATATTGTTTAAATCCTCCAAGTTCATTCTCCTATTTCCATTCACAGAACTAAAAAATAACTTCACATTTGTATTATAGCATGTGGCAGGCAGAAAGTGGCATCCCCAAAATGCTGATGTCCTAATCTCTGGAACCTATGATTATGTTATAAGGTAACATGGTATAAGGGACTTTGCAAATATAATTAAGTCCACACTCCTTAAAATAGGAATTGCTTTGACCACTCATCTGAGTGGTCCTAATCTAATCTCAGAAGCCTTTAAAAAAAAGAGGACTTTCTCCAGGTGGAGCAGTAAGAGATATGGAGCAGAAAAGGCATAACAGAATAATGGCACAAGGGGCAATCAGAGAGCTTCCAAGCATGAGAAGAATTTGGCATGCTGTTGCTGGCTATGAGATGAAGGCTCCTAAATGGAAGCACTCAAGTCAGACAGGAAATAAGGACAGTCCCACCTTAGTAGGCAGGTTAGTAAATCCTCTGCCTTACAACCATAAGGTTAGTAAAACCTCTGCCCTACAATCTCTCCCACAACCTAAACAAGCTGGAAGTATTCCAGCTTTTCCTAGAGTCTCCCAATAAGACCCAAGCCAGCCAACACTTTGGTTTGAATTTTATGCAACACAGAGCCAAGAAACCAGTCCAATCAATTTCTGATGTAAAAGGACTATGGGATTAAAAATTTGTGTTGCTTTAAGCTTCTAAATTTGTGAATATTTTTTTTGGCAGCAATAGGAAACAAATACACAGTATTACAATATTTTTGTATTGAGCAATTTTCTTATTTATTATAAAGTTTATTTCTAATCATCCAGGTATTTGGGAAGGGCATTATTATACTACTTATTCAATGCATAAGATGGGTCTCAGAGTAACTGAATGACTTCGGGAAGATTCTGTTCAACATACTGCCAAGTGACAAGCCCAGTCAGGTCTTTTAGGTTTGGGTTCAAAGTCTTCACTCTAACAAATAAGACGACCTGACAAGACCGTAAATGCAGAGCAACATTAGAAGTTGGAATTTTCTTTCTTAATACTACCTTCTTGACAATTTTTAAGGAATCTTTATTTAATGTTTACTTATTATTATTTTTAAGATAAGGGAAAAATTAATCTTCTAATTTCCCCACAGCTATTTAAAAAAGTTAACCATAAATTAAACCCCAAAGTGTTAAAATTTCTGAGAAAACATACAGAATAGTACAATGAAGTATAACCTCTATTTCAAATGCATCTTACATAGAACTAAGTTGGTTTCCTTGTATAGTCATCTATTTTACATACTCAAATATGGTCTAATAATGTGAATGAACTATATATATTTTAGTTCAACTGCCTCAACTAATTTAGATGGCAAACTGGTGTAGCCACTCTGGAAAACAGTATAAAGGTTCTTCTGTAAGGACACGAGTCTAAACCAAACTGACTCCATGACAGGCTTTAAGTTTCCCCTCTAAACTAGAAGGCCTAAGTTTCAGCTTCCCCAAAACTATTAGGCAGTTATACATTCCCCAAGGCAGGAGAAACCACCCTCCACATTACTAAGGGAGAGGCCTATAGATAGAAACCATAGATAGGATTCTGTTACCTAATGATAAAGTTAACCCGTTAGTCGCCAAACAACATCCCAGGCTCGCTCTGTAATTGGTTCAATTTAAAGGTACTCTAAATGTTGTAATTGGGTCCCACCAAAAGTAACGAATACTCTAGACAATGTGTATGGTTGAACCCGCTGTCAATGATGTTGAATAATTACGATTGGATCACTGTTCCCATGCCACAATTTCTGTAACTCCCCCATCACAAACCCCATAAAGACCCTACTCTGCCTTTGTTCGGGGCTCACAGCACGGATCTACTGCACTGGTAAAGTCTGTGAGCCCGAGCTCGAGCCTGTAATAAAGCCCTTTGCCTTTGCATGCGTGACTCGGTCTCCCCGGTGGTCTCTGGTCATTGAGGATACTGCGATCTGGATATAACACCTCAAAGAATTAAAAATACAACTCCCCTATGATCCAGCAACTACGATACTAAGTATTTACCAAAGGAATACAAAAATACTGATTTGAAGGGGCACATGCACCCCGATGTTTATAGTAGTATTATCAACAACAGCCAAATTATGGAAAGAGCTCAAGTGTCCATTGATTGATGAATAGAAAAAGAAGAGGTGGTGTGTGTGTATATATATATTGTGTAATTGAATATTACACAACCATAAAAAGAATGAAATCTTGCCATCTGCAATGACATGGATAGAGGTAGAGAGTATTATGCTAAATGAAATAAGTCAATCAGAGAAAGACAAAAAGGCCACATGATTTCACTGACAATGTGGAATTGAAGAAACAAATGAGCCAAGAGAAAAAAAGAGAGAGAGAGAGAGAAAGAGAGAGACAGACCAAGAAGCAGACTATAAACTATGAAGAACAAACTAATGATTACCAAAAAAGAGGTGGGTGGGGGATGGGTTAAATATGTGATGGGAATTAACCAGAGCACTTGTGATAAATGCCAGGTGATGTATGGAAGTGCTGAATCACTATATTGTACACCTGAAACTAATAGTATATTTTATGTAAACTGTTAAATAAAAGTTTTAAAATATATTAAAGAGCGGCTTTAATATATTTGACCTATACCTTATGTCAAGATCTCTTGGTTGATGAGTTTGAGCATCACATTGGACTCTCTGCTGTGAACACAGAGCTCACTTTGGATCTTCTGCCCCACTCTTCATCCTCGACTGGTTCATTCTCTCTCTCTGGCTCTCAAAATAAATAAACTTTAAAAAAATGCTAAAAAGATAAAGCAGTTGCAGTAGTGAATTTTATCAATTCAGACTCTGATAATAAAAACTATTATTTTCCTCTTCTGATTCAAAAAGCCTTGGGAGAAACAACCTTAAACAGTTTGTTAGCATAACTCTGCTTCTTTTGTCAAGGATTATACTTAGTGAAAGACAGTCATTGTAAAGGAGTACAATCCCCAAATAAAGCTTGATTCTTGACATCTTTTTATTCAATCTTTCTGACCATTAATCTTCAAAAGCTACTTAATGTCTCTAGATTTTATTTTTTCTTCCTATATTACATAAGGAAGTAATAACACGATCTACCTACTGGAATTACTGTGAGTATATAAAAGTTTGACACAATAAATAGGTAATAAATTTTATTTACTGTTAATAAACATACTAAAATAATCACATAATATGAAAGTGCTACATAGTATATTATAAAATCAATGTAAATTAATCATAATATAAGTTAATTATAGAATATATCAATGAGAAATATAGTAATTTAAATAATGATGCCACAGAGTTAATATTTATCATATTGATTAAAATAGAAATAAATTATTTCAGTTTTTGGCATGGAACTTGTCATGCAATGATTTATGTTTCAGGTTATATGATTACTCGTTAGGAGCTCTGAATTTTCTTAGTAAGGCATATAATTTAATTATAATCTTTATTTAGTTTTTAAAAATGATGCACATAAGGCCCAGGCAGCTAACCTCAGACCAGCAGACCTATGCTTTGTGCTGCTGGTCCTCAAATGGCCAAGTCTGAAGGAAGAAAGTAAATGTTTAAATTGCATTTGGTTGGCAGGTAATGATAAAAGAAAATTTGGGGCTTGGCTTGTGAGGCTTGGGGCGTTTCTCATATCTGTATTTAGTCTCTTATTCATTCCAATTTTAGTGAGTACTTAACTAAGTGGGAAGCAATGTAAGACATAAAAAATATACAGGATATTTTATATTTCCTCAAGCAGATATCATTTGGTATAAGAAAAAGGAATTGATTTAATGATTACAGTATGAATGAGTGTCATATAAAAGGAGACAAATGCAAAGATCACTTCTAAGTAAAGTTAAAAGGGAAATGTTTATAAAGAAATTGTTACTAAAAAAAAGGGCTTAGAGCATAAACTGGTTTTTGATAAGTGCAGATCCAGAATCACAGTATTTTAGGTACAGGAATGAAAAAAGGCATAGGGTTGGAAGTCACAGGATCTATTTTGTGATTCAATCCAGGTTGTTGGAACATAGGTTCTTTGAAGAGAAGAGTATAAAGTAACACAAGAAAGCCAATACTGGAACGTCCCAGCTTAAAACACTGCAGTTGTCCTCAAGATATGGGGGCAGTTGCATAACTAACTTACCCATCATTTATCTCAGGTGCCTAAAGAGTAAGTAATAAATGCTTTAAGATTTTGCTAAATGAATGAGTTACTGAATTAATTAAAATTTGTACTTTAATCAATAAGCAGTAGGTAGCCATGAGATTAGAGTCAAAGGTGGACATTAGAAACAGTGATCAGTGAATTAAAGAGGTCAGAAATTACAGAAGGAGAGACTAAAAGGAACACTCTATGGATTTGAGTGTCAGGTACTGTGAAGGGGCTGAGATTTCTCCTACCTGAAAGCTTATCTATTTGCCTGCCACAGTTTTATGAACATTGGCAAAAGACAAGAAATTCCTGGATCAGAGACAAAGGACTCTAGCTAAGAGCTAGAAAGGTAATCAAATACCAGCATTTGTGTTTCGTCAAGTGCCAGTTCCCAAAGAGATACATGGCATATGCATACTCAGGGCTGCATTAGGGGAAAGAAAACTAAAACTTTTACATCAGGCAGTAAGGCTGATAAAACCTTGTTCCAGAGTTAGATGAACTTTATTACACTGGAAAGTAAACAAAGCTACTCTTTGCTCTACAGAAACTCGGTCTTTTCTGTCCAAGGCTACTAACTGTACAAATGTCCTTGAAAAGGTAATCCAAAACAAAGACAGCTTAAAAGATGTGCAGAAACATGAGAGACCCATAGAGAATTGTTTCCCAAAAGTGAAGGCCTGAATTAGGAGGTGGTAGTGAAAACTACATTCAAATAATCACCATATTCGTCAAGGTTTCTGTGCTTTTATTTAGTCCGCAGGTCAAATTTTTTAACTAGAGAAAGAGACGTTTCTTGTTATATTGCTTTTTTTTCCTGAAATTAGTAGAAAAGATAATACTTTATTGCCTCTATACCAAAGTTCATCATAACTCAGGAGGGAAATATTGCCTTCTTATAATAATAAATTATAAGTCAGAACTGAGCACTTCTAAACTTTGAAGAAGAGAGTTTAATTCACAGAATTCAGTAAGTTTATTCAAAACCTCTCTAAGGAGAGTTTGTCATTTTTGCAAACTCATATATATGTGTATATATATATGAATAAAAAAACTTACGTAGTAAAAAAGATGAATAAATTTTATCATATACATAAAAACCAGAGACAATATTCTTTGTTTTGAGCTGTGAATACAGCAATGGCTATAAAAAAAAAAAAAAAAAAAAAACTACAAGCAACATGAACACATACTTATTAAGTCCTGTGGCAAAGAATTTAGCCTTAGCTAAAATGAGATCTGCCCTTTTCCACCTGGCCTCTGATTGGTTATCTCTTGGTCTTTATGATGTCATGCTTGATAGGAGTATCTTTTCAGGGGAGCCCTGGGTCAGCCATGTATTTACAATGTGATTTAGGGTAGATTTTGGGTCAGCTGGAATTAGCTGATATCCGAGGAAGTAGAGACTGAGATCAGCCACACTTAAAATCCATTATGCCTATGTGATGGAGCCCCAATTAAAACTCTAGACATCAAAATTCAGGTTAGCATCCTTTATTGGCAATACCCTGTGTGTACTGTAACACACTGATACTGGGAAGGTAATGATACCTTGACTCCTTGGGGACAGGACAAATGGAATCTCCATGCTTGGAACTCTCCTGGACTCTATTATGCCCTTCTTCTCTTGTATGATTTTAATCTGTATCCTTTAGGTGTAATGACATGCGTTTAACAGCTTTTAGTGAGTTCTGTGAATCTCTCTACTGATTTTTTTTTTAATGTAATGGTGGTTTGGGGAACCTCTGAACATACAGATGTTGTCAGAAGTCAGGGTGGTCTTGTGTGGAGTGTGTTCTCTCTAACTTTGTATATCTTCTAACTCTAGAAATTTTATGTTCAGGAGATATTTCATCTTTTTGTGGAACATATTGTACATTTTTGCAATTTAAAATTTTTGATTTGCATATTTTAATATGTAAAGGACATTACATTTTACTCTTTACAATATATATTTATATACATATATGAATGTATATATGTATGTTATTTCATGAAATTCTAGAATCTGTTTTACAAATACATTTTTAAACTTTCCTAAAAAATTAGCAAGATTGACTACATTTCAGTTGAAAGTATCTTAATCTTCCTAATTAAAGATAAATATATATCATTCTTATGGACCAAATATTTTACAAATTAATCACAGTTTACCTAAAAATATGTATTTAAAATGATAAATTTTGTCCTTCATATCATATTATTTAAAATTATAAATTTGATCATTTTATATCCATCAGAGCCTAATTTTATTTCTCAAGATTTATTGTAAACTTAAAGAATTCCGCATTTTGAAATCTTTTTAAGAAAATTCTTGAATTTCCTAATTAGAAATATTATTAGCTATTACGTAGCCCTAAGGATTCTCATTAATGAAAGGCAATCCCTTGCTGACTAACAAAGAGTTGTTAATGCCTTCCTACAGAAATATGATTTCACCATTTCTTTTTAAGAATACCTTAGCTACAGTAGGGATAGACAAACTGACCAATTATAGACATTACATGCCATTATCATTAATAAATGTTTTTTTATGCCTACTGTATGGAAGCTGTACACAGAGAATTATCCAGCCTCTTCCCTAGTAATGTGGTTTTGTACCCAGCATCTGCAGTTTTTAGCCTCAGGGTTTCGTATTGACTTGGGCGGGCCATGAGCATCAAAGTCCTATAGGTAGCCTGCATGAGAAAATATGTTCTCATTACTTCCCCTTAGCACTGTAACCTGGTGACAATTCTTCTTTTAGTCATGGGCCAGAGGAAGCAAGCCAAAAAACCCTTGTCATCTTCTAAATTCACAGCATGAGGCTATAACATTTCTTTAAGGCTTCTTCTTTTATTTCTGTCTCCTACTGCCAGTCTGACTGTCAAAGTCACAGCAGGAGATAAAAATGAAAGGAACCATCAAAGAAAACCATGTGCAGAATTTCCCTACAGGAGCTTTCAGCAAGAAGGGTAAAAAAAAATATATGAAAGTGGCTACATTGACATTTGCCCTCCAGCAAAACATTAATAAAAACGGAAAAACAAATGTATGCCTGCCCACCCCTCAAATGTGTCCCCTGATATCAGAAAATGGATGTTTTATGTTTGTAATAGATGAAAAGACCAAATGCTCAAACATATTTTGCTGTGAGGGATTTTAAAAATATAAAAATTGAAAATTGTTCATAATATTCAGGTAGTCAAAAGTCAATATGAATTTCCATTGATTTCAAGGTCAGAGATCTTCAAAAATTTTGACAAAATCAGGTGAAAAATAATGTCTTCAAATTTTGATATAAAACAGATCATTAACACATAGTGTGTGATCAAAAAAGCATTTAGATCTCAATTTAAAAGCAATCTTAAAGCAAGTAGCTTATAATAAAAGAAAAACTACATTTTTAACAATTATAATTTCCCACTAAAATTTTGAAAAAATACACTTTGTAAAAATTGAAATGTTTTTATTGCAAGTGTTCTTTGAGTGCACTACTGTTTAGAAGATCTGTATCTTGTATTATGTTAATAATTAAGCCATTTGTTAAGTTACAATTGCAATTTCGAAAATAAATTTTGGAATAAATTTATTTTGGAATAATTTCAGACTTATCGCAAAATTGCAAATATATTATGGAGAGTTAGTTTTCACATACCTTCACCTAGTTTCCTGCATCTTTAAATATATTGAATTATTTTTCTTAAAAGGGCAACTTGCATCACCCCATATTTTCCAACATTTTTTTCTCCTCTAACTTCTTTGCATTTTAGGAAGAAAATAGGGGTAGCAATATGGAGAGCAAACTGGTGATAGAAGGAACTAGAAGCAGGAAATTATTAGAAAAATATTAATATAATCAAGACAAATAATGAGATATAAATTAGGTATGAAGAAGAGTTTTTACAGAGAGGTAGAATCTGCTGTATATATAAAATTGAATATAGAAAATAAGAGGAGGGGCGCCTGGGTGGCCTAGTCGGTTAAGCGTCCGACTTTCGCTTAGGTCATGATCTCGCGGTTCGCGGGTTCGAGCCCCGCGTCGGGCTCTGTGCTGACTGCCAGCTCAGAGCCTGGAGCCTGTTTCAGTCTGTGACTCCCTCTCTCTCTGACCCTCCCCTGCTCACGCTGTCTCTCTCTCTCTCCTAGAAATAAATAAAAATATTTAAAAAAAAAAAAAGAAAGAAAGAAAATAAGAGGAAAGAAAGTATCACTTCTGAATTTCTATGTAGTTGATAAAGCAACTTGCTGGTGTGAGTTTGCCTCTTATACAGGCAGAGTGAGGGGGTTGAGAGGTGTGAAAATATTTCAGCTTTGAACAGACTAGGTGTAAGATGCCGGAGTTTGAAGACATAATGTAGAGGTGCCCAAGAGGCTGATGATTATTGGAAATGAAGCTGAGGAGACAGGCTGGGATACAGTTTGGAAGGCATTACCATATAGATGGTATTGAAAATAATAAAACTAGATGATATTCTCCAGCAGCATATAGAATAAGAAATGAAGGTTGTTGATAGAACTCTCAGAAAACACCCACATTTAACGCATGGGTTGAAGTAGACTAACTAGCAAAAGATACTAAGAAAGAACTGCAAAGAACAGTAGGGCCAAACTAAGAAAACTTTCTCAAAGAAGCAGGAAGGAGGTTCAATATTCAAGGAAAAGCAGGAAAAGGCCAACAGTGCCAAAGCTACAAATATGTCAGTCAATATAGATATATTATTCTAAAATAATATTTTCACAGGATGCTTCTACTAGTTAATTTTAAATAAGCAAACAAAGAATGTACTAAACATTATATTTTAAACTTTATGTTTTAGGACAAATTTGCTAATATATGAGAGTAAACCAATTCAAGAATCTGTAAAAGGAATACAATTATGGAAAAACTAGTACGCAATAACTTTTACACAACTGACCATTTTAACATTGTTTTATTATGCACTCCATAGCAATGCTTCAAATAACCAGAGAAAGTTTCTATGAAAGACAGATCACAATGCTAGAAAATTCACCAAAGATTTACCAAATCTTCTGACTTGGTAAAAAGCAGGGAACAAAAATTTTACAACCAATATATTCCTGGAATTGTTGGAAAGTACTCAACTCTTTATATGATGCATGTTTCTATTCTTTTAAGCTACAGTCTGCAATCAACATACTGCTATTTAAAGCAAAAACTCACTTTGCTGGATTTATTTCTCCTAACAAAAAACAATCTTCACATTAAAAAAAATAAATCCTTCAATAAATGTGGGTTGATACATATAAAAGACCTATGTAGTAGAGTTCCATGACTGACTAAGAATTTCCAAATTCTTCCTATTACAACTTATTTAAAAAAGAAATGTCGTTTATAAAAATGAGAACTAGAGGTAATATGACTGTAAAATAAGATGTTAGCATAGTGCATTAAAGTGTTTCATTTACTGTTATCATTTCCTAAAGCTAAATATGCTATCTTAAAATTAGGAAAATCAAGAGAAATAAAAACAGATAAGAAAAAGCTATATGCAAGGATAACAGGCAACTGAAAGTCTAAATAAACATTTTGAATACTAAAAATATTCCTGTTTAAAAAACTGAAAAATAATATCAATTTGGATCCAGAAGAAAATCAAAAGCTTATATCTAGAAAGTATTGACCAACTTAATTTTCAGTGAGAATTTCTGAACAAAGTCCTGGTATGAAGATGTATTAGAATACGGGTTATATCTTACACACTGAAAAGACCTGTAAGATATAATTAAATTGGGAAAACAAATGCAGAAAAATTAGAAAAAGCTCCCACATGTACTAAAAACTTAGAGTGGGAGAGTTACATTCCATTGCATATCTGTCTGTATTGCTTGATTTTCATTACTATGCACAATGAATACATTTTTAAGGCAAAATAAAAATTTTTTAAAAATCAAATTTAAGTTAAAGGATATTTTTATTCCCTTTTCAGAATTCTATGTATAAACTCACACAGATATACAAAGACTAAATAGTTGCTTCTTTTTTTTTCTCCTTCTAATATTTTATTTAAATTCAAGTTAGTTAACATATAGTGTGTATTGGTTTCAGAAGTAAAATTTAGTGATTCATCACTTACATGTAACACCCACTGCTCATCCCAGCAAGTACCTTACTTAATGCCCAACACCCATTTGGCCCATTCCCCATCCAAAGGCCCTCCAGCAACCCTCAGTTTGTTCTCTACAGTTAAGATACTCTTATGGTTCGCCTCCCTCTCTGTTATCTTATTTTTCCTTCCCTTCCCTATGTTCATCTATTTTGTTAAATTCCACATATGAGTGAAATCATATGGTATTTGTCTTACTCTGACCTATTTCACTTAGCATAACATACTCTAGTTCCATCCATGTCATTGCAAATGACAAGAGTTCATTCTTTGGATGCCTGGGTAATATTCCAGTGTGTGTGTGTGTGTGTGTGTGTGTGTGTATCCACTCATCAGGCAATGGACATTTGGCTACTGTTGATGGTGCTGCTATAAACATTGGGTACATGTATTCTTGTATTCTTTGGATAAATATCTAGTAGTATAATTGCTGGGTGGTAGAGCAGTTCTATTTTTAACTTTTCGAGGAACCTCCACACTGTTTTCCAGAGTAGCTGTACCAGTTTGCATTCTCACCAACAGTAAACATTTATGTTCTATAATTTTTTTTCTCAGGTGCTCAAGACACTTAGAGGAAATGCAGACCATAAAAATAAAAGTACTAACACAGGAAAATGCTCTACATATGGTTTCAAAACCAGAATTTAGTGGAGAAACAAAGCATCCAAGCAAAGGAAATCCAAGAATCAGCAAAGGTAGTCTTAGGACAACAACTATGCAACAGACATTAAAACAAAAGAAAAACAAAATAAGATCCACGGAAGAAAAGTTAACAGGGGGAAAGTAAGAAATATATGACCAATTCAAGTGTATAAAATGTTTATTAAAATACAGCACATAGGATATGTAGGTAAATTACTTTCATGTTTTAAGAAAATTAAGTACACTAAGATACGAAAAGATTGGTAATTCCAGGTTAAAAAACTATAGAAGAAAAATTTTCATTTCCTTGTACATTTTATGGTCCAGCAGTGAACAATACTTGTAGCATTATAACAACAAAAATTCTGAATATGGATTTAGCAACATTTGAGAAGGAGACAGTTAACTCAAAGTATTAATCTACTACAATAGATCTAAATAATGTCTAAAATTGAGATTGTGGCATATACATTTTATTTAGATATATTCAGATAAAAACCTAGAAAAAATGCCGAAGAAGAGAAAAATGATTTCCTCTGGGTTATGGGATAGGAAATCAGGTGGGGGTGTATAGTGACTGGGTGTATCAACCTTTATGATTTCAAACTTTTTGCATATAAATAATTTTAAATGCAATAAATATCATAAAGTATATTAAATGAAAACAGAAAATTCCAAAAAAGAGAAGATCCTTAAACTCACTGTGATCTGAGAAATTTAAATTAAAGCAGTATGAGGCCACCCACCTATGCTCATCCTGCTGACAAAAACGGATAGTTCTCTAACACTTATTTTTGGTGGAGATACTAGAAAATCACACAAAGTAAACCACTGACTAAACCATGGAGTAAAACAGTATTATGTTTATAAGATCATAATACTTCTTGATCATACTACTTCTTGGTGAACTTGTACTGTTAAAAAAAAAAAAAACTTTGCTACCTAATATTTCTCAGGCTTTTGAGGCAGCTGTATGAGCAAGTTTCCAAGTTAGTACTTAGTACTCTTTCCAAGGGGCATAACAGAATTATATCAGACACAGTGAAAACCTTTTCCCTGTTAGTATATCATAAAATAATAGGGTCATGGTACAATCTGTAACCTATAGTATTTTTAAATTAATTTTTAACTATTTCATATTTTAAGGAAGTTATTCTTTGATTATTCATAAGTGCTGAAACATAAGAATGCAGATAGTTTTTTCTTACTCATAAAGATGTAGATGAAGAAAGAAAAATAGTAAAACAAGTTTCTAGACCTAGTCTACTACTGACTCTTGGCAAACAGTTTAATTCTTTCTTAGCAATAAATACCAATATACGTTCATAAAAATTTTGCTAAATTAATTTCCATGTTAAAGGCATTGAAAAATCTGATGATTTAAAGAAAACAATATTTAGCCTTTGTCGTATTTCAGACACTGTTCTGAGTGTTAGCATTATTACACCTCACCTCAAGACGACTTCAGCTTTGTAGGTTAAATTACCATATCCATGTACAGATGTATAAACTGAAAAAGAGGGAGAGTAAGTTGTCCAAGTTCAAATGTAAAACCCAGATTTGAATCCAAGCAATCTGACACTAGCCTACATTTTTGGCAAGCAAAAGCCAACTCTACAGAATGTAGAATAAGCAACCATAGGGCAGAGACTGTACGAAATGGAGAATCAAAGGCCCAGAAGAGAAAGAAGGTATGAACTGTTTGAACTCATACAAAAGAAACATTTTAAATTGCAGCCCTCCAAATAATTTGAAAAGTGACCAGTCTTTTCCACCTGTCTCTACACTGAATTCATAAATGTGACTTATAAATGTAAAATTTTAAATTACTTTTCTGTATTGATATTTATATATATATATTTTTAGTTTTAAAGAATATTTACATCTCAGATATAATTCTTTTCATGTGAAATAGGAATTCTTTTGATAGTATTTTATTACATATAATCATGACTAAGATTGAGATTTGGATATTTTTATGTCATTTTTAGGGTATCCTTTTGAAAATGAATACCACCTTGTTAAGGTACACTATCTCCAATTCCATTAATTAAGAAATATTGGTACCATAATTTATTAATTTTTATATCTTTTTTGTATTTATATATTTTGTATTTTATATCTTTATTTAATCCTCCTACCTTAAAGATAGTTTCATCAGATAATTAATACTGGACTGATAGTTATTTTCTCTTAGTACTTTGAATATACCATTCTATGCTTGTCCGTCTTACATTAAAGCTTTCAGAAATTTCCTGTCAATAGTCATCCTTTTGTAAGTGATCAAGTGATGTCCCTTTTCCCCTCTGGATGCTATTTTTTTAATGTTTATATTTGAAAGAGAGAGAGAGAGCAGGGAAGGGGCAGAGAGAGAGGGAGACACAGAATCCAAACCAAGCTCCAGACTCAGAGCTACTAGCACAGACTCTGACACAGGGCTCAAATGCATGAACTATGAGATCACGACCTGAGCCAAAGTCAGATGTCCAACCGACTGAGCCACCCAGGTGCCCCTCTTTGTATGGTTTTAGATCTCTCTTTGGTGTGAAATTTCTTCCCAGTGTGTCTATGTGTATACTTATTTTGCTTATATATGGAGCTTCCTGAACTGTTGATTTGTATCTTTAATAAATTATGGAAATACATAGTCATTATGCCTTTAAGTACTTTTAATTATTACATTCTCTATTTCTTGGACACTATGTAGTTAGTATAATTTCTCATTCTGCTCTGAATGTCTCTGTATTTTTTTATCTAACTTGTGTTGCATTCTGGGAAATTTATTCAAATCTATCTCCCATTCACTTCTCTGTTTATCTTATTCTGGCATTTAACCTATCTATTGAGTTTTATTTTAATCTTGTTTTTTATTTTTAAAAGTGTTTTATATTGTCTCATTTTGATTGTTTTTTTACCTTACTTTCAAAAAATACATATTTATGTTATTCAGATATTTTATATACTATCTAGACTGTTGTCCATCTAGGTTTGCTTGAGTTTTATTTCTGCTGATTCATAATCGTTTGGTTCTATGGATATTGAGTACTTTTAGGAGCCCACATTTTATTGAATGTCATCTGTGGGAATCATAAAGGCGTAATTGGGAATGCTTTCCTAAGCAGAAAATGCAGAAATGATTCTTCAGGGAGTCTCGGAGAACTATCAAGCTGAGATCACTTTAATCCCTTTTGAGGGTTTCTGTTTCAATGTAAAAATTTGAGGTCCAAGTCTGCTACCTTGGTAGGAATCCAAGGCTTTTATCTAAGTGATGCAGCATTCATACCAGCTTTGGCCTCAGTACAACCCCATTTTATGCTTACCACTCATAGCTCTCTGCCAGTTTTACCTTTTTTGGTGTGTGTGTATGTACGCATGCATGTGTATGTATAACCCCATTTTATATTTACCACTCACAGCTTTCTGTGACAGTTTCAGCTTGCTGGTGTGTGTGTGTGTGTGTGTGTGTGTGTGTGTCTGTGTGTATGTGTGTGTACAACCCCATTTTATAGTTTATATTTACCACTCACAGCTTTCTTCTATAGTTTCAGCTTGCTGTGATGGGTAGGAGTGTGTGTGTGTGTGTGTGTGTGTGTGTGTGTGTGTGTGTGTGTTTGTGTGTAGGTTTCTTTGACTTTCCAGCAATAATACTTTTTGTTTTTTGCATTTTATCTGGGATCTAGTTGAATTTTATACAAAAGTTCCCTCAGTGTCTACTTATCCATGTAGCCAAAGTGTGAGTCCTTTTAGCTACTCAAGATAGGCTAAAAGAATCAAGGACATCGGCATCACCTGGGGATTTGTTAGCAATGTGGAATCTCAGGTCACATCTAAGACATTCTGAATCAGAATCTGCCTGTTGACAAGTTCCTGAGTAAACTGAAAGCACTTTAAAGTTGAAGAGACATGGCTCTAACAGATCCTCCCTTATACTTATTAAATATCTTAAGAGTGAATGAGCAAACAGAAATTGAGGTTTATGTGAATTTTCTCAAACTTTCACTTAGTAATTAGTGTTTACTTTAAATACCTTCTATTTGTGTGTCAGCAAAAATTTTTGAAATGAGTTTTCAAATTTTCAAATGGAGAAAGTTCCAAAGAGAAATGCAAGGGGTGCATGTACAGCCCAAAGTTTTGGGTTCAAAGATTAGAAAGCTCAATTGGACCAAAAATTTATAGGCTTGCATAGATTTAGTGGTTTTTCTCAACTTCATGCAGCTCATTACCGAAAAAGGCTAGTTTTGAATGCAGATTTTCTTTTTTTTAATTGTTCAACATTTTTTAATGTTTATTTATTTTTGAGAGCGAGAGAGGGCATGAGCAGGGTGGAGGCAGAAAGAGAGGGAGACAGGGGCTTCAGGATCTGAGCTGTCAGCACACAGCCCGATGTGGGGCTGGCTCAAACCCATGAACCGCAAGATCACGACCTGCGCTGAAGTTGGACACTTAGCCAATTGAGCCACCCAGGCACGCCGAATGCAGGTGTTCTTTTTTTTTAATTTTTTTTTTTTTTTTTTTTTCTAGGAGAGAGAGAGACAGTGTGAGCAGGGGAGGGTCAGAGAGAGAGGGAGACACAGACTCTGAAATAGGCTCCAGGCTCTGCGCTGGGGCGCCCCGAACCCACGGACCGCGAGATCATGACCTAAGCGAAAGTCGGACGCTTAACCGACTAAGCCACCCAGGCGCCCCTGCAGGTGTTCTTTTAAAGTCAGCATGTGATGTCCTCCTCAGGATTGGGCACAGGCCAAATAAATCCAAATATGTGTCTGTGTCAAGGTTTTGAGTATCATACAGGCTTCACCTTTCTGATTGCACTCCCTCCTGACTTTAGGGAAATAAGAGAGGTACTTATTTTATACCCAAATTCTTATGAAATACAGAAAACAAAACCAACATTCATTTTTCTCATTTCTTTTTATGCTTTTACCCAGTACAAAAATGTATTTGCAGGCAAACTAAACTTAATCCATAAGAGATTAAAATGAATCAGTCATTTGTATTTTAGTAATATAAGTTAAAAGCTATAAAGACTGACGTGTTTTCATCTCAAATGAGATACTAAGTAAACTCTGAAAAGTCACTAAACATGTTATTCAACTTTTTTTCTTAAATGTCTGGTTAAACACTTAAAATTGGCATTTTATAAAATCACAAATCTAAATATTTAAATTTGTGATTCACGTCCTCAGTTATCTTGAAAACTCTTCAAGATACACATTTCTAAATTCAAATAAATGGGTCATCATTATTTATTCAGTACTATTATTTCAAATGTCTTTTTTCTTTCATTCTGGTTATAGTCTAGTTCTTGATTTCTTTTTATTCAATTAAATATATTAAAAACTCAGTAAATTTGAAATTTTATTTCCCTATTTTTTCTTTATATTGATACATTTCTTATAATGTAGTAATTTTTCCCCTTAGAGTGTATTTGTTGACTTTTTCAGTTTTTAATGATAAAAATATGCATAAAAATAAGGGAAATCTAATTTTAATAAAAGATGGTTTTACTTGGCTAATTACTTTGAAATCAAATCCAATATTAAGATCTTGAAAATATTTGCCCATATTTCAGAATAGAGGGCACTTGATTTCTCTTAATTATTCACAGTCCCATCAGATGGTTCTAGGTAGATTTGCAAATATACCAACGTCCAAGATGCTCACATCCTCCATTACTTCAGATTCTTCTGGGTGTGCGACACGGATATCAGTATTTTCTAATGGCTCCCTGTATGACTCTAACATTTATCTAGAGTTAGAAACCACTGATCTACTCTTACCACTGACGTTTCAAAAAACAATTATCTGGAAAAAATATCAAAAGAACCAGTGTAGATATATAGTTTTTGAAACAGTATACTATTAAAAGAGTTATTATTTTCTTATGTTGATAAAATACCTATTCTGTGGGAGAACCTCATTTGGATAACTAAATATAATGCATATGACATTTAATCTAAACCTATATCAAATCATTCTTCATTTGTTTTTACCTGATATTTGACTCTCATCATTTTCTGCAGTGTGTTATATTTATGTGTGTGCATTTTTAAATTTTTCTTGAAAACAAACCAGGGCAAAAGCAATTTTCTTTAGTTCAAATATGAGGTTACTTTTCTAAAATCACCCTCTGAGCTGCTAATAGGATTTGACATATCATACTCAGTATCATTAATCTACTATAGAATTAACAGCTTCAGTTACGTTGATACACTTAAAAGGATAAAATTTAGAATTTCCCTCTTGAAAGCAAATTAAACTTATTATTAGAGAAGATACTTTTGACCTCTTTGATCTTTTATGTGGTATAGGCATTCCTATGGCATTCTCATCACTTTCATACTGCTATAGTCTCAGTTACTAATATTAAAAACATTACTACAAATTCCAAAAGTGAACACCATTTTATAAAATGTCTCTAAATATACAGACTGATATGCCATTCTGTCTCTGACCCTCCCCTGATCATGCTATTTCTCTCTCAGAGATAAATAAAACATTAAAAAAAAATACGTTATCTTTTCCATGCTACTAACATTTATGGGCTAATTACCTAATGTTCTATTTTAAAACTGTGTGTGTGTATGTCATTTTATAATATCATTGTGCTACAAAAGAGGGAAAATTTGCTTTGAGTGGCTTTGGTGCATTATTCTCAAGGGCAAATAATATTTTATTTATCTTATTATTCTATATCTATTGAATTTAGTAACAAGTTTAGCCCTGGGAGAAAGTATACATTGATTAATCTCTGTGAATTTTCTTTGAGTACCCATTTATCTACTTATCTACATGACAATATTCCACTTAGACCACCCTCTCCAGGCCATGTCCCATATTGTGCAGTTGTGCCTTTGATCAGCTTTGAATTCTCAATTGGCTAAGAGTAAGGTAATCTGATAAACTAACATCTTAGGGATTGTAGAATAAAGTTGATAACAGATTGATGTGTCAAGCCCTGCAAGGTGTGTTGTGAGTTTAGAGGATATTTATTAATTGTGCAATTAAGGCAGGGAAATAAGCAGGTGAAAGATCATTACGAGCAAGAAAACATGTCAGTATATCCTTAAATATCATAATAAAAGGAACCATCTACCTTGACAAATACAGTTCTTTAATGTTTATTTATTTTAAGAGAGAGAGAGAGAATCTCAAGGAGAGAGAGGAGAGTGAATTGTGAGGCTTGAACCTGAGCCACAACCAAGAGTCAGATTTCAAACTACTGAGCCACTGAGGTGCCCCAATATAGGGCTTTTTAATACAGGTGTAGAGTAAGAGATTAAGACAACAAGTTGAGTGAATGACTTAACAGTTTTCCCCATCCTATACTTTGGAAAGTACTCTTTTGGAATGTACTGTATGTATATTTCAGGGTCCTGAAACAGTCCTTGATACATGGGACGTTCTTATCAATTATTTATTTTATGAATTAATAAATATATGCATTGATTAGGAAATGGATGACAGATCTGTAATGCAAAGGTGTTCATTAGTTTGTTAAGTTTATAACTAAATATATATTTATATATAACTTTTGAATTGATTTGAGGGCTAGTTTCTACGAATAGTATAATGGCATTCACCGATATTTGACAGATGGGTAATATTACATTGTTCCAGTACCATGTAATATACAATTTTTATACACTTTAAATTTGCTTAATTTTGTTTCAATCTTTGGTGGAAAAATGTACCAGTTTAGTTTTAACATGGCAGGTCATTTATATTATAATTGAAACCACTATAGGCTGCTTACCTCCAGAGGCTGATTTGCTGACATACAGCCTGTATACTAATGCATAGCAGACAGCCACACACTTTGATCAAGATAGCATCTCTCTCATTATTTTTAGAAATAAGAATAAAATAACAAGAGAATATTCATTACTTCATATCTTCTCTTGACTGAAAAGAGAACATTTCTGGTCCATTATCTGTTTGCTGCCAATATCCTGACAGGTGTCCTAGATAATATACTGGGCATCGAGTTGGGTCATATTTAGCTCTCCATTTGCAAATAAGTTCATATGTACATGATTGTACTCTCCTAGAGGAAGAAAGGAACTGTATTTCTGTGATAATATTGTGCAAAAAAAATTATAAAAACTCACAGATTTTTCCTATTTCATCTTTATAATTTTATTCTGGAATCTGGCACAAAAATTTAGTATTAACAGTTATTTTATTGCTGTAGTTAAGTGTTTTTAAATGTTTATTTATTTAACTTTTGAGAGAGAGAAAGAGGGTACAAGTAGGGGAGGGGCACAGAGAGAGAAGGAAAAAGAAAATTCCAAACAGGCCCTGCACTGTTAGCGCAGAGCATGACATGGAGCTCTATCCCACAAATCATGAGATTATGACTTGAGATGATATCAAGAGTCAGATGCTTACCCAACTGAGCCGTCCAGGCACCCCTGCTATAGTTCAGTTTAATCACTGTTAGGACTAATAAATATTCTAAGTAGGCTTCATCTATTCCTATTTTTATACTGTTCTTTGAGGACATTGACAAGTGTATATTATCTATTTATCTTCTCTCACTCATCTATATTTATATAAACTTTATATAAATTAGTTATATATAACTACTTTCATTTGTGTTTTTTTAATTTCCACATACACTACTATTACTTTCATATAATAGACACTTCAGTGTATATTACTTCATACATGTCTAAAAATGAAGCAAAGCACACATTTGGGTATTAATTTACATAATACTACTTCTTCAACTACTAGTCCTTTTTCTCTTCTGCTGTGGTAATTTTAATCCACCACTGCAGTATCAGGGTTTCACAGGTATAAATAAACTGCACTATTCATTTCTTCCCTATGGAAACATGAAGGAATTAACTATCAAATGATTAAAGTTCACTTTGTATAAATTAAGTGGCATATGAATGGTTGTAATAAAATAATCATGGTAAAAACAAACTTTTGCAGTAACATATCCTTTCAGAAACAAATTTAGCCCTTCTCAGTAGAAAAAAAGACAGTTTGGTTATAATCAGGGCAAGTCACAGGGAGGATAACTGAAATACTTTGACTTTGAACAGTTAGAGCTAAAGATATACACACTGCCTAGAACAGACATAGTTTATTAGAAGCCTTATGCAGTCATAGCATTGTTATTGCGTATATTCCTTAATGTTTCCCTAATGATAGATGAATTAATGTGCATATTGCCATGAGAATAGCTAAAGAATTTGTCAATCTGGAACGATACGTGAATATACAAGGAAAATGATAAATTAGGAAAAATGTGAACGGAAATTCTGAAATTAATGTAAAGTCTATCTAAGGTAATGGGTATATTTTAACTAGTATGGAAAGATGACAAAAATAACATTTAACACAGAGTCAGGAAATTTGAGACAATCAGAATAACCCATATAATCAAATAAAGCATAGATGTTAACAAAACAAAAAAGTTAATAGGATGCTATAAAAATGATATTATATCTGAATTATAGACAAATCAATTTACAATAGAAGTGAATTAGATATAACCATCTATATGTAGAAGAAATGTAATCCAGATTAACAGATGGCAACTAGAGAGGAAATAAGAAAAAAAAAAAACTTCAGATGCTAATAAAATGTAGGAAGGGCAAACAGAATACTGTAGACATATGCACAAACTGACAGGGAAAATAACAAAGGTTGGTTCAGGAAATTTGATAGTTTCCAGTATCACTACTCAAGGAAAAGAAATAATTTCACTAACAAAATCCACATTGACAGACACCAAATAATACTTATTTTGATCAAATGAGAGACCCTGAAGTTCCATTATAGTTTTATTGCACATTGTTAACACATAATTTACCACTGTACCTTGGCGAACAACAGACACTCAGGAAATTATCTCTGAATGATTATAGTTCAGTGATTCCAATGGGAACACAACAATTCAGGTAATAGAAGAAATGAAAATGTAAAAATATCTAAATAAAAGTAGACACTTTTCAGTGTTCAGAGTTCAGACTTTTTCTATATCCAACAAAGCTAATTATCAAGTAGTCTAACTCAATAGAGTAGCATAGAGGTGAAGTAAATAATGGAATGTCACATCCTTTCATCAAGATTATTATAGAATGGTATTTTTCTCAATTAACATTTTATACTTGTTAATCTTTTAGTTTTATTTTTTTTCTCAAGTACATCTAAGCTTTTTGTTGCTTTTTCTTATGTCTCCTCCTTTGGCTCATTCTCTTCTTTATGCTCTTAAAGAACTGATTTTTCAATAAACTAATATTGATCATTTAAGCATCAGAACTGAATGTATAGAGGCACCTGAGTGACTCCTGGTTTTGGCTCAGGTCATAATATCAGGGTTTGTAGTTTCAAGCCCAATGCTGGGGTCTGTGCTGACAGTGCAGAGCCTGTTTGGGATTCTCATTCTCTCTCTCTCTCTCTCTCTCTCTCTCTCCCTGTCTCTCCTTCACTCTCTCTCTGTCTCTCTTTCCCCTTCCTGCTCTCCCTCTCTCTCTCTCAAAAGTAAAGAAATAAACTTGAGGGAAAAAAAAGAACTAAAGGTATATACTCGCTTCAGTTCTAATGTGTTTAAATAGGTTATCTTGTTTTGACACAGATAAGGACTCTGAATTGCCACTGTCCTTTAGTACAGAGTGCAAAGCATAAACAGATGTAACATTTATAAAAAACCTAGTAGCAGTTATTTGAATGTCATGGGAAGTAATCTATTTTTTTTTTTTTTTGGTATGGCATATTAGTAAAGGTTCTCTATGTCACCAAACTCTACTTAAGCTTCTCTGAATTATCTTCTTAACTAGTACCTGACTCTTGGGCTTCCATGGTCATCGGTATCTTATCTAATTGTAGCAAGAATACTGCTAAGTCAATTCAACCAGAGCCCCTCACCCTCCATACCTGGTCATCTTCAATGTCTGATCATGCTTCTCATCCTCCACCATCCCCGGGTAACATATGATCATCCTGACCCTGCCTTCACAAGAATCCTGTTAGACCACTTTAGCCAGATCCCAAGAATTTCCCATTTACTAAATTTCTGACCTTTTCTTGGGCTATGAAGTCCCACTTTTCTTTGTTCTATTTGGAGTTGAACCCAATTTCTCTCTCCTATTACAAAACCCCACTGTAGTAATCCCCAGCTTCCCTGTCACAACAGTGCTCCTCAAATAGTTTCTCTTACCATCTTTAACAAGATGGCACAATTTCTTCTTTCTTAAAAAAATCCCTGAGGGGGATGCTCTGAAGGAAAGGTTGCAAGGAACAAAGATTCCAGAGACACCACCTCAAACATGAATCCTACAAAGGATACAAAGACTCTAAACCCACATATTTCAATAACACTGAATGTAAATGGGCTGAATGCTCCAATCAAAAGACATAGGGTAGCAGAATGGATTAAAAAACAAAATCCATCTATATGCTGTCTACAAGAAACTCATTTTAGACGGGAAGATACCTTCAGATTAAAAGTAAGGGGATGGAGAAATATATATCATGCTACAGGAAATCAAAAGAAAGCCGGAGTAGCAATACTCATATGAGACAAACTGGACTTTAAATTAAAGACAATCACAAGAGATGAAGAAGGCCACTACATAATAATTACAGGGTCCATTCATCAGGAAGAACTAACAATCATAAATGTCTACGCACCAAATATGGGAGCACCTAAATATCTAAAACAATTAATCACAAACAGAAACAAGCTTATAGATAAGAATGTGCTAATAGCAGGGGACTTTAATACTCCGCTTACAGCAATGGATAGGTCAACCAGACAGAAAATCACTAAAGAAATAATGGACTTGAAAGACACGTTGGACCAGATGGACCTGACGGATTTACTTAGAACTTTACATCCTGAGGTTAGGGAATTTACTTTCTTCTCAAGTGTGCATGACACATTCTCCAAATTAGATCACATACTGGGACATAAAGCAGCCCTCAATAAATATAAAAGAATAGAGATCATACCATGCACACTGTCAGATCACAATGCTTTGAAACTTGAAATCAATTACAGGAAGAAGTCTGGAAAACTTCCAAAAACATGGAGGTTAAAGAACACCCTTCTAAAGAATGAATGGGCCAATCAGGCAATTAGAGAGGAAATTAAAAAATATATGGAAACAAATGAAAATGAAAACACAACAATTCAAAATCTATGGGATGCGGCAAAGGCAGTCCTAAGAGGAAAGTACATTGCTCTCCAGGCCTATTTCAAGAGATTAGAAAAAGCGCAAGTCCAAAATCTAACAGCTCACCTAAAGGAACTAGAGGCAGAGCAACAAGAACGCCCTAAACCCAGTAGAAGAAGAGAAATAGTAAAAATTAGAGCAGAAATAAACAACATAGAGACCAAAGAAACAATTGAACAGATCCATGAAACCAAGAGTTGGTTTTTTGAGAAAGTAAACAAAATTGACAAACCTCTAGCCAGACTTATCCAAAAGAAAAGAGAGAGCACCCAAATAGACAAAATTATGAATGAAAACGGACTTATTACAACCAACCCCTCAGAAATACAAGCAATTATCAGGGAATACTATGAAAAATTATATGCCAACAAATTGGACAACTTAGAAGAAATGGACAAATTCCATAACACACTCTCACTACCAAAACTCACACGGGAAGAAATAGAAAACCTGAACAGACCCATAACGAGTGAAGACATCGAATCAGTGATCAAAAATCTCCCAACAAATAGGAGCCTTGGACCTGATGGCTTCCCTGGGGAATTCTACCAGACATTTAAAACAGAATTAATCCCAATTCTTCTCAAGCTATTCCAAAAAATAGAAATCGAAGGAAAACTCCTGGATTCATTTTTATGAAGCCACCATCACTCTGATTCCCAAGCCAGACAGAGATCCAGCAAAAAAAGAGAACTACAGGCCAATATCCTTGATGAATACGGATGCAAAAATTCTCAACAAGATCCTTGCAAATCGAATCCAGCAGCATATAAAAAGAATCATCCACCAAGATCAAGTGGGATTCATTCCTGGGTTACAAGGCTGGTTCAATATTCGCAAATCAATCAATGTGATCCATCATATCTATAAAAGAAAAGATAAAAACCATAGGATCCTGTCAATAGATGCAGAAAAAGCATTTGACAAAATATAGCATCCCTTCTTAATAAAGACTCTCGAGAAAGTTGGGATAGAAGGAACCTACTTAAACATTATCAAAGCCATCTGTGAGAAGCCTTCAGCTAACATCATCCTCAACGGGGAAAAACTCAGAGCTTTCCCCGAGATCAGGAACACGACAGGGATGCCCACTCTCACCACTGCTGTTTAACATAGTGCTGGAAGTCCTAGCATCAGCCATCAGACAACAAAAGGAAATCAAAGGCATCAGAATTGGCAAAGAGGAAGTCAAACTTTCACTCTTCGCAGATGACATGATACTCTACATAGAAAACCTGACAGACTCCACCAGAAGCCTACTAGAACTGATCCAAGAATTCAGCCAAGTTGCAGGGTACAAAATCAATGTACAGAAATCGGTTGCATTTTTATACACCAACAATGAAGCAACAGAAAGAGAAATCAAGAAACTGATCCCATTCACAATTGCACAAAAACCATAAAATACCTCGGAATAAACCTAACCAAGGATACAAGAGATCTGTATGATGAAAACTATAGAAAACTTATGAAGGAAATTGAAGAAGACACAAAGAAATGGAAAAGCATTCCATGCTCATGGATAGGAAGAATAAATATAGTTAAGATGTCATTACTACCTAAAGCACTCTACACATTCAATGCAATTCCAATCAAAATTGCACCAGCATACTTCTCAAAACTAGAACAAACTATCCAAAAATTTGTATGGAACCACAAAAGACCCCGAAAAGCCAAAGGAATACTGAAAAATAAAACCAAAACGGGAGGGATCACCATCCCAGACTTTAGCCTCTACTCCAAAGCTGTCATCATCAAGACAGTGTGGTATTGGCACAAAAACAGACACATTGACCAATGGAACAGAACTGAGAACTCAGAAGTGGACCCAAAAGTATACATCCAACTAATCTTTGACAAAGCAGGAAAGAATATCCAATGGAAAAAAGACAGCCTTTTTAACAGATGGTGTTGGGAGAATTGGACAGCAACATGCAGAAGAATGAAACTAGATCATTTTCTCACACCATGCACAAAAATAAACTCAAAATGGATAAAGGACCTGAACGTGAGACAGGAAACTATCAACACCCTAGAGGAGAAAGCAGGAAACAACCTCCTTGACCTCCACTGCAGCAACTTCTTACTTGACACATCCCCAAAAGCAAGGGAATTAAGAGCAAAAATAAACTGTTGGGACCTCCTCAAGATTAAAAGCTTCTGCACAGCAAAGGAAACAACCCACAAATCTAATAGGCAACCAGCAGAATGGGAGAAGATAGTTGCAAATGACATATCACATAAAGGGTTGATATCCAGAATCTACAAGGAACTCACCAAACTCCACACCTGAAAAACAAACAACCCAGTGAAGAAATGGGCAGAAGATATGAACAGACACTTCTCCAAAGAGGACATCCAGATGGCCAACAGACACATGAAACGATGCTCAGCATCGCTCCTCATCAGGGAAATACAAATCAAAACCACACTGAGATACCACCTCATGCCAGTCAGAGTGGCTAAAATGAGCAAATCAGAGAACTCTAGATGCTGGCGAGGATGTGGAGAAACGGGCACCCTCCTACACTGTTGGTGGGAATGTAAACTGGTCCAGCCCCTCTGGAAAACAGTGTGGAGGTTCCTAAGGAAACTAACAATAGAACTCCCCTATGACCCAGCAATAGCACTGCTAGGAATTTACCCAAGGATACAGAAATGCTGATGCATAGGAGCACATGTACCCCAATGTTCATAGCAGCACTCTCCACAATAGCTAAAACATGGAAAGAGCCTAAGTGTCCGTCAACAGATGAATGGATCAAGAAGATGTGGTTTATCTATACCATGGAATACTACATGGCAATGAGAAATAATGAAATCTGGCCATGTGTAGCAACATGGATGGACCTTGAGGGTGTTATGCTGAGCGAAATAAGTCAGGCAGAGAAGGACAAATATCATATGTGTGCATGTATAGGAGGATTAGAAGGAACTTAACAGAGGACCAAGGGGGAGAAGAAGGGCGGAAATGGTGGGAGAAAGGGAGAGAGGCAAACCATGAGAGACTCTTGAATGCTGACAAAAACTGAGGACTGATGGATGTGGGGGGAGGGAGGGACGGGCATGGAGGAGGACACTTGTGTGGATGAGCACTGGGTGTTATGTGGAAACTAAATTGACAATAAACTATTTGAAAAAAAAAAAGGTATACAGATCAAACTGTATTGTACTGGCACAAAATAAGACACATAGATTAATTGAACAAAACAGAAAACCCAGAAATGAACCTGCAACTAAATGGTCAATGTTTGACAGAGCAGGAAGAATAGCCAATGGGAAAAAGACATTCTTTTCAACAAATGGTGATGGGAAAACTGGACAACAACATGCAAACGAATGAAACTAGATCACTTTCTTATACCTTACACACACACACACACAAAATTTCTTACCAATATCTCTTTCTTAACAATACCTAATTCCCAGGAGAAAGTTGTTTAGTAGCAAGGTGTTAATAAATTATTTCTTATTATGTGTCTTTATGTAATTATTTGGAGGTAGTTTTGTGAAATTTTATTATTTGTGATAAATGCCAAAAATAAAGCAATCTTGGATAATTATTTTGCTTGTTCTCAGGCTGAGACAGCTGCTCATGGAAGCAAAAAAATTACTGTTTTCTTCAGCACTCAGGGAATGCAAGCTGAAGCCTCACACCTGGAGTTAGCATTCCTGGACTGTGCTCCATGCTGCCCGTGCTATATGGTGGATTCGGAGGCAACAGAACTCAATCCCCTGGCTATTGGAATCAGGTAGGGGTAATAACTTGTTAACATGGCCACCAGGTCTAAATCCATAAATCTCAAACATGGGTCAAGAAAAAAACCTCAGTGCCTTTACAAAAATTTAAGAGACTAGCAATATTCTAAAGGCTAAAAAAAGCTGTCTTCTAAAGTAGCAGGAAATCCCATACCTGCAATAAGATAGGCTTTGTCATATAATCACAGCCTTAGGATGCAAGCTGGCTTGCCATTTGATCTTGAATAAGTCTCATTTTGTAACCCATTCACTAAACCAAAGCACAGTGGGAAGTGTTACTCTGATTGAAGCTGTTTCTGTCTTCTACAAAGGTGAACTACATCAATAGCCTTTACTTACGTCCTTATTAGAACTGGATTGAATACTGTAAAACAATCTGAAAGTATTTGTAACTGGGTCTGAAATTTAGTGAAAGAGATGTGTGTGTGTGTGTGTGTGTGTGTGTGTGTGTGTGTGTGTGTGTGTGTGTGGCTATTTTCTGGGCTAATTGATCAGCATACTGTGATTCCACTTGTAATTAAAACTTAACTACTTAAGTATTTAAGTAATATTGTCTGAAAGTTTTCAATGTGATAGATAGAGCTTTATAGTCATTTTTCTATTTCTCTTGGAAGAAGGAAAGAATAACCTGATACCTATTTTAAATTTAGAATAATTCCAATACCAAAAAGTAACCTGCCTTAAATTCTTACAATCCCAAACACAAATTATACTGCTCTGTGTTGCCTTCCAATGAATATCTGTCCATATTACTGCATTAGTGGAAAAAAGTAACCTAAAAACAGATGTGACCTTAAATTTTCTAGAAGTATTTCTACTTATTTATAGAGTAGTAAAACATTACAATTTCATGCTAGTATAACTGAAAAGAAAACAACCGTATTGAATTGGGTCACCTTCTTCTATAGGTATCCTTCCATGTTCTGTACTTTATGTATTTTGCCAGACAGTCAATAGAAGCATGTTTCAATAAATATCCAAACTAAATATTTTCTCAGCTAAAGACTAACACTTGCCTTAAAACATCATTTGACTTTAAGTTCAAAGAAGAAAATAACAGTCTCTTCTGGTGACATTAAACACACACGCACACACAGACACACACCAAGGCTGGACACTGGTTTCTTCTATCTTTAAATCTATAGCCCAAGGGTATATCCTTTTCCAAGAGTCCATTATGACACCCTGCATTTTTCTAAGCAACACAGCTGGACTTCTAATGAGGTAAAATTCTTCCTTTGGCACTTGGAGGGGTCAAGCTGCTCCCAATTAAGATTTGTAAAGCCTTTAAAAAGTGGGTCAGTTACTTTATTTTAGTAAAGATGCTTCCAGCAAGTCAAAAGATAGATCTGAAACTGCAGATGTCCCTTACTGATATTTCATACCTTAATTTTAAATTTTCTGAGGTCAAAAGACAGGACCTGCAGTGATTACTGGGCTTTAATAACTCCTAGCATCATGTGCATAAGGTTAGATATGTCTTGCCAAAATCAACAATATTGTCTCAGTATTACTGAATTTTACATTTTATCTGTACCCAGAAGTTTAGATGGAGTAACAGAACTAGGAGAAGAGGGAGTAGTGGCCTCTCTTCAAAATAGTGTCCAAGAATGAGTCTTTTTAAGGTAATTTGTGACAAAATATTGATTGACCTTAATCTAAAAGGCATTAGTAGAAGTAGTGTGAAAGCAAGACTTGGAAATATCCAGAAAGACAATCCAAGTTAGCATCATTCTTTTTTCCATTAAAAAAAAAAAACAACAACAAGGTGGCTCTTCAACCTATCAAATCCAACATAGAAGTTGGCTACAGCACTCTATTAAAAAGAACAGAGTCCTTAATAAAATACTCAAATACATTTTAAGATACTACATTTAACCTCTTTCTTCATTCCCTCCTTAAACTTTCTTTTGGCGATGATCAGATTAACAATAAAATGCACACGAAGAAATGTCTCACCCTGATGCCAGCAGAATTGACATTCAATGCTAGTGAGGCTGATTCTAAATTATACAGTATCAATAAAGAAGCACAGAGACTAAAACATGTACATATAAGACATTTCACCTGAACATAATAAATTACCATTCTCAAGTTTCTTACTTCCACTTATATTGAATAGAACTGTGGCAATTAGATCAGTATTTGGCATGCTCCTTTTCTAAGGTATCTTTGTCAAAGCCTATGTGTGTGTGTGTGTGTGTGTGTGTGTGCGCACATACTATGTTAAGTGAGCATAACATAAATGTAGGGTTTATTAGATATCAAACTTAAAAGCAGCATAGCTTATGGTTATTTCTAAATCAGATAAAAATATTCTGGAAAAAATCCCACATATACATAAGAACAACACTTTATATTCATAGAAATATAAATAAGATAATTATAAATATTTTTCTCAAATACAACATCAAATACCATTTTCCTACCTTTTATTTTTACAAATGGTAGGATTTCCTTTATCAATGTATCAATATATTTTTTATACATATATTTTAACTATATGATTTTATTATGTGATTTCCATTTTTACAGGCTTTTATATAAATAATTTCATGCTATTCATAATAATCAGCATTGTTCATATATGGTTTTTAAAGCTATTGGTGACAGAAACACATCATCTTTTATCTGGATGAAACAATCTCTTACAAAAAAATCTTCCACCTTCTTATCATTGCTAGGTGTCTAGCAATGAAATGTTGTCCACAAGCTAATAACGAATCACTCAATTTCTCTGATTCTAGTAGAATTTTGTCAGCCTAAAGATATCTGTACCGTTTTCTTTCTTCCCGCTGAAATACATTTTGTTTTTAAAAAGGATTTGCCACTCAGTAGAAAATCCGAACACATAAAATCAATAGATTTCCATGCTTAACAAATCAACATGATGTGAAACAGCAAGTAATTCTGAAATCCATTAAATCTGTCTAATATTTAAAAAAAATACGTGTAACTTTCTCACCACTGTTGTTTAACATAGTGCCAGAAGTCCTAGCATCAGCCATCAGACAACAAAAGGAAATCAAAGGTATCAGAATTGGCAAAGAGGAAGTCAAACTTTCCCTCTTCACAGATGACATGATACTCTACATAGAAAACCCGACAGACTCCACCAGAAGCCTACTAGAACTGATCCAAGAATTCAGCCAAGTTGCAGGGTACAAAATCAACGTACAGAAATCGGTTGCATTTTTATACACCAACAATGAAGCAACAGAAAGAAATCAAGAAACTGATCCCATTCACAATTGCACAAAAAACCATAAAATACCTCGGAATAAACCTAACCAAGGATACAAGAGATCTGTATGAGGAAACCTATAGAAAACTTATGAAGGAAATTGAAGAAGACACAAAGAAATGGAAAAATATTCCATGCTCATGGATAGGAAGAATAAATATGTTAAGATGTCATTACTACCTAAAGCACTCTACACATTCAATGCAATTCCAATCAAAATTGCACCAGCATACTTCTCAAAACTAGAACAAACTATCCAAAAATTTGTATGGAACCACAAAAGACCCCGAAAAGCCAAAGGAATACTGAAAAATAAAACCAAAACGGGAGGGATCACCATCCCAGACTTTAGCCTCTACTCCAAAGCTGTCATCATCAAGACAGTGTGGTATTGGCACAAAAACAGACACATTGACCAATGGAACAGAACTGAGAACTCAGAAGTGGACCCAAAAGTATACATCCAACTAATCTTTGACAAAGCAGGAAAGAATATCCAATGGAAAAAAGACAGCCTTTTTAACAGATGGTGTTGGGAGAACTGGACAGCAACATGCAGAAGAATGAAACTAGATCATTTTCTCACACCATGCACAAAAATAAACTCAAATGGATAAAGGACCTGAACGTGAGACAGGAAACTATCAACACCCTAGAGGAGAAAGCAGGAAACAACCTCCTTGACCTCCACCGCAGCAACTTCTTACTTGACACATCCCCAAAAGCAAGGGAAATAAGAGCAAAAATAAACTGTTGGGACCTCCTCAAGATTAAAAGCTTCTGCACAGCAAAGGAAACAACCCACAAAACTAATAGGCAACCAGCAGAATGGGAGAAGATAGTTGCAAATGAGATATCACATAAAGGGTTAATATCCAAAATCTATAAGGAACTCACCAAACTCCACACCTGAAAAACAAACAACCCAGTGAAGAAATGGGCAGAAGATATGAACAGACACTTCTCCAAAGAGGACATCCAGATGGCCAACAGACACATGAAACGATGCTCAGCATCGCTTCTCATCAGGGAAATACAAATCAAAACCACACTGAGATACCATCTCACGCCAGTCAGAGTGGCTAAAATGAGCCAATCAGAGAACTCTAGATGCTGGCGAGGATGTGGAGAAACGGGCACCCTCCTACACTGTTGGTGGGAATGTAAACTGGTACAGCCCCTCTGGAAAACAGTGCGGAGTTTCCTCAGGAAACTAACAATAGAACTCCCCTATGACCCAGCAATAGCACTGCTAGGAATTTACCCAAGGGATACAGAAATGCTGATGCATAGGAGCACATGTACCCCAATGTTCATAGCAGCACTCTCCACAATAGCTAAAACATGGAAAGAGCCTAAGTGTCCATCACCAGATGAATGGATCAAGAAGATGTGGTTTATCTATACCATGGAATACTACATGGCATTGAGAAACAATGAAATCTGGCCATGTGTAGCAACATGGATGGATCTTGAGGGCATTATGCTGAGCGAAATAAGTCAGGCAGAGTAGGACAAATATCACATGTTTGCACGTATAGGAGGATTAGGAGGAACTTAACTGAGGACCATGCAGGAGAAAAAGGAGGGAAATGGTTGCGGAAAGGGAGACAGGCAAACTATGAGACTCTTGAATGCTGAGAAACAAACTGAGGACTGATGGATGTGGGGGAGAGAGGGAAGATAGGCATGGAGGAGGCCACTTGTGGGGATGAGCACTGGGTGTTATATGGAAACCAATTTGACAATAAACTATTTGTAAAAAAAAATAAAAAAATAAAAAAAAAAATAAAAAAAATACGTGTAACTTCAACTGAAAGCCATAGGCATTTCATTTTATGATTATGTGTCAGAGAGATGATATTGTTGAGTATAGTTACACACAGAAGTCGAGCTGATTCTTCCTAAAAGCACAAGGCTTGGTAACATCAGAGAAACAATTGAGAATAATTAAAAAAAAATTTTTAATGTTATTTTATTTTTTAAGGAGAGAGACAGAGTATGAGCAGGAGAGGGGCAGAGAGAAGGAGAGGCAGAGAATCTGAAGCAGGCTCTAGGTTCTGAGCTGTCAGCACAGAGCCTGATGTGGGGCTCGAACCCACAAACTGTGAGATCATGACCTGAGCCAAAGTCGGACGCTTAACTGACTGAACCATACAGGTGCCCAAAGAATAGTTCAAAATGAGGAAGGACCAACATAAGTTTCTACTCACTTTTTTCTTTTCTTTTCAATAAGACATAATGACTTTATGTAAATTTTATAATAATTTCTGGATTATAACCTATGTCAGATATTATCAAATATGCTAGTTATTTCACTAGTTATTAAAGACATATCTGGAAATAAGTTTACTTCTGGCACATAATATGTTCTCACTGAATAGTAAAGAAAGACATAGCAACTCTATAGGTATCAAGTGGTTATAAACTCCCTGAAAACATACAGAAAATATTTAATAAATGTGCAGGTCAGACCCATATACCTAAACATCTCAGAGTTTGAAAACTAGAGGAGGCTGATGATTTGGTGTCCTTCAATATATTCTCAATATATCTGTCCAGCATTATTGTAGAGCTGGAACAGATTACTCCACTTCAGGGAAAGTAATGAAGCACTGGTGGCAACAGTCATCCTTCATCTTCTGTCCTGGATTGCAGCCCTACTCTAGTATAATCCTTTCAGTAAACACTGAATCTTGCTGTTCAGTGAATCCAACCTCTTGATAAGGCAGAGGAAAAAACCTCTGTTGTTACCTGAGCTTCTGGCCTTTGGCAAGGTCTTTATGATATGGTCACAATGACACTCAGCCATGAGGACAAATAAACGTGGAAAACAAGTTCGTGATTAGATTCCTGGAGCTGACCAACATGTCCAACTGGATCTACTTAGAGGCAGGATTATGTATCAAAATGCCACATAGGCTAGAGGTGCCCCAAATCTTTGAGATCACCTCTCCTTCCCAAGAGAATTATGAAAGTAATTGTTCCAGCTATGTACAGGATTACATAGAAGAACTATGAAGAACTCTCTTAAAGCAACTCTTCTCTATCTCAATATATTCTTAGTGTTATGTTAGGGCTACTCTTAGATTAGGACATTGAATAACTGCTCAGCAGGCTACTACTCAATCCAGCTCATGAATGTGCATTTGTGAATTTTTCTGGAGCAAGGATACACAGCTTCTTATCGGATTTCCTAAAGCTGCTCATATCTCCAAATAATTGGAAACTACTTTCTTAGGATACCATGAAGTTGGGTGATATCTTCAGGACTCATTCTTTAAATTGGTAACAAGGAAAATGGGAACATCTTCTATTTGTAGCAGCCTATTATATTGAAATGAATATGGACTTTTGTTTAACTGCCTTTTTCCTCAATAATTACATGATCTTTAGCAGAAAGTAACATTTCTGAATCTCTTTTGTCATTTATAAAATTCCAAACTAATAAGCATTTAAGAAGTGGTATTTATCATCTCAATTTAGAGTAATTTTACCTTTCACATACTAAATATTATTTACAGGACAGTGTTTTTAAATTTATACTATAAAATCATTTGGGGCCAATATAGTATGGTTTGTTCACACTTCCTAATTAATATACCATGAATGCTGAAAACTCTATTTGGTTAGCGATAAAACTAATAATTATATTCAATTATCCTGTGACCATAGAAATCACAGTTTTATCACACAGAAAATGACATTTAAACACATTTGTTTTTAGGTCATCTTAAGGATAAGTTGTGAGACAAAACTCATGACCTACAAATTGTTTGTTAACATAAACATGGCAACAAATAATACCCTTTGAGTAAACAACCATAGTTTTTAACCAAGATATTTCTCTTTTTTTTTTGATATTTCTCTTTTTAAGCCCATTCCACGTATTAGCAGTTTGCCTAGCAGATTTGACTAAGTTCATTATCTTTCTGTTTTTCTAAACTGCCTAGCCAATTACTAATTTTCAAGCTTCTGCACTTTCCTAATCACACAGAGTTGAGCAACTAAACAGTATAAGCAATATCCACACAATGTTCTATAAACACCCTTTTTTATAAAAACATGTAACATTTGCACACCTAGTTTTATAAAACTTACCTGTATCCAGTTTCTTAGATTTATTATTTCTAAGAAAACAAGGACTGTTATGGCTTATTTTAAATTTATACAAATTATAAAAGATTCTGGTCTGGGCTCAACTTTTTATTGTGCCTGCTCCTGGTCTTCTTGGTGACACTGCCACTGGACTGTTATGGCTTATTTTAAAATTATACAAATTATAAACTAAAAACAGGATGTCTACTTCTTCAAAGCACTATGAAGCATTATGAAATGCAAAAGAAGCATCTAAATTCATATTTTGTTTTATATATAGAAAGAGTAAATTTTGAACCCCAAAACAATATCTGATATAATGAAAAAAAAAGGAATTTGAACTCCAAATTTTAAGCTGATATCTAACTATTCTAATTTAGTTCAAGCTTTCTTACACAGACTAACTATATCCCAGTGTTACAAGGAGACATCCATGTGAGTCAACAATTTTATCAGTGGCCCTTGGGAAATAGTGAGACTGGGCCAAGACTACAATACTGGCAGTGAACAAATGAGTCTCAGCCTTTAGTTGACTTTATGTTGATCCTAAATGAAATTATATACTATAAATGAGATGGTTAAGAGCTTCTGCAGAGGATGAATGGAAAACAAAGAACCAACATGGTCTTCCCAAAACTAACAAAACTTACAGCTAAACTATCCCCTGCTTCAAGGTAGAGTCAATAACTAAATACAACAAAATTATGGGAAGCTATGTATACATATTCATTCTCCTTCTACCCTTTCCACAAATTCAGACAATTCCATTTATTTTACAAAGCAAAAATACTTCCTTTTCTCCATTGATAATAATCACTCAGAATCCTTCTGTTTTTCTCTCCTAATCTTCTCTCATTTCATTTCTTTGCAGCTACTAAATTTTTCTCTGGATTTTGATGCTGTCTTGTAGGTGCTATAGTGCTTCTGTGACTTTGACTTTTGAAACCTCATAAAGACTCTGTTCTGGGCTCAACTTTTTATTGTGCCTGTTCCTGGTCTTGGTGACACTGCCACCTATCATCAGTAGCCTACTAGTCGATGGCCCTAACTGACTTGTGCCCAGAGGAATGATCAGGTTTAATTATTCTGTGTTTTTCAGAAAGACTTTGCTAATTTTTCTTCATGGTAACTGTGTAGGCAACATGCAGCTAGAAAATATGTTAGATGCTCCTAAGGTAAGATGAATCATAAGCAGGTGCAGAGTAATGGATCAGTGTATAGTTTGCTGTCAACCTGGCTTATATGTGCTCCCCTCCTAGCTTGAGTGTTTCATCACTGATTCAGGGGGAATTATTACCAAACCCACAGAAATCAAATTTGGGGACTTAGCTGACAGATACATGGGTTAACTTGATAAGGTTCCAAAAGGCTGCTTAACAAATTGGAGCCACAGGTAGGCTCTAACATGAAGCATTATGCCATTATAATGTAAAAAGAGAAAAAAAAGTGTACATGATATGAAAGCTAGTAGCTCTTATACAAAAAGGATTTAAAATTTTCCTTGACAGATCCTTGTAAGTAAACAGCATAATTAGACTGCTAAAAAACTAATGCAATCTTTGTATTACTTAGTCATATCTAGACTTTTATTGGTAACAATAAAAAGTCAGAAAAGGAAATTAAAATGAATTAAATTACTAGTTATTATATGAAAATATTTTAGACATTTTCAAATTTAATTCTCACAACCACTCTTGGGAGATATTTGTTGCTGATACCATTTTACAGATGAGAAAATGGAATGCTAGAGAAGTTAATCATTTTGCCAAAATCACAGGTACTAAAGTCTGGAAATATTACTTAAGCCATGTCTGTATGATTCTAAAACATATGGGTTTGACACCATAGAAATGGATCTGGGTAGTCAAATTGATATGGATGTTGCAGGGAAACTGGAAGCCACTTCCCCACCAAAACAGAAAAGGAACTAACATGTTAAGACTGGGCAAGAGAAGATTTATGTTAGACAGGATCTCTGTATTGAGATATTTCAAAAGATGGAGAATTACTGGTCTCTGGGAGGGTTAGTACAGGCTGAATGAACACTTTTGTTTTATTTTTTTAAGGTTTTATTTATTTCTGAGAGGGAGGTGGCATTAGCAGGGGAGGGTCAAAGAGAGAGGGAGACACAGAATCTGAAACAGGCTCCAGGCTCTGAGATGGCAGTTAGCACAGAGCCCAACGTGGGGCTCCAACCCATGAACTGGGAGATCATGACCTGAGCCAAAGTTGGATGCTTAACTGACTAAGCCACCCACGTTCCCTTGAATGAACATTTTTAAAATGTACTGTACACGTTAGGAAGGTGTTTGGAGTAGGTAGTTTTTAAAGTATTGTTCAACTAAAGAATCTCTGATTCTAGAATGTTTATAACTAAAAGAGTTCTAAAACTGAAGCAGAAAGCTTAAGTATGAGAAAAGAAGATAAATGATATTCTAGTGTACATGTCAGTGATACTGAGCCTATATAGCATCTAAATCAGAAGTTGACAGGGACCCTGAAATGGGTTCAAAAGAACCAGAAGACTTTTGAAATAATCTTTTGTATATAAAATTGTTCTGTACCAGTAACTTAAAATTAAGTCTTAATCCCGTATAATCTTGTAATGATTTTATTCAAATTAACGAATTTGAACTACTAGCATCCTACTTATTTGATACAGTATTTGGAGATCGAAATGAAGTTTGTAACACATAATACTTCCTTCATGAACATTTTTAAACAAACATTCATTGTGTACCAACATTGTGCCAAACACTAAAGGAGATGAACATACTATTAAGTAATACATGATACTTTGTAAATGAAGTGACTACCAAATGTAGGAAATATATTTTAATGTCTTTTTAAAAATAAAATAATTATGCTGTACCATTGGTCTAATTCTTGGTTTCTCCTTGTGACCAAATTAATTTCTAGCATAGGAAATCTTGTGAGATATAGATGTGTAGTTGATAACAAATGAACACAGTCAAGCTTGCAAACTTGATTTAAAGAAAATAATCCTTTAACCTAAAATATTTAAAATAAGCTAGCATTTTTAAATTGGATACATGCAAATAATAGGTCAACTAGTTTTTTTCACTTTTACTCCGTATGCTTTCACTACAGAAGAAATTCTTACATGTAAAAGGAAATTAAAAAGAAAAGTTCCAGTGCTGACTCACCTTCTGTTTGCCTTTGGGCCAAAATTCAAAAACTTTTTATATAATTGATCATCTTTTAAAACTAGAACATTAGGTTCTTTGATTCTTTTTCAGAGTGTTAATTAATGAGATTCTCTTTAAAAGTGCATTTTATATGTAGTTATTTGATGTTTAGATAAAATATAGTGATAGTGCCCCTATAATACAGTTAACTCCAGCATTAAAGGCCTTTCAATTCCATAACAAAATGAGAAAGTACTTAGGGCATAATGTTAAATGAGTGCATACAATGACTGCAATTATATAAAGGAACATATGGTCACAAATAATATAATATGAGCCCTCACTCTTTTTTAATCTCTACTTTCAGGGCACCTGGGTGGTTCTGTCAATTGAGCATCCAATTTAGGCTCAAGTCATGTTGTCATGATTCATGAGTTTGAGGCCTTGTTGGGCTCTGTGCTGACAACTCAGAGCCTGGATCCTGCTTTCAATTCTGTCTCCCTATCTCTCTCTGTCTCTCTCTGTCTCTGTCTCTCTGTCTCTCTCCTTCTCTCTGTCTCTCTCATTCTCTATCCCTCTCCCACTTGTGTTCTGTCTCTCAAAAATAAATTTAAAAAAATTTTTAAAAATCTCTATTCTCATTCTTCATTCTTCCTTCTCCTCCAAACTCTCAGCATTCCCATTCATTTCAAGGATTTAAGCTGCTGCCTACATACTCTTGATGCTGAGTTACAGATGCAAATCTGCAGCTTCCTGTAGAATAAAAAGATCTGGTTGTGTGCCAAAATCACATGGATGAAGACAACATTTCAAAGGTGAATTAATATTTTCTCCACTCTCAGTTCCTTCTCTTACATACTTTATATTAATTACTCTATCACTGTTCACTCAGTCATTCAAGGTAGAAACTCCAGTAAATTCCCCCACTTCTCCTCTTCTACATTTTCTTCGTAAGAAGAAATATCTAGCAATAAATATCAGATAGTTTTCTCTGCCTTCATTCACAGTGCAACAATTTCATGGCTGGATTATTTAGACTGCCTCTTATTTATGGTTCCACTGATAATCTGTCCTATGCATACAATTAAAACTTCCTTTCTAAGGGCGCCTGGGTGGCTTAGTCGGTTAAGCGTCCGACTTTCGCTTAGGTCATGATCTCGCGGTTCGTGGGTTCGAGCCCCGTGTCGGGCTCTGTGCTGACCGCCAGCACAGAGCCTGTAGCCTGTTTCAGTCTGTGACTCCCTCTCTCTCTGACCCTCCCCTGCTCACGCTGCCTCTCTCTCTCCTAGAAATATATACATTAAAAAAAATTAAAAAAACTTCCTTTCTGAAATAAAGATATGATTAAGTTATTACCTTTCTCAAAAACAATATAAACAAAACCAAAAAAATCCTTAAATAGTTATCTATTAAATCCATGTAAAATTATTTTAAGGCCCTTTGATATCTGACTTTAAGTTTGGTCCCTGTTATGTTCTACTATTTATCATAAAGCCCATTTCCCAGGTATTCTGGAAGTATTGTTCATGCATACTGTATTTCAGATCAGAAATCAGGCTTATCTGACAAGGATCATCTCAAACACAACCTCCTTCATTCATTTTATTTTCTAGTAAATCTGTCAAGAATTAGTTCTATTTTCAATGTTCCAAGTAGCATTTTTCACAGAGCATTTGTCCAACTGCATTAGATCCGCTTGTATACAAGCATCTTCTACCACTTTGTGAACACTTTGAGAAGAATAAAAACATCCTATTCATCTTTCAACCCCTTTGTACACAAAACAACTCCAAGATGGTTCTTTTTTTTAAACAGACTTTATTGTCAAGTTGGCTAATATATACTGTGTACAGTATGCTCTTGGCTTTGGGAGTAGATTCCCATGATTCATCACTTACATACAACAACCCACCCAGTGCTCATCCCAACGAATGCCCTCCTCAATGCTCATCACCCATTTTCCCCTCTCTCCTGCCCCTCCCATCAACCTGTTGATCTTCTCTGTATTGAAGAGTCTCTTAGGGTTTGCCTCCCTTTCTGTTTGAAACTATGTTTTCCTCATCCCTTCCCCCATGGTCTTCTGTTAAGTTTCTCAAGTTCCAGATGTGAGTGAAAACATACGTATCTGTCTCTTTTTGACTGACTTATTTCACTCAGCATAACACCCCCTTGGAAGCACTGTTATGTACCCCAAAGTTTATAGCAGTGCTCCCAAGATGGTTTTTAAGTGAATAAGTCAATTCACTATTTAAAAAATTTTTTCTTATGATCTTTTTAAAAAAGAGTGTTAACGTTTTTATTTATTATTGAGAGACAGAGAGAGACAGAGTATGAGCATGGGAGCAGCAGAAAGAGAGGGAGACAGAATCTGAAGGAGGCTCCAGGCTCTGAGCTGTCAGCACAGAAACTAACACGGAGCTTGAATTCACAAACCGTGAGATCATGACCTGAGTCGAAGTTAGACGCTTAACCAACTGAGCCACCCAGGTGCCCCTCTTCTTATGATCTTAATCAGTAAAGAAAATTGTGGTAAGCTATAGGGTTGTAAGACTATTAATTACATCTTAAATGAGATAACTCATTTAAGATACAATTAAATGTAACTAGGGTCCTAGTTATCGTTTGTTTATATTTACTGAGAAGAGACAATGTGAAAATAAAATCATTCTAAGCCTAGAATCATCAAAATACATTTCTGTAATTATAAAATAATAAAAGAGCACTGAAAATAATCTACACAGATCCCTCAACATGTTATAAGATTTTGTTGTGATGTAACAATGAGAAGAGACATTTTGAAATTAATACAACAGTTCTAAGTATATTAAATTCAGTGGTATTTGCTGGTGAAATTAGAATCTTTAAATGTAAGGAATTTTCTGTACCAGTTTGTAAAATGGCCTTTGTTATTTGCTTGAAGAATCATAGCAAAATTTTTAGGTTCCTTTTTATGTAAACTAAGCTTAATCATTATAAAAAAGTGGTTAATGTGACAAACGTTCATAAATGTGGTTCAAATTTATAAAATGTAATTGAAGGTATGGAAGGTAAGGGGCCTTGTTCATCAAGGAGCTCCTCTGTGACAATACTGCTTTTGCCACATCCAATGTTCACTTGTATATTCTGAACGAATAGCATAATAGCAGCAGATGTTATGTTAGAAGTAGTAATCACCTCCTCATGGTCATCAGGAACTGGCCATCTGTCCCAAGATACCCCACACAAAACCAGTGATATTTCTGCAGAATTCTAGGGTAGAAAATGCCTAGATTTAATCTACAAATGAAATAAAATGATTAAATCTTTCATCAAACCTCTCATGACTCTAGATATGCATAAATTATTGTCTTTGTTTTATTTTCTTTATAGGTAAAATTAAGACGAACAGGTCTACAGAATATTTTTTCCACTAGATATTTTTTAAAAGATTTAACTCTATGTGCATTGCAGTAAGGAATAGTTAGAACAGCCTCTATGTTTAAAATACCCACACCTGCAGTTATGAATTTAATTCATATACACTAGAAAAAGTATAATAAAGTAGAAAATGTGATAAATGTCACAATAGAAACATATATGAAATGCTATGAGGATTAAGGGAAGAAGGAATACAGATATGTGAGAGAGAGAAGGGAAGGGAAGGGGAGAAGAGAGGAGGGGAGGAGAGGGAAGGGAAAGGAAAAGGATTAACCTTGATTGGTATTATTTCCAGATGGAAAAAAGAGAAAAGCCAGGGAAGATGAGGATTTTTTGTAGGTACTATGGTATGCTACCCAGGTCCCCTTTTGTGGACTGAGGCCTTAGTAGCTGCAAAGACTGTTGGCTGCTAATGAAACCGCTGACTACCTCCATGGGGGCTGTCCTTGAGTAAGGGAGGAGCTGCTCATACAAGGTGTGGTGTGCAGTTGTATCAATGGCTTGTTGATGAGGAGGAACAAGGGGATCCTCTTGCCTCAATTAGGGATAATTCCGAATGGCCGTTTTAGCTCCAGAGCAATCTGTTGGATTGGGTGAAGCCACTTTTGCAAATGCAGCTCAATTCAACTTCTGCATACACCCAGTCCCAGTCATACTTCCCTCACTCCCTCATAGGTGTTCCTTGGAGCACTCCCCCGTAAATGTCCTGAACTCAAATGTTGCTTCTAGGTCTGTTTTCCAGTAAATCTGACCTCAGACAGGATCACTAAAATCAAAGTAAGGGTTATACAAGTATTAAGTATACAATAATGTAGAAATATAACCATTCTGGATAATTACTATCTATAGGATACTACTAAGCCAGAGGGAAGCAAAAGTAGGCAAGACAAGAGTCTGACACATAGTGGAGACTCCAAGTGATAGTTGTTTTTGGAATGAGTAACTAAAAATAAATGAAGTAGGTTAGAAGTATAACCTAGGATGTTGAACTCTGAGGCTCACAATATGACTGAATAGAGAGAAAAACAATGATTTTCATGTGAATCATTAAGGAAATAGGGAGGCTGTCTTGTCAGTTACTGGTAACAATAGTGAAGGGCAGACAGTGGTATTAACTTTATGGTGCAAACTTCAAGAGAAGGAAAACAAAACAAAACAAAACTGAAAGCATGCATTAACAATCCCATATAAAAGAGACACATATCCATACCTGAATCCTCTGAATAAAAGACCTATGAAATATTGTTTAATCTTAAAAAGTTCCCAAATGTTTAGTAAAGCATCAGACTAGGCTAGAAGAAACTCTCCCATGGTGTACTGTTCCAGCCAGAAAGTTAGGCTATGTTGTCTAAGTTTCATATACAAAGTTAATTTCTTCATAAACTTAGGGGACAACAAAAACTATTATCTAATTTGAACCAATATAATTCTCAAATCCTAAATAAGCACTTAGCTTTTCTCTTCCTTTCCAATGTCCCCGAATCTGACTAGTGTCCCCAAATGTGATTACTCTGACAAGTCTAAATATTATAGAAGTGATCATCAAAGGTATCAGACTTATTTCTCTAATACTCTTTTAATTGCAAATGACATCATTCAAGTAAGTGGAATTAAATTTACTCAGAATATCAAAGAACTCATGAATAGTTGTGTTGGTTTTGTAAGCAATAGTTTTTACGGGTTATTATCCCAAGATAAACTTTGAGTTTCAAAATAAAGACATGCCAACACATAACAAAAAAAAAAAAAAATCACTTATAAACAAGCAAATTGAGAGTAGGAAAAGAAAGAGATTAAAATGTTATCATTGTTTCCTATTCATGCAAATCATCAAATGAATACCATATCTTTACAAATCACATATTGCAAAGTGAAATATTGGTGAGAAAATTTAAAAAACACATGATGTGGAAATATAGCTAAGGCACTCTTATGCCTTCTTGGAGACAGGCAGGGTATTACAATACAAAATGGAAACAATAAATAAATGATATTTCTTATTTTACTTTGAAATGACATTGAAATATACCATATTTAAAATATTGATTCTAGGGCTGTAATCTTTCCTTAGTCAAGGTGAGCAGGAGAACCTTCTTAAGTAGCAGTCGCAGCTTAAGTTCCCTTGCTTGCCAATCAGATGAATGTGGAAGAACAAGTCTCAGTTACAATACTATGTACTGAGCAATTCTGTCCTTCAGGGATAAATTTAAGCAAATATCATGGAGCTTTACTAAGAAATAAGCGCATATTGCTTGAATGAAAAAGAGTAACAAAAATGAAAAAATCCAAAGGATCTTGGGAAAGTTGTAAATTGCAAGAAAATATGTTACAATAATATAAATAAGGTCTTTGAGTGTGCATCTAACCAGAAAAGCAATTACATTTTTGTTTCTAGGGAAAAATATAATTTTAATGATTCATTTAAATGATGGTGACCTGCCCACCCAGAAGCTGTTTTTCCTTCCTTCCAATTTATCTGTAGATGAAAATATGCATTACATATTGCCACACAGCTGTCACTCTCTACTTGGCAGGAAAATTGAAGCTATGAGAGCACATATTGCTTATTATGCTAAAAGCTGAAAACAAGTATTTAACTAGGTACATGTCAAATACAATTTTTAAAAATTCACTCACAACAAATGAATACCACAATAATAGATCCTAAAAACTTAATTCAAAGGATATATTTTATAATATGCAAAGAAGAAATTCATGAATAAAAATTAAATTTTCTCACATGAAAATTCCACATTTATAAATGTATTATCATTGCTGCTGTATGTAACCTCTAAGTCTGTACGTGATGAAAATCTCTATGTGTATAACTCAGAGTCTTTAATCCCTGGATGAATTTGGGGGAGTTTCCACTAACAGTCACTGAAGCACATTAGATGGTATCATTTTTATAATGCAAAGCTCTCTCCAAATCTTTTTATAAAGATTTCCAATAATAAAATTTTCAGGAAAAATGTTGCCTTCTTACTATCATGCAACCTACTTAAATATAAATATACATAGTAATTATATATTTTTCAGTGCGTCCTACAAATTATGACGACTCTGCTCTAATCTTAGTAAGATTTGGAGCATGTCACGTTATCTCACTGAATTCCAATTTCCTTTTCAGTAAATTGAAGGGTTAACATTGGTGATCTAGTATTTCTGGGTTTCTAAATTAAATCAACAGCAACAATAATGAATGAAATCTGGAACAATGTGGTTTAACATGGAAAAAAAATTAAAGGAAAGTGAAATAGACTCAACAATCAAATGGAATTGAGTATGGTTTCCAGCTGCCATTTAGCTGTGTAACTGTGGGCAGTTACCTGACATTTCTCCTAAGAGAGAGTTATGTAAGTGGCAAATTACATCAAGGAGGTAGTACCATTACCATGTTTAATGTAATTTGCACCCATTATCCACTGCAAATATCTTAGTCACTCTAATCGCTACATATGAAGGTAATTCCACCTGTTTCACTGAATAGAGCTAACTTAAAATGTAATAAATATGTTAAGTATCTATCTCATATAGGTAAAGATTAAAATATGGTAGTTTTCATTTCCTCAAGAAGTAGAGAAATATAATAAATAATATTTCAATGTTCCTTAATATCTCCTAAAATTTAATTTTTTATTGATCTAAAATGTTTCTCAATGTGATGCACCCCATATATACCAACCCTTCCGGTGCCAAAGATTATTTTGGTTGAAAGTGTTAGTAGCATATGATCACATCTATACTTATTAAACCTATCATTAATGAATTAAAATAATTGCAACTTTTTGTCTTTCCTCCACTAGACTATATGTTTCATAAAGCCAGGAGCATTTGTCCATCCAGTTTAATGATGTTGGTATCTGTCACAGTATCTTGCCTTTTCTCAATAAATATTCTGCAATTAATGAATAAGTGAATACTACACATCTTCTTGACATCCTCATCTCCAATGTCTCTGCTTTTCATGACTTTGCTTCTAGCATCCTTCTCTGTGAACACAAAATATTCTCCTACTTTACAAAAGCTGAAAAAGTAGAAGCTCCTAACATTTTCACTGTTTCTTTACTACAAATAATGATATTATTGACAACTATTTTTCCAAGTCTTCTTCAAATTTAACTTGAAAGTGCCCATGAAGCTACATTTTTAAGAGCCTAATACCACTCTCCTTCCCCTGAAAGAGTAAAAGTTTTATTCTGTTTAGCTCCTCTGGACTGAACTAGGCCCATGGGCAATGGTTTTATTTCACACCAAAACTAACTTTATAATCTACCTTTTACCTTAAGCCTAAACAGCTTCCACAATAAGTTTGAGTCATGCATGTCTACAAAAAACTAGACTGATAGATATCCATTTATGTGTTTGATTAGGCAGCTTTCCATGGAAAAAGAAATCACCCAAAGAATAGTGAATATTGCCTAATTTTGGCTGAGAACAGAAACAGAATTGTTCATTCATTCAACAAATATTTCTGAACTAAAATAAATCACAGTTCTTGTTCCCACTCATCTCATACTCTAATAGGAAAATCTTGACAGTAAATCAATAGTTACACTTCCTTATAACTGTTGTACCAAGTGCAATAGAACAAAGAGATGGTTACAAGTATTGGCCTGTCATCTGTTGTTGTGGTTACCTTATGCTCAGTCTTAGGAATTCTATAATTGCCACTGGAATGGCTCCTATATTTGGTGTTCATCAGAGCCTTGAACACCAACATTGGAAGCCAAAACAACAAAGGAAAATGTTGACTGCGGTACTGCTAAGATGATAAAGAGTCCTCAGAGCACATTTATGTGAACGCTTAGAAATTTCCAGAAATAATGAAGCATATTTGGAGAAGCAAATCTCAAACGGTACAAGTAGCACCAGAAATTCACTAGTTTGTTAATGTTTCCCATGTCCACCTATTCTTGGGATAGGTTGGGGAACACAGATTGTAGATGAAAACTAATTAAAAATGGGATAGTGTAGCTTATAAGATAGTAAATTCTCTGCTCAAGCAGTGATCTTTGTTAGACGGGGGTGGGGGGGGTGCCTTATCAAAAAAGATTCCCTTTAACTCTTAGAACTGTATGTCAAATAATGTAGCATTACACTTGTATGTGATGTAATATAATATAGTATTATATATGTATTTTGGTCCAACCATTGTGTTCTTTTCCTATGTATTGCCTTTCTTTCTTGGCACTGTGGCCATAGTTTAAAGAAACGGGCATTTAGGGTCTATAAGTGTAATGAGGGTTGTGTCATTTCCTGAAACTCCTTCATCGCTGTTCCCTGTACAATCCTAAACTAGAGTTAGAATGAACAAAACCTGCAAACATCAATGGTTCATGCTGACTAAGCTATTTTGGCATCCATTGATTGATTTTAAATGGAAACCCTTGCTATCTAGTTGTTTTTAACTATTGATAACAACAAGCACATTGTTTTCATGTGTTTGATCTCCTATTGAGCTCACCACTGATTTTCTCCTAACATTCCTTTCCGGCTACTTCCTGTTGTGGGTAACACTATGGCAGCTTTTACCTAGCATGCAATTTACCTAGGTTTGCACCACATGATATGGGAAGTACCAGCTAGAATTATAAAGGTTTCAGAGATAAGAAAAGGTATCCTGCTATGTTTTGAATGAGGCCAAACTTAGTGAGGGAAACTTAGGTCTCTTATGTACAATAATAGTTCTGGCACTTGAAAAGTATCATGTAGTTTTATTTGAAAACCTGAGAATATAAGCTTTAAAATAAAAGAAAAACCTTTAAAATATATAATACGTTACTCACTTTAAAAGAAATGACCTGCTTACAAGTAAAATGAGATCTCTATGCTGAATGAATTCACAATCTCCTTGAGGAAATACACAGAGAAAAGCAATGAAGAACACTAAAAGATAATATCCATTAAAAGATAAATAATGTAGTATAGGCTCTATTTACTATCTAAAAATTCAACCTTTGTAATCCATCACAATCATGGAAATCCTCATGGAATATATGAGCATGAAATAAGATTGAATAAGATTAGAGATGAGTATTCCAGAACAGAAACAACATAATCAAAATTATGCAAACAGGGTTAGGATAATTTGTATAGGAAACAGGCATAAGGTTGAGCCAATTACAAAGAACTAACCTTATGGGAGCTGGAGAGAAAACAGGCTCAGTTTATGAAAGGCCTTGTAGTAAAAGTAGAGAAATACAGACTTAATTCAGGAGACAATAGGTAAACAACATATTATCTTGAACAAAGTTGTCAAATGAGGAAAGTAGTATAAACAAACATAAACAGACAGTGTCATCCAAGATTACTTGTGTATGGGAGAAAATAGGAATGGATGCAGGGACCCCAGCTAGAAAACCAGTTTGAGAAAGCCAGATGAAATTGTATAAGCAGGTCTAATAATTATTATCAACTTCTTGGATCTTCAGTCAGATTCCATGCCTGCCCCCTACCATGTAAAATATATCTCAATGAAACTGTCATTTGTCAATATTCACTTGCATAAAATATAGTATTAATATATACAGAATAATATATACAGAACCCTAAAAGGTAGTATGGTATGTGACTAGTGCTTTAATTCATTCATCCATTCATTCAACTTTTGAGTACTTAAAATGAATAAGGCAGCTGGTAGATTTGGAGATATAAGGCTGGTAAATTTTCTTATACTAATTTCTTTGGTAACCCCAAAGATTTATTTCTTAGTCACTTTACAGGTCAGTGTAGTCAGTAGAGAGATTCTGTTCCATATGAACATTCAAGGATCTATGCTAATTTCATCTTGTGCTTCTCCATATCTGTGTGGCTGTGGAGTTCTCCATTGGATTTTTGTCACTAGAATGTGAAGAGAAAGATGGGGAAGAGCCTGGCAGATAATACAGGAAGCCATTTAATGGATCAGGCTTACAAATAGTATATATTGCTTTAATCTTCTTAGTTGCTAGAAAAATTACATGACTCCACTCAGCTACTAAGAATGCTGGAAAATTTCATATAGATGGATGACAAAGAGGAAAAAAATGAGAATTAGATGAAGGTTTGGTATTGTTTCTGACATAATACACTATCTAATTGGTAAGAGATACTTATTAAGAAGTATCTAATGCTTTAATAAACATGCTTACAGGAAAAAAATTGTGAAAATATTTGTGAATACCAAAACACAAATTCTATGCAATATTAAAAAGATTCCTGGGGGCGCCTGGGTGGCCTAGTCGGTTAAGCGTCCGACTTTCACTTGGGTCATGATCTCGCGGTTCGTGGGTTCGAGCCCCGCATCGGACTCTGTGCTGACTGCCAGCTCAGAGCCTGGAGCCTGTTTCAGAGTCTGTGATTCCCTCTCTCTCTGACCCTCCCCTGCTCATGCTGTCTCTATCTCTCTCCTAGAAATAAATAAAACATTAAAAAAAAAAAAAAAAAGATTTCTGACTAGAATCAGTTTTTAGTTTTAAAGACAAACAAGTTTTTAACATTTTAAATGATCAAAAAAGCATTTCCTAGTTAGAAATTATAAAGCTGACAGGAAAAAATGTTTAAATTTTCTGGTTGGCAAAGCATGATGGGAAAGTTGTGGATCAGTTTTCTGAAAATAGATTCCCCAACTGTGATTAACAATAAAGAAGCTTAAACTAAATTAATGAATATACATGTTGACTTTCGGCTTCAATTCACTGGAATAATTACTTTGCATTAACATATCAACAAGCCAGCAATCAACAGTCTAAAGTCTCAGGTCACTGACTATTTCTACAAACATTTTAAAAAAATTTTTATTATTATACAGCCTTCGGCAAATTTTCTGTCCATATTGTTACATGCTTAATTGCACAGAATCTCATAAGTTCTTACTGAAAGTGTTTTCTTAATGTTAATTTTATCATTATGTTAATGAGAATATAATACAACTGCACTCTGATACTCATGCTGACAGCAGAAGCCACCAATTTGTTAGCAATCATCAAACAGCAGCAAACACATTCATCAATGGTGGACAGGACAGCATAACAATGGTATCCTTATCTTCTTGAAAATATAGTAAATCATACTACTATCAATTATGACGTACCCTCTAAGGTGTTCCAGATAACCCCTTTCTTTTGTAGATCTTTAACAGAAGTATTATCTTTTTCCACCTTACTGACTTCTTTATCTTACGAGACCTAGAAACAGTTTTAGGAGGGCTCAACTACTTTTTCTTCATAAGTTAGACAAAGATATTTCACATAATATACCATAATCACATGACATCAACTGATTCATGTTTAAAATCTACTCAGACCTGTTTTAATTTATCTTGCCTTACTTTGCCTGGAACTGTTTTGTTTCTCCCATAAATTGTGTCGTCCACCCAGACATAATACTTAAGAAAAGTAACATAAAAAGGCAGGAAGATTTAAATAATCCTGCAGATCAAAAATTAAGTCAGCAATTTAAGTTTGTAACTTCCAACAGTCCTAGAAACTAAATACCATCCAAATAATTTCAAATAAAAATAAAAAATAATGTGAATTATTTAGATGTTTTAAAGGTCTGGAATAAAAGCCGAATTAATGCATATACCCTAGAGTCAGACTTGTTTTAATCCTTGGCTTTACCACTTGCTAGCTGTGTAAATTTGATCTTTCTGCACTTCAGTAACCATATCCTCAAAATGAGGATATTAATGATGCCATCTTAAGGGGTTTGTGTCAAGGGCACCTGGGTGGCTTATTTGATTGAGATTGAGCGTCTGACTCTTGATTTCAGCTCAGGTCATGATCTCACAGGTTCATGAGATTGGGTGCCATTTAGGTTTTGTGCTAACAGCACAGAGCCTGCCTGGGATTCTCTTGCTCTCTGTCTCCCTGTCTCTCTATCTGTCCCCCACTCACACTGTCTCTGTCTCTCTCAAAATAAATAAACTTTAAATAAAAGGTTTCTGTGAGACATATGCTAGCTTCTATATATGAAGCACTTGGAAAAGTCCTACATATATTGTTAGTATTACATATAACTTGAGTTATCCAAATTCAAATTCCTAAACAAGATTTATTTTACACTGCTATTTAAAACCTTTGATTTGACAGGAAGGGAAGTGTGGAATCTTTAATGATTTTATTCATATCCACAAATGTAATTTAATAACCATTGTACATTAAATTTTCATTTTAGATATATTAGCTGCATGCATTCTTCTCATTTATCTACTATGTGATTAAAATATTTGTATTTCTTAGCATAAACTTTGATAATTCATCAATTACTAAAAACATGTTTCTATTGTATACACAGGTTTGACATTTGAAATATGTGTCACAAAATATGGCATATACTTCAGGATCTTCCATTCTGGCAGTTAAGATGTTAGGTTTTAATCAAATAACTACTACATAAAGTAATATATTAAAAGTGTCAAATGGTGATTTCATTATAAAAACAATGTGATTTTATCTACATTGACATGGTCACTCAGCTACAAGTAACATTTTAGCATCCATAATTTTTTTTTTCTGTTTTTCAAATTCAATGCTTTTAATCCAAAGCTTTCTTTTTCTTTTTTTTTTTTTTATGCTGGTATACCTCCTGCTCCTTCCTCCAGAAAAAAAGGAATGACAATTATATAGCTGGTTATGACTTGTTTACTTTGACTACCAGGAAACAAAATATAGCAATATGTCCAGTCATTTAAATTATTCTTTATATCATTTTTGAAAAGCTGTATTTTTCTTTGTATTTTTCCTTCTATATATTTTATTTCCCTTTTATTATTGATTTGCTTATATGTTATTTTTGTAGCTCAGCTAATTCTTCATAAAACACATATAACCATACTCAAAACTTACATTTTAAAGAATTCATCTAGCCTCTTAAACTATATTTTATCTTTTTCCTTTGTTTTCAAAATACCAAAATATAATTGCTTTAATGAGAATATATTAGTGAAATGCCTAAAAGTTTATTTTTCTGTTGGAATTTGAATTTCCATTTAAGTGTTTATTTATGCCTACATATTCTCAGGGAGCTACAATGAAGAAAAACATTAGATGTGGGAATTTAACCTTGAGTTACTTATAATTTCAAAAAGTTGGTTAACAGATGATAAAGGCTTTATTTGACTTATTTCTTTTTCTCAATATAGCTCTAAATTTGAACACAAAAGCAAAAGCTTGCTCTATACCTCTTATATTGAAGTAAGTATTAGCTTCTGATTTTCAATTAAAATTGACATTTTTATCATTAAAACCACCCCTGATTATTCAAATGTTAAGAAATTTAAGATTATGTAAAAAAGGCCAGAGTTCTCCAATGATTTTAGCATCAAAAAATACCTGAATATACATCTCACTGAGAATTTATATGCCCTGGTCAGCAAAACCCATGACAGGTTATAGTCTCCTTTTGAGCTATATTCAGTAGTTCAGAAAATCGAAAGCCATAAGGTTAAAGGCCAAGCACTCTTAACACTTATGAAGTCAGTAAATCTCATTATTAATCATTACCCCGAACATGTTTATGTACTACTATAAAATACTCATAGATTTAAAATATATGTATACAATAACATACTTTTAAACTACTCTAAATATATCTTTGTTACAAAAATTCAATATTCAAGTATAAGATATATTTATATATCCTTAGGTTAAATATACAAACACACATTTTACAAATACATTTTCTTCCATATAGTCAGATACATATAAAATCATTTTATTAGACCAATGTTAGAAATAACAAGAATTAGGGGCGCCTGGGTGGCTTAGTCGGTTAAGCGTCCGACTTTCGCTTAGGTCATGATCTCGCGGCTCGTGGGTTCGAGCCCCGCGTCGGGCTCTGTGCTGACTGCCAGCTCAGAGCCTGGAGCCTGTCTCGGTCTGTGACTCTCTCTCTGACCCTCCCCTGCTCACGCTCTCTCTCTCTCTCCTAGAAATAAATAAAACATTAAAAAAAAATTTATAAAAAAAAAATAACAAGAATTAAAGCAAAACTCATTACATCAGCTCAAAAATTCTTAATTGCTAAATAATGAATTTCATATTAGATCCTCAGTCTTCAGTTTGGAACAAGTATTAGTTTTAAAATTCCCTGGTGTGCACAATGTTTGGGGAAAAGACTGTCATCAACCAGTGTAAGAAACTTAAGTGTAGGAAGTGGTGGGGAGAATGGTGATCCAATTTTATATAATACATGTCATTAGTAATAATTAGGTTTGGCTGAATTTGACAGAGAATATAAGTTTAACAAACAATTGAGACATTTATTTCTCACTCACAGAAAAATATACATGTAGGCAGTTCATACCTGATATATTAGCTCTGCAGTTTTCTGAAAGCAGGCTTCTAGTTTTCATATCTACATTCCCAGGACCCTCAAGTTTATGGATCCAGATGCAGCACTAGTCATCACATTCATGCTTCAAGTGTTACAGTGGAAGAAAAGACAAGGCAGAGGTTCCCGAAGGATAGCTCTTGGACTAGCAGCGTTAGTACAGTCTAGGAACTTATTAGAAATGCAAATTCTCAGTGGGAGAGCCAAAAGGACCCCAGGCTCTTCTCTTCCCTCAAACACAACTAGATAACTATTGAATCTTTCTGTATATCCAAGAAATAGACTTGAGGACTGACAGAACAAAAGTTTACATTCAGTAAGGTAGGAAGTGCAGAGATATGATTTGGGAGAGAAATGGATCACAGGTGCTGCAGATGGGAGGGACCCCTGGTCTAGAAATACAAATTCTCAGGGTCCTCTCCAGGGAGAGGAGAGGAGCTTGTTTTTTAAACAAGCCCTTCAAGTGATGCTGATACACATTAAAGTTTGAAGCAAGTTCAAAGGATGTATCCAAGAGGTTATACAAGTCAGTTTCTCTCACATTTTGTTAGCCAGATTTTAGTCATATGGTGACATGTAGCTATGGAGGCAAGGAAATGTAGCTGTTGTTTTAAGGAGCAATAGCCCAGCTAAAAGTCAGGGATTCCATTAGTCTCAGGACAGTTGGGATGGGGGAAATACTATGAGCATATGCCACAGGCTCATATAAAGAAAGAGGGAGTGGGAAACACAACTACAGAAAGTAGGAAGTTGTGTTTTGGGGTTTTTGTCCAATGAAAAATTCTACTTTTCTTAAGGAAAGAAAATATTTTTGATCAAAAAGTGCATTTTTTTCTGGGTATTTATTTTAATGACAGTCTTTTTCTCTTATTCAATTTTTAAATCAAATACTAATTATAAAACTGGGGCTCACTCTTGTCCCCGTTTGGAAGACAAGAAAACTGAAAGCCCCAAATTATTATTTTTTTTTACTTGGGAATGCCCATATCTCACTGACAGAAAGAGTCATACCTAGAAATCAGGTATTCTTTACCCAAAGTTTTTAACCCTTCACATTGTGTCACATTTATTTAATGAGGGCTCCCCCCTTTTCTTCCTTGTTTCAGTACCTCAGCTTTCAACTTTTCTTTCTTTGTTCCTCGAAACATTTTCTTCCTGCCAATCTTGCCCATAGAAATGTTGAAGGCTTTTAAAATGTAAAGGCTAAAATAATAGTTTATATAGCAATACTAAACGAACTTTACAATTATACTACTAATCAGAATGAGATACACTTGACATTTTCCTCTATTCCTTGTTTATATTTCAATCATTGAAATATGAAAGAAGTAACTGGATTTTAATAACTGAGAAATGTTAATAGCTCAAGAAAAATAGCTGCCTAGCACTAATATTTCTAAACTTTGATTTGAAGTTAAACTAATGTGACAATGCAATCTTTAAGAGACCAGGACAATTGACATTAAATTGTCACTTGCTTGTTCTTCCATTAAAAAACTGAGAAAATACTTGTTATGACAGGAACTATAATGAGAGTAGAAAGTGATTAAAAGTTTACTTTTGATATTGTGATCAGAATAGTTCTATTCAAGTCACTCTTTCCTTTAATATTTTAGAAATATTTATTGCCAAAGTTTAATAACAGAAACTATCTGATGATTTGCTCCAGCATGTTAAAACTTCTATCTGAAAACGATACATAGTTTACAGATTTGAAAATACATACAATATAATCAATGTAGCACAGTGTTAACAGGGAGCATATATTTCAGAACACAGAATAAAATAAACTTTACTGAAAGGCCAAATCAATTTGATGCTGCAGAGCAGTCCTTACGTTCTGACTGGCATAACTGGCATACTGCAACATGAGTAATCAACATGGAGGGTGGTCCAGCCATGACTGAGACAAACCCAGAGGGCACTCCACTGGTTATTACATTACTTGTCTGAAGCTGCATAGTTATTGACCAAAAAGGGCAATTTTTCAGTCCCAGGAAAGTAGCAGATTTTCCCTGACAGAGCCCCTAGCCATAAAAGGAAAGCATTGGTATTCCTATGCCTGTAGAAAAGAATGCTCATAAAATAAGGACGCAAATACTTGTAACTTTATACAATTATGAGACTTAATCACTATAATAAATAGAACAGAAGTATTATATCTATCACTATACTAAAGAAGGGGAGGAATAAGTAATCATCTTATGTATACAGAACACAGAACACATGATAATGACAATAATTATAGCATGCACCTTATACTGAGAATTAATTTTATGCCTGACCATATGTCAAATACTTAATGTACATTATCTCATTTAATCTTTATTACTGATCTTTCAGAGGTATTATTCTCGGTTTTTTCTGTGAGGAATCAGGATGATAGAAATGCACTTTTATAAGTCATACAGTTAGCTTGGCAAGATGGCTAGATATGCACCAAAATTTTGTATGCCCTTTCAGAATGTATCATTGCAGCCAAGAAGTAGCTGTTCAATTAGGGATTTTACTTCTCAGCTCCTCTTTTTATTAAGGTAGGTATGTTGCTTGATTCTTGCCAATGAATGAAGGGGACTATGTCACTTCTGGATCAAGATATTAATAGGCTGGGCTGGTTGGAAAATGATGGCAAAGCAAGAGGATCCTAGATTTAACTTATCCCATGAGTACAACTACATAACATTCAAATCATCCTAAATACCTCAGAAATTGACTTGAAGAGTGGCAGAACCACTCCACCACTAAAGGTAAAGAAGAGGCCACATCTAAGAAGGTAGGAAGTGCAGAGATGAGGTTCCAGAGGGAAAAGGGTTGAGAGTACTGTGGTGGGGAGGATGCCACGGTTGCAGAAAAGAGCTAGAGACAGACAAGCACACAGGAAAATGCACAGGGAAAACAAAAGCCCGTGGCAACTGACATGGAAAGTGACATTGGCCAAATTTTGTGGCTTCCAGCAACTAGAAAGGCTTAAAGCCTGGAATTATAAAGGTCAGCAGGCTTGGCAGGGATAGAGCCTGTAGGACATTATGCTGCTTCTGGATAGAGGGTGAGTAAACAATCTGTAGACATACATCATGGAAATGCTGATCTGAAGATCTCCTGGAGTACACAGTGGGGAAGTTACTTGCTTATTTCGTAGAGTGTTCCAGAGACACAGAATTCACAGAGAGACCTCTCCAGGAACAAAGAAACTGAAAGGCACCATTTCCCTCCCCCACTCCTCAGCATAAGCACAGGGCCACTGGCAGGAATCAGAACAATGCCTACGCTCACTACTTAAATTGCTGACACCAAGCTTTGCTGACCCTTACTCTGGTGGGACCACCTTTTTTAGTCTCCCTTGCCTTAGTGCCAGCAAAGTGGGCCCCCTTCTTCAAAACATCTGCTTAAACCCCTGCTCCCACTGCATCTCACTGGGGGGTTTTGTAGAGCTTCAGTTCTGGCAATGGTGATGACAGGTCTCATTTCACAAGAAGACCAGAGTGCAACTAGTTAAAATGTGCCACATTCAGGACAAGGATCTAACCATGTCCACTATAGGCTAAAAGAGAGCCTCTATAGATGACTGGCCTGAAGGATAAAGCAGCTAGGACAAAATAGCAGAGCCTAAATTGCACACACTGGAGACACTCCCATAAGCACCAGGACACTGGGGAATAGGGAATACCACATGGCAGAACCCTAAAGGACCTCTTCTTCATAAGGCCATTACCATTAAGAACAAGAGACATAGCTGACTTTCCTAAAACAGAGAAACAAGCAAAGAGACTTAGAAAAACTGAGAAGACAGAGAAATATATCCCAAATGAATGAACAGGACAAGGACATGGCCAGAGATCTACGCAAAACAAAAGTAATGTGTCTGATGGAGTATTTAATGCAATGATAATAAGGATCCTCAATGGACTTGAGAAAACAGTGCAAAGCGTCAGTGAGACTCTTAACAGAGATAAAGAATAATACAGCAGAGGGAAAGGGCTCAATAAGCAAAATGAGAAACACACTTGATAGAATGAACATCAGACTGGAAGAAGCAGAGGAATGAATTAATGACCTAGAAACCAGACTAATGGAAAAGTAATCAAGCTGAAGAAAATAGAGAAAAAGCTTATGCAAAACGAGAATAAACACAGGGAACTCACTGACTCCATCAAACATAATAGCATTCTTATTATAGGAATCCCAAAAGAAGAAAAGAAAAAAGGGAGCAAAAAATTCATTTGAAGAAATAATGGTTGAAAACTTCCCTAATGTGGAGAAGGAAACAGGCATCCAAATCTAGCAGGCACACTTGAAACTAATTTGACAATAAACTATTAAAAAAAAAATCTAGCAGGCACACAGTACACCCAACAAAATCAGCAAAAGCAGATCCACACCAAGACATATTGTAATTATTGGCAAAATATAGTGATAAAGAAAAAATTTTAAAGGGAGCAAGACAAAATAAGAGAGTAACATACAAGAGAAACCCCATAAGGCTATTAGCAGATATTTCAGCAGACACTTTCCAAGTCAGAAGGGTGTGGCATGACATATTCAAAGTGTTGAATGGGAAAAATCTGCAGCCAAGAATACTCTATCCAGCAAGACTATCATCAGAATACAGTTTCCCAGACAAACAAAAGCTAAAGGAGTTCATGACCACTAAACCTGGCCTGCAAGAAATATTAAATATTCCTATGAGGGGAAAGGGAGACCAAAGGTGACAGTATGAAGGTAGGAAACAAAAAAGCAGCAAAAATGAATATTTCTATTAAAAAACAGCCAAGGAAATTACAAAATAAAAGGATGTAAAATATATAACAACATATATAAAAAATATGGGGAGAAGAGAAGTAAAGAATGGTTTAAACGTTCATCAACTGAATACAGACTGCTATATGCAGAAGAGGTTATGATCAAAACTGATGGCAACCATATTTCAAAACCAAGAGAAAAAGACAAGAAAGAATGAGAGAAAGTCTTCAGTGACAACCACAAAACATGTTAAAAATGGCAATAAATAAATATCTATCAATAATTACTTTGAATGTAAAAAAAATTCTCCAATCAAAAGATACAGGATGACACACTAGAAAACAACAACAAAACAAAATACAAAACAAAAAAAACTAGACCCTATATATAATGCCTACAAGAAACTCATTTTAGACCTAAAAACATCTACAGATTGAAAATGAGGGCATGGAGATAGATGTATCATGCAAATGGCTGTCAAAAGAAAGCCAGAGTAGCGATACTTATATTAGAAAATCTGTACTTTGTTTTTTAAAATTTTTTAAATTTATTTCTGAGAGAGAGAGAAAGAGAGCGAGCGAGCAGGGGAGGGTCAGAGAGAGAGAGGGAAACACAGAATCTGAAGCAGGCTCCAGGCTTTGAGCTAGCTGTCAGCAGAGCCTGATGCGGGGCTCAAACCCATGAACCGTGAGATCATGACCTGAGCCAAAGTCGGACACTTAACCGACTGCGCCACCCATGTGCCCCAGAAAATCTGGACTTTAAAACAAAGACTACATCAAGAGACACAGAAGGACACTAGAGAATAATAAAGGGGAAAATCCAAAACAATATATAACAGTTGCACCCAAAATAAAGCACTCAAATACATCAAACAGTTAACTACAAACATAAAGGAAAGAATCCTTAATAATACAGTAATAGGGGATTTTAACACCCCACTTACTTTAAGAGAGAGATCATCTAAACAGAAAATCAACAAGGGAAAATAGGTTTGAATGTCACACTGGAACAGATAGATTTAAAAGATATTATTAAGAACATTCCATCCTAAAAGCACAGAGTATACATTTTTTTTAATGCACATGGAACATTCTCCAGAACATATCACATAGTAACCCACAAATCAAGCCTCAATAAATTTAAAAAGAGTGAAGTCATATCATGCAACCTTTCTGACCTCAAGGCTATGAAATTAGGAGTCAATCACAAGAAAAAAATCTCAAAAGACCACAAATACATGGAAGTTAAATAACATGCTACTAAACAATGAGTTGGTCAGTTAGGAAATAAAAGAAGAAATAAAAAACTACATGGAAACAAATGAAAATGATTCAAAACATTTGGGATGTACCAAAAGTGGTTTTAAGAATGCAGTTTATAGTAATACAGTCTACCTCAAGAAACAAGAAAAATATCAAATAAACAACCTAACCTTATACCTAAAGGAGCTAAAAAAACACAACAAACAAAACCTAAACCAGCAGAAGGAAAGAAGTAATAAACATTGCAACAGAAAGAAATGATACAGAAACTAAAATTAAAAAAAAATAAAAATAAAACGGTCAATGAAATCAGAAACTGGTTCTTTGAAAAGATCAACATAATTGATAAACTTCTTGCCAGATTTGTCATGAAAAGAGAAAGGATTCAAGTAAATAAAAAAAAAAAACAAGCAAGAAAGGAGAAGTAACAAAGAACACCACAGAAATACAAATGCAGCTTAGTGGGTTAAGCATCTGACTTCGGCTCAGGTTATGATCTTGCAGCTAGCTGAGTTCAAGCCCCGTGTTGGGCTCTTTGCTGACAGCTCAGAGCCTGAAACCTGCTTCAGATTCTGTGTCTCCCTCTCTCTCAGTCCATCCCCCACTCTTGCTATCTCTGTCTCTCTACCTCTCTCTCAAAAATAAATAAAAAAGTGAACATGCTTTAAACAAAAAAAAGAAATACAAATATAAGAGAATAATATGAAAAACTATATGCCAACAAATTGGACAACGTAAAGGAAATGGATAAATTCTTAGAAACCTATAAACTGCCAGAACTGAAACAGGAAGAAACAGTAAGTTTGAATAGACCAATATTCAGCAAAGAGACTGAATCAATAATCAAAACACTCCCACAAAAAAAAAAAAAAAGTCCAGGACTAGATGGCTTCATGGGAGAATTTTATGAAACACTTAGAAAAAAATTAATACCTAGTCTTTTCAAACTATTCTAAAAAATAAAAAAGGAAGGAAACTTCCAATTTCATTCTATTGAGGCCAGCATTATGTTGCTATCAAAAATCAGATAAAGACACAACTAAAAAAGAGAACTACAGACCAAAACTCTGATGAACATATATGCAAAATCCTCAACAAAATACTATCAAACCAATAAAAAATACAGTAAAAAATTATTCACCATGATCAAAGGGCATTTATTCCTGGGTTGTGAATGCAGTTGAGCATTCGCAAATCAATCAATAGGATAACATCAAATCAATAAGATGAACACTGGGGGATACATGTAATTGTTGAATCACTACATCGTATACCAAGATTGGTGTTGGCCCTTATATGTCCTCCTGATATTCCTAGACAGATTTGAATAGAACTGTTCAATATTATAATATGTTTTCTTTCATGAAGGAGTCACACTGCAAACAGAACAAAGTACCAGTGACATCAGTAACCAGATATTTTTATATCTTGAGAAGAGAATATTAGTAACTCATCAAAGCAATAATGATAATGATGATAATAATAACAATAACAGGTATGTTGAAAAGATTGATTCAGACTAGTTTTTAGGCATACTTTTGTCTACAAAATTCATTGAGTAGGGGCGCCTGGGTCAGTTAAGTGTCTGACTTCAGCTCAGGTCATGATCTCACAGTTGGTGAGTTTGAGCCCCACATCGGGCTTTGTGCTAAAGTTCAGAGCCTGGAGCCTGCTTCAGATTCTGTTTCTCCCTCTCACTCTGTCCCTCCCCATTCATGCTTTCTCTCTCTCTCTCTCTCTCTCCCAAAAATAAATAAACATTAAATGTTTTTTTAATCCATTGAGAAAAACAGACCCCAAAATTTGTATTCAAGGAGAAGTATCAGGTCTGTTTTTACTTAGGTGTAAGCCTTACCTTTGAAGAAAATTTATAGGAGCTATGCATTTGAAGGTTAGGGAATAGCAGATAGATAGATGATAGATAGATAGGTAGGTAGGTAGGTAGGTAGGTAGGTAGGTAGGTAGATAGATAGATAGATAGATAGATAGATAGATAGATAGATAGATAGAGTTGAAACTGATCTCCATTTGAATGTTAATATTTTGTCTATAACCTTAATTGCTATTATCACTCCCATTCAAGTAATGACATTCTCATTGCTTGACATAAGAATAAGATGTGGTTTATATAACACACTGTTAAATTAAAGAAAGATGAATGTGGTAAGGATTTGTAAAGTCAAAGTTCTGCCTTTCCAGGTAAGAAGCTTTATTTATTATTCATTTAGTTAAATGTGATGGTGATGATATGTTAAATTTAAAAAACAAACACACAAAACCTTGCTAACCAAATAATACATTAAAAAGAAAAAAAACAACTTTTTTACTGAGATTATTATGGAACACCAAATTTCCTATCATATTGGTTCTCCCATCATAATGAACTGGACATTTCCCTTCCCCACTACCCACCCCCACCCCAACCTAACCCCACCCACCAGCACAGAATAGCACTAACTCAGAAGCTACAGAGAAAACACCTGGACAGTTATTTTTTAAAGGTTTATATTTTTTCTTTTTCTTAAAAGTACCACAAGTGATGTTAAAACAACCAGACTTAAGAGCCATCTTGATAGAAACAATAATATATACCCCCTATAATTAAAATGTTGAAATAATAAGAAGTAGCTAACATTTAATGACTGTGTAGTAGGTCCATACTAAGCAGAAGTGTGGCCATTCATTTCTTTTAATCTTCACAACAATTAAACAAAGATATTAACATAATCTTACAGAATGAAAAACTGAACGTCAGAGAAATTGAGTTCATTTCCCAAGGCCACTAAGTTATTTTGCAGTGGGACACAAATAGTTGTACTCTTGCTTTGTATACTGTATTTTGCTTGGATTCTGAGGGCAATGCTGGTCTGATTGGGCCCATCTGAGAAGCATGATCCACTGTACATAGTTTTCCATAGATTTTTGTCAGTTTTTATGATTATTGATATTCTGATCCATAGTAGAAAATCTTTTTTTTAAATTTTTAAATGTTTGTTTATTTTTGAGAGAGAGACAGACAGACAGACAAACAGAGCATGCAGAGAGATAGGGAGACTATCTGAAGCAGGCTCCAGGCTCTAAGCTGGCAGCACAGAGCCCAATGGGGGGCTTGAACTCATAAACCGTGAGATCATGACCTGAGCCGAAGCAGGACACAACCAACTGAGCCACCTAGGTTGCCCCTATAGCAGAAAATCTCTTAATGTTGTTTTCCATTAGTTTGGGTAGCTTCTTTCAGAAACAGTGTATAGAATGGAAAATGACAAAGACTTCCTAGACTATTTTCATAATTTGAGAGGAACATCAAGGGACAATCTATTTCACAAATAACTCCACTGTTGGAAAATTGTTCAGAACAGGAAACCTTATAGCTCAATATTCTCGGGACAGTGTTATTTGTGCTTTCATCCCAGTCAAACGGAAAAAGCGTAATGTTGTAATCACAGAGCTGTGGAGAGGACTGAATATAATAATACACATGAAGTTTCTGGCAAATGGATATACCTGTTAAGTACAGTATTAATGTTAGAGACTATTATAATTATTAGTGGCTATTTCCAGGTATTATAAACATCTAGCTCTTTTATTCTCTATACATATAATTTTATATTTTTCTTGATTCTAAAAGTATAGTATGTATAATTTCCCCAAGTTCTATTCCCCATACTATCCAAGAACACAATTTTACAAGTAAAACTCAAGTCTTTAAAGTTTCTAGAAATTGTTTTTACTGTGGTAATTTTGTTTAGCTAATGAGTCCATCATGAATCCCAATTTTAGGCACAGAATGTTTAAAATTGAGATAATGACTCCATTATCCAAGCTGAAACACAATATTTCAGCTTTATATGTACTATATCAAAGAGAACATGGTAAATAGGTGTTTCCCTTGTGAAATGTAAACAAATTAAACTCAGGTCATATGAGGCAATAAATTAGAATTTGTTCTTTAGTTACTATAGATTGCCTTTTTCCTTCCATTTCTTGAATTTTCAAATCTTGTTTGTGCTGTAATTTACACAATTACTAGCTGAATATATTGTTACACATTATAAATTGAGAGTAAAAAGAGAAATTCAAAATATCTAACCACATCTTTCTTTATACTGTAATGTCTAACGGGAGAAAAAAGATGTGAATTTATAGTGTGATCTATAAGTAAATGTATACAGTGTTCAAAGTCATGATTCATATACAAAGATTACACACTATTTCTTTTTTTATTTCAAAGGGTTTCACAGCATTTGTTATAAAATGTCCTCATCAAATAATCTAACCAAAAAGGCAAAAGAATTAGTAACTTATTTCATTTTAAATAAATGAAGTAGCAAATAGCTTGTTTCAACTAAACTAAGATAAATTCCCGATTCTGCTTTGTAGCATGAGGAGAACATAATAATTTTGTGAAAAGGCCCTTGATATCTCTCTATTAGGACATAAGATATGAATAGCAATTACAATAATTAAATATAATTACATTAAAATAATTAGTACTTAAACTATCAATTGCAGTGCTCTACTCAGCAATTAAACACACAGACAAAATTTCAATATAATTTGTATTGCTCTGTTCCTTACTCAGGAAGTGATGAAAATAACCTCCCTCTGTGTTTTCAATTAAACCACATTACATCAGTTTTACATCAGTTTTTGAAGCTAGAGAGGTCATAAAACTTAGGAATCAATGAACTTTCTACGTGGCTGTAGTTTTATGGGGTTATCAAATGCTCTGGAAAAGTAACTTTTGTACTTACAGAAATTCCTAAGATGGAAGCTGGCCCTGCCTTGGAGCCTGTGAATATTGATAGATTTCATTGCCATTTGCACATCAGAGGCTTCCAAGCTGATACTTAGATACTACCAATATTCAGATCCATAAAATAGGTCTGAATAGTTCTGATTTCCATTTGCTTGGGTAGCTCCCTTTCGAAGACAATGTACAGGAGTAGAAAATGATAGATTTCTGAGACTCAGAAATTCTCCACATTTGGTAGGAAAGTCAAAGGAAACCTATTTTGCATGAGTTTTGGGTTGTTGACATTCCAGCATTAGAAATATCACTAAAAATTACTGCAGAAAAATAAGTCCATAGACCAATGATTCAGGTACTAAATTACTTTGTAAAAATTAAAGTATGACACCAATATTTAGAAAAGTGGACCATGAAAAGATCATATAGTACTCAGCATATCATTCATAGGTTTGATATTTATTGTTTTTAATAATAATTTTTTTTGTTTTGTTTTTCAGACAAATAGGAGTCAGAGCTTATATTCAGCCAGTACTCACTAGTACAATATTATAAATTGTTAAAGTGTGAAGTACTTCTCTTTCAATTGGTAAATACCTGGTATCCAAACTTTCTGAGTTACCATTTTGCTGCACTGATGTTTATCCTGGTTTCTCTTCCTCTAGCCTCTCCAAGATCCAGCAAATAACCCTGGTATAGAAGGTGTCAAGGACACTACTACTGTCATAAAGCCAGTGCCTTGTTGGCTATAAAACATAGCAAATGCATCTTTGGAAAGATGCTGTGCTAAACCATCAACAATTCTTTCCCCCAAACTTTCTTAGTGTCTGGCATGTCACAGATAGATGTTGCTTTTAGCTAAGACCATTTCCATACGTAATGTTGAACAAACCACATGTAATGTTGATGGAATGAGCTGGCATTTAGCATTGAGCAGAATCCAAGGACAGAGACACTAGGAAGAGATGTTAGGGACTGACAACGCAAAAAGGGATGGAGAAAACCGAGTACTTTCTCAAACAGACACTGAGACCTATGGTGGGGAATAATCCAGAACAGGAGGGGGAAAAGAAAAGTTAAAAGTAGAATAAAGGCAGAGAGAACAAAAACCAACACAAAATGTGTTCTAAGAAATCTGTGTCCATCATATGGGGAAATATGAGAAACAAGACTGACAGAAATGAGGCATGCAAATACATGGTAGCCATAGAGCTAGGGTTCAGGCATGCTTCTCCAGAGACCTAACAGACCTGCCAGCAGAACAGCTCCAGGTATTTTAGAGATAGAGTGAGTCCCAGGAAGACTGAATGACCTTCTCATATGGATGATCCTTGCTCAGTATTTGCCCAAAATAAGCCGGTAACATCAACTGTCCAGCAAGTTACAGTGACTGAAAATCTAGTATGGACTTAAAAGTCACATAAACTTCAACTCAAATCTTAGAGTTTCCACATACTAATTCTGTGACTTGAGATGTGACTTAACATCTCAGAGTATGTTTCCTAACTGAAAAAAAATGTTTTAATGAGACATAAGGAAACATATTTTTAAATTACTTTGGACTGGTCAGTATTCAGTCAATAAAAGCTGTATCAATAATGATTGCATTGAATAGTAAGGGAACTTCATCAGCAGTCTCTGCTATCTTGCCAGTTAAAACTCCATTCCTCTCTAGAGGGAATGAACATAGGTGAGTGACTGCTCATTACTATTATCTGAGGTGAAACTGATGAAACAGGCATATTCTACTTTAATATGCAGACCCCTGTAATGAGTTAAATATGTACCACAGTACTCAGGTGAAAAATAACTTCAAACTTTTAGTTTTCCACTTTTTGAATCCATTAAATCTGGTTCTGAATACCCCACCTGCCTAGCTGGCAGGTTCTTTCCCCTTTGTTGAGGTCGTAAGTGTTTCTGTGTTCTTACACAATCCAGAAACTTTGGGGAAAAAGATGAGTTTTCAGTTCAACTGAGATTTTCATTATCCATGTCTCTTTGGTCTGATCATCTTGCCCATTTTCCTATGGTAAATTTAGTCAATGGAACCTCTGTTGTTATTCCCAAGCTCTTAAACTTGGGGCTCCATCTTCAGAAATATACCTCCAAGAGAAATAATTCCACCAAGCTCCTACCATGCTTGTTGCAGTATAGGAAACAGGAGGAGACTCCATCCATGCATTTAACCCAATTTCCAAAAATCCACCTTAAATGGGGCCAGCACAATTATTGTTCTTTTAAGTAATCTAGGTCTTTTTCTTCCCATAGTTTAGGCATTCCTAAAAAGAGACATTAAACTTTTGCCCTCTGGCAAAGGCAATGCCTGGATAGAAGGCATGACTCCTTTGTGACATGGCCACAGGAAAACAAAATAAGTCTGTTTTCCTATTGAACTATATTCAGCAAGATTTGCATTGATCTCAAAAGCCATGAATTCTATTTCTCCACTAATAATTCTACAGTATTTAACTACTCTTAAAATTAAATTTAACAAACTTACCCATACAATCTGATGATAGGCTAAAATCAAAAATTTTAAACAAAGCTGTAAATTATAGGTTAATAACTATTTAGATATGAAAATTAATAATTCATTAAAATTTCATCAGAATAATAAAAAATTCCTCATGTATAAAATCTTGATTTTTCTCTGTGATATAAAATATAGAATGATTGTTATTTAAGTAGATATTTAAATCTTAAGATTATTCAAATATTAAAAAATATAACCTTGGGGCGCCTGGGTGGCTTAGTCGGTTAAGCGTCCGACTTTCGCTTAGGTCACGATCTCGCGGTTCGTGGGTTCGAGCCCCGCATCGGGCTCTGTGCTGACTGCCAGCTCAGAGCCTGGAGCCTGTTTCAGTCTGTGACTCCCTCTCTCTCTGACCCTCCTCTGCTCACACTGTCTCTCTCTCTCTCTCCTAGAAATAAATAAAAATATTAAAAAAAATAAAAAATAAAAATAAAAAATAAAAAATATAACCAATGAATGTTAAAGAACATTGCCAGTGTAGGTATGTCTATATATGTCTATGTGTTTGTGTGTATTCTTACATTTTCTGGTAGGTGCATGTAAATTAATAGCCTTTCCATTTTTTAAGTGTATCAATGCAGAGAGTAGGACAATAAATTTAGTACTGTACAACTAAATTAAAAACTCGATAAACGATACATAAAGTTTAATATTTGTATTGTTATAAAATTCAATATTATTTAAAATCAATTAATTTCCAAATCTTTTTATGGTAAATACAATAGAGATAAACTATAATTTTAGGAATACTTGTTTGACACATAAGTAAATTAGAGTTGACTATAAATACTGAAAATGGTGAGATTTTTGTTACACATGAAAGTGTTAAGCTTCAGCATGAAGAAGACAATATTACAGCTCAAGATAAATAGTTGTCAAATAAGAATTTTATCTCATCAATTTCAAAGAGAGGACTTGATTTATTTTATTGATATGAAATAAATATACTCAGTCTGCCTAACTAAAAAGAGATGAAGAGTATTTTAAGAAATAAAAATAGAAATCAAAGCTCAATTGTGTTTCCAAGTAAAGCATAAATAAGTAGTAAAGCATAAATGTAACAGAAACATACATATAAATGTTACAGAAATATAACAAACATAATATTTAACTCATTTAATAAAACTCATTCTGTTTTACTGAATTTGTATAGTAAATTTGTTTTGATAACATTCAGATGGTCTATAAATGAAATGTATATCTGTGAAATGTATTATGTTAGGCTATCAATAAGCAACTATGATATCTGACTCATCTAAAGCATTTATCACAGAACACTGGATACTCTTCAGTACACTCAAAGTAACTTGCTTAAGGTCATATGCAGCCATTTTATCAAAGAATCACTTGTGCATGAACATGCTGGCCATGTGCCACGTCACTTTATGGTTATAGCATCATTACTTCAAGTTTGATATAAATTTTATGACTCAGTTTGTCAAAGTTCTTTAACTCCATCACTCAAACTTTCTTTCTGAGAGTAAAATGGGTTAGTTAGTAGAAGACATATATTTCCTAAGACTGAGTTTGTGAAATAATGTTTAAAAGCAGACTTAAACTTTCATATTCTGACTATACATACAACTTGTGCAAATTATTGTCTGGTGAAAGAAACATTTCTTTATAAAATTTTGATTTATTTTGTCATATTATGCTAAGTACCAGAATGAATTACAAATTGTTACTGGATGTTATTTCAAAATAGAATATTATGAAGGAATCATGTGTCTTGTGATCTTAAAATATTTTTTAAGGTAAAGTGGTATTATTCATAAAACTCTGAAGTACTAAAAGGAATTCTATGCAATTACTCAAATCATGAAATATATTATTTTGCTAATGATTCCAAAATCATTGCTAATGATTCTTAGAAAGCTATTAGATTTACAAGTGGTTTTGTAATGTTTAGATAAATAAAATTTTTAAAATAATGACAGCCAAGGGGTACTGGATGACTCAGTCCATTTAGCCTCTGACTCTTGATTTCAGCTCAGGTCATGATCGCACAGTTTGTAAGATTAAGCCCTGTGATGAGCTGTGAGTTGACAGCACAGACCCTGCTTGGGATTCTCTCTTCCCCTTTCTCTCTGTTTCTCCCCACCCTGCCCCCTCCACCACATTCACAAGTAAGCTCTCATTCTCTCTCAAAATAAATAAATAAACAAACAAATAAACATTTAAAAAATAATGAGAGGCAAGAAACGTGGTATATACATTATTTTCATACTTATTGTCTCATTACCACATATTTGCCCTGTGGTCACAAGCCCATAAAATGAAGGCAGAGACAATGGAGTTACTGTCATATATTTTGGAAAGTCCATGCTCTACGGCATCTTATGAACTAATGAAAGATTTCTTTTAAAATTTTTATAATCAACATTGTCTGTAAACACAACAACATGGATAGATTAAGAAAGAGGGCTTTAGGGGGCACCTTGGTGGCACAGTTGGTTAAGCATCCAACCTCAGCTCAGGTCATGATCTCACCGTTTGTGGGTTCAAGCCCCATGTTGGGCTCTGTGCTGACAGCATGGGGCTGCTTGAGATTCTCTGTCTCTCTCTCTGCCTTTCTCTCTCTCACACAAATGAATTAATAAACTTTAAAACATTTCTTTTTAGAAATGGGGCTTTAAATTAGAATGAATGAATCTATAATAAAAAAAGAAGACAGGACACGATTATCTGGAATACTGATTATATATAAAATAGAACACTCTCAAAACAAACATAAATAAGGATAAAGAAAGCACAAATCACATAACTGGAACCAACTGGGAGTAGTTGGGAAAATTTTTTGATTGAATGAGTATTGTTTGGAAAAGCAAATGACTGGCAAACAGAAACTGAGAGGTATTCCACAGTATCAGAATGATAACTGCACAGAATGAAAGAGGTCTGGACAAATTTAAAGTAAAGTCTATTGCTGCATTAGACTCGGTGACAAAAGAACCTTGCACAGAATGCAAACGGCAGAGAACTCTGCACAGAAAAGAATTTCTATTAAAATAATGAAAGGCTGGAAGAGTCTGACTTATTCCAGGGAAGCAGGTGTGTGTGTGTGTGTGTGTGTGTGTGTGTGTGTGTGTGTGTGTGTGTGTGTGTGACAGACAGAGAGAGAGAGAACACTGTATAAGAATTATATAGGCAATGATAACCTGAAAAAAGTCAGATATTTGACTCTGCCATTTTTGTTGTGCATGATGCAAATAAATTTACCAGTTGATGTTTTGCAATGAGTGAAAAGCATGATAAAATTTCTTCCATAGCAACATTATGAATAAAAAACAGAGGAAAAAGAGATTACTACAATGAATTGTTTAATTTTTCTCTCCATACTATAATAGGATGTCTTGTATAATACATATAGGTATGTTAACATATATATAGATACATATCTATATATATATTTAAGAACTTTAATAAAAGGCACCATTCCTATCTAAACTTTTGATGAAGCATTTTAAGTTTGACATGCATCTGCCAGACATTTTTATATGCATTCATACCCACCTACAAACACATGACACATACATATAATATCTATTTTGTTAAAAAAATGAATTTATATTAGTTATACTGTTACATTGTTTTCTTTTTTTTTTTTAATGTTTTATTTATTTCTGAGAGAGAGAGAGAGAGGCAGCGTGAGCAGGGGAGGGTCAGAGAGAGAGGGAGTCACAGGCTGAAACAGGCTCCAGGCTCTGAGGTGGCAGTCAGCACAGAGCCCGACATGGGGCTCGAACCCATGAACCGTGAGATCATGACCTAAGCGAAAGTCGGACGCTTAACCGACTAAGTCACCCAGGCGCCCCACATTGTTTTCTTTTTACTTAGCACCATATCATAAGACAGTTTCAACCTCAGATTTCCCTTCTTTGTTTGTTTACTGGCTGAATAGAATTCAATGTATGTATGTACAATAGTCTATCTTATTTTTCTTCTGAGAAAATCTTAGATTTTTCATTTAATTATCACAAAAATGATTCTCTGATTATCTTTGTGTGTTTACATTTGAAAATTTGTGTTAGTATGATTATTAAATAAATTTCTGAAAGTGAAAAGACTGGAAATTTATATTTGAAAGAAAGATTTAAAGTGGTGGTAAACATTCATTTGTACATAGTACTGAATGTTAAGTATACATTTTTGTTGAGGGAACAAGTTTAGGAATAGAAAGAAGCCCTAGAATTATGAACATAAATATAGCTGAATAAAAGCACAAAGAAAAAGGTGGTAGGTAGAAATACAAAGGGAAGTACTTAGAATAAATCTTGTTATGCTATGTCTTAAATTTTATAGAAGTCATATAAATGATAAACATAATAAGACTTTGATTTGAAAAAGATAACTGGCCAAGAAGCAAATTCTAAAGAGTCAAAACTAATAGGTGGTTAATGATCTTCAATCATTAAAACTTAACAGTCTTCATTCTTAAAAAGAAGTGGTGAGAATTGATGACACTGAGTGGCCATGAGATCACAGTTACACTAAGGAATAGTTTTGTAGAAGACTCATGATGAAGATAACTTGACCAGGCAGAAACAGAGAATGGAAGCAGAAAGATGTTCCAAAGAAGGATGGTAATGTTAAGGAAAGAAGATTTGAGACAGCATCTATCTTCATAAATGACACTTGTTGAGATACGTTAAAGGAGCCTGAGCACAAAATAACTGTTTTTTCTTATGACATGAATTAGGTGGGCTTAAAATGATTTGCTCTCATGTGTTAGATCTGAGTTATAGAATGGAATATTAAATTAGAATGGACACAAAGTGATTTGGATGTATTTTATGATAGATCATAAAGCCAGAGCATTTTCTAATTCAAATATTTGTAACATGAGAAGAAAAGTGAGGAATTGAAAGGCGTTAAATTTTACCAGACTGCTCTCAACATACAGTTACAGAAGACTATAAACCTAAACACTTACGACATTTTTAAAAATGGGAAAAAAAGTTGTCAGTCAATAATGAAGAAATTTAATGATATGTAGTGGCAGTTGTGACAAATGATAAAAGATAAACATGCTTACTGATTGTGTCACACACCAAAGATTAGAGTAAGTTTTCATGAGTATTTTTATTTTACAGGTGTTACATGCATATCACTCATTCTCATAAACAACTGACAAACCCTGAACAAAGTCAATAAGCATATATAGAATTTTATACTAATGTGACAAGCAGTAAATTCATTGTGCTGAAACTGAAAACAGGCCTTCTAATTCAAAGTTTTAAAAGGACTATATGCATGGCTAACATGCTAACAATATATTATATTGATAAATGAAAGCAGGGGAAAAACTGAATATAGTTGACAAAATGATGCTGGAAACAATTTAAAAATAGTAAAAAGTACCAGAAAACAAGTTCTTAACTACAGAGAATAAAAGGAGGGTTGCTGGAGGACGGGTGGGTGGGAGAATGTGTTAAGTGGGTGATGGAGATTAAGTAGGGCACTTGCTGTGATGAGCACTGGGTGCTCTAAATAAGTGATGGATGACTAAATTCTACACCTGTAATTAATATTAAACTGTAAACTAACTGGACTTTAAATAAAAATTGAAAAATATATAAAAAATAAAATAATAGCTAAATATAAAAATAACAAAAAATAATTTACATTATGTGAATATTTCCTTTTTAGTAATATATATTTATTAAAAAGTATTATGTATTTATACACATTATGATTGTAACTATATACAATACAAAATATATATCATTATACATAAATGATATTAAAAATCAAGTGAAATAAATAATGGAGCCTATTTCTGCTTTCTATATGTGTGAATCCCATATCTAATTCATGAAGTTTTTGTAATAGTCTTCTTTTATTTTTTAAATATTAAAAGTAATATGTGCTCATTTTGAAAACTGGAAATAAATAATGTATAAAATAGGTAATAAATTAAATAACAGCCCAATACATAAACGCAAACACCTAATATTTTGCATTTTTTTCCAGAATTTTTGACACATTTTAAATTATTTTAGGTTAATATATAAATTTTCTTCCTTAAATTTTTTTGAATTTCTTCCTTAAAATGTTTATTTTGAGAAAGAGAGTGTGCACAAGTGCAGGGGAACAAGAGAGGGGCAGTGCAGTGAGGGAGAGAAAGAGAATCCCAAGCAAGGTCCGCACTGTCAGAGTAGTGTCTGACACAGGGCTCCATCTCACAAAACATGAGATCATGATCTGAGCCAAAATCAAGAATCAGATGCTGAACCGAGTCATTTAGGTGACCCCTCCCTTTAAATTTTCTTTTATCAAGATGTATGCAGCATTGCCTCATACTACTTAAAAATATGACTTTAATAGATGCATGAAAATTTTACTGTTACTAAGGCATACCATAATTTTGATAATCAATCTTATTTTGGACATCTACATAATTTCTTTTCTTCTTTTAAATAATATCAGGGGCACCTGGGTGGCTCAGTCAGTTGAGCATCCAACTTGATATCACAGTTCATGGGTTTGCGTTCCGTATAACTTCAGTTTCTCTCTCTCCCCCTTTCTGTCTCTGCCCCTCCCTCATTTGTGCTATCTCTCTCAAAATAAATAAATAAATAAATAAACAAACTTCAAAATAATGTCATACTATGGGATGCCTGGGTGGCTCAGCTGGTTAAGTGTGTGAGCTCTCTATAAAATAAATAAAAAATAAATAAAACAAAATCATATTATAGTAATAAGTTCTAATCTTTTATGTGTAACTATATTGTTAGAGTGAAAGTAGAATAACATGGTCAAAGTATATGAACTATTGAAGGTCTCTTGCTATACTATCACAGCACGATGCATCCTGAAATCATTGTTTTAATGCCTTCTCACATTAGAAGTGTTAAAGTGTATGTTTCAATATACTCTACACTCGATCTTAGTCAAAAGGCCGAGGAGCAATGTGTTTCAATATACTCTGTCCAGAAAAAAATAGTATAATTATTTAGAACATATGTATTAGATTGATAAGAAAAAATATTTATCTCAATAGGTATTAATTTATATTTGATTATAGTGATTTTGAGCATTTTTATTATAGTTTCGGCTGTTTTCTAATTTTCTTATGCTTGTTTGGACTACCTGTTTCTGTCCTTTTCGGATTTTCAATTGGGAAAGTAGCATTTTAAAATATCTTACAAAAGCCTTTTACATATTAAAATCTTTCACTCTTCATCCTTAAAGTTACATTTTGTTTTTAATTTCTCTTATACTTTTTGCAAGATATTTTAAAATTCTTTACAAGTTTGTGCCTTATTTGAATAGACTCAACAATTAAATCAGAGAAAATAATGTAGAGATATTAATTCTATATTAATATCCATTGAATATCTGATTAGACTTCTAGTAAACCCTCAGTTCTCTGTATTTAAGAGTCTGTTATGGTTTACTCCCTTCTTTGTTTTTTTATTTTTCCTTCTCTTCCTCTATGTTCATCTGGGTTTTTTTTTCTTAAATATGAGTGGAAACATGATTGTTTCTTTCTCTGACTTATTTTGCTTAGCATAATAAAGTGGATGCTCATCTCATCCACATTGTTGCAAATAGCAAGACTTCATTCTTTTTGATCACCAAGTAATATTCCGTTGTATATATATCCACCACATCTTCTTTATTCAATCATCAGTGGTTGGACATTTGGGTTTTTTCCATTATGTGGTTATTGTTGATAGTGCTGCTATAAACATTGGGGTGCATGTGTCCTTTTGAATCAGCATTTTTTTTTATCCTTTGGATAAATACCTAGTAATGCAATTGCTGGGTAATAGGGTAGTTCAACTTTCAGTTTTCTGAGGAACCTCCATAATGTTTTCTGGAGGGTCTACACAAGTTTGCCTTTCTACCAACAGTGCAAAACTGTTTTCCCTTCTCTGCATCCTTGCCAATATCTGCTGTTTCCTTAGGTGTTCATTTTAGCCATTCTGACAGGTGTTAGGTGATATCTCATTGTAATTAGGATTTGTATTACTCTGATGATGAGTGATGTTGAGCATCTTTTCATATGTCTGTTGGCATCTGGATGTCTTCTTTGGAAAAGTGTTTATTCATGTGTCTGCCTATTTGTTCACCGTATTATTTGTGTTTTGGGTGTTGATTTTGGCTAATAAGTTCTTTACGGTTTTTAGATAGTAACTCTTTATCTGAAATGTCATTTGCAGTCATCTTCTCCCATTCCAAAGGTTACCTTTTTGTTTTGTTGATTATTTCCTTTGTTGTGCATAAGCTTTTTATCTTGATGAAGTCCTAATGGTTCATTTTTTGCTTTTATTTTCCTCGCCTCTGGAGACATGTCTAGTAAGAAGGTGCCCTGGCTGAGGTCAAAGAGGTTGTTATCTGTTTTCTCCTCTAGGGTTTTGATAGTTTCTTGTCTCACAATTAGGTCTTTCATCCATTTTGAATTTACTTTTGTGTATATTGTAAGAAAGTGATCTGCATGTTGCTGTTCAGTTTTCCCAGCACCATTTGCTGAAAAGACTGTCTTTTTTCCATTAGATCATCTTTCCTACTATGTCGAAGATGAGTTGTCCATATATTTGTGGGTCCATTTCTGTTCCATTGATCTATGTATCTGTTTTTGTGTCAGTACCATACTGTCTTGATGATTACATCCTGGTAATACAGCTTGAAGCCTGGGATTGTGAGGTCTCAGCTTTGGTTTTCTTTTTCAACATTACTTTGGCTATTTGAGGTCATTTCTGATTCCATACAAATTTTAGGATTGTTTGTTCTAGCTCTATGAAGAACGCTGGTGTTATTTTGACAGGGATTGCATTGAATGTGTAGGTTACCTTGGGCAGTTGAGACATTTAACAATATTTGTTCTTTGAATCCATAAGATGGAATGTTTATCCATTTCTTTGTGTCTTCAATTTCTTTCATAAACTTTCTGTAGTTTTCCGAATACCGATCTTTTACCTCTTTGGTTAGATTTATTTTTAGGTATCTTATGGTTTTAGGTGCCAGTGTAAATGCCATCAATTCTATTATATCTCTTTCTGCTGCTTCATTATTGATATATAGATAGAAATGCAACAGATTTCTGTATGTTGATTTTATATACTGTAACTTTGCTGAATTCACATGTAAGTTCTAGTAGTTTTTTGGTGGAGTCTTCTTTTTTAATGTTTGTTTTATTTTTTTGAGACAGAGAGTGACAGAGCTTGACTGGAGTAGGGGCAGTTAGAGAGGGAATCACAGAATCCAAAGTAGGCTCTAGGCTCTGAGCTGTCAGCACAGAGTCCAACACGGGGCTCGAACTCACAGATGGCGAGATCATGACCTGAGTCGAAGTCAGCTGAGTGAGCCACCCAAGCACCCCTTTGGCAGAGTCTTTAGGGTTTCACATGTAAAGTATCATGTCATCTGTGAAGAGTGAAAGTTTGACTTCTTCTTTGCCCATTTGTATGCCTTTTATTTCTTTATGCTGTCTTATTGCTGAGACTAAGACTTCCAATACTATGTTGAACAACAGTGGTGAGAGTGGATATCCCTGTCATGTTCCTGACCTTAGGGGGAAGGCTCTCAGTTTGTCCCCATTGAGGATGATATTAGCTGTGGGTCTTTCATATATGGCCTTTATGATGTTAAGGAATGTTCCTTCTATCTCTACTTTCTTAAAGGTTTTTATCAGTAAAGCATGCTATATTTTATGAAATGATTTTTCTATATTTATTTATTTTGATTGAGAGAGAGAGAGAGAGAGAGAGAGAGCATGAGTTGGGGAGAGGCAGAGAGAGGAGGATACAGAATACCAAGCAGGTTCTGTGCTGTGTGTCAGCACAGAGCCCAGTACAGGGCTCAAACTCATGAACCACAAGATCTTGACCTGAGACAAAATCAAAAGTTGGACACTTAACTGATTGAGACACCCAAGTATCCCAAAACAGTATTATCTTTAAAATGTGTCAGAAAATACACATAGTACACTAATTTACACATTGTGATCAAAGTAAAAGGGGAGAAATACAGTTTGGTATTCACTATATATGTTGTGTTTTTATAATAAATGTTAAACTGAAAATCTTCAGTATTAATTCAGGAATAGAAATTATACATTAATGTGCTATGGATTCTAAAAGCCAAACTTACATTATAGCTTAAAGTGTGGCATAAAACCTAGAGACCCCATAAAAATTCAAACTATTGCAGTAGTAAAAATATAACCCACAAGAGTCAAAGTTCAAATAAAAAATTGGAAAAAAATATTTGGAACATATCACATGAAATTAACCCAGTTTTTACATGTCAATATTATCTTTATTTTTAAATGAGTAAAAAATTCAAACAGCCAAGAACAACATAGATGTAAAACATCATGTTTCATTATCTATATGTTAAAATTCTTTTACCCTTCTTATGTATAATTTAAGCTTCTGATAATTCATTTCATTTCCCCCTCTCTATATTAATTCTCATATTTTCCCTTGAAGCTACAGGCTGTCCTAAAAGTTGAAAAAATAAATAACATAAAATTGAGGAAAAAAGCTTCCTCTTTCCCTCAAAGGTGCATAAATACACCATTGTACATCATAAAATATGTCCTGATAACATGGTATATTGAGAACATCCAAAAGTGTCCAATGTGCTCTCCAGTCTATTATGGAGATGTATATGAAAATGTATAATCCTGTTCTGTTACCAATCATTAAACAGGACTTGGAAGTTTTATTTGAACTGAGGACCATTTTTAGATAGAACTCAGAGAATGATGCTATGAGTTGTGTAAAGAATAATTTCTAAAATGTTTGCAATACTGCTTTATTGTTTCCCATTAGTTTTTGATCTGAGAAATCATATTTGTATCTGTTTCCTTGAAGTTATAAGAAAGAAATAAGTTTTGGGATTTTTCTTCTTTTTACATAAAATCAAAATAAATCCTATCACTCCACAGGAATCATTATTCAGTTGAGGAGTTTGAGAATCTTTGTTTCATTTAAATTAACAACAGAAAAAAAATCTCAAAATCAGTCATACTCCTATTTTAAAAAATGAAAACCTTAAAAACTAAACCACCATTTTAAATCAGCAAGTTCTTCAAGAATAAAATATTTCATAGGTTGTAAGGGCTGCTTAAGGCATGGGAAAACAAGAAATCTCTAACATTGATGTTAGGAGTGTAAGTTGCCATCAATTTCTGAGAGAACAAATTGGAAATATCTATCTAAAACTGAACTGCAAGTACTCGCTGAAATATTAATTATAATTTTACTAATAATCTACACATATCATCAAATAAGTACACAAATGTAAGTGTGCTGACTGTTTAAATCTGTAATAGTCAGGGGAAAAAAGGAAACAATCTAAATGCCCATGAGAGGGAGACAGGCAAAATAAAGGTGGCATCCTCGTAAAATACAACATGGTATATACTGTGTATATTTATACACTAATGGAAGGGAATCTAAGTTTAAAATGTGTGTATTTATACTATGCTTTAATTGACATAAAATAGTATATATTTTTCACATATTGATAAAAAAATTAATCAACAATAGGCAAATGAATAAACTACATGAACAGGTCACTCATAAAAGAAAAAAGAAAACTGTAAATGGTGAATAAACATGTGGAAAATCTACAATTTTGCTACCGTGCAAATAAACGTAAATTAATCCAATAGTGAGATACCGATTTTTCCTTTCCTGAATCTGTCATACATTTTGCTTTAAAATAACAGTAATTTATACTTTTACCAAAAGGGAGGCAAATAAACGCACTCATAAATGGATTATAAATAGCAATAATCATTCCTACATACACTTACATGTGCATAGACTATTTTCCAACATTCCAGATAGTCCGGAAAATCTCAGCCATTTTTTCCTCTGTGTGAGATACAGGGTTACATGAGGATGACAGAGTAATGTTTTATCTTACAATATATCCTTCTGAATTATTTGGATTTTTTTAAATAAAGAGATGTTACTCTTAAAAAATTATTTCTAAAAAGTGTAACTAATTGCCATGATATTCACAGAAATTATTAGATGTAGCTCCCCCTGTGCAAAGTATAATAGCATCTTTCTAATCAGTAATGTCAGTTGTGAAAATGTTATTAAAGCAAAAGCCTTTGTGTTGCAAAATCTTTGAAGTTTCTTTTCAGAAATAAGAAGAGGATACATTCTTTCTTGGTTTACTTGTTCAGGGTGCAATAACACAATACCACACACAGACTTTTCATTTCTTACAGTTTTGGAGGCTAAAGGTAAAGATCAAGGTGCCAGTATGGTTAAGCTGTTTGTGACAGCAATCTTCCTCATTTACAGACAGTGACCTTCTTGTTCAAACCTCACATACTAGAAAGTGGCCATCTCTCCCCTATCTCTTTTTATAAGAGCATTAATCCTATTCATAAGGGATCCATCTTCATGACCTGATTACCTACCTCCCAAAGCCCCACCTCCAAATGACATCACAGTGGGGATTAGAGCTTCAACGTATGAATTTTGAAGAGTCACAAACATTCAGTCTATATCATTTACCTTATATTTATTCCCAGTTTTGATCTAAATAAATGGTGATCCTAGGACAGTGAATAATAGAACTGAATAACTTAATTTTTCTCCTTCCTGATTTTATCTGTTCTTGGGTCTCCTTTAAGTATTTGCCTTTAAATGAAGGAATCACTCAAAAGGTTAGAAATTCCAATTTAAGAGGGGCTAGGTGGCTCAGTTGGTTAAGCATCCAACTCTTGGTTTTGGCTTAGGACAGGATCTTACAGTTTGTGAGATTAAGCCCCCCACTGTAATCTGCGCTGACAGCATAGAGCCTGCTTGGAATTCTCTCTGCCCTTCCCCTGTTTGCTCGCTTGCTCTCCCTCTCTTCCTCTCTCAAAATAAATAAATAAACATTAAAAAAAAAAAGAAATTCCAATTTAAGTATAAGAAACATTTGGGTTAGCCTTGATTTCAGGGAATAATTCTGTATTCTTTTCTTTAAATCTCCTGTTTAACAGTCTTTTTAAGTGTTCGGAAATAAAAAATAGGCAATAGTCTAAAAAAAAACAGATTACAGAGAAATTAAGGGAGCCATTATAGCATTTTAGAAATTATTTTCAGTTCATATGGCATTTACCAAAAAGAAACATAGAGTTGAGCTAATGAATGAGTTTGATGAAAGGTACACAATTCAGCTGCCAAGGATATCCCGTACTGATGGAGGAAGAAAAAGGTAATCTCATACAGCAGATGTGTCCTACGTAAAAGAGAAAGCAGTCCTTCCTCATAAAAAATAACAGAAGATAAGATAACAGAAGAGGGTACATTGCTTTCCTATGTTGCAAGCAGTTATAGGGCTTTTGATGTCAAAGTTATTCTGAAGCCTGGAGTGGAAGATCCACATGCTGTGAAAAAAACCACTTATCACAGTAGGTTCCTGAACCCAGGAAAAAATTTATGGTTAATTTAAGTGCAGATTGGTACCCTGCCCAATGGAAAAATCTATGGTTAGATTAATTAGTGTTTGATAATAGTTGACATTCAGGCAACAAAATGCCACTTATTGGCAAATTATAATTCCTGAAATTCTTTTCTACATTGTCTACAGTAATTTATATAAAAAGATATTTGCAAGTTACTTTAATCATTGATAAGGATATACTTTTCTAACTATAGCCCTAATAACTAATTGAATATTTTAAAAATTATTCTAATCAGTTATTCTATTACCTAACCGTGATTCTCAATTAATTTCTGTCCCTTCAATAGTTTACTAGGGCCGCTGTAGCAAAGTACCAAATATTGGGTTGCTTAAACAACAGAAATATATTGTCTTACAGTTCTAGAGATTAGAGATCCAAAATCAAGTATCTGAAGGGTTGATTCCTTCTAAGAGCTGTAAGGGACAATCTGTCCCATGCCTCTCTCTTAGATACTTGGTGCAGACAGTGTTCTCCTTGTGTCTTCACACTGTTTTCCCTCTCTGTACATTTTTATAAGAACAAAGAACATGAGTTATATGGGATTAAGGTCCATCCTAATGATCTTATTTAAAAAAATTAATCTCTTTTAGAAAACATTTCTTTCTTTTTTTTTTTAAATATTTTTATTTATTTCTAGGAGAGAGAGAGAGACAGCGTGAGCAGGGGAGGGTCAGAGAGAGAGGGAGATACAGACTCTGAAACAGGCTCCAGGCTCTGAGATCGCAGTCAGCACAGAGCCTGACGCGGGGCTCGAACCCATGAACTGCGAGATCATGACCTAAGCGAAAGTCGGACGCTCAACCGACTAAGCCACCCAGGCGCCCCTAGAAGACATTTCTAATGTTTACTTATTTTGAGGGAAAGAAAGAGAGAGAATCCCAAGTAGGCTCTGCACTGGCAGCCCAGATATCGTGAACTGTGATATCATGACCTCAGCTGAGATCAAGAGTCTGAGCCACCCAGCCTCCCCCACTAATGATCTCATTTTAACTTGATCATTTGCAAAGATCTTTTTTTCAAATTAAATCATATGCACACATGATAGGGAGTAGGGCTTCACCATCTTTATGTGGGGCACAATTCAACCCGTAACAGTCCCTAAAGGCTAGAGGGGAAGGAAGCTCCTATAAATAACATTGTTTACGTCAATTATTTTTATTGTAGGAGTAGAGAATGGTAGGGAGTGAAAATGGGAGTAAGCCAAAAAAAGGAATAGGGGTGTAAAAAATAATATTTTAGGTTGTTATAAACCACAATGTCTACTCAGGAAAGTCTTCCCACCTTGATGGAATTATTAACAAAAGACTAGATCTATCCCATTTTTCTAGTGGGAGATGCCTAAATTAATGCTGGGATACTTTAGGAAAAATAATCACCATAATCACTTTTTTAAATTTCTTAAAAAATGTTTTATTTATATCTGAGAGAGAGAGAGAGGCAGCGTGAGCAGGGTAGAGTCAGAGAGAGAGGGAGGCACAGAATCTGAAGCAGGCTCCAGGTTCTAAGCTAGCTGTCAGCACAGAGCCCAATGCAGGGCTCGAACCCACGAGCCATGAGATCATGACCTGAGCTGAAGCCGGATACTCAACTGACCGAGCCTCCCAGGTGCCCCATCACTTTTAAAAAGTTTGGACTACCAAATTTAATTCTATCAACTGATGGCAAACATCTTATAGGATTTTGTTATGCCAATTAAATCATATCTGTTATCTATTTTATTTTTCTATTATTTGATATATAATTATGGATCATATTCAGTGTATCAGACATTAATAAGACACCGTGGATACAAAGACACATTGATCATCTTCACTCCCTTCAGCAAAATTATAGCTTAAGTTATTGGGCCTACCCAAAACATCTGTTTTCCTACAAACAAAGGTAACTCTGAGCAGTAGTTCTCAAACTATTTTTTTAAATGTTTATTTATTTTTGAGAGAGAGAAAGACAGAACAAGCAGGGGAGGGACAGAGAGAGGGGAAGACACAGAATCAGAAACAGGCTCCAGGCTCTGTGCTGTTAGTACAGAGCCCAACGCACGGCTTGAACCCACGAGCTGTGAGATTATACTTGAGCTGAAGTCAGATGCTTAACTGCGTCAGCCAGGTGCCCCTCTCAAACTACCTTTTTATTTTGACATACATGTAAGATATTTCTACCATGCACAAAACATTACTAGAAATATATACAAATTATTTCTAAAACATCAAAAAATTTTAGAGTAAGAACACTACAGTAATTCAAAATTATCATCATATTAACATCCTGAGAAATAGTCACTGATGCTATACTGATTCCTCATAATGGCTTTCTTCTCCCGCATAGGAATATGTGGGGGATATTACAGAGATAGTATGGTTAGCTCTATGACATTTTATAAGAAAATCATTCATAAACCTCAATCATTTATTATTAGCACTACATTGCTTTTAATATGCCTCACAACTGATGTAGACAAGCCAGTATGCCATGAGGGTAATGTTTAATTCCTCTGGTTCAGCCTCCCATGACCTTCCATCTCCAATTCCAAGTTCTCTTCTCTGGACACAGCAGCCCTATTTTAGGAAAATGCTACACATTACGGATACATTTAGCCAAGCACATTGTCAATTATTAAATACTGAATATACATGTTATTTTTTTCCTTATTCATTAATTAAGTGGTATTTATTTAGCGTGATATCCCAGGTCCTCCTAGAATTATAGGGTAGTCAAGAGATACAGACAACAAACAAACAAGCACATATGACAGAGGCAGCCTTGGTTAATGATATAAGCTCTGAAGAAAACCAAGAGATACAATGTAGTGAGTAGTTGGGTAAGAGGAAAGCTCTTTTAGATCAGACAGTCAAGGAAGGTTTTTTAAACATTTTATGCCACATCCATAACAGAACGTTCCAGGCAGAGCAAAGAGCAAGAACAAGACCACACAGCCTGAAAGAGCCAGGGATATTGAAGAAACAGAAGGCTATACTTCTTAAAAACACTGTTATCATAATTATATATAGGAAATACATTATTACCATGCACTTTCTGTTCTCTCATTTTGCAATTAAAATGTATAAGATGGAAGACATTAGCTTCCCCCTATGAATTTGAAGTTCCATAGATGATGAATTATACCTTGTTAATATTTGTATTTCTGATACAACACAATATTACCTGGTGCATGGCAAACACCGAAAAAATATTTCAACAAATTTAACATTCAAGAGAATGTATACTATCAATTTATGATATAGAGTTTGCTATTTAGGTTTTTTCTGCTAAATCAGATGGACAATATCAATCAGTATAAATTAAATGCACACTTTTGAAATTTATTATTATTTACTGAAAGTAAGAGAAAAAAGGGAAAGAATTCCAAAATGGAAGATGTACTATAAAGAAGAAATAGTCTTCAGGCTAGAGAACTCTATAGTGTTAAATGCCATTCTGAGATATCAGGATGCAAAAAACAAAGGCATCCCTTCTAGCCTATTAAATTGCTAAACTAGGTCTCTGCTCCACATTCTGTCTTTTCAGATTAATTTGCATTATCTGGTGATGATTCTTTTCTTTTTAATCCTTGAATGAGTATGCCTACCTCACTGATTTGGGTATACTTCAGAAAACATTTAGAGCTCAGACACGTAAAAACCTGAGTTTTGAATTAGTTTTATTAAAACAAAAAATGAAAACACATACTTGTAAGTAATCTACACCCTAAGGTCTCTATAGTCCCTGCACAGCTGACTGGATATTTGATGTGTTGGGAAGGCCCCAAAGAGACAGCTTGATTACTGCAAAATGTATGAAAAGGCAGTAGCCACAGACCTTTGTTCTGATACCATAAGACTACCTCCTTCTCTTGTGTCTCATCGACAGAAATTCATCTCAAATGGAACACTAGCATAATTCACCTGGAAATATTTTATAAAATCCTTCTGTCTCCTAAGATTCATAAAACCTAGAAATCCCAGGACATACAGCCTATTTTATAACTGAACTCAAGAGTATAAATGACTTTTTGATATTCAAATATATTTAAAAGTACATTTAATTCACATATTGAGCAATCCCTAAATCTATTTTTCATTAAATAAATTTTCATTTTTGAAATTACTTTGTAAATGTTATGTTTTCTTAATTCTTTCTTCTGTGTAAGTTTTGTGAGATCCCACTAGCAAAACAAATTGTGTAGACATTCCTGGAAAATGAGGCATTTTGACAATGGTAAGTGGAAAAACATTCCTGATTAGGAATAAATTACAAAGAATTAACTAGAAAATAAATGCACTAGATATATTTACTCCTTGATTTCATTTATCAGAACTATAAAGGTCTAAAATGGATACAATTACTCATTTATTTATTCATATATTCAACAAATATTTATTGAACACCTACCATGAGAAGTTTTAGTTGTTCCTCCAAACATTAATCCTAGAGTATCTTTTTATGGTTGTGGACATTATATATCTGTATATATTACTATTGATACACAATTTTTTTAAAAAGTTGCTTTAAAAAACCCACATTTATATAAAAAGTAAATTTTATATAGTTACTACAACATAAACTAGTATATTCTCTGAATAGATTAGAAAGCAAACATACAAAATTAAAAATGGAACGAAATTATAAAATATTCATCCATGTAATACATAAACTCATTTAATGTGACAACAAAGATACAAATACCACTCTTTGAGAAATTTGGTTGTAGGAAATATTGCTGCTTTGTAACAAAGTCTTGAAATAGTGTATTTTCCCAGTATTAACCATCAGAATCTAGTTATCTTGACATCAGAAATTGACTTCCCTAACTTTTTAAATTCACTTCCTCACTAACAGTGGCAACACGAGATGTTAACTACAGAATAAACACAGCACAAACCCCTTGAATTCTACACAGTAGATTTTTTTGGAACACTAAATGTATCTTACTCTTAAGAGATTTTTTAATTTCTAAATAAAAAGCATCTAATATTTTATATAAATAAAAATCATGTATTCAGAAGAAAGTCCCTTTGCCTTGATTTGGTAACATGCATATTTCATGGGCTCTATTTTGAACATTTAACCAAGAGATTCAATGTGATTATTTCAGTAACAATTCAATTTGAAATGTCAACTATGTTCAGCATTTAAAAATTAATAGCTAAATCCCTTTAAAGATCAGGAAAATTTTGTTCTGGTTTAGAATAATTTTATAGCTTTATGAATCTCCTTGTGCATTGTTTGCATATTTTAAACTATTCTGAATAATGCGCTCCCTGTAAAGGTCCATTAGTTCAAAGAATTTTGACAGTCACAGCTCAAGGTATTAATTTTCATACCAGATATATGTTTTCTATTGGCAATAAATTTTTCAAACTCATATATACTTTACCTAAATTGTGACTGTATATATTTTGAATAGGTTATAGCAGTAAACAACCATGAAAAAAAAACTGAGAATTTAATCAAGCCTTTTCTCCTTCCTATCTATTTGCTTTCTGGGAAGAGAACAGCCATTAAAGGAGGAATCCTGAAGCAGCAGTCATGGAGTTACAAATGTGGCTGGAGGAGGGGAAGCCGTGCAGTGCTGGAGCAGAGATTACAGCAACTCTGAGATTAAGATGGGGGAAATAAAGTGGTTGGTATGTAATTTTAAAAATCTATATTGGAAAACCCTTGACCAGTATCACTTTGTGTTATCAGAAGATTCCAGACTTAGATTAATGAAGATATCATTATCTGAATGGCACTGAGAAGAATAGACAGAAAATTTTCTGGGTTATCAAGATGGTCGTAGCAAAATCTAAAATGATTCGTTCAACTACCCATTCAAGAAGCATTTATTATGGACATCCTACTATGTTAAGCACTGTGCAACTTACTCAGAGCAAAAAATCATCTTTGTCCTCTTGAAATTTACAGTTTAGTGGAGGTTATACAGGTTTATTCAAATACTGTGTATTAATGCATAATTAGAAATTAAGATAAATGCCAGGAAGAAAAGGAAGTTGACTTTTAGGAAGTATTTTACTAGAAAGGGATCTCTTTCAGACTATTGTGTGGGGTGAGATTCTCTACAAACTTGACAAGCGCACATCTTTAATCCTTGCACATTTTATTTATACTATTTGGCCCATATCATAGTAAAATCTGATATTCATATTATGCCACCGATGGTCTAAGAAATTGAGGATTTAACTCCATAGACTAAGTCTATGAGTCTTCTTTGGATTTCTCTCTATAGTCTAAAGATTCATGCAGAAATTTAACACTCAGATACCTATTTTCATAAGGTACTGGATCCAGAGCCAATATTCTTTCACATATTATAGAATATGAACTACATATTCCCTAAGCCCTTGCTCCTTCCCTGTGCCCATAACCTTCTGACCTTGGCTTCCTTCTCCAACACCATTCACAACCCCTCCAAGCATTCTGCAATCCACTGTGAATCCATTATGCTGTTACAGATTTATTGACTTTCAGCTCCAAATTCATTCTTCATTGTTTGCTTTACGAAGATGAGGCTGGGCCATTTAGATCAGTTTTCCTTACCAGTTGTGATGAAGGTTAATAATCTTTAACAGTACAGGGTAATACAGGGCACTACAGGAGGAAGGGATTTTCATTCCTCATTCTGGTATATTCTCTGGACAGCTCATGCTAGGTACACAACTTGCCCAGCACCTGCTCCAGCATTAAGCACTTACAGTGCCAGAAGTCTCCTTGCCCAGCATCAGCTTCTTACAGTATAGAGAGCTTGTCTTGCACTTGATCCACAGTACACAGTGGCCAGCAGCAAATAGCATCATTCTCCATGCTCCCCCCGCTCCATGCAGTTTGGCAGCCTTTAGTGAGACACCTCTCTGTGAACAAACTTTTCTCTGACACCTTAGAGGACCAATTTGTGGTATGTTTCAGTAGGCAGATTTTCAGGGAACTCCACCAAATAGCATTCCAGCAACTTCTCTGCCATGTAGTCATTGATCCACAGTGATGCCCTCTCTAACAAAGTCCAGATCTCAGCCATGGGGGTACAGGGTTCAGAAAGCTAGAGGGGTTTTATTAGGAACTCTTCCTCAGCTCTAAGAGTGGAAGGTACTCCTTATATCAGCTATTCTTTTATCTTTATAGTTCTCTTAGTTCTTACTAGAGAATCCCTACTTATTCAAATCCTATTGTAGTTAATAATTCTTCATATTAAACTTTCTCTATCCAACTTACACTGTAGTTTCTGTCTTCTGATTGGACCTTGACCAATACCTCCATCAGTGCCATATTTTAAATTCCTAAACATACTAGGCTACATCGCAATTACAGGATGCTTTATTTGTCACTCTATCTTCCTGGAATACCTATTCTCCATTATACATCTGTGTGATTCCTATTCAAATTTCAAGATACAACCAAGAATATATTCTCTAGGTGTCTTCACTTCCACTCTTCTCTCCAGTCCCCAAAGACTAAGGCTGAATTAGTGTCTTTCTTTTCTTTACTCATTTATCCTGTGACTACTACTACATGGTTCTTAAAGCATCTTCATATGATTTTTGCTATACTTCCCTACCTCCTCAACTAGATAATGAGCCTTATAAAGGAAGACAGTATGTGTTTTTATGTTTATATTTCCAGCACAAAGCAGAGTACATAATATAGGCATTTACAAGGTTGTTAAGTGAATCACTTCTTTCTTTCCTATTTCCTGTCTAACCATGGCTCCCTCCTAGGCGGTATGACTTCCAGAGATGGGGTATCTGAAGCTTGGTGTTCTTACTTTTTACCTTTTCATCTCCCTATAGTTTCCCCACCTTCTCTCACCATTTACACACGGTGGTAGAGTTATTTTGATTACATATTTTTCTTTGGGAATGCTTGCCAACTCTCTCACCTTCCAGGAACACAGGACTGACCTTTCCTTGCAGCTTGTTGAACTTCTCATGATTTCTTTGAGGTAAAGACCAAGAGGACAAGGACTCTGGGCCCAGAGTACAGACTTTGTTTATTGCATACTTGGATAAGATCATTTACTATGGCAGTGTCTCCTTTATTTAACTCTCCAGTTCACTTTTGTTTCTTTTCCCCACTTTAATCTCTTTCACAGATGAATTCTGATTTTAGTCCTATTGCCAAAAAGGGAACTTACATAGCTCCCCTTCTTGACCAATACATGCTCCACATCCAATTCCTGTCCATGTCTACCTGTTCTAAAATCCATATTCCACGTTGAATTCCTGTTACCTCATTTCTTGGTGTTTGGGTCCTAGAAGAAAACTGTTAGCTACTTCGTCATATAATTTTCTAATGCCAGTTACCAAATTTCTACAATTCTTCATTCTATTGAAATCTCTAATTCACCCAAGCTATCATTATCTATTTCTCCATTTCAGGGTATCTACTCCCGGATTTATTTTATTTATTATTATTTTTTTAATGTTTTATTTATTTCTGAGAGAGAGAGAGAGAGAGCGTGAGCAGGGGAGGGTCAGAGAGAGAGGGAGACACACAATCTGAAACAGGCTCCAGGCTCCAAGCTAGCTGTCAGCACAGAGCCCAACGGGGGCTCAAACCTACGAACTGTGAGATGATGATGTGAGCCGAAACTGGACACTCAACCGACTGAGCCACCCTGGCTCCCCTCCTGGGTTTATAAGGCAAGTACAACTGTTTTAGTTACATAAAAGTTCTTATTATAATACCTATGCTTATTTGGTAAAATGATGAAAGTACTTTATGTTCTGTATATATACTCTGTGATATATTAGTTTTCCTAAATTATAAGTCACAAAGTGTAATACAATGCTTGATACCATTAATTTAAGCATTCCTATTATTTAACCTCCAGTTTTCTCATCTAGTAAGAAGGATAACATCTAATAAAAGACTCAATGATATAATAAAAGTATTATATATAATGTTCTGAATTCAGGAAGTGTCCAATAAATACAAGCTCTTATTTTACCTTGGATGTGTTCATCACATTCGTCTATTTTGTAGTACTTGAGAAATGAATTTCATTAATCATGAGTATTTATTACAATCTAGATATACTATCAATTATTTTTTTGTCTGGTGCTAAATTCTGGATCGGGAATAGAAGTTCGAACAATCAAATTGTTAAGGTGAAAATATGAGCCAATTTGTGATGACCTAATTTGTTTTATAGTTTTCAGAAATGCCTATAGGTAAAAAGAGAGATTTTTCTGCAACCCCAACAAAATAACACTCTTGAAGGAATATATCTGGAATAATATATTCATTTTAATGACCGAAAAAATAAAACCTTGTACTAGTGAGACATCTTACAAAAGCTGCAATGAGTGTTACACTTGTATCAAATTCTAAAATGATTATCTTCCTCAAGAGACAGGATTGCCCTAAGGTGTCTGAGGTTTGCTTTTAAATGAAAGTATCTGGAATGCAAGAGAAAGAAATGTGTTTTCCTCTGAGACAGCTGGTTTTATTTTGCACAAGCTATTATTATAAAGAAAAGCCATTTGAGAGAAAAAAAATCTGATTCTCAGATATCAGGTTCAATGACTCTGAAAATCAGACACTTAGGGATATTTATTTTCTTGCCTCTCTTTTGGGCTTCTTTCTCTTTGCTACTACAGTCATGAAAACAATAGGTTTTCTTTTTTTATTCTCCCACTGCTTCACTTTTGTATATTTTACTTAAGGCTTATCTTTTTATCTCCTATTCTTAGTATTTGATATAAAGATTCCACTGTTCAGACAGAGATAATTCCTCTTCCCCACCAAGCCCTTGCCCCCCTATCGAATGAAAAACCCCAGCTCTTGAGGTTAGATTTCGGTTAAAATATATGAAAAAGTAAACCATCTTACTGACATGTCACTAAGAAGACTTGCTCAAGCTACCTCTATTAGTTCATTATTTAAACCAGTAGATTTGATTCCCAGATCTTAAATGATTTTTTAAAGTCCAATTTCAAGCTAAAAATGATTAAGGAGAAGGTCAGTATATGATTTGTCTGGTCCTTTATATAAGGAAAAAGTCAAGCTATTGATTTAATTAGGGACTTCAAAAACTATTCCTTGATCATATGAATACTTCAATGACATACATACCTTTGTACATGTAGATGTTCATGGCAATGTTTTTAAAAACAATGCAGATTATAAAATTTTAGAATGACAGTTAAAATAATTACCAATATTTCTGCTGCAATGCATTTTAATACTACAAATTATTCTAATTTTCTTACAACTAAAAAATGTGATTCACATACTGTTTAAATTAAAATAGGAAATCCATAGAAAAGTCAATACCGTTATTTAGGGAAAAAATGAGAGTACAACATATAATAAGCACAAGAACAGAATAAAACTAGATAATTCATCTTGCTTTGTGTACAGAGATAGAAACATTAGTGCTTACCAATGATAAAGGATCAGGGTGTAAATTAAGGCTACCTTACAAGAATGCTCAATTCTCTCTTCCACTGTAAGAAATAAGAAGTTTTTTCATGCTTGAAGTAGATGAAAGGATTAATATCTTGCTCAGCAAGATAATAGTAGTAGTTGAAATTACCCTACTCTTAGACATATTGGGATATTTTCATTTTGTCAAAAATCTACTGTGTGATAGTTGAGGTAGGGGCTTGTATTAATGACTCTCAATGCATTAGCTCTCCTGAACTTCTCCATTTTGTTATTTTTCTCCTCACACAATGACTCTGGGTTTGGTTCTCTGATTTGCTTTGAACAATGTGACATCATCAAACGTGACCTAAGCAGAGGGTTAAAGCGTCCTTTCACATTAGGGATTGTCCTCCTTTAACACTGCTGTTGCCATATAACGCCTTCTTGAGGAGGAAAGGTCACATGAAGCTATCCCAGCCAGCTCATCTGAGCCCAGCTCCCAGGTGAGCTGCCTGCTTTATGCAATCACAAGAATGAGCCCAGGTGAGGCCAGCAACACATAACTGATAAAAGGGAATGTCCCCAGTACTGCTTCCATTAGGCAGGATGAGATAAGGTAGAGTTATCAAAACTTTCTATTTTTTTCAAGTTTTCTATTTTAAAAATATATATATATATGGAAATATGGAAAGAAAAAAGGTGGGAGGATAGTTAAAAATAACTGTGATGCAGTATCCGGGACATTAAGTTGAAAAGAAGGGTGTTTAAAGTAAAATGATATTTAGAGCACTATTCTTTTCATTTTTATTACTTCTAGCTCAGCAGTATGTATTTGTTGATTGAATGTATGAATGGGTTAGGTAACTCCCTGCATTTGAGCAAGGTAACAAATAGGAAGAGTGATCACATATATCCATTCTATCTTTAGAGTATTTCCTCACATTTTCCTACTAGAAGTGTAATATAGTGCAATATACTTTATCTAGAGGAAGCAGAAGTATTGACAGCAGTAGTTGTGGTGGTGGTAGTATAAGCCAAAATAACAGGTACTATGTGTAATAAACTGTGATAAATATCTTAACTCAATCATACCTCACAACAGATCTATGAGGAAAGGAAGAAAGGACTTTTAATATTCTCATGTACAGAGAAACTAAAGTTTAGAAAGGTTGAATGAGTTGTCCAAGTTCACATAGCAAGTAAATGAGGATGCTGGGTTGCAAATTCAGATCCATGTAATTCCAGAGGCTAAGTTTTCAACCACTGGGCTAAAACACTTTCATTCTTTTTATATTTATATGCAGTATTGGCACATGGCTCTGTGGACACTAGGTCCCACTGCAAGAAATTCTCCTCTTACCAAAGTAGCAATAGCACACTTCTTTTAAATAAATTTGTTCAGTTCTGGGAAAACACTGTACAACACAAGAGGCCAGGAACCAACAAGTAATGAGACTTGTGAGCACAAACATCAGCAAATTGAGGGAGAAGGCCGAGCCAGAAAAGTCATTCCTCTCATCTCTTGGGATTGTGCTTCTGCTACCTATCATGGGGTAGTGACAAAGAAGGAATTTGTGAAAATGTTTAAACAGGAGAAGGGGCTTTTCCCTACTAGCACATAACAAACCTCAAGTTTAGAATCAGCATATAATCTGTTATCTAAATCATGTTAACTGAGAGTGAAGGGGCCACTACTAATAAGTACGCTGGGATAACAGGTGCAAATTCTAACTATCACAGGCATACTGAGATACATAAAAGCTAAAATGGATTTAAGGTAGTTTGGTGATGCACCCATGACTTTGGGATCATCTACTCTGGTGATGATATTAGTCATCATGAGATGAATAACATTTCCAAATATGCATATGAAGTACTGATCTCAATTCTCTGTAAATGACTGAGGTACTGGAAGAGTGGTAATCTGGTTATAGTAATATCAAATGTCTTTAGTAAAAGAAAATAATAATACTAGAAAAATCATATGGTAAATACAGAATATATATTATGTTTAATGGGAAATTAAATTTGCAAATTAAAATATCATATTTTATGTCATATCAAAACTTTGCCAAGTTAAAAATGCAAACCTGATTTTTCTGGAGTGGTCTATTCTTAACCTTTACTACATTTTTAAGTACTAGAACTTTTCACTCTTGTCATCCCTTAGGAAATAGATTATTTGTATCTAAAACATAGAGAAATCAAAGGAACACTAAAGGAATAATATGAGAATGTTATTTAATGTAATTATAGTCTTGGAAAAAACTGCATATATGATTTGTTATTAGAAAAGATCATTTTCAAGTGTTTTATAAGGAAATAGATGCCTGGAGGACAGTTTTTCCCCAACATTACATTTTATCTAACAACTCATTCTGTTTCCTTAATGTCTCTTACCATAGTCAAGCATTCAGCTGTTCATTTTAGTGTCAGTTTGCAAACCCATGTGTATTCCAGATGAATCTAATTCTTGATAGATTATAAACCTTTCTAAAAATTAATGACCCAAGCAAAAGTCTTTCTATAAACAAACCATTTCTACTCACGAATCTTAATTAGCTAGAGGCTTTAAAACTAAGATTTCCCAAGTTCCCTCTATGGATGAAGAATATCCTTTTATACTTAGCAACTATATCATAATCCATTTGCAACACTCCTAGGACTCAAATAAGGTAGGCTGTATATAAGCCTATATTCTCAAACTTTAATGTGAGTAAAAATCACTTGAGAAGTCTGTTAAAAATATTCATACCTACTCTACAACCTCAGATGTTCATGTTTAGAAGGTTTTGGCAAAGACACAGGAACTTGCATTTTTAAAAAGCAATCTAAATCATTCTGATGAAGGTCACCCTAAAGTGTATCTCTGATTTGGTGCTTTTTAAGAGTTAGTCTGCAACATTTTGTAAAAGGAAAGTAAATGTGTCGGTCCAGTCCCCATTCAACTACTTAGAATCATGTAAGTATATATGCAATTTAGATTCCATTTTTCAGAAACACACCTAAGCAAAATCATCCTCATTATTTCCCAAAGAGGGAGGGCAAAGGATAACACAAATGGAAAATAGTGAGCAGGACAATAGCGGAAGGAGGTATAGACGTTTTATCCTTGAAAGGTTTATGAAAAAAAAAAGAGAAGAAGTAGCCACAATACCTCCTCATTTACAGTGAAAGCTGGAAAGTTTTAATACACACACAAACACACATGGACAAAAGACACACACACAGACACATGTGAACAGATTCTTATGGAAATTAAAATATCCTTCTTTAAAAAAATTTTTTTTTAATCCTTGCTTATTTTTGAGAGATAAAGAGAGAGGCAGCGTGTGAGCAGGGGAAGAACTGAGAGAAAGAGGGAGACACAGAATCGGAAGCAGGGTCCAGGCTCTGAGCTGTTACCACAGAGCCTGATGCAGGTCTTGAACTCACTGACAATGAGATCATGACTTGAGATGGTTGGACGCCCAACTGACTAAACAACCCAGGTGTCCCTGAAATATCCTTCTTGAGTAAATCACAAGGAAACTAGAATTAAATGTGTCATATAAATAAAATGTTATCTATCAGGTAAAAATCAAAAGACAATTTTATTTTTCTGAGGATATACCTTTTTGATGCACTAATTAGAAGATTGCTTTCATAGCATTGACAGTTGCTATATTCAAGAAGTTTTTCAAAATGAAATGCAAGCATTTTACTCTCTTTTGATGCATAAAGAAAAACTACTTTTAAAATGAACATTTAAGCCTCCCCTTATATAAGCAGTTGCTTAAATCAGCTCAGTGACCATTCTTTCATATTCTATACAATTCTGTAATGTTGCACTTATTAAACTGTTTTAATGGAAAAATAAATGGAAGTGGAATAGAAATCCTGCTTTCGTTGTAACCTAAACATTTTCTCTACACTAATATTTGTGTTCAATAGCTTCAAAATAACTATGTATTTGTGAATAACAGGGAATCTGGAAACCTAGTTTTAGTCATTCATGTAACAAATCATTCTAAAGGAATATTAAATTTGCAGGCCTTGGTGCAATGTTTATTTTTAGGGATTCAGGCAGTTTTCTTCATCTGTTTTTGGTTGTCAAATATTATGTTAGAAACTGCTGCTTTCCCTGTCTACATACTTTTTTCCATCTGCTGGTTGCTTAGAATTTTGTCATTTCATCTGTAGTGTGAGCCCCTTAGGAATTGGTTACCTCCTAGCCATGAAAGATACAAAAGACAGCCAGTGGGCAACAAGGTATAACAGAAAAAAAACAAAACAAAAAAAAAAACAAAAAAACCCACTGGATTTGAAGTTTAAGTCGCAACCAATTTGATCCAGGTTAGGTAAAACACAAGGGCAGATTGAGGTTTTATTAATCTTGAAATTAGCTAATTTGAGATTCCCTTTAAAGATCAAGACACTAGGGCCTGGGAAAAGACTCATGAAAATCAAGGACTCTAAAGCTTAAGCTTTGTTAGTGACATGATAAAGCTGCATCTGGAGAGATACTCAAGATTTTTCCATTATGATAAATGTAAAATGAAAGTCAAAATGTCTACCTAGCCTACATTACCAGATTAGTTGTAAGAGGGTTAAATAAAATAACACATGGAAGTACACTGAGTGTCTTGCAGATCCAAGTTGTAAAGGAAATAATAGATCAGTATTAAGATTGATTGTTGCTAGACCCTGAAAGTAGGTTCCCTGGAATGTGCTCACTTTTGCATTGCCTTTCTTGGTTCTTAGTGCTTTATTTTCCATTGCTTGACTGTCCTATCAGTTCTAGTTAGTCCATTTATTAATTAAATGCCTACTGTGGTCAAGAAACAAATTTCTATCATTTCCTTTAAGTCCAGTTCTGGTTCACTCATTGGTTCTATCTTAATACTTAAAACATGTTCCCATTCCAAAGCCTTCTGCACTTCTTTTTCCTGCAGCTCTGTTGAAACTCAGGTTGTTAGTCCTTCTCCAGACCAGATTTACCCACGTCTACTCTATACAGAACCCCTGCCTTTATCATAACACTCTAACTCTTAACTCTTCTGATATGCCCCATACTCTTCCAATTTATTCCCTGAGAAAACATTACTTTCAACAGATTCAATTTTAAAAGCTTAAAAGGCACCTGGATGGCTCAGTTGGTTAAGCGTCTGGCTCAATTTCAGCTCAGGTCATGATCTCATGGTACTTGAGTTTGAGCCCTACATACAGGCCCGCATTGAAGGAGTCTTTCTGTCCCTTCCCCACTCACATGTGCACGCTCTCTCTCTCTCTCTCAAAATAATAAACTTAAAAAATAAATAGGCTACCTGATAAAACATTTTTATTATTTCATTCACAGGCTATTGTAATACGTTACAATATGTAAGACTACTAAAACAGTCTTAAAGTAAGACTCCTAATAAATCCCTGATTTGAGCTTTTATGGTCTCATCAAACTTTCTACAAAGGACCAGATAATATGCTTTCTGGACCACATGTGTCTCTGCTGCAACTTTCATCTGTGCCACCATAGTGCAATTAAAGAATGACAAGCAATATTTAAGTGAATGAACATGGTTGTATCCCAATACAACTGTATTTATGTTTAGCCAAATTTGAATTTTGTATAATTTTTACGTGTCATGAATATTCTTTTTAAATGTTTATTTTTTGAGAAAGAGACAGCATGAGTGGGAGAGGGGAAGAGAGAGGGAATAGAGAATCTGAAGCAGGCTCTACATCGACAGCAGCAAACCCAATGCAGGGCTCAAACTCATGAACTACGAGCTCATGACCTAAGCCAAAGTTGGAGGCTCAGCTGACTGAGCTACCCAGGCGCCTCATGAATATTCTTTAAAAAATTTTTTTTCAAATATTTAAAACTTAAAAAATCATTCTTGGCTCTCCAGATTTCCAATCCTTGCTCTAGACTATCTTGCATACTACTGCTGGGTCTACTGTCAGAAAACAGTTATTTCATTGTTATTAGTAATTCTGGGTTCCTTAAAACTCCAGGCTCTCCCCCTTAACACTAACTCAGCATCAGCTAAAAGTAGACTGTTTCCTGGACAGTGTTCCTGGCTTCTGTTCTGAATTACTCTTGTTTCTCTTGAAACATGTGCCCTACCTCCCTGACCACTACACTTTCAACTCCTTATACACATTATGGCCTTATCCCACCTCTTGGATATAGGCTTAGCATCATTTCTCCATTCCTCACATTTCCCTCACTTCAGTTCCCCACCACAATTCATCATGTGTCTGACGTTGGTTAGATGGAGGTAGGCCTCCCTGGAGAGAGATAAAATTGTATCCAGGATTATTTGGAATGATAAGACTTGTCTTCAGGATTTCTCTTTTGGTCCCCCTGAGTTTCCTTAAAGTCTTCTTAGTGGAAACAAGATGTACCGCATCTTACTTAAATTCTTCTATAATCCCCTAGTATCTTCAAATGAAACCTAATACCTCGTTCAGGAATTCAAGCAGCTCTACAATGGCTTCTGACACATCTTTGGGTTTACCTCTTAATCAGTTAAATTAATTTACTTATAAGACTAAAATACACTTTTGCTTTCCCATATATTCAGTGATGCACTCATCCATTAAATCATTCACTTAGTCAATATACATTGAATAGTTATTATATTCTAGACATTGTTAAAAGAACCACAAAAACATAGTACACCCTTCTCTCAAGAAGCACACCAATATGACAGACCGAATAAATAAACAGATAGATAAATAACAGACTCTGACAAAAGCCACAACATGAATATCAGTTCTCCAGGTAGGGAAGTAGGGAAGACTTTCTGTAGGAGGTGACATTTGAACTGTGAACTGAAAATTGGTGAAAAATCACAAAAATGAGGCTGGGGGAAGGTGGTTCAAGGCAGTATAAATACATATGGCATAGTTCAGAGACATGAGGGGGGTATGAAGGACAACATATAACACGTGTGCAGGTGCCGTAGTATTAATAGTAAGAACTCTAGATCTGGACTACTTGAGTTCAAACCTCAATTTTGTCATTTACTGTGTGGCTTTAGGCAAGTCACTTTAGCTCTGTGTTTCATCTGTAAAATGGGAATAATAGCATTTTATACTGACTGTCACTATTATATTGGTAATAACCATCTTCATCATCATGTTGAAGTCTGCAAGTAGTCAGTATGTCTAGCAGATAGAGCGTAAGATGTATATCATGGACGACCTTATAAACGGGCTCTAATATTTGAAATACAACTCTGCTATGCTTGGCTGTATATCATCCAAATGCCTCGACTGCAAACCTGAATAATACCCGAATCCCTGTGGGTGGGACCTAAGTATCAATAAAGCTTTCCAACTAACTCCACTGTAAAGGCAAGATTGAGAACCATTAACAGGATTAGGGAACTTGACTGAATTAAGGAAAACTAGAAGTGGATCTTCTTGCAGGGAGCTACTATAGGACTAATCAAATAATTTTTGAGTGCCAAATCTATTATCCAATGAGCTTTAAAAATATACGCTCCTAAGTCTTACCCCAGAGATTTCTCTTTTATGGCTTTAGATTAGATAGGACCAAGGTATCTTTACTTTTAAAAAGTATTATAGGTTATTCTGATGCTGGTGACATGCATATCAGACTTCCTGTAACATCTTATGTCACTCATATGACACACAGTTTATAGTATACCTTGTGCTATAATAATAACATGCATTTTTACCTTTTCTACAAAATAGCAGTTCCTGGAGAGCAGGGGCCTGGCCTTAACCACCAGACACCCTGGGCCATACATGCACATGCATACCATAGTTCTTTAAAGAGGAGATTTAATAAGTACTTCTTTTTTCAATTTATTAGAGGGAAAAAAAGGCAGCTCTCTAGAGATACTTTCCAAATTCTACATCCCCAGTGGTCATTTTTAAGATATTTTGTCAGCAGAAATAAAATTATTCAGGCTATTTAATGATAAACGAATGAGTGATACATAGCTTATTAATTGTCTCACAGATTGCCTCCAGTAGGCTACTGCCATTCTCAATTTCCACAATTCTCTGAGGGTACTGACAAGCCTGTCTGAAATAGTATCACAGGACATGTTTCCTGGATAAACTTACTCTTTCTGACAAGATCCATATTTTCAATCAATAGAAGTCTCGTACAAAAGGATTCTTCATACAAGGGCTAAGTACATTCAAGTTCTATATTAGTACATAAATTTATTGAGTGAATTCCAAGGTTATGCTGAGGATCACATTTTGAAGTCTACTATATTCCTAAAAAGTCTAAAATATAGAATGCTAATGCCTTCATGGTAAAGTTCTCTGCATGGATAGTACTCAATAAATGAGCAGCAATCTTTGTTAGTTTTGTTTAAGGCTGTGAGAGTTATAAACAGACAAATAAAGGAAGAATCATAAAAAGCAGTCTTTCTGCTCCAAATAAGTATCAGTATCATAATCATACATTTTTAAAATTGGAGAATAATATAGCAATCATTAAAACACTATTACATTACTTTGACTTGAAAAAAAAAAAAACCTTTCCGATGTGGGGTCCCCCATTCAGCATAATGGTAATTTTTTAATGCTTCTCAAAGCAATATACTCCATTTTTGGAAACATGTGCTTCCTGGTATGTGCATGAAATTTTCTAATAACCCACATATTTCAGTTTCTACACTTTCCTCTAGGCTTGCTACTAGTTGTGCCTTTTAACATTTTGAGACACTTTCCAGCCAAGGTCCCATATAGCCCAAGAGCACATAAAAAGTCACTGAGTCCAGGGGCACCTGGGTGGCTTACTGGGTTAAGTGTCTGACTTTCAGCTCAGGTCATGATCTCAGATAATGGGTTTGAGCCCTGCATCAGGCTTTCTGCTCACAGCTCAGAGCCTGGTGCCTGCTTCAGATTCTATCTCCCTCTCTGTCTGCACCCCACTCCTCCATTCACTTTCTGTCTCTCTCTCTCTCAAAATAAAGAAATATTAATTTTTTAATCACTGGGTCTATCTACTAACTGATCAATGAATTACTGTTTCTCATCTTTTGCTTCAAATCTTCTCACTAATTAAGATCTCCTGGATATAGGGGAGCCTGGGGAGTTGGGTAAGCCTCCAACTTTGGCTCAGGTCACCACCTCATCGGTCATGTGTTTGAGCCCCACATCAAGCTCTGTGCTGACTGCTCAGAGCCTGGAGTCTACTTTGGATTTTGTGTGTCCCTTTCTCTCTGCCCCTACCCAGCTCATGTTCTGTCTCTCTATCTCTCTCAAAAATAAGTAATAAGTAGCAAAAAAATTTTTTTTAAGTCTTGGACATGATATTTGCTTTTGCATCCAGAGTCTCTCTCTTCCTGGTATCATTCATATTTAATACTTACTCAGAGGGTTCTCATCCAAATCTCTGGGTGATATTGACTCTCATACTTGACTTAGGCTGAGTCCAGTGCCCTAGATCACTTGTCAAGGAGAGGGAAACTGCAGAAGAAAAACCCAATTTGACCTGTCTGACAGCTTTCAAATGATTTAAAGATAGTTATTTTATTCCTAATGTTCCTCTTTTAATTCCTTTGAAATTTCAATGTTTCTTTACTAAAGCACATTTTCCACATAATTTTTGTCCTAATAAGCCCTGGGCACAGATGACTTCTAAATCTAGATTAAAAAATCCACTTGTGAGCATTATAAGCATTATCTGGACTTAAAATTCAACCTGACCCAACAACAGCATTATCATCTTTATAAAAAATCTGGCATTCTTCCTAACTGCTCTGTTGGATTGATTCACTGACAGCCATATCTTCTCCAACTTAAATTGCCAGGATAATGTTTCACTGCTCTCAGGTGCTTATTCAAGTAACCTCATAAGTGGTTTCCCTACTTCCAATTTGTTCCCTTCAATCTATTTTCATCACAGTAGCCAGAATAATACTATTAACATATAGATCATATCATGACACTTCCTTGAGCAAAGCTCTCCAATGGTTCCTATCTCCTACTAAGTAAAAATCAAAGCCTCCACTCTGGCCTTACCAGGAGATATCTCTCCAGTATTTTCTGGACCTTATATCCTATTCATTCAATCCTCCTAATTCTACTGGCCCCCATGTACTGCCAACATACTTCTGCCTCAGGGCATCTGTTTTTAACATTCCTTCTATGGAAAAAATTGTCAAGATATCCTTATTGCTGCTTCCTTCACACTCTTTATGTCTTTACTCAAATACCTCCTATACAGTGAAGCCTTTTCTGATCACCTTATTATAAAAGTTCTCACTCCCCTGCCTTCACCATACTTCCTATTCCCTCTTCACTGATTTGTGTCTCTCCATAGAATTTATTTTCAAACTTAGTATACATTGCTTTGTGTTTTTTGTTTATCACCCGTGTCTCTCTCAATTAGAAATAAGTTCTTTGAGAGTAGAGATTTTTGCCTGATTTTGTTCACTGTTTTATTTTTAGTACCTGCCAATCAATAAGTATTTGTCAAATGAATGCTTTCTCCATGAATTGACCCCTACAGTGTTTCTTCATTCAATCCTATCTACCACTGATGTTACAACTCAGAATGACATTACATTTTACAGGAATTTTTGTTTTCTTTACTATAAGATCTATCACTGATCCAACACCTGGCATCCTACACCCTGCTATAAGAATAATCTTTATGTTAAATTACCTTCACAGCATTGTTTAACAAATAGAGCAACACAATATGGTATTAAGATTCTTTTAATTTGGGGGCATCTGGGTGGCTTAGTCGGTTAGGTGTCCGACTTTCGCTTAGGTCATGATCGCGCGGTTCGTGGGTTCGAGCCCCGCGTCGGGCTCTGTGCTGACTGCCAGCTCAGAGCCTGGAGCCTGTTTCAGAGTCTGTGACTCCCTCTCTCTCTGACCCTCCCCTGCTCACGCTGTCTCTCTCTCTCTCTCTTAGAAATAAACAAAACATTTAAAAAAAAAAGATTCTTTTAATTTGAACCCTAGATGTCATATTCAAGCCATTTGTGACCATGTCTCATCACTTCTCACCTCTATGCCTTTACTCACATGCAGTTTCCCACACCTGCAACAGCTCTTACTGGAGTCCTTGCTTATGAAAACTTACCTTTCCAGTAAGGTTCTACACTCAATTATTACATTCCTAGTATGTTATTCTTACAGCCAAATTAATTTTCTCCTTTCAACAGACCAGTCATAGCATAACGAAATCTGCTTGTCCTTGCTTTCCTATTAATTTTTAAGCTCTTTACCAAGAGTATCAAAGTAAATCCTCATCTTAGGTAGTTTGTTTTAATGAATTATATGTTCCATATTTTTATTTTTTTATTTTAACAAGTATGTTTATATCTTTATCAACTGTATTGATCAAGTTAAAATGATATTTCTATGAGTAGAGTTTAGTAATTCTCCATTAGAGAATTCCATTAAAGTAGACATTGATCCATAACTTAAAAGTCCTGAAACTTGATTATTTCTTCATTTGTCTATACGGCGATAGTGAATGACTGCCAAGCATCTGAAATTGACGTCAACTACAGCTTTCTCCAGCAACTCCTTTTAGAAGGAAAACTAAGTTACCTTTATCAAGGTACCTTTATCCTTGCTTTTAGGGAATTTATATTCCCATGGACTACTGCTTCTTTCCTGACAACGGAAGTATTACAAGCCAATCATTTAATAGCCCATCTTATATATAACAAATATTAGTTAGATTTGAGCACATTGCACTGAAGAGTTTATTTTTTTAGTAATCTATACAATGTTTTCCTATCTCTAGATTTCAAGCATGTGATATGAGCTATAAATCTCTTTAACTGCATAGTATTTTCACTTTTATAATTTTTTTCATATTCTTAGAAAACTTTAGTTATTGATTAGATAGGTCTTGTGTAAGAAATGTTTATGTATCCTATCATACCATATATAAATTCAAATCCAAGTTCACAGAAACTTAGTATGAAAATCAAATATGTCAAAACATTTAAAATGGTATATAAAGTTATCTATGATGATAAGGTACATAAAGATTTCTTAAAACAAGATTTAGCAAGACAAGTTTTAAATAAAAAATTTGAACTGAATTAATCATTTAGACAAGTTATATATCAGTTTGTCAATATTCATAATATATATTTATATATTTTGAGTATTCAGACTTCTCATTAATGAATATAGTAATCTACTTAGATTTTATTTTTTGATATTCAATAAAGTTTTATTTTTTCTTCACAAAGTTTTTAATTATTTTCTAAAATTTTTGCAGAACTTTTACTTGGTAATCTTATCTTAGGATTCCTATAGTTTTTGATGATATAAATGGAATCTTCCTTTCAATTATAATTTCTAACTGTTTCTTGTTGGTAGGTAGAAACATAACAGGTTTTTATAAAATGATTGTGTTTGGTGATACTACTTAGTTTTCTCATTGATTTGTATAGATTATTGCCCTCTATCTTGGATTTTTTATAGATAACAGTATCACCGAATAACAGCAATTTTTATTTCTTCCTTTCCATTCTTTAATGTTTTCTAACCTTAGAATGACTGCATCTAGCAAAATGCAGGACAAAATAAAAACAATTGGTATCCTGCCAGGCCTTTCACTTAATCTAGAGTTTCATAATAAAGCATGTTTTTTTATTCAAAACTCATTTTTCCTGTAAACATTCTATTCTATTCCTCCTACGCCACCAGTCTTTATCATGAGTAGGCACTGAATCTTAGCAAATGATTTTCCTGCATCTACTGAGATGACCATATTTCTCCTTTAACCTGCTAAGGCAATGAATTACATTAAAAGATTTTATGTTAAAATATCCTTGAATACCTGTGATAAAACCATCTAGGTCACACTGTATTACTTTTTACATATTGTTATATCAGTCTTTGATTTTCTTTATGACTGAGATGTCTTTGTCCAAATATGAAAATGGCTCGATTTTTCGTTTTTTTACAATACACTTGTATAGATTTAGTATTAAGGTTGTATTTGCTTTATGAGTTAGGAAAAGCCCTTTTTTTAAATCAATGGAGGAATTTACATAAAAAAGGATTTCCCTTTTTCAATGACTTTAATGCTTTCCAGAAATTACATTGTGCTCCTCTGGTCCATTCATTTATAGATTCCTGGATGTCTATTTCATATTCTCTATGTTTTCAAATCTCCTATCTCTCTCAGATAGTTACCTTGCTTCTTATTGTGGAAATAAAGTCAATCAAAAGAAATTGTCTATGAACTTCCACATATAAAGTACTCACACATAAATACATATATACCCACCTTCTTTTAAGAAAAGGAGTAGTCAAATACTGCTGACAAACAATTTTACATTACAACTGTTCTAAAAAAGATATGGACAAACATATTGTCTTTCTGTAATGGGACTATGAGTAATTTGGGTTTTTTTCCTATTCTTCATTCATAAAATTTCTAAAAAAAATTTATTTCTTTTTAATCAGAATACAATGAAATCAGGTACGTTAGATGTTAGACTAGATTTATATCTATTTTTCTGTATTACTTATGATAATAGTATTTTGAGTATTTGACTGCCATCTTTTTAATGGGAAGTAGAAAAACGAAGGAAGTCATACAAAAATGAAATAAAACAAACTAGTGCTTCATACCCCTCACAAAAAGACTATATCAGAAAAATGTTGACTGTGTGATTTTTTTCCTCCATCCTATTTATGGTAATTTATCATTTTGTGACATTCCAACTCTTCTTAATCATATTGTAATTAGCTTTGTGTGTTGCCATCTGCCAGGAAAATAATCCTGATTGAACTCTACAAGGGTATGAAATATCAGTATTAGATATTTTCTTTAATATGGTACATTTGCAAAAGAGAATCTGCATTTTTGACTATATATTATTAAATGTATCACATTCAATCTTCAGAATAGCATAATGTACTAAAATGTTTGCATCCAAATTTAGCCATAGAACAAATTAAATGTATAATATTAGATATTGAAATATATCCATAAATACATATTAAATGTCAACATGTTCAAATTGGAGAAAATTCTTCACAATAAAAGATTCTTCTGTAAGTTTATCCACATGAGAAAGGTTCTTTGAAAGAATTTTTAATGACTAATTTTTACTTGAAGCACATGAAGTTCTTGGTGTTTACCTTAATACATACACTTTAATTTTTGAAAAAGTCAGAGCCACCAAACTTTTAATAAGTTACTCCACTTTTTCATTATATTTACTATATCCCTAAAATCTAAAGTATAGTACAATAATTATCTGAAAGCAAAAATCTGATTAAGCCTGAATATTACATACAAACTCGAGGGTTTGTTTGGTAGTCTGTAATTGGTTTATTGATCCTTTGCTTCTTCCTTCCTTCATTCTTTCCTCCCTCTCTCCTTTTGTTTTTTCCTTCCTTCCATGTTTTATTCACTAAGCACTTTAACTGGCATCTTCATGCTAGGTTAGGTTGTAAAGAACTGTGCCAGTAGGAAGGCCATTGCCAATAAAGTATCAGAACATCCAAAGAAATCCTTTCTTTATCACTTATCAGGCACTTCACCTCAGGAAAATTTTAGAATGATTCTAGACACTGTTTTCTCATGCAAAAACAGTTTTGAGACAACAAAACTTACACAATTTAGAGGCTTAAATTCAAGCATGTAAATATAAAAGCACAAAGCACCATATTTGGTATATAAAAGTTGATTAATTGAAAGTTAATTTCATTTTCTTGCTCAGAATGACTGAGTAACAAAGAAATAATTACATTCAATGTGAATCATTTTAAGATGTGGGTATGAGCAAAATGCTACAGAAACAGAGAAGAAGGAATGACTAAATCTTTCTGCAAAAGATAGGTCATGAATATTTGGCTGAATCCTAAAGGTTAAGTAGGCCTTTGCCAGATGAAGAAAGATAGAGCAGGTATTCTATGTACAGAAAGTAATATATACAAATGTATAAAACTTAAGACTATTACAAATGTATGGACACTTTATATGTCTGGAGAGCAAGGTATCTTGGTGAAGTAGTGAGAGGTGAGGTGAGTTAGTAGTCTGTGAGAAAGCATGAATTTCATGCTAAAGAAGTGAGTATTGTTAATAAACCATGGATTTCCAACCAGTGTGGATACTGGTTCTTTCAGCCATCAAGGCTTTTGGCATGGTTGGGGGCAACCGTTGGGTTCAATCACTTCTAGCAACAGAGGCATGTTGACCCCAGTATGCTGAACAGATACATTTTTTTTTTAATGTTTTTTATTTTATTTCTTTCTAGGAGAGAGAGAGAGAGACAGCGTGAGCAGGGGAGGGTCAGAGAGAGAGGGAGTCACAGACCGAAACAGGCTCCAGGCTCTGAGCTGGCAGTCAGCACAGAGCCTGACGCGGGGCCCGAACCCACGAACCGCGCGATCATGACCTAAGCGAAAGTCGGACGCTTAACCGACTAAGCCACCCAGGCGCCCCTGAACAGATACATTTTCATGTTACAGTACATTAAGAAGGCTTGGAAGTATCTATATAGACCTTACCATAAAGATTTGGATTTTTATACTTCTTAAATTTTAGATGCTTCTTATCTTGATGGAACAGTGGAAAAAGCAATGAACATCAGGAATCAGACAAATGAAAAGATTCATAACCAGAGTAACCAACTCACCCAGGGTATGAGGGTGAAAGTGAAGTGATCCCACTGAAGAGCCTGCTCTGAAAAGGAGCATTTCATTGCAGCTCCTGCAATTTAGTATAAGTTTAGGGCTCTCCTAGTAAATGCTGAAGAGTACCAGCACGGAAAATCCCTCTATTCTTAGAAAAGTTTCCAGGGTTCTTGATATGGAATGACTCACTTCTATTTTACAAATGTCTATTATATTCCTGCTTAGAGGATTAGAGTATCCCTCTAGGACATATGGCTAAACAAAGCTCTAAAAGGGGAGAGCAGGCAGCTCTGATCTGGTATACGCAGATTACTGGTTTCCCCTGCCAAGGAAGACTTGGCCTGTGTATGGAACTACTGCTGAGATATTATGTCCTCCCTCTGATTCAAACATAGGACCAAAGCCTGAGATATCTTGCCTTTGGCTCATGATTTTCTAGAATACAAGACTCTTGGGTTAATTCCACATTCTAAGGAATTTCAAAAACAAAGAAAAGTCCAGCCTGACTTACAAAAAAAAAAAAAAAAAGTTATAGTATTAGACACAGAAGGATGAAATACAAGATCAAAGCAGTATTCATGTGAGTCAGTGGCTGCAGCAGGGAGTTGCTTTACTTTGCCTGTCTGCTATTACAGCTACCTTTCTGTTACCTACTGTCTGCTCTGAGGGCTTGCCTGCTGAGATCAAGCTGGCAGAGAGCTACACTGCTAGGCCAAGTCATCACACCAGGCCCTAGATTGCCTACTATTGAGAATGTGAGCAGTAAAGGGGTTGTCAAGATTTTAGTTTGATCTGATTGTACACAGGGCAGTACATCTGATCTTACTGCTCGTATTTGGATGTAGACAAGTGTACGTTTTTCTACTCAGAACCTAGTCTGAGATTCAGAAAGTTCACAGTCCCTCCTGCTGAGTAACCTTGTCTGTTTGAAAGCAGAAGAGTTCTCTAATGGCTGGACCCAAGATTGGATCTACAGGAAGACAAACACATAGCACTGATTTTCTAGTCCTACAGAGAGTTCTGAGGCATGGAGATGTGTAACAAATGTTAGTAATGGGTATACTCCTCTTCAATAGTGGGAGTGAGGTGGTGTCAAATACCAATAATTCAGGTAAAGTGAGATAAGAGACAGGTCAACTCAGGAGAGGGACCTAGATCTTTGATATTACATCCTGGATGAGTCTGACTTACCTATATGTCCAGGGCCACTAAAGTCTGTGCTCCCTGAGATGTAACATACCAACTCATTGGTAAATGAAAAGGCAAACATCAGGACTGAAACAGAGTCTGATAAATATGTGAAGGTTTGGGAAGAGGCAGTCATAGAAAAGGGTACTGCTTCCCAAAAGGTTTGTATCTGGGTTATAAACAGGGCATAGTTTTCCCAAATGATATAATCCACATTACAGCATTACACATACATCATTACAAGGGCACTTCCAAGGCTTCCAGGAATAACGTCCAACAGACTAAAAATTCTCAGTTCCATTCACACCCCTCAAGCATTAAATCAGAGGTACAAGGACAGGCATGAACAAGGAGGTTATCTGATTTCAAGGACTAAGGTCAGGTAGCAATTATAATACAGGAATATCTAACAAATGTCCTAAATCAGGTGTGAATGTAATACTGTAGGAATGCAGAAGAGCATTGAGAGAGTCAGCCCTGTAGTGGTGGGTTCATCTGTTTCGATGATGTTGCCGAAGAATTCTTGGTACAGAGAAAATAAACTGAAGACAGTATGTTAATTCATCGCCACCTTTTATGAATAAGCAAAAGTAAAACAAGAAGTAATTGGAGGAGGAAAAGAAAATGAGAAACTTATCTGAATAATGGTTATTAGAATTCTTAAGAAAACAGTCCTTTGGTGTTATAGTCCTTCTAAAATTGTCAGCATTAAATTCTAAACATCACAAGTATGATATATTTACCAATGATATATAAGATTTTGAAACCATACTCATATATAAGATTTTGAAACCATAGTCATACGTAAGATACAAGTAAGACTTAGAGAACAAATGGTTAATTTAATTTCCCTACTCCATTGTAAACAACCTCATCTCTTCTCTGGTGTTCCTGATTATAAAATAAATTATCTCTGAAGGATGTGAAATAGCTAAAGAATTAAATTATTTTATTTCAGGAATCATCTCCAAGGAGAACAAGAATCCTTGGATCTTTACAACTATGTTAAAATAAATTAGCATTGATCAAAGAAAAGAGTAGAAATAATAATACAGAAGATACTCCAAGGAATTTGTCCTTAAGAACAAAGGCTATGAAAATTGAAAATGGCTTGCATATTTTCATCAAGATCTATCATCTTTTGGTTGTTTCTCACTTTAACAACCTAACACGAACTGTGAGATCATGACCTGAGCCGAAGTTGGATGCTTAACCAATTGAGCCACCCAGGTGCCCCTTTAACAACCTATTTTAATAGGTTGTAGCAAAACAAAATAAAGTTGTTTTTTTATGAAATATGATCAAGATTTAGAATATTATTTTAAAGTCCTTATCAGAATTCCCATTGGATAATATTAGCTCATTTATATGATGGATATTTTAATTAGTATCTCCACATACTTATTTGAGACTTGAGGCCCAATTAAATAGTATCTGAAAATTATTAATAATAAAGGCAAAAGGGTTCCAAATGTCTAGATGCACTATTTCCAAGTGGACATCAAGAATTAAGTGCTGACAGGGGCACCTGGGTTGCTCAGCTGGTTGAGTGGCTGACTTCGGCTCAGGTCATGATCTCACAGTTCAAGGGTTCAAGCCCTGCATCAGGCTCTGTGCTGACAACTCAGAGCCTGGAGCCTGCTATGGATTCTGTGTGTCCCTCTCTCTGCCCCTTCCCCGCTCGTGCTCTGTCTCTCTCTGTCTCTCAAAAACAAAACAAAACAAAACAAAAAAAGGTAAAAAAAAATAAAATAAAAAATGAAGTGCTGACAAATGTATATATTTGAAATAAAGCATCATTGTTATCATTAGAATTAACAGCTTTGTTTCTCTTTTTAACTATGCCTTCTCACTAGAGTCTATAGTATCAAACAGGCTCAAAGATCAAATTTTGCATTGTTCCGTTTTCTTTCTCTTTTCTGCGTAATGTTTCTTCTTCATTGTCTTCTGCAGTTTTATTGAACTTAGTAGTATAAAGGTTACAAGGTCACACTCTGAGGCTGCAATTTGCTCAGTATCCAATTATATTACAAGGACTTACTGCCTAACAGCTTACTTCAAAATGTCCCCTAGCTGCAACAAAACAGCCAGGATCAAAAGCTATAAACTTGTACCAAACAGCTGCCACTTTTTCTCTTAACTCTTTACTTACCTGCTACCTGTGAGTTTTACATAAACATGCATTTAAAAACCATCCTCCTTCTTGAGGATATGAAACTAAAAGTGTTCAAGATTGAGAAATATTTGAAATTAAATAAAACTACCTATGCCTATATTCTATTTCTTGTTTTTATATTTCATAGAAATTGTCAAGAGGTATTGTTACTTCTGTGTGTGTTTGTGTGTGCGCGCTCGCGCGTAACTCCCTACAGAGATGAAAGGTCTGTGAAGGCAAGGACCCTGTCTGTCTTATTTATCTTTTTCTTCCCTTAGTAACTAGCACAGATCTGGCACATTGTAGGTACTTTAATAAATTTGGTTAAGAAATCTGGCATTTAGATTGTTTAAACATAATTTTTAATTCTACTGTAGTGTTAATTTCTAACAAATTTAAATAATTTGCCTATTTAAGAATTCTCAATATTGGTAGTATTCTTAAATACCTCCTGATGGTCTATCATGTTATCTTTAAAAAGGGTTTACTAGGAAAGTACGGCAAATCATTTCACATATATTTGGTGATTAAATCTACCTTCCAGAAACAAAGTCTAAGACCAAGATTTAGACACATTTGATATGCTGTGGATGTGTTTTCAAATGGAAGAATCAGGGTAGGACAGGGGAAGGAGGTATGCAACAGTGTAGTCACCCATCCTGCTTTAGCTGAATCTTACAAGGAACTATACAATGTGAATTATATCACAGAGGTTTTCTTGCTTTAAGGGAAGGGGCATGGCCTTTGGAAACCCTTTGTCAATCCATTAATGGGTATGGACTTCTCCAGGGATTTGCAGAGGGTATACCTTCCCTGGCCAGGCAGCTCTCAGCCAAGGACAAGTCTTGGAGAAGGGCAGCTATAAGCCATTAGCAGCCGATACTCAGTAGTTAAGGTATGGTTGCAATTGCTCAGTAAATGGGATTTGGGTAAGGTATCTAGAGTGCCATTACATATATTTTTCATTTTAACATTCATCTAAGATGAATAAGGCTAAGATTATTAGCCTTATTTTATGACAATGAAATTAAATGTAAAAGATTAAATGATTAGTTCAAGAGAAAACTCCACACAGAATACTGCCCAGAACGACATCTAGGATGTTCACTCTAAAACCAAGGCTTTACCCATTCAATCTGCTTTACATTGCAAAAGGTTCCTTAGAGAAGTGAAGAACCTCTAAGCTGGAGGACAAAAACAATCACTTACTTGCCAATGACATCTTTTTAAGTTAGGTAAGGAAATTACACACACACACACACACACACACACACACACATACACACACAATTAAAATATAAAAACATTAATGATTCAGTTTTCAGTAATGATTTTGTTCTTCTCAGCATTAGGAAAATCACCATAATAATAATGGGGATAATACCAGCTAGCATCTATTTGGTGTTTGCTATGTACTTATAATCATGCTGATACCTTTGAAGGTATTTTCATATATAATACTTTTTAGCCTGATGGGATAGATACTATTGTTTTCTTACCAAATAGATGAAAAAGTAGGCTACAGAATTTTTGTCTAGCTCAAAGTCAAAAACCAAGAAGTTGCATATCTGGACTTGAACCTAGGGCACCCTGATACTAGATTCCATGTAGTGACTAGATTTTGTGATTAATCAATGTCACTGGCAAAATGAATTGATGTATCTAATTCTGTACAGAACAAAATGATTCTATATATAGGACAAAAGTCTTATGAGAGAAATAGAACAAAAATATCTCAGAAAGTGATAAAAACCTAATGACATAATTCACACTTTATTTTTAAAATTACTCTAATTACTGATCTACAGTAAGGATTAAATCAAAGCACTATCATACGTTTTGTCATAACAAGTGAAGAAAAATTCAGACTCTTAGCAAGTAACTGTAAGAGAGAAAAATAGACATAACTCTAAAAGTAGAACTTTCTGACAATAAATGAAGAAACATCCCTCTTATACACAAGAAGTTGAAAATATAAAGAAAGTTATTTTGGAATATGGACTATGCTACAAAAATCATGTAATTTTGAAAGCTAAATTGGCAACAATAGAACTAAAAATAGAGAAGACTTATATCAAGGCACAATCCATTGCTTTAAATAAATCCATTCCTTTTTAAAAAAGGGAATCTTAAGGGCTGTTATCATAGATTTCTAGATACATGAATCAAATATTAAATATCAAAGAACAAGTAATACTTGCAATACAAGAAGAGGCATATCGCTGTTTGAAAATACACTTGGGGAGATATTGAGAAAGAGAAGGATGATAAAAGGGGATCATGTAAAAAGTTCTAGTGGCTATAGAAGTTATGTACCACTAGCGCTTACCTCTTCACTGAGTATTCAATACAAAAGAGAAATTTTATCTGCAAAGCATCCCACTGAGGGACTTGAATTGCTGAAAAGGTAAAGTGCTTGCTCTAGCATCAGAAAAAGAGAGGAGAAACCTGGGAGGGATAAGCCAAAATAACAGTGACAATTGTTGGAATGCTTGTGCTTTTTCTTTGGGGGCAAACTGGGGTGCTTCTGACCTATAGTAATTAACTACTAAATGATTATTTCTCTCATTTCTAGAGGGATTTTGTAGATACTCTAAATCTTAATTGAAAGCAAAACAAGAAACAGTGTGAAAAAGAAAGAATGGAGTTTACATTTACTCTTAAATTTTTCTTAGAAGTCTGGCATTATACTCCGAAAATGAAATCACATGTAGAAATATGCCTGTAATCCTATTTCTTTCAAAAGGATGTTTTTAAGTTTATTGATTTACTTTTGAGACAAAGAGAGAAAAAGCATGACCAGGGGAGAGGCAGAGACAGAGAGCAAGAGCGAGAGCGAGAGAGAGAGAGAGAGAGAGAGAGAGATCCCAAGCAAGCTCCATGATGTCAGGGCACAGAGGGACACTGGCTGCCATGTCACACACCATGAGATGATGACCTGAGCTGACATCAAGAGTTGGATGCTTAACTGATGGACCCCCTCTTTCAAAATTTTTAACTCAGAGTTTTCATTTGTTTCCCATCTTAGAAATGAAGGGTTTTGCTTGGTTTTGGTCTGAATTCACGTCTTCACCATCTGATATTTTAGTTATTAATGAGAATATGTTCAAATTTCTATAGAATATGTTGAGCATTATCATATTATATATAGTCAAGTATCATCATATAACTACTACTTTTTAGGGTCAAAATCAAAATGTTTTTATTTTTTGCTCACCAGTGATTTTTAAATAATTTGTTTGGAATATCACTTCTAGAATTTTCTGAATAATCCATGATACATGTCACGATGAATTCAAGATGTTACTTCATTGTTTATTTATGGTGACAGGCTGCCCACCTTTTCACATATACCATTAAAATTAACTGTCGCAATTTTTCCTAGGTTAAATTTTATACATATAATTACCTACAAATTTTCTTCAACTTAGAATAATTTGATTAACATGAGTGCATGCTTAGAACATTTTAACGATAATCATTATGATTAAATATGCAACTTGAATAAAACAGTATACATAGAAAAAATTAAATTGTTATCTCCTAAAGCCAGTTCATAGCCCCCTCAGTGAAAATATCCACTGAGTCTCTGGCAGCTTCCTCACATAAATCCTTGTTTAGGATTTTCCATGTTCCTTCATAGAGGAATTGCCACATACCTAAGAACGCCTTAACTTTTTTTCCAGGTTTCTCAGTCTCTCCTTCTACATGTAAAACTTAAATAATATGGATAACTATAGCTCATCAGTATTTCCTAGCTCTTTGGATTTAAATTGGCCACATCATACTTTTTTATGTTGAATAATTCACATGTACTTTTCTTAATAAATCACACATACACACATACACACTTTCATAATTTTAAAAAATGGGAAAATTCCCATAATGCTCTCGTCATAATAAATATACATGATTCTTATGGATTTCATATTTATAGTTTATACAAGTTTATATTCTGCTTCTATTCCTAAAATTTTAACATAACCATAATATTTCATCTAATGGATACTTTTCTAACTCATTCCTTAACTATTAGACATTTAGCTCACTTATAATTTTCAGTAAAATGAATGTGTCATGGTAATTTAAGAGGTAGTGATATCACATCCTCACTAGATTCAAACAATACCATTATTGTTGTTGTTTGATTTATTTTTTTTATTTTTATAGTCCATTGGTTAAAAAAATAGTGCCTTAGATTTTTTTATATTTATGTACTTCAAAACTAGTGAAGTGAAACTACTGTTCTTGTTCTTTTCAAACTGATTGAAAGAATTATACTACAAGCTCTGGAAAGGAAAGGGAGGTTAGGAGAACTTTACGGTTAAGAGGGATGAAAAGATGCTAAAAGACTGGAAGGGGATGCAGAAGTAGTAGGGACATAAGCCCTGCTGCATGGCTCTAACTCTGGATGATGGCAAGACATCAAAGGGATGGCTATTTAGGGCGCCAAAGAGGCTGGATTTTTAGGCAGAGAGTGTTCCATTCTCTCCAAAGACAGCCTTGTACAGAGAGTAGAAAGAAAGTAGCAGTCCTCTGAATAGTAAATCTGGGATGTAGTCCAGTGCAGAACAAAGGCAGACAGTGAGGGTCGTCCCTAATTCATAGGTATTGAGTTAAGTTTCAGCGACTTGGCACAACTGGGTGAAGTCAGTATAACAACTCAGGTTGAATTCCTGCCTCTTCAGTAGAAAAGTGGCTCAAGAATAGAACTGGATTGACTTGAGAAAAATAAAAGAAGAAATATTTATTATATAGCTAAATATTTGAACTAAAATTCAAAACCACTAAATAACTTAGTCTGAAAAGAAAATCTTTTTGTACATCACTTTATCTTTTTGGATTATCCTACTGACAATTTCATGGTAGTAGAACTGATGTCAGTGGGTAGGAACACTTTTCATGACCCTGGAAATATATTACCAGATTGCTTATTCAATCTGACCAATAAGAGTCTGACCAATAAATTGCCATGGTTATCACATCCTCACTAGATTTAAATGATACCATTATTGTTGTTGTTTGGTTTATTTTTTTTTAAATTTTTTTATAACCCATTGGTTAAGAAAATAGTGCCTTATATCTTTTATATTTATTTACTTAAAAACTACTGAAGTGAAACTATTATTCTTGTTCTTTTTAAAAAATAACTTTAATAAGATATGATTTCTGTAAAATGAACTACAGCCAATTAAAGTGTGTGATTTGATGAATTCTAATGAAACCACCACAACACAGTTACAATATCTTACCATCAAGCCTACTGATTTCTGTTCTTCCTTGGAATTCATCCTTCCGAGCCCCAAGTTAACTGCTGGTTTGCTTCTATCAGAATAGAAGAGTTTACAATCTAAAAATTCACATATCATTCAGTATGTAGTCTGTGTGCTTCATCATGTATTCTCTTTTTATTGTTATTTTGCAAGATGTATAATATAGCTGCAATGGTGACATATGGGCAACAAAATCAATTTTGTAATCTTTTTTTGTTTGTTTGTTTTTACTTTGTAAATCTGCAATCTTTCATTTACTTATTTTTAAATGTTTGACCCTATAACACTCAATTAAAAGGACCAAAAAGACATCAGCTGATCTGAGGTAAATGCTAAGACAAGGAAAAAGCTTTTATCAGTTTAAGAATTAAGCAGAATTGGGGCACCTGGGTGGCTCAGTTGGTTAAGAGTCTGACTTTGGCTTGTCATGATCTCACAGTTTGTGGGTTTGAGCCTCGCATCGAGCTCTTTGCTGACAGCTCAGAGCCTGGAGCTTGCTTTGGATTCTGTCTCTCTCTTTCTCTCTCTGCCCCTCCCCTGCTCACTCTCTGTCCCTCCCCTGCTCACTCTCTGTCTCTCAAAAATAAACATTTAAATTTTTTAAAAAAAGAATTAAATGACATAAGTTTATATTTAATTATGATTTGTAAGAATATAAATATTTAATTGGTTATTTACACTTACACAAGAAATTGTATTTAACTTTTATTGTTTACAGTTCAGTACCTTTTTGGGAAATATAATATCAAATAACCTCTATAAACAACACAGTTTTAATAAAATGGAAAACCATCATCTTCACTTTTAAGCTCTCTGGAAGTAATTGAATTGCAAAAAGCATTGTAATTGTTCCAGAAAAAGAAATCAATATTTTTATTTTTTTCTTTAGAGAATGAGAGAGAGAGAGAGAGAGAGAGAGAGAGAGAGGGAGGGAGCTAACCATCCACAGCTAACCATTATAGCACAGATAATCCTGAAAATTTTGGTAATCACAACTATGATTTCCTGTTTTGATATTCATGGTGATCATATCATCTATAAAAAGAAAAGACCACAGAAAAAAAGACATTTTCACTGAGCTCCTTTTATTACCAGGTAATACATTCAACATATTCTCTATACTGTCTCATTTAAGCCTTCTAACAGTCGTAAGGGAGAAGTATTATCTGTATCTTGCAAACTAGGAAGTTGTTGTTTAAAGTGGTTAAAGAAGTTCCACAAATTCAGCCAGGAAATGAAAGATGCAGTTTAGCTCTGCCCTTTCCATAGTCACTAAATCAGTCCTTGATTTTTTCTTCTCTGTGTAAAATAAACCAGTTCCTTCAATCAAAGCATCATTAATTCTACCATCCATATCCTTTCTAAATTCTTTTTTTTATTTCCCATTTTTAGAATAACAAAATAAAACTTATCAAAACTCTGAAATGATGCTAAACATGTTTAAAATGATAGATAGTAAGAAAGAAAATTTGGCCACTTACAGCTTTGACAGGAATTCTAGACACCCCATTCCACTTGGGGATTGGGATATGGGATTTAAGAGTAAGTATGAGGAAAGAGATTTGTGTCTATATTCCATATCATTTTTGATTAAGAACTATTACAAACAGAAATGGGTCATCAGCAAGATATTTTACTCTAACCACATAGCTGTAGTTATGGCCACAAAGGGATGTTAATAAAAATAGACTTTCCTTTAAAGGCAGTATACCTCTGGGACAGAAGCTATTTCCTCACAGTTTTAATAGGAACTGAGACCATTATAAAGCATTAGAAGGTTGGCTTTTGGTACATTAAACAAGCAACTGGATTCACTTATTTTCAGGTATAGGTTTCATTAACTTGTTAATATTTATCATGCCAATTTTTAACAGACCAAAAATAGCTAAAATTCTACTGAGACCAATATTATTCAAGTATCATCAAAACCTTCACTTGTATAAAGTTTCTCTGCCGAATTTCAAACCACTAATGTCATTTTTTCCCAAATTATCCCGTCTTTAGTTCCAATTCATTCACTCATTTAATCTCTCTTTCCCTCTTCCCTAGTAGGATTTTAAATTATGTTTTATTAAAATTTTTTTGAAAACTTGCATAACCATAACAGCTAACATAGCAAATACTTATAATGTCAGAGGGCCAATGTAAATCCTCTGGGTACATTATCTCTTTTATATTCACAGAACCACATGACACACATGGCTTTCTCCCCTGGCTTTAATGATTGAACAGCTTATACTTTACTCTATAATGGCAAAACTGAGCTTCGATCTCACTCAGATTCCAGAGCCTGCAAACCTCATCACCAAACTATACTGCCTTGTCTTAAAATTATACCTATGGAAGCAACATTTTCAATTAAGTCATAACCAATTTCTTACAAAGGCTAATGGTATTTAAATTTTTTTCCATTTTGCAGTGATTTCAGAAATCAGAAAACTTGTCATTAAATAGTGGTTGGGTTTTAGATTTTTTAAGATAATTTTTTTCAAATAAAACAAATCAGAATCAGTTACTGAGAAAATAATCTAACACTAAAATTGGAAGAAAAGATAGGAAGCAATTAGTGAGCAGCTTTGCAAATGTTAACTCTGCTGGCAGATACTGTGTCTTATTTGGTGTGGTATCTCTCAGTGTAACACTTGGCTCACAGAAGATGGGAGTTAAATGAATCCTGTGAACAATGACCTGAAATTTGAAAATTTGGACTATACTTTATGTTTTAGATTCCTAGTTATACATCTTAAAAGAGAAAAACATAAATAACAAACAATGCTGTCTTTGTGTTGCACTTTGTTCAAGCTCTTTACTTCTGAGAATTTAAAGTGTTTGATTTTAGAATTTCTTTCAGATCAATTAGAAATAAAATGTCAGAATATGTGTGCTAACAACTGATTTACTCATAATGCCTACAGTTTATAGGAATAAAAATGATAATGTTCTTTATATGATATCACAGCTGATTACACTACCCCTACCCATGACTGAGATCAATATTTTATCCCTAATAGTTTCAAAGAAGCAAAACTTCAAAATATGGAAAAACATTTATATTTTGCCATTTGAAAGAAATTGGCGTATAGGTAAAATATTAGCTGTCTTCTCCCATCTACTACCTTATTTCTACACTAGGTCTCAGCAGAATGAGAGAAACAGATGGGACCATGATAGAATATGTTTACTTGTATCACAACTTTGATATGCAAATTTCTGTTCTAAAAGAATGAGAAATGTACTGACCGCCAGATATTCTCATAAGAGAAATCCTCTAACTATGAGACAGAGAGAGAAGAGACTGTGAACTCTGAAAGGGATAAGCTTTGACATTTTACTTTCCTATGTAATGTACTCAAATGCAAAATATGCCTACATTAAAATGCATAAAAAATCAATTCCAGGGTATAAAGTGTAAATGTTGCAATAGATTCATTCTGCTAGTCTTACAGATGATTCTTTACTCAGGCTGGTATTTGTCTTTATGAATAATTGAATTTTATAACTCCTTAGCACAGAAAATGAGCTATTTCTCTATTTGAGGGTTTTTTTTTTAATATTTTTATTTGTTTCTAGGAGAGAGAGAGAGAGACAGCATGAGCGGGGAGGGTCAGAGAGAGAGGGAGACAGACTCTGAAATAGGCTCCAGGCTCGGAGCTGGCAATCAGCACAGAGCCTGGCGCGGGGCTCAAACAGCGAGATCATGACCTAAGCGAAAGTTGGACGCTTAACCGACTAAGCCACCCAGGCGCCCCTTGAGGGTTTTTTTTTTTTTTAATCTAAATGAACATAAGTAGAAAATAACTTTAAAAGAAGCACTATAAAATTTTTTTAAACCCTAAGAACTTTTTTCTAAAGGTTATATAATACAAAACTGAAAAATGTATTTCCTCTGACAATAGTTTTTATTTCTACTTGCATATAGCTAACATTTCACCAAATTGATACATATTAATAATATCAAAACACGAAAAATAGACTTTAGAAGGAAAATTATAAAAACAAAAGTAAGTAATATAAGGATGAAGTGCTTGAAAGGTAAATAGAGTTCTGATTATGAGGAATCCCTTATAGGAAAGAAATTTAAATTTGAAAAAATAGATATAAAGGCAAAATAAAATTATACTGTAAATTAAAACACATAATAAACTGAATATATAATGCAGAAATTAAAAAGTTAGGAAAAGTATGAAAATATTTTATATAACTTAATATTAAAAAACCTGACAGTATGAATGACACAGTAAAATAAAAATATAAAATGAGAAAAACTAGAAAACTTTTTCATATAAAATACTTATTTTAGGTAAGATATATACTGTAAAGCCTATTTTTCTGTAAAATGCTACTGTAATATAATGTTCTATGGGAATTATCCTATAGCCAGAAATTACAACAAAGACTAACTGGAATTTAATCACTGCTAGGAATCTATACTCCTAACCCACAAACTTCAACATTGGGGCCAGGTATATCAAAAAATACAGTATCAGGATTCACCAGTTTCAATATCCCTGGTCATTACAGCAATAATGAGTGATAAAAGAGAGCAGATTTTCAGGGTGACATGAAGTAAGATAGTCAACAGAATTCTTCATAAATGTAAGGTTAAATATCCTTAAAAAATACATTAAATAGCCTAAAATATTTCCCTCAAATTTATTAAAGAGATCTATTCCTTCTTCTAAAAAGTTGGTGAGCTCTTGGATCCACAGATAGTTTAATGCTGCCCACACATGAAAATAATGCCCAACATAGAGGGAGGGAGGTGCTGAAACAAGAAGCTCGAATGAGTAACTTGTCCTCTTATTCTCTGATGAAGCAAGGATATGGACTTTCCTTGGATGGTACACATATGAATAAGGTTCCTGAAAGTGAGGTGACCTGCTAATATCCACTCAAGTAAGTTACCACAAGGAAAAGTCACCCTAACAAGAAGTCTTTCTTTTTTAATTTAAATTCCAGTTAGTTAATATAGTATAACATTAGTTTCAGGTGTACAATATAGTGATTCAACCTAACAAGTAGTCTTTTGGGGACTTTAGTGAAGGATAAAGAAAAAAAAAAAAACTGAAGTTGAATGGTCATCTGCCTCTTCAGTGATCCAAGAAATGGGACACCAATGGTATAACTCTTGGAAGAAAGCACACAGCCAGTATACAGAGGAAGCATACTGGGAGGCCAGCTACACAGTGGATATCTAGGGTGAGTTCCAGCCCAAGAAGCTGCAACAACCAACAAAAAGAAGACTGCAATCTCACTGAGACCTATAAAACACATTTGTCTGTTCCTGTCACATCACAGATGGAGCTAGTATCTACAAGTGAGAGAGAAAAGGGGTGTCTGGAAGCCAACCCACACCCCAGTACTCTCAAAACGTTAAGAGCTGTCAGCACAGATGGTATGTGTAGAAAAGCTTTGATTGAATTGGAGGTTGACATTTTAAAATGAATAAGTAATGGAATAAACTAATAACCCAAGTGTCTGAAAAGTTGTGGTATCCATACAAAAAGGAGTCAAGGAAGAGCTCCCCAGTAAGGAAAAGAAGTGGAGGATTTCTGTTATAACATAGCTAAGGGCAATTACTGGAAAAAATTAAAACAATATCTTATTTAAGCAACAACAGATTGTAACTCCTTAAGAAACCAGTTACTCTATTCAATGGTATACTTAGCATAACATTATTGTGTTCTATCTTGCTGAATAACACAATGGATCATAAAGCTCATGTGTACATCTCTGAGAAAAGGCACAATAAATGTATTGTTAAAGTGCGTAGCACACCCAGAAATAATTATGCTGCTCCATAAACCAAAGCATTGGAAAAATGCATTCATTCAACAATTTTTTTCAATGCCTCATATGTGCAAAGCAAAATTCTTGTTGCAGTGAGCTTAGTGATGAGTAAACAGAGCCAGAAATGTCCCTGTTCCCATTCTGTTACATTGCACTGGGGATAAACCATAGTCAAAGAGGAACGCTCTGAAGAAGTGATATTGGAATTAAGACCTGAGTAAAAAGTCACTAGCTGTGTTATGATTTAAATGGTAGAGGAAGAAGGGAAGGTGTTTTAGACTGAATTGTATACTCCAAAGTTCATAGGTTAAAGCCCTAGCCACCAGTGTTACTGTATCTAGAAAAAGAGCCTTCAAGGAGGTTACTAAGGTAAAATGAAATCATAAGGGCAGGCCCCTAATACAAGAATACTAAAGTCCTTTAAAGAAGAGGAAGAGATATTAGGAGTGTTCATGCACTGAGAAAAGGCTATGTGTGGACACAGCAAGAAAATGGCCATCTGCAAGCCAGGAGGAGATGCCTCACCAGAAACCAATTATTTTGGCAACTCATCTTGGACTTCTAGCTTCTAAAATTATGAAAAAATTGGGGCACCTGGGTGGCTTAGTCGGTTAAGCGTCCGACTTTCGCTTAGGTCATGATCTCGCGGTTCGTGGGTTCGAGCCCCGCATCGGGCTCTGTGCTGACTGCCAGCTCAGAGCCTGGAGCCTGTTTCAACCTGTGACTCCCTCTCTCTCTGACCCTCCCCTGCTCACGCTGTCTCTCTCTCTCTCTCCTAGAAATGAAAAAAAAAATTATAAAAAAAAAAGAAAGAAAATGGAAAGCCATTTAAAAAAATAAAAAATAAATAAAATAAAATTATGAAAAAATTAATTCTTGTTGTGAAGGCCACCTAATCTGTGGCATTTTATTATGATAGCCCTAGAAGAATAATACAGAAAAGGAAATACTTCAGACAAAGGAAACAACTAACGTAAAGTCCTTAAAGATAAAAAGCAGGTTGGGGAGTTTTACAAATCAAGTGATATGAGTAGGAATATAGTCACATCAAGTGTGGCAAATGTAGGACTTGAAGTTGCAGAGGCAGTCAGTGGAGGAGCAGGATCATGGAGATAGGGAAGGGTTACTGGACCAGGCCATGAATTGGAATGCTATTTTAAAGATACCATAAAGACACCATTAATCGGGGGCACCATTCAATCCATTAAACCGAGTGTCTCAGTCAGTTGAGAATCTGACTTTAGCTCAGGTCATGATCTCACAGTTCATGGGTTCAAGCTCCACACTGGGTTCTGTGCTGACACCTTGGAACCTGGAGCCTGCTTCAGATTCTGTGTCTCCCTCTCTCTCTCTGTCCCTCCCCTACTCATGCTGTCTTTCTCTCTCTCAAAAATAAACATTAAAAAAATTAAAAGAAAAGTAAGATAACCATAAAACTAATAGAAGGTAAAAGACAAGAGCAGTAGCTCCTAGAAGAATAGACTGGTGGAGTTCATATATGGAACTGTTAGACTATTCTAGTGCAGATTCGACCTATGAAGTTTACACTGATGAAGGAGGGAAGAGATTTAGGGTAGTTCTTGAAGGTAGGTTCTCTGGAACTTGTTGATGAATTAATGAGAAAAAAGTGTCAGTTACCTGGCTTTGTCTATGGTGGCTACAAGTTTATTCATTCTAATAGTCAAATAGGAACCACAAGATTTATATATCTATGCTAAAGGTAAGTTATAAATTGTGAATCACTGAAATAAAGAAACAGTTTGTTGACAATAATTTAAAAACAAACTTCTATAAAAATTATATCCAATTATACGAAAACAATTAAAAAATAAATCCTAATGGTAGGTTTTCATACTTTCATCAGATCTTCTCAGCAAGTAATTTCTTATTCACATGACTAGGAGAAGTTACTATATTAGACCAGTATTAATCTCTCCTTGTGAAACGTCTCCAATAGACTACATAGAGCTTTTACTCCATAAGTTTAGATAATAGAATATGTATTTCTCACTTCAGAATCTGATCATAATAACATAATTATTTAGTTTCTATCCCTGTTAGCATTTATTGTTATAGCTTTTTCTCTCCATCTTGAATTTTCGTGAACCTTTATCCATGGTCCAACAGCTTGAGATAATGTGCGGGCCATTTCAGGTTATTGTAAACTGGATCGCCCTAGAACTGATATATTTTTTCTAGTTTGGCCAGGGTTATATGATGTGTTATCTTGTCATTTTGATATAATGACCAGATCTATTAGCTTTTTGTATGTATTATTCATATCATTCTCAGTAGACATGCCTATATCTTTATTATTCATCTCCTAATATTTATTCTGGGGATTTGCTGAGGTCATCTGATCTAGCCTGGTCTTCATGGGGTGACTCTGCTTCAATCTGTAGATTTTTCTCAGTTTGGCGCCTCATTATAGCTTGGGTTTTCTACTTTAGCAAATACTAGATTTTCATGGTGCTGGTAGAGGTGCAAGGACACAAACAAAACCCAAGCTAGGCTTTTTGAGATGGAGGTTCAGAACCGGCAAGTTGACCTTAGGCTCTTATTCTGTTACAAGGGAATGAGCCTGAATACAAGGAATTAAGAATTGAGGGCAATAATTTAATTTGCCACACCAATTTTCATATATCACACCGATATTCACCCTCCTCTAATTACACAGATTTAAAAAAAAATTTAACATTTATTTATTATTGTCAGACAGAGCATGAGCATGGGAAAGGCAGAGAGAGGGAGAGACACAAATCTGAAAACAGCTCCAGGCTCTGAGCTGTCAGCACAGAGTCTGATGTGGGGCTTGAAGTCACAAACCACAAGATCATGACCTGAGCCAAAGTCAGACACTTATCCAACCGAGCCACCTAGGCACCACAAATTACACAAATTTAAAAAAGTGAATAACTAATCATGAGAAACACAGACTTATTTCAAAAAATGAAAATGTAATCAATATACATGTAATGATATACATATGCATAATATACACATAAATGTACATACATATGTACATGTATATAACTTGAGAGGAGATTAATGAAATAAGACAAAACTCTGAGATTTACAGATGGACCCTCTGAGTACTCAGTTGAGCGATGATCAGTATATATTTATAAGGAAATAAGCCAACATCCATACACAAATGAATTCACTGCTGAACTCTACCAAATATTTAAAAAATAAATACAAATTTTGAAAACTTCAAAAATATTGAAAAGTAGGAAATACTAACCAATTCATTCTATAAATTCAGTATTACTATAATACCAAAACCATACAGAACAATTATAGGTGAACAGCCATAATGTATAGAGATGCAAAAACTCAAAATTTTTAGGAAATGAAATGCATCAATATTTATAAAGGATATTAAATCATGACAAAGAGGAATTTTATCCTGGGAATGCAATTCACATCATTTTTTAAGATGGTAAATCTTTTTATATTTGATTGAAGTATAATTGACATACAACGTTAGTTTTAGGAGTACAACATAATGATTCAACACTTGTATACAATAGGAAATGATCACTACAGTAAGTCTAATTATCATCTCTCGCCATACAAAGTTACAATTTTTTTCTTGTGATGGTAATATTTATGATTTTCTTAGTATTTTTCAAGTTTGCAATACAATATTATTGACTATAGTTGCCATGCTGTACATCATATCCCTGTGACATATTTATCCTGAAGATTGAGCCTTTTAACCCTATTCAGCCATTTCTTCTCCCTCAATACCCTGTCTACCATCTAGCAACCATGGGTCTGTTCTCTGAATTTGTGTTGGGCTTTGTTCATTTGTTTTGTTTTTTAGATTCCACATAAAAGTGAAGTCTACAGTATCTTTCTCTGGCTTATTTCACTTAGCATAATACCCTTATGGTCTATTCATATTGTCACTAACAGTAAAATTTCATTTTTTTATGTCTGGGTACTATTCCATTGTATACATGTACCACATCTTCTTTATCCATTCATCGTTCAATGGACATTTAGGTTTCTTCCATGTCTTGGATACTATAAATAATGCTACAATGAATGCAGGGGTAAATATTTCAAATTAGTGTTTTCATTTTCTTCAGATAAACACCTGGACATGAAATTGCTGAATCATAAGTAGCTACATTTTCAGTTTTTTTACAAACGTTCATACTATTGTCCATAGTGGCTGTACCAATTAACATTCCCACAAACAGTGCAGAAGAATTTCCCTTTCTCCACATTATCAACAACACTTGTTATTTCTTATCCTTTTGATAAACCCCATTCTGACAGATAAGAGGTAATATCTCATTGTGATTTTGATCTGCATTTCCCTAATGATTAGTGATGTTGAGCATCTTTTAATGTGCACGTTGGCCATCTGTATGTCTCCGAAAAAAAATTCTATTCAGATCCTCTGCTCATTTTTTAATAGGATTTTTTTTTATTATTGAGTGTTTAAGTTCCTTAAATATTTTGGAATTAACCTCTTACTGGATATATGATTTGCAAACATCTTTTCCCATTCAGTAGGTTGCCTTTTCATTCTGTTGATGATCTCCTTCACTGTGCAGAAGCTTTTTAGTTTAATGTATTATTTTTGCTGTTGTTGCCATTGCTTTTGGAGGAAGATCCAAATAAATATCACTAAGACCAACATCAAGGAGCTTACTGCATAGGTTTTCTTCTGGTTTTAAGGTTTCAGGTCTTACATTCAAGTCTTTAATTCATTTCAAGCTAATTTTTATGTATGGTATGGGAAAGCAATCAGTTTCATTCTTTTCCATGTGGTTGTCCAGTTTTCCCACCATTTATTGAAGAGGCTGTCCTTTCCCCACCATATATTTTCACCACCTTTGTAAAAAATTAATTGACCATATATGGATGAGTTTATTTCTGGACTTTCTACTCTGTCACATTGATCTATATGTTTGTTTTTATGCCAATAACATACTGTTTTGAGTACTGTAGATTATTATACAGTTTGAAATCAGGGATATAATGCCTACAGATCTGTTCTTTTTTCTCAAATTGCTTTGGCTCTCTGGGGTCTTTTGTAGGTCCGTACACATTTTAATTTTGCTTTAATTTCATTATAAATGTCTTTGGAATTTTATATTGCATTATCAAAGAGATTGCATTAAATATTTAGATTGCTTTGGGTAATATGGATATTTAAACAATAATACTTCTCCATGAGCATGGAGTATTTTTCCATTTATTTGTGTCTTTGTCAATTTCTTTCAATAATGTCTTATACTTTTCAGTGTAAAGATCTTTCACGTCTTTGGAGAAATGTATTCTTAGGTATTTTTTTTGATGCAATTGCATACTGAATTGTTTTATTAACTTCTCCTTCTGATAGTTAATTATTAGGTTATGAAAACACAACAGGTTTTTGTGTATTGAATTTACTTAATTAATTTATCAGTTTTAAGAGGTTTTGGTGGTATTTTGCATTTTCTAAATATAAAATCATGTCATCCACAAAAGTGAGTTTTATTTCTTCCTTTCCAATACAGATGCCTTTTATTTCTTTTTTATGCATAATTGCTCTCGCTAGAATTTCCATACTATGTTGATTAAACCTACGAAGAGTGTGCATCCTTTTCTTGTTCCTTAAAAGATTTCAGCTTCTCATTGTTGAGTAGACATTAGCTGTGAGCTTCTCATATACGCCCTTTATCATATTAAAGTTCATTCTGTCTACACCTATTTTATTGAGAGTTTTTATCATAAATGGCTATTAAATTTTCTCAAATATTTCTTCTGACTCCATTGAGATAATCATATGATTTTTATCCCTCACTTTGTGGATGTGGTATATCATGTTGATTAATTTGCAGAACCATTCTTATATCCAGAATAAATCCCACTTGATCACGGTGTATGATATTTTTAATATATTTCTGAATTCAGATTACTAATATTTTATTGAGAAACTTTGTAACTGTATTCACCAGGGAAATTATTTTCTGATTTTGTAATGTCCTTAGCTGGTTTTAGTATCAAGGAAAGGTTGGCCTCATAAAATAGGTTTGGGAGTGTTCCCATCTCTTCAATTTTTGGAAGAGTTTAAGAATGAATAAGTGAGTTTAGGATGGTTGCAAGGCACAAAACCAATATGCAAAAATTATTTGCATTTCTGTATGTGAGCAAAGGTTGGAGGTCAAAATCATCAAAATATCTATAAGAATATCAAAATATGAAATACTTAGAAATAAATCTTTCAAAAGATATGGAAGATATATACACCAAAAGCATTTTAAAATGTTGCTATGGGAAATTAAGAAGATATATGAAGAGTTATAATGTACTCACAAATCAGAAGACCTACTATTGCCTAGAATGTCATTTTTCCACAAATTGATTTATAGGATTATCTCAATACCAATTAAAATACAAGTAGTTTCTCGCTTTTTGTAGTTTACAACTTGAGTCTAAAAATTCATATGAAAATGCAGAGGACCTAGAATAACCAAAACAATGTTTCAAAGAACAAAGTCTGAAGACTTACTCTTCCTGACTTCAAGACTTACTATACAGCTACATTAGTCAAGAACATTGTTCTGGGTATAAAAATATACAAATGGATCATAGCAATAGTCTAAAATTATACCTACACATATATATTAAAATTTTATTGGACAAACATGCAAAGACAATTAAGGGGTGAAAAGAAGGCCTTTTCAACCAATGGCGTTGGAATAACTGGATACTCATTATGAACAAAAAATAAACTTTTATTCATACCTCTCACCCTATTAAAAATGTTAACTTATAATAAATCTGAGACCTAAGTAAAATCCTAAAGTATAAAACTTCTAGAATAAGAGACAGGAAAAAAAAAGTCTTGTGATTTTGGAGTTAGGAAACATAAAATAAATAAATTAAACTTAATCAAAATTTTAAAAAACTTCTGTTCTTTGAAATCCTGTTAAGAAAATGAGGGGCGCCTGGGTGGCTTAGTCGGTTAAGCGTCCGACTTTCGCTTAGGTCATGATCTCGCGGTTCGTGGGTTTGAGCCCCGCGTCGGGCTCTGTGCTGACTGCCAGCTCAGAGCCTGGAGCCTGTTTCAGTCTGTGACTCCCTCTCTCTCTGACCCTCCCCTGCTCACGCTGTCTCTCTCTCTCCTAGAAATAAATAAAAATATTAAAAAAAAAAAAAAGAAAAAAAAAAAGAAAATGGAAAGGCCAGACACAGAATGTGGGAAACTGTTCAAATCATATATCTGACAAAGGACTTGTTTGGGGAATGTATAAAAGGCTCTCAAATTTCGATAACATGTAAATAACATAATTAAAAATAGGCAAAAAAAATTAAACAGACACTCCACCAGAAAGAACAAATAAGCACATCAAAAGATTCCCAACATCATCAATCTCTGGGGAAATAAGAATAAAAGCTACAATGAGATACCACAACTTCAGAATATATAAAATTAAAGAGAATGGCTACATCTACTATTCTCAAGGATGTGGAGCCACTGAAACCCCTCCATACACTGCCAATGGGATATAAAAGGGAACCTCTCTACAAAAATTTAATACTTTCTTTAAAATTTAAGTATACATCTATCATATGACCTAGATATTCCACTCACAGTATTCACCTAAGAGAAATAAAAGCATATATACAGTTAAAGAACTGTACACAATTCTTCAATGTTCTCAGCAACTGTATTTGTAACAGCCCAAAACAGTAAACAATCGAAATGTGTACAAACAAATGAATGGATTAGCAGTTTGTGGATAATCCAAAAAATGTTCTACTACTCAACAAAGAAGTAATAAGCTATCATTACATGCAAGTATATAAGTAATTTCCAAAATAATTATGCAGAATTAAAAACCCAGGAAAATGAGTATATATTATATGATCCCTGTGATATAAAGTTATAGAAAATATGTACCAAAGTATACAGCCTATAGTGACTGACTATAGGCAAGACAGATGAGACAGGAATTACAGAAGTGTATGAGGAAATAACTGGGGATGATGGATATGTTCATTATCTTAATTGTGCTAATGGTTTCATGGCCATATGCGTACGTTGAAATTTAACAAACTAAACATTTAAAGTATTTATTGTATGCTTTTATAGTTCATGAAGTTGTTATATAGAAGATTTATATTTATCCCTTGATTTGTTTTTTTTTTTTTTAGAGAGAAAGCATGAGGAGAGGAAACGGTCAGAGGGAGGCAGAGAGAGAGAGAGAGAGAGAGAGAGAGAGAGAGAGAGAATCTTAAGTAGGCTCCACACTAAGTATGGAGCCAAATGAGGGTCTCAATCCCAGGACCCTGGAATCATGACCTGAGCTGAAATTAAGAGTCAGACACCAATTGGGGCACCTGGGTGGCTCAGTCAGTTGAGCGTCTGACTTTGGCTGAGGTTTGCGTCAGACTGTGCCTACAACTCAGAGCCTGGACCCAGCTTTGGGTTCTGAGTCTCCCTCTCTTTCTGCCCCTCTCCTACTCTCCCAATCTCTCTCTCTTAAAAATAAATAAACATTAAAAAAAAAACAAAAAAACTCAGACACTCAACTGACTGAACCACCCAGGTACCCTTATCTCTTGATTGTTAACTGAATTTTGCACATTTTATTTTAAAGTACACAAATCTTTTAGAATGTAAATAATTCTTTGCTGTTAGATCTTTTTATATCTAGCTTACTCCTTTTCTGAAGTCAAGATACTTCTATTAAATAGTTGATCATCTCTTTAAAATAAAGAGTTTATCCCCATGAAAACTCAAGTATAGCTGACCCTTCAACAGCAATGGTCTGGTTCAGTCAAAAATCTGCATATAACTTTAGACTTTCCAAAAACTTAACTACTAATTGCCTTCTTTGACAGGAGCCTTACCAAGAACATAAACAGTTGAATAACATGTTTTGTATGTTATATGAATTATCTACTGTAGTCTTATAATAAGAAAAGAAAATATTAAGAAAATCTTAAAAAAAGAAAATACATTTATAGTACTGTACTATACTTTAAAAAAATTGCTTCTAAGTAAACCGACAGAGTTCAAAGTCATGTTATTGAAGAGTCAACTGTAATTCTTGACAGTAGCATATTTTTATATATCTAAAAAGAATGGAAGGCCAAAAGGGAATAATCACTTCAACTGATCAAAAAAAGTCTAAAAAATAATATATTTAAAGTTCATGGGGAAAGATTAAAGCACAGATTCTCTTCAAAATACTGATATTCAGAGAAATGGCTTTGGACCAAAATTACTAAAATTTTAGATTTTCTCACTTACTTAAATGTGAGACACTTTTAAGACACTCATTCAGAAATATTCATTTTTATTGCTGAAAGATGCATTGTTTAAAATCATAATAAGCAGCCTGCATAATTTAATTTCTATATGAATTATTATTTAAATATAAAAAGTATAAAACAGTAGTGTATCCAGAAAAAATGACAGAAATATTGAACCAGTGGTGGTAATTAAGATCACCAGTTAGCAGATTTTCTGTAGATAATAAATTAGATAATACTGTTATAAAATTTTATAGTACACAATTGAATCTAATCCTACTTTATTATAATAATACTTTTTTTCTTCAGCTTTAATGGATCTACAAGATTTCTTCTCAATTCGTTGTGTTTCATATGTAAACCATCACAGGCAGGGAACTTCTAGAAAACCAGCCCCTACAGAAAGCTGCTTTAGTAAGACATAATCTCCAGTGTTTGTTTGATTCACCATTTTGGGATTTTCCTTTTGTATCTTAAGATTAATCAAGCTGTTGTTTTTTCTTTAGGAAAAACATACAAACTGCAAGATAGCCAAATAGTGCAAATAAACTTAAAAAAAATAAAATAAAAGGCAGTAACTGAAGCCATTCTGCAATTTAATGTAAAAGCGTCGAATTAAAAAAAAATCCTCTTAATTCCAAAACATCACTTCCAACAAATCTTCCAAAGCAGTGACATTTTTCAGTTTTTAATTAAAAAAAAAAAATCACCTGTTTATGTGAGGCAGGTGAGCCCCTTAATGCTCTCAGTGACTCAAAGGCACTTAAGGTACTTGGGAAATTGTACCTTTTGGATGTAGGACCATGCTCTCCAGTACCATCCTTCCTAGTAGCGTCCACACTTCTCTCTAGCCCCTTCCATTCTATATGTGATTATTTTAACTTATCCCTTTTGATTATCATCATAAGCTCATAGCTTTACACAGAAAAAATATATAAGTGTTTATGTTTACTTATATTTATGTTTATTATAATATATAAATAATAAATATATTATTTATAATAAATAGTATAACTATTATTTTTATTATATTATTATATAAATATAATATATGATTATATATTTATTATTATATAAATATGTTTATTATTATATAAATATGTTTCTTTTTAACATTAGAATTGTTACAAATGGATATGAGAACAGCTTGAATGACTTTTCTGTCCCTATAACACTTAGATTCTTATTCTAAAAGCATCTTTATTTTGGCATTTAAGATGGTCCAGGAATGCCTGGATGGGTCAGTCGGTGCAGCACCTGACTTTGGCTCAGGTCATGATCTCACAGTTCACGAATTTGCGCCCCATGTTGGGTTTTGTGCTGACAGCTCTGCGCCTGGAGCCTGCTTTGGATTCTTTCTGCACTTCCTCTGGTTGCACTCTGTCTCTCTCTCTCAAAAATAAATAAAAGTGTTAAAAAATAATTTAAGGTGATCCAGACAGAGCTGATGGTCCTCTTGTATTAAGAAATGAAATTAGCTATATAAGTTTTTTTTAATGTTTATTAATTTTTAAGAAGAGTAATCAGGGAAGGGGCAGATGAGAGAGAGAGAGAGAGGGAGACACAGAATCCAAAGTATGCTCCAGTATTTGAGCTCTCAGCACAGAGCCTGAAGCAGGAATCAAACTCATAAACTGAGAGATTGTGACCTGAGCCAAAATAGGATGCTTAAACGACTGAGTTATCCAGGAGCTCAAAGAAATGAAATTAGCTATAATCCAAGCCCTCCCAGATATTTTGGGAAAGAATACAGATGTCTGTGTTGTTTCTGAAGAAAAAGTTCCACTGATATTTTTAGAAACTCTTTAGTGACAGAGCTATGAAAAATCATTTTGAATTTTTATTGCTTTCTAATTCTTTCTATTTAACAAACATCATCCTTTGGTTTTTTTACAATATGAGATTTCATCAACTAGTAAGCCTTTCTTCTACAATACTTTTGATGTCTTATGTAACTTTCTTTAATTCCTAACTTTAAAATTTTTCTATGAAAAGGAGTGAAGACAACCAACAAAGTCAATGATTTGATAATTACATTTTCTCCAATAATAATACTCCTGTCACTAATCTTCAATTTTGATTTACTTATCCTTGGAGGCTTCATTAGACCTCCAAATCAACTAGTCACCATTTTAATTAGAATTAACATTTTTACCATGTTTATGAATATATATAGAAGACAAACTTCGAAATGCTTCCATGTGGGAAACTCAGTCAAACTGTCTTGGCTAAATTGAGATATTTCTCATGAAATACTACTATTCCATGGCCATCAGACAGTAAATAAATAAACATTCACTGTTATCACATGGAGAGAAAAATTCAAAAACACACTGCTATCTCCTTGAGGAATTCTTATATACTTTGATCTTGCCTTTGAAGTAATATTAATTTAAAGATACATTTCAGAAACACATTCTTCAGTGTTTCATTAGGCATGAGAAATGCATGATATGTTTTCCATTTAGCAGTCAGGCCATTAAATTGTATAAGTATCACTAATATGTATAGTTCAAAGATCATAGTCCCTTCTTAAGAATGCCAGGTATACACACAAAAAAGAGTCTTAACAGAAAATGATGTATTAAGTAATTATTTCTCCATTTCTTCCAATCAAGTTTTTGTGTATTTGTTCCAGGACATTATTAAAAGGGAGGTAGGGAGAGAGAGAAGAGTGGGAGGAGAGAAGGAGGAGGGAAAGAAGGAGGGAGGGGAGAGAGAAAGGAAAGAACTCGCCTATTTGAAGAGCCAAACAGTGAATAGCATGAGGTAGACCGACATTCCTTAAAAAGGAGATGATAATGCTCACTGTGAAATACTGAAAATATATTTTAAGATTAAATGCCAAGTGATTTTTCTAAATCCTTAATTGTGATGAATTATAATGAATGACTAGGATATCTATCTATATCTAGCTATATTAAAAGATAAGAATAAGAAGAGCATAAATGCAATCACAATTTTAAAATTTATTAGATACACCATGTAAGAAATTTCAAATATAAATAAACATAATGATAAAATATTCAGTAAGCAGCTTAAGTTGATTTCTTTAAAGGCATAAATAAAAGAGATGGGTTGAGGTAGACAGCCAGAAAGAGAAACAAAGTAAATGAATGACAAAATAAAGTAATACTTAAATTTGCAAGGGGGCACAACTGAAGATACAGATCCCCAAAAAAACTCATATACATACATAAATCATCATATAAAACACTTTATAAGTTGAAAGTATTATTTTAGCTGAAAACAAATGTTTTATTATTCCTTAAACAAGTATAATTTATTGTTTATTTTATAAATAGCTTTGTAAAAAGACACTTTCAGGATTATCAAAAATTGGGGAGAATCTTTTTTAAAATGCTTATTCTAAATATATTCTATAACATAACAAGCAAAATGTATCCAATTGTGGGCTCTGGGTAAGCTTATGTCCCTTCATAAAAGTAACAGCTCAATTATTTGAACAGCATTGTAGTACAAGGTCTGCATGTATTGTGCATCAGAGATCAGGGTAATTCACAGCAATTCATAGTTCCTAGGATGCAAGAGGTATGCAATAAATGTTAAGGCCATAGCCTACATTAATAAACATATATCTACCATTGCTGAAAATTCAATAAAATCTGAAAAACAGGGAGAAAAAATGGGAACCCTTTGTAAATTATATTTTATAGTTTACATAAAGCCTGTTTTCTTGTAATTTCTAAGTAAAAGACAATCTGATTTTTACTTATCATTTGATCCTGCATATTATTTTACACAAAGAAGGCAAACAATCAACTTGCCAGTTTTTAACAAACACATTTTCAGTATCTAGTATGGGAACTAGTCAAGATATTGCTGAGTAAGAATTAACAAGCTAGGATCAAAGAGAGTCCTTGAGAAAGGTCTTAGATGCAAATAGCACTGAACTAACACTCCTCTAATGAAAATATACACAAACCCACATTTTTATCAACTGGTCCTTTCTCTCAGATATTTAATAAAAATCTTGTTTTCCAAAAATAATCAATATGAAATTCTCCACTGAACACTTTTGAAATTATATTCCTTAGCACAGATGCTTTAATAAGTTACTGAATAAAAAAATGTCTAACTTTGGAGGAAAATAGTTCTACCAGAGGTTTTATTCTATGTTTAAATGCAAAAATGTTACACCCTAATAATTAGCTCAAAATGAAGTGGCTTAAGCCTCTTTGGCCAACCTAGTAATCTTTAAGCTATAGCAAGCACCCTTAGCTCAGGTGATTGATTAACTAACCTTTCTTCGTGTATCTATAGATCATGCATTCTTTCCTAGAAAGAACAGAGCACCTCTGCACAACTCACAGGCACTAAGGAACCAGACCCCCTTGCACAACCTACAAGCACTGAGATAATGTCTGTAGCTGGCATTGATGGAGTCTGCACATAACCAAGAAATATTATAGACAACTACAGTAGTGTACTCCCTTTATGGATTAACTATCCTAAACTCATTTAAAAACCACTGGGCCAGGCAGAAATCTCATAGTGGGCCTTTGGCCTTCGCCCTGATGTCGCCAGCATACTGAATAAAACTGATATTCCTTTCCAGTCAAAACTCATCTCTTGAGTACTGGCCTTTCAAATGATGGGCAGCTGAACTTGCATTTCAATAACAGAAAGAACAAGTTTGATAATTTTATTCATATTTCTCAGATATGCTTTAATCTGCCTATAAGAAAGAGGTTAGCAAACATTACCTATAACAAAAAACAAACATTATTTTAGGTTTATGGGCCATATGTTATCTGAATCAACTACTCAATTCTGCTCTTGTGGATCAAAGGCAGTGACACATAATACATAAATAAAAAGTGTTGGGTATTCTCCAAAAAACTTTATTTACAAAAACAGGCTGGGATGGCAAGCAGGCTACATTTTGCCACGCTCTGCTATAGGGTATTACATGATACTGGCAGAGTGTCTCCTTGACCAAACTTTTAGACGGGCTTCTTTAAGCCCTCTGCTCACCTAGACCCAACTATGGGCTTTTGTTTCTATTCATGTAAAGTCTAGTTTTAACAAGAATGTTGCTAAGTCTTAACTTAAGAGAGTACCTCAACTTCAATATTTGGCCACTTCCTTATCTACTGACATCCGCTCACCTACTCTGCCATTAGCAAGAATCCTATCAGGTCAGTCCAGCCAGAATCATCCCCTACCTCTGATGTTTCCACTTAATAATTTTCCAACCACTGACCCCTACCCTACTCCTTGGCCATAAATTCCGCCTCTACCTTGTTGAAATCAGAATTGAGCTCATTTCCTCTCCTCTACTCCAAAACTCCTTTGTAGTAATCCCCCTAAATAATGTCTGCCTTCTAGTTCTTTAACAGTGTCTGATTATTTTTTCTTTAACAATACCAAAAATAGTCTATGATTTTCCTTTGATTGACCAAACTCCATATTTAATATCTAGATAATGCCTTCTTTAAAAAACAAATGAAAAACAAAAACAGTCTTGACTGTAAAGTCTCATTCTTTAATACTTTAGTAATGTTTCTCTTTTGCCTTTTTTTAATTCTTCAAAAATTACTATTTCATTATAGTTATGAATTTCCATGAAAATTCTAATTTGTATCTTACAAATTAGCATTTTTAGTAAATGCTAAATTTAGCAATTTTAGTAAAAAATTGTTAACTTTGGCTTAGACTTCATTTTATTGCAGCAAGAAATTCTCTGTGTCATTGCTGTTGTTCGCATAGTTCCCTAAACTAAGGTACAGTGGAGGTTAATTACACACATTCTGAAGAAAGATTACCTCAACAGTTAAGGTAATTCTTCTAGGACTTAGTAAGAGGTGGTAGTGATGTCCCTACACCCAAATCATTTCTGCTCTTCCCTCCCCAGTCTCAACCCTTATTAAGTAAAAACCACTTTATTAAATAATCCATATATTTTTCCCCATTAGTGATCTCTATTTTACCAGAAATTAAATTATTTCATGCAATTTAGTCTATTTCTTTCCCTTTCTCCTAGGTATCATTGACAAATATTTTTATTTGGGGGTTAATACTACATATTTTAAATATTTTTTCATGAATATATTTTAATATTTGTCAGGGTTCTTGCTCACCTTTACTGTTTTTTTCAAATAATCCACATGTCATTCCACTTATTTCATATAACATTTATAATCATTTTTACTGAGTTCAAAGTAGCTAAAACAATGATGAATCAGAATTTTGATTTGTTTTGATTCTAAGTTAACATTTACATCTTCCAAATATTTAAGTTTCTCATCTGCAAACACACTTCCTCATCTAGGAATTATTCTATTCTTTTTACATCACTCAAAACACATTTATACATTAATGCATTAGAATATCCACTGGCTAATTTTTTAAAAATGTAAGAGAAATATATAATTAGATATTAAATAAATGCATTGATACCAAATTACTTTATTGAATCAAAGATGGGTCATCTAAGGAAATATATTGTTGCAACATATCTCATCAAAGGTTTATAGAGGAATTTTATAGTTCCTTTAATAGATGCCAGAGAAATTTTTAAATATTTAGCAACTATCATAAATAAAAATATAATCTAACTAATATATGCAATTTACAGAATAATTTTGAAAAGTGTAAGATTAAATACAGTATTTCATATGCCTGGCAAATTCATTCACATTAAGCAATCTGAAATTACTTGTAAATATAGCCACATGTAATTAAACTTTAAGAAGAGTATGCTATTGGTCATGATGCAATTAGTAAATTAACTTTAAAAATCTTAAAAAAAAGTCTCACATAATCCATATTTATTGTCATTTCAAAGTTTTATCAATTAAAATTTTTACAATTAATTTTGTTAAAAATATTTAATTGGTCAACATGGAGATAAAGAATATAACCTTTTTCACTGTGATAGGGTAAAAAAAACAATCTGCCATGAATAGTAGTTAACTTTAAAACAAGAATAGAAATAAAACAAAGAAATAAGGTATTAGTCATTACAGTAATTCTATTTAAAGAATACTATCCAAAACAATGGTTCTTTATCTCTGTCCAAAGCAACAGGAAGAAACCTCTTCCTAGAGGTTTTCATGACTTTTTATAGCAGTCACTTTTGATGTTGTCAAATAATAGGAATAAATCATGCCTTTTCCCTGTCCGCTGTTGAAGATAAAGCAGAGCTTGTTTTTATGCTCCCAGAGCTCCCATCAATTTTGGTATTGCATGCTTCTTTATATGGTGATAGTCCTGCTATACAGCAACTGGCAATCGGAATCTCCATCCCTTTAAATTTATCACCACTCTACAGTTCTGTGTAAAACTGAGACTAAATACTATATCCCTTATTTATTGGAACTCATTCTGAAAACAGATAGTTTGTCCTCAGCTCAGACTGAAAATAGTAACTGCTCATCAAAGTTACTGTTCATACAGAATCATGATAGAAAGCTATTTCTAATACTAAAATATTTTACTGTATACTATTATATGTAAAAAAGGAAAAAAGCAAGTACAAAACAAAACTTACTTCTTAAAAAGGCCATATACATAACTGAGAACATCAGTGATCTCTTTAATTCTGTCATTTCAAAGGACTCAAAAATATTAATGTCCTCCAATGTCATCACAATGTGTATTTATCACTAACTCCTAGGTACTTATAGTAACTGTTATTTTAAATGAAATCAAGAATGCTTTTCTCACAAGGGATCACAAGATTTCTTAAACCAAATAAACATGTTAAATGTATTTATATCAGATACCCTATTCTACATTGTTTCACCCACTCCTTTTTCTGTATCATTTTTCCTTTAATGCTTGTTTTTCTTACATTTTGCTGTCCTTTCAAATACACTTCCCTAGGGTTTAAATATGTAAATATCTGAAAATGCAAATTACTACACTTTTGTTCATACAGAGAATAGTCAATCATACCTCTGTACTTCCAAAGCTAGCTATGAATATATAATGAAAAAGTTTTAATAAGAAACTATTCCCAAATTTTAAGATGTATTTTATATATAGTTGTTATGATGCTTAGAATATATTTTGAATTATGTACAGATTTAATAAATACAATATTTTATTATTATATTCCTATAAAGGTGAGATATTTTTTTTTCCTCTGGTAAAATACTGCCATATGTCTTCAATGTACTACATAATATTCCAGTGGAGGGTTTATCCTGAATGTTCTCTGTTACTTGTGAATGCTATGTAGAAATAATTACCCCCTTCTTCAAAATAGTTGAATACTATTTTTTTCCATCAAAAGAGAATAAGGTTTGGATATACACAATAACTTTTCTTTTAATGTAATTTAGTATAATTAGTTCAGCTTATATCTGGTTTAATGTAACAGTGTTACATAGCTTCTGCTTATCTGTTGATGAAAAAAATACTGATTATACTTACTGGACATACATAGCTTAATATTTAAGTTCACACTGAAAAGCTTTTACTCTATGGATTATATAATTTTTATAAGTGTGGTAACTATAGGTAAAATTTGTAAGTCACTCATATGCCAAAACTTTTAAGAAAAAGGTATGCACTATATATGTTCTCCTTCTTTCTTCCACTTATTGGATACAGAGGACTATAAGGCCGTATGTGATAATGAAGGTACAAGTGAAAATGGTATAATTCTCCTAATCTTTGTATGAAGGAAAATTGTCAACAACCAGGAACACTTTGGGTTCTAATGTAAATTAAAAATAAACTATATGTTAGACTCTAGAATTTGGAATTTTGTTTTATCAGCTTTTAAATATCCATCTATCTATCTATCTATCTATCTATCTATCTATCTATCTCCTCATACACACACACAAACATACACATATATATATATATCCTCTTCAACTGGGATATACCCAAAACAAAAACCTAAAACATGTGACATAAGTTTAAAGTTAGAAGGTAAGTGATGTGTAAAATTATAATAGGACACTACACTGATGGAAGACCACATTACATAATAGTATGTTTCTTGGTAAAATTTTACCAGCAATAACTTGTAAGGCAGGTAAAGTACTTATTTCTTTGTGTTATCTGAAACTAGATGCATCTAACAAGATATTTCCAGGAACAGATGACCTCAAGCAATACTGGCTGGACTGTAAGTTTAAAAGAAAAGGAATGAAGAGTATAGAACTTTAGTGCTTTCAGAATTATAAAAGGTCACTTCTGCCCTAATTTGGAGACAAATTAAAAACGACAGCTTGAGCACCAAAAATATATTAAGACGCCATAAACAAAAAGACTCAGACTTATGTCTAAGAACTACCCACCCCTATTTTATAATGATCTCAACTTAGTTGCCATTAGGTTAACAAAGCATATGAATAATGAAGCAAGTAGATACATTAATAAGTAAGACACACTTGAAAACTATGTCCAAGAAAGAACTCTGAATGTAGACTTCTGTGTAGTTTCTGGCACAATAGATTGACAGAATAAAAGTCTACTTTGCTTTTAGGAAATTTTATTGCCAACAAATGTGGTCTATGAAATGATCCTGAAGCTCTCAAAACATTATCATAAAACAGGTATGAAAGCTATTCAGCCACCAATAACTACTTCAGAAATTGTCAGGATGATAGAAGAAACTCACAGTGGAGTCAATGGTCTTTGAGAACAATGGGTAAGAACGTCCCAGTGAACTCATGTGTCCAGATCTGTTCTGAGGTTCTTCACAATACCTATCCATCATGACTATGGCTGTGTTTATTCTTTTTTAATGGGAGTTTTCTATTTATTTCAACTATTGTATATTTTATGTTAGGCATAGGTAGCTTTTCATTCAATCTGTTGGTCATAAGTTGACAAGACATATTTGAACCTAGTGGAGAAAACTTTGCATTACCAGATATATGAGGATGAGCATACACATTTTGTAGATAAAGTAGCAGACTGTCACAGAGGTGACCAAGTATCTACAAAAACTGGGGCTTCCTCTTCTATAATAGAGAATCATTTTTGGAAAGTAACTACTATATCACTTAACAACATCTTACCTCTATTTCCAGCTAGGTGTGACTATATAAGCAGTTCATACTGCTGGTATGTGAAATGATGTATCTCTTCATATCTGAGTTGGTTAAAAAGCACATGTTCCTTCTCCAATCTCCTACTGCAATTTAGACACAGATAACTGCAAACTCTTAAGAGATGGTTGATCCCCTACATGCAAGAAGGCTGGATTTCTGAATCACTCACTGCATTGAGTGGAACTCCTATCAACCAAGAATACTAACATGAATTCTTTGCTAAATTTATTAGTGCTTTTCAGTTTGCTTTATATAAAGCCTCATGGAGCAGAATTAGCCCAACTACAAAACTTCCTCATTGAAGAAAAAAAAAGACAGAGAAATAGAAAGCAGCACTACAAGTAACAATTCTAGAAAAAAAAAAAGACACTAATGCTTAAAAATGTAACCAGTACACTAAGATCAGAAGAATAATTTACTCAAATTCTCTCAAAATTAATTTCCTGTGACTAAGATCCATAAAGAATCTGTAAAAGTAAAAATATGAAACAGCAGGCAGAAATAAAAAAATAACAAGTAATTTTTTTTAAAAAATGAATAGCAAAAGCTAGTGAAGATAAAGATAATTTAATAGATGACATAAACTTAACTAGGTATAGTCAGAGTGAAAATTCTTAACCTAGCAATCAGTGCTAAGGTTGATATTAAATATTTTAAAAATCACAAAGATGATACTATTGAAAATCTCTAAAAAATACCTAATAGATATTCTAGAAATAGAGAACAGAAGAATATAATGCATACACACATTTTCTTAATTTAAAAAAGTGGAAAGCATGGGGCACCTGGGTGGCTCAGTCAGTTGAGCATCTGAATTTGGCTCAGGTCATGATCTCTTGGCTCTCGAGTTCAAGCATCTGACTTTATGATGACCACTCAGAGCCTGGAACCTGCTTTGGATTCTGTGTCTTCCTCTCTCTGCCCCTACCCCACTGATGGTCTGCCTCCCTCTCTCTCAAAAATAAATAAACATTAAAAATTACTTTTTTAAATGCAAATCAGGAAAAAATATATGTACACCAGTTGCATCATAATGTAACTGAAAACCAAATATATGGAACCTATAACTACCCAAGTAATAAGAATTAGAAGAACATTAGCAACTACAGCTTCAATAGATTCTCATGGACAGGGAAATACTATTTTCAGAATGTTGAGGAAATATAATAGTAACCCAGTATTCTGTATCCAAGTAGATAATATTTGAAAACGGAGGTTAAAATAAATATATTTTTAAATATCCACTAAATGAAGAGTTTAAATACTTACAGTCCATTGCCAAAAGATCTATCAAAAATATACTACAGCAAACAGAATAATGAATCTAAGTAAGAGGAGATAATAATAGAAAAAATTAGCAAGAATAAAAACTTAATATATCTTGGTGTATCTAAGTGTTGACTTTATAAACCTATCAATTTTATTTTTTTAAATGTAGAACTAAAATTTAAAGATTAGTAGCAATTTCAGTGCATAGCATGGCATACTATTTTTTGAAAAGCAAATAGAAATGTTAAATAATTTTATCTTTTTTAAAATATATATGCATTAAGAAAGGATTTGTTTTTAAAATTGAGGATAGCCCCTATAGAAATAGGAATTATAGCATTCAAGTCAGCAGAGAGTAAAATAGGTACTAAATTTGAAGTTAAAATTTAGTTAAAATCATATACTAAAAATGATCATTTCAAGCCAGGTTATGCTTTAACCTATTTTTAAAATTGTGACAAAGAACAAAATATAATTATTTAACTTTACTCTGTCTTTTTTGGAAAGAATACCTTCTATTTTTAGACTCCTTGGAGCCTTTGATTTCATATTCTTCTCAAGCTGGGATGAAAGTCAGGAATTGCTTCATGAAAAAGCTGCTTTATTTGGAATTGAAGGTTATATTGTAAGAGTTTATATTTAGTTTAGAGAACCTTTAGAAAGTGAAAATACTATTGGGGCCAATAAGTATGCCCTTTCTTTCTGATCCCAATCTCACCTTTTAGTTTCCATCATATCCTCAAACCCCCTTATTTAATGTCAGCAAATCCTGGTGTCTCAAAATTTCTTTATGCTCTCTGCTCCCACAATCATCTCTGATAACATGATTAGACAGAAGATTATAAACACAGAGCATAAATGTTTCTGAACTGCAGCAGAGGACAGAGCCATGAAGCCTTAATAACAACACTCTTAAGAGATCAAATCAATAGCTATGTATGTCACCAAAGGCCCTGTATATCCCATTCACTCAGTGAACATTAACACAATAGTCTGAGAACTGCCAGCATCCTTTCCTCTTGAATTTTAAAGCAGCACTAGAGAAAAATACATAAATAAAAGCATGTATGTAGAAAGAAGAATTTTTTTTTAAATTCTCAGTGTTTCAGAACTTTTATTCCATACTCAAGTGTTATTTTGTTAAATTACATCACTTAACAAATTAAAAGTTGGAAGAACATATTCTTGCAGTGTGTGTGTATATATAAGCGTAGAAGCCTGAACTCTATTACAAGTACTAACAGTACAAGTATCACTGTCTTAGATTTGTTTTAAATTAATATCCAAGAGGAATTTATTAGAAATTCACGTCACTTCAAAACTCACAACTGAACAAAAATTGCATTCAATTTATCATGTTAATTGTTTCTAATTATTTCTTCCATAGTGTTAAAATTTTCTTAGAGATATGCAGTGAAAGACTATTTGACATAAATTAATGCTTCATGAATTACCATTATTTTTTATTCAAATCTTTTGTGCAATAAATTAAGACAATTAAAAAAAATAAAATGTGACATCAATATGCCTAAGCATGATAGTTTTAATTATAAATCTATGAGATAAACTTAAAATAGTTATGAAAAATAAGTTGAGATTTGAGCCAAGAATAAAATTCTGCCTACTAAATATAACAGAATAACCTAAATGACTGTGTTTGGCTTTATATTTTAGCATATCTGCTTAATATAATATTTACATCTATTTAAACCTGATTGATAGCAAGGACAAAAGAAACTCTCCCCTTTATGCTTCTAGGATTTGGATCAAGATATGCCTTAAAAATATTACAGAAGAATGAATCACATGTTCACATATTCAGTAGCATAACTTTGAGGATAAAATAAAATGATAAATTATTTAAATGCAAATAAATACACATCATTGATAAAATATTGATAGTATGAGTAAACATAGATTAATTCTGTTTTATTTTTATTTATTTATTTTTTTAATGTTTTTATTTATAGGGAGAGAGAGAGAGAGACAGCGTGAGCAGGGGAGGGTCAGAGAGAGAGGGAGTCACAGACTGAAACAGGCTCCAGGCTCTGAGCTGGCAGTCAGCACACAGCCCAACGCGGGGCTCGAACCCACGGACCGCGAGATCATGACCTAAGCGAAAGTCGGATGCTTAACCAACTAAGCCACCCAGGCGCCCCGGATTAATTCTGTTTTAAACCAGCCTATTGTGTTTTTGTTATATAGCAGACCAAAAGTTCTCAAATCCATTCAAGTAAATTATCAGAATCCTTAAAACCTCATAATTTTTCCTATTTATCACAGCAAAGCTCCAGGTAAGTTTATACATTTGTTCATCATTCTCAATAGCATGAATTTCAGAATAGATATGTAGATACTGTTCTAACTGTGCTCATCTCAGATTCCAAAATATAAATGCAGGGGGAAAAAGGCCCTAATGAATGATCAATAATAACTTAGGGCTCCTCTATACTGGTGGACAGGCAGGAAAAGTTAAATTATCAAGATAAGGGTATGGGTGCCTGGAATGAAGAAATCAAAGAGAAACAGAAAGAAAGAGAAAACTGAGGAATGGGAGACAGGATGGAAGTAGGGAGGGAAAACACAAAGACCGGACTAAAATATATTTAGACTGTAGATCTTAGTCTGGTGTTCGTTACTGTGTGGACCTGGGGAATAATACTCTGTTCTCAGTAATTTAGCATCCTGACTTATAAATAAATGAGGAATAAAGATATTTCTAAGGCTTTCCAGATCTAAAGGAACCAGATCTACTGTAACCCTCCCTGAAGAAAACTTTCCTATTTCACAGAAATGAGAGGACACAGAGCACTCCACAGGTGTACCAATAGTATCCAGCTTAAACTATCAGCAGAGCTTGGTTCTTAGTGCCTTACATTCATTCATACCAATAATTTTTTTACCCTTAATTACAGACATGATTTTAAAATACTCCTTTTTTATCTGAAAGCCCTGGAAAAACAGACACATAAATAATTCTTATAAATAACGAGGATAAAAATAAACAGAGACAGGAGACAGAAGGAAGGAAGGGAGGGAAAGAAAGAGGGAGGGAATAACCCAGAGGGCAGAGCCGAGAACCACTGAATGAAACTAAGAACCACATGGGGCACCTGGGTGGTTCAGTCAGTTAAGCATCTGACTTTGGCTCAGGTCATGATCTCACGGTTTGTGGGTTTGAGCCCCATGCCGGGCCCTGTGCTGACTGCCAGCTCAGAGCCTGGAGGCTCTGTGCTGACTGCCAGCTCAGAGCCTGGAGCCTGTTTTAGATTCTGTATCTCCATATCTCTCTGACCCTCCCCTGCTCACGCTGTCTCTTTCTCTCTCTCAGAAATAAATAAAACATTAGGGGCACCTGGGTGGCTTAGTGGGTTAAGCGTCCGACTTTCGCTTGGGTCATGATCTCGTGGTTCGTGGGTTCAAGCCCCACGTCGGGCTCTGTGCTGACTGCCAGCTCAGAGCCTGGAGCCTGTTTCAGTCTGTGACTCCCTCTCTCTCCTGACCCTCCCCTGCTCACGCTGTCTCCCTCACTCTCTCCTAGAAATAAATAAAACATTAAAAAAAAAAAAGAAAGAAAAATAAAACATTAAAAAAATAAAAAAAAAATTAAAAAGAACATTCCCTCCCCTTATTATAAGGGATCCTGACAACATCCAGTTGTACTTCAAAATCACAATGGACCAGTAACAGCTGTGTTCCCAGCCTTTAGGAATGGGAAATCTTTTACAATTTTCCTGTCCCTATCCCATGTGTTGTGTGAGGAGTGTTAATTTATCTTTTTAGTTCTTATTTCTCCAGATGAAGAGGAACTTGAGCTATAAATCTTCATTTACATCTGGAACTGTTTTTAAGAGTGCTCTTCTGGACTCCAGCATGATGCCACAATGGAGTAAATGTTTGGGACAGTGTGTGAGGTTGCGTGCATGAAGGATGAACACTCATCTTGAGAATCCAGAGACTGGACTGTAGTATACTGTCACATTGCTAACTCCCTATAAACATACTTCCAGTCAACACCCTCTTCTAAAATTCCCCTCATATACCCATTCTTTATCTGGCCATGTGAAAAACTCTCTCTTATGGTAGCCACTGTATTATAAAAAATCTTAGACTAGATTCTTAAATGATGGGACCCCATACAGAAAGAAACTCTGGAAGCTAAGAGGTCATCTTAGACATTCCAACTCTGGTCAACCTCAATAGCTGACTTTAGCTGCATTACTGACCTCTGCTTACCCTACAGCAAAAGAATTAACCAACTGAGCCCTGAGAAATCATAAATCAGTGTGGTTTTGAGCTAATAAATTGTGGGTTGTTTTATCTCTCAGTAACAATAGATAACTAAAACATAAGGTTTATCAGTATTTATCTCTACCAACCTACCAGAAGTGATTAACAGAGAAGTACTAAAAAATGTTATTAGCTCAAATTAACTGTGTGTATGTGTGTGTGTGTGTGAATGCATATACACACAAACACACACACACACACACACACACATATATATATATATATATATATACACATACATATACATTATATATGTGACCATATACTTACTTGAGCTATGGTTTTATTCATGTAAGTCCCAATTAATTTACCATTTAGTTTACATGTACTTCAAAGATTTGGTTGTAAAATAAGTTGTTGACAGATAGCAACAGAATCTAATAACATTTATTACCAAAGTTAATAAAAGGGCAATACAATGCATCAAAACACTTAAATAAGCACTCTAAAATGGAAACCGGTGGTAGCATAAGATACCTCTATCCAAAAATGACGTAGCTGACTTCCCCTGTGCTTTTAAATAGTAATGTATTGTATTTAATTGGAACCAAGCATATGTGCATGTTTTTAATATTTCTCCATACTTTGCCATGAGTTGATTACAAAACTGCTACTTTATTTACGGATAAGGCAACTGTGATTTCAAAGTTAATAAGCCATGGATTTAGAATTCAAGCTTAATTCTTCCAATTTCTTCCATCCACTACAAGATGATGAACATTGTATTATATCCATTCTCTCATGTTTCTACAATCAAATAAGTTAAAATAAAGATAACAAGCCATAAAATAGATGAATCTAGGAGTAGCTCTACATAAGCTGATAATGATATCATTTGTCCAAAATCATCCTTATCTAACAACTGAAAGAATTTTAAGGTATATAGATAAGGATGAAATTCACAAAGTAAACGTATTAACTAAAAAAAATCTAGCCATCAATAATTGACACTACCTTTTATTCTGTGATTAATGCCATAAAAATACAAATATTTAATCAAAGTTAATCACATAAATCCTGAGGAATACTCTTTAGATATTTTAAAATCTTTATTTTAACCAATGAATTCCCAGCTTCTTCCTAATTTAAAACGTGGTAAAAGTACATGGTTAGTATGAGTATCCTCTGCACTTATTATCCTCTTAATCCCACTGATTATTCATATATATTAATCTTTCTTCAGTTTATTTTCCAACATATAGAAATGTTTTATAAAGTTCCTTCAAAGAATCATTTCTGACTATTCCACTCTAAATCCTTGTTATGGGTGAATAAAAACTTTGAATTAAATCTATACTGATAAACTTCAATGAAACATCTTTTTTTTATTATTATTTCTAGGAGAGAGAGAGAGAGAGAGAGAGAGAGAGAGAGACAGTGTGAGCAGGGGAGGGTCAGAGAGAAAGGGAGTCACAGACTCTGAAACAGGCTCCAGGCTGCGAGATGGCAGTCAGCACAGAGCCGGACGTGGGGCTTGAACCCACGAACCGCAGGATCATAACCTAAGTGAAAGTCGGACGCTCAATCGACTAAGCCACCCAAGTGCCCCATCAATGAAACATCTTTTAATAAATAGTGGAGGACACCTGCTTCAGGCTTTATAAAAAATATACCACAGATTCTATACAAATATTAATATTTTTAAATAACCAAATATAATCATTATAATTGACTAGAATTAGTGAACTTTTCAACATTCAAGAACCCAAGTGTTTTAAAAATAGATAAAATCTTTAAAAATTCACATATATTTCCCATGACCCTTATATGCATACAAGCATGTTTTTTCTTATTTATTCTCATCCTTTTTAAAGAACAACAATATGGCACTAACAAAGAAATAAACAAACTTATAAATCATTTACCATTAAGAGGGAAATATTTGTACTAAGTTAACACTTATCTACCATAATTTTATTTCTATATTTGTGTTTTCATTATAGGACCTTAATCCAAACACAATTAATCTCTTTGTAAAAATTTTAATGTATAAATTATTAGATTAATAAGTCCTTACAGAATTATTCACATATAAAGAAAAAAATGTTCCACCTTGAAAATTATAGGTATTTTATTATCATAACAATGTGAAAGGTACAGTTCTAACTTAATTACCCTTGGTTGTGTCAATATTCCCCAACAGATCTTACAAAAATATTACTATTAAAACAAATAAAAGGTAATCTGTTATATGAAGGAAATTGTATTTAATAGTAGCAAAACAGAAATTAAGCTCTCATGCAGACACTACTCAATCACCAAACAACATTTGCATAAACTATCCTATATGTATTTGAAACATATATGTGAATTTATCACTTATTTAAATATAATTTCATCTTCTCTATGTACTATATAATTACTACACATAAACATGAGAAAATTATTTTCAAACTATCTTTAAATGCCACATTCTCTACAAGGCATCAAAACATGAAAGTTCAGCAAATGTTCATTTTGAATCTTTTTGTTTTTTGTTGCTGCTATTAATGTTACTTTCCTTTATAAAAATTAGGTAAGTACAGCCATTCATATAGTTTAACTAGTTTGCCAAATTCAATACGGAGAAACACTTGTCATGGTATAAAATTTATTTTATATTTTCATATATCCTCTCTGGGAGGAAAAGTAATAAGAAACTATCCTATAGTTAATAATTTATTCCACAATTAATTCTACCAGTAATAGTATTTGAAAATGTATTATTTGAAAATAAATGTATAACAATTTACCTTTTCAAAACATCATTAAATGCATAAATTATTTGAATGTTTCTTTCTTACCGTGACAAGAACCTTCAATTTCTTCATATCCTGTACTGCAGATACACCTTCCAAGAGGAACCAACCAATCTCCATCAGCTCCACAGTATAGTTTAGGAGTGTCTCGCTCTTCTGCACTCTTCACACAAGAGCCCCTTACTTCAACCAAAGAAGAAGAATCAACCCTTGGGATGGTGTCAGGAAACATAGCCAAGTTACGAACAGTGAAGGGGCACTTTTTGTAGAAAACACGGACGGAGACCAAGGCAATGCATGCCCCAATGTCCTGAAAAGCCAGATAAAATCCTTTCCTTTCTATAGGACCCACCTCACGAATTTCCGTGTTTAGCTTCAGGATACGATCACCCAAATCCATCTGGGTAAAACTTTCATCAGCAGCAATTGTGTCAATCTTTGTATACTGGCTTGGCTTGAATTTAATTCCATGGGACTCATCTGATTCCACATAATAGAGATTAAATGTTTCTTTGCAAGTCCCCAAAACCCATGGGATGCTGTTACAATCCCTTAATGTAAACTTCATTTCCACATAAATTTTCTGAGCTGCATCACGGGAGATCCAGTTTGTTCGAAGCCAGTTGTTTTGGTTTGGTTCCATTACATTGCATACCTGGTATGTGTGAATGGGCCTATTATGTTCATCCATTTCAGTGATGGCATCCCACTGCAAGAAGGAAAAAAATTAAGTGATTATAAAACCACAGTGGCTAAGCAGATATGACTACTTCTGAAATTTTCTGTTCTAGCAAAAAACATTAATAAAAATGATACAAATGAAGCTATCCAAACCAACAATGCAGCAGAATTTTAACCATGAACCTCTGATTAGGAATGTGAGGGCGCCTCGGTGGCTCCATCAGTTTGAGCATCCAACTTTAGCTCAGGTCATGATCTCACAGTTTGTGGGTTGGAGCCCCATGTCAGGGCTGACAGCTCTGACAGCTCAGAGCCTGGAGCCTACTTTGGATTCTGTGTTTCCCTCTCTTTCTGTCCCTCTCCAACTCATGCTCTGTCTCTGTCTCAAAAATAAATAAACATTAAAATTGTAAGGGGTGCCTGGGGGGCTCAGTTGGTTACGTGTCTGGCTTTGGCTCAGGTCATGATCTCACGGCTTGTGAGTTCTAGCCCCACGTCGGGCTTGTTGCTGTCTGTTCAGAGCCTGGAGCCTGCTTCAGAATCTATGTCTCTCTCGCTCTCTGCCCCTCCCCTGCTCATAATCTGTCTCTCTCTCTCTCTCTTAAAAATAAACTTCAATTTTTAAAAGAAAATGTAAGAAAAATGTAGGTTTTGATGTGCCTGGGTGGCTCAGTCAGTTAAGCGACTAAATCTTGACTTCAGCTCAGGTCATGATCTCATGATCGTGAGACTGAACCCCACATCAAGTTCCATCTGATGGAGGCTGCTTAAGATTCTCTCTCTCCCTCTCCCTCTACCCCTACCCTGCTTGCACTCTATCTCTCTAAGTATAAATAAAATAAATAAACATTAAAAAAAGAATGTAGGTTCTGGACATACCAACTGTCCTAGTATGAATCTTACCTTCCCACATACTAATTATATGATCAAGGGCTATTTAATATAAACTCCGTTTTCCTTCTCTGTAAAGTGATGCTGATAATAGTACATGTTTCATAGAGTTACTGTAAAGCATAAGTTATTTAATATATGTAAAGCAATTTAAATAGTTCCTGGTACTCTAAGGAATGTAAAATAGCACCCATTATCTGATCAAAATAACTAGACTGATGACACACTCTGGTTACCCACCTGCCTTCATATCCAATTTGTCATAATTGAGATATAGTCAGCAGTATTCAGTTAAATATTTACATGTCTATTTGATAGAAGATAGACATATATAGGGCCATAGATTTATTCAAGGAATATTTATGAGGCACTATTCTGGACACTGGGAATATAGCAGTGAACTAGCTGAATCTTGCTTTTATGGAGCTTACTTAGAGTGAGTAGGGACAATAAAAATCACAAATGAATAAACTGAAAAATATGGTAGAATGTACAATGGGAAAATTAAGGCAAGAAGACAAAGAAAAGGGTTGCAGTTTTACATAGGATAGCCAGAAAAAGCCTTACTGAAGTGGTAATAGCTTTTTTTTAATGGTTACTTATTTATTTTGAGACAGAGACAGACAGACAGACAGACTGAGTACGGGAAGGGCAGAGAGTGAGAATCCTAAGCAGGTTCTGTCTGCCCTGTCAGTGCAGAGAGTGACTTGGGGCTTGATCTCAACAACCAAGAGATCATGACCAGAGCCCAAATTAAGAGTCAGATGTTCAACGAAATGAGCCACCCAGGTGCCCCCTGAGGTGGTAACATGTAAGCAACATGATGGAGGTAAGACAGTGAACCTTGCCAAGAGGAAACGTAAGTAGAAATTACCTTCAGTCAGAGTATACAGGTATATTTTAGGAACAGAATGAATAGGCACTGGAAGTACACTAGGTAACAGGGCAGAAAAAGAAAGGGCAAAACTAAAGCCTTTATAAGACTTTTAAGCACTTTAGTTTTTACTCTGAGCTGGATCATTGGATTATCTTCACTTCTACATTGAGCACTCTGCCATTTATTTGTATAGAAAAACTTTATCTTTTTTTTTTAATTTTTATTTTAAAAATTAATGTTTCTATTTTATTATTGAGACAGAGAGAAACAGAGCATGAGTGGGGGAGGGTCAGAGAGAGAGGGAGAGGGAGATATAGAATCCGTAGCAGGGTCCAAGCTCTGAGCTATCAGCACAGAGCTTGATGCAGGGCTCGAATCCATGAACTGCGAGATCATGACCTGAGTCAAAGTCGGCCACTTAACTGACTGAGCCACCCAGGTGCCCCTGTTTATTCTTCTTTTAAAAAATTAATAAAAATCCTTAAGTATCTTGAAATAAATTGGTATTGTCTGTAGTTACACATCTAATATTGATAATTCCACATTACAAATTTAAATTGTAATTGTATTTTATTTGTATAGTAACTGATAATTTTCAATAGATTAAAAACAAACCGCTATGGTAATTTTAATTTTTTTTTTAATGTTTTATTTATTTCTAGGAGAGAGAGAGACAGCGTGAGCAGGGGAGGTTCAGAGAGAGAGGGAGTCACAGACTGAAACAGGCTCCAGGCTCTGAGCTGGCAGTCAGCACAGAGCCCGACGCGGGGCTCAAACCCACGAACCGCTCGAACCCACGAACTGCAAGATCATGACCTGAGCGAAAGTCGGACGCTTAACCGACTAAGCCACCCAGGCGCCCCACCGCTATGGTAATTTTAAAGCCTTTTTGGAAAAACATGTTAGTCATCATAATTTCTCATTTCTATTAACATATACTGGAAATAATAAACTATTTTCTATAGTGAATATGTATCTTATTTTTTAATACCATCCTTCAGTGATTTATAACAAGATTATTTAACACATTCTGTTTGCAGTTTCTTACTTTAATTGGCTATAGAGTCACTTAATCAAGATTGGTTGAATTTCAATTAGTAGTTTCTAACAGAATGACTACTTTCTTCAGTCTACAGTACAGTTATGACACTTAATAGCCTTCAGTATTTACCATACATTTCCATGAAGAAAGAATTGAAAACTTAAAAACAATCTATATCTGGGGGCACCTGAGTGGCTCAGTTGGTTGAGCATCCAACTTCAGCTCAGGTCATGATCTCATGGTTCACAGGTTTGAGACCCGTGTGGGGCTCTGTGCTGACAGCTCAGAGCCTGGAGCCTCTTTCAGATTCTGTGTCTCCTTCTCTCTATGACCCTCCCCTGCACATGCTGTCTCTCTCTCTCTCAGAAATAAATAAATAAAACATTTTTTAAAAATTAAAAAAAAAACAATCTGTATCTGAATATTCATTTACAAGTTGCTAGCTTGAAATTGAGAGGACATTGTCCATAAGAAACATTAAGTTCCTTTGGAACTACGGATATAATTTTGCAAAACACCCCTGATAAACATAGTAGTGATTCAATGATCTCACAGAGACACATGCAATTATTCATCTAAATGTTTTTCATTCTAGCAATCATGGGTCTTATGTGACTTTTACACTTGGATTTAAGACAGCAATAGTTCAATTTTTATTTTTAATTATTTTTTGGAGAGTGCAAGTGGGGGAGGTGCAGAGAGAGGAGGGCAGATGATCTGAAGCAGCCTCTGAACTGACTGGCTGACAGCAGCAAGCCTGATTTGGGGCTTGAACTCACGAACCATTAGATTATCACCTTAGCTGAAGCCAGACACTCAACCAACTGAGTCATCCAGATGCCCCATCATAGCTCATTTAATAAACAAACTAACCATTTTCAATATAAGCAGTGAAACAAGATGAAAAGAATAAAATCTGTGAACTCTCAAAAGCAGTATCCAAAACTCTATGCATTTCACCCATTGGAGAGCCTCTGAGGGTACTCAACCAATGATTATCCTTATTTGAGATAATTTCTAACAGGAACTGATTGTTTCTCAGGAAATTCATGTCTATACCATATCCTCAAGTCTCCCATATAGAATAATAGGGTTATGTTTTCAATAATTTCTATTTAAATAATTACATTTTAAAATCTTCACACTATATCTCTTCATATTAATAAAAAGTACTAACTATAGTCATCACAACTACTTCTACTAAAATAGGAGATTTAACTAAAATGTCAAAAATTGTCTCTTGTGACAAAAGTAAATTCTGAAATCAGTTTATATCTTTATTTAAAAATGTGTTGAGTTTAGAGAAAAATAGATGAAAACAAAGGTCAGGAATGAGAAGAATATAACATATATTCACTGAATCAAAACTGAGCTGAATGAAGGGATGAGGAAATGACAAAATGTCCATAGATAATAAGAAATGTAGTTCTTAAAGAAACTGCACAAAGATTCTTAACAAAATGGTACATCATTTTCTGGGCTAAATTTGTGATATATGATGGTCATTAGTGTCTTTTCTTTCTTTTATTTAAAAAAAGAAATCAGAATTAGATTTGGGTACCGAAATAGTTAAAACAGATCAGTTGCTAAATTCCATCTTATGTAAAATATTCAAAGTAACTGAAATTAGATTTTTAAATTTGAATCTAACTAAAACCATATAAATTCAATATTGGTATAAGATCTAAAAGACTATGAGGTTTACTACTAAATATTAACATTAGCAGATGTAGAAATGTATGACACTTTAGTTATAATATAGCCTTCAGAAATACAGCATTTACACATAATTATATTTGTGTTTATTTGGTTACATAACCTTTTTGTTATAATTTTCAAATATTAAAATAAATAAGGTCCCTAAAATTGTGGGGCCCACAGTAAGAGTGCTGGTATGAGAGCTCATACACCATATGTCTAAATATGTTAAAATGATAAATCAGTCTTTAAATCAGAACAAATTCTAAGTATGCTCTCTTTGCCTACACTGCAAAGATACCTTCATAAAAACATGGAAGGCCAGGTTCGAATTTAAAATACTTGGCCTTTGATAAAACAAACTTTTGGGACTACATCAAAATAAAAAGCTTCCAGACAACAAAGAAAACAACCAACAGAACTAAAAGACGATCTACTGAATAGGAAAAGCTATTTATAAATGACATATCCAATAAAGGGTTAGTATTAAAAAAAAAATATTTAAAACACCAAAAAAACAAACCAACAACAAAAACTCCAGTTATAAATGGGCAGAAGACATGAACAGACATTTCTCCAAAGAAGACATACAAATGGCCAACAGACACATGCTCAAGATCACTCATCACGAGGGGAATGCAAATCAAAACCATCACCTCACACACTCAGGTAGGCTAATATCAAAAACACAAGAAACAAATGTAGGTGAGGAAGTGGAGAAATGGGGAACTCTTGTGCACTGTTGGTGGGAATGCAAAATGGTGCAGTCTCTGTGGAAAACAGTAAGAAGGTTCATAAAAAAATTAAAAATAGAGACTACTGGGTGGCTCAGTCGGTCAAGTATTTGACCCTTGATTTCCGCTCAGGTCATGATCTCACAGTTTGTGAGTTCAATCCCCACGCTGCCAGCATGGAGATTGCTTAGGATTCTCTGTCTCCCTCTCTCTTTCTGCCCCTCACCTAAATGTACTTGAGCACGCAGATGTGCTCTCCCTCTCTCTCTCAAAATTGATAAATAAGCTTAAAAAAATAATAAATAAAAATAAAACTACTCTGTGATTCAGTAATTTCACTACTGGGTATTTACCCAAAGAATTTGAAAACAATAATTCAAAGGAATATATGCACCCCTATGTTTATTACAACATTACTTACAACAGCCTAGCTAAGGAAGTAGACCAAGTGCCCATCTGTAGCTAAATGGATAATGAAGATGTGGTATATACAATGAAATATTCAGCCATAAAAAAGAATGAAATCTTTCCATTTGCAAGATGGATGCAACAAGGATGGATGCATAAGGTATAATGTTAAATGAAATAAGTCAGAGAAAGAAAAATATCATATGATTCCACTCATAGGTGGAATTTAACCAAACAAATGAACAAAAGGGGGGAAGGGAAGAAAGACAAATCAAAAAGCAGACTCTTAACTATAGGAAACTGATAGTTACCAGAGCGGAGATGGGTAGGGGAATGGATGAAATAGATGATGGAGATTAAGAGTACACTTAATCTTGATGAGCACTGAGAAATATATGGAACTGTGGAATCATTACTGTACACCTTAAACTAATATAAGAATGTATGTTATCTACACTGGAATCTCTCCAGAAAGACACTACCGTTAACTTTAACCAATCCCACTTCTATTTACGTCCCTGACTCTAGCTCTTTCCCATACCATGAAAGTCTTCACATATGCACATACATGAGTATCCCAGCCCTCATGTCCAAGCTGCACCCCTCTCCCGCTACAAAAAGCTGCCAATTTTGGCCCTCCAGTCAACTCAGATTGAACATACCAGTGACACAATATAACCACTGGAGGATGGACCCTCATAAGAAGCCATTAAGTTCTTTAAAAGAATTTAGATACTGATAAACATAAGGACAGCAGACAGACTGCAAACACACCCAGGTGAGATGTGTGTGATATTCCTCAGACACTCCTGGCTGCTGAGAACAAAGAAAAGAGGGAAAACAAATAGTTAACTGACTCTCTCTGACTCTCTCTCTCTCTCTCTCTCTCTCTCTCTGTTCCTTTGCCTAATAGATGTGGGGGCTTCTTGCTCATTCATTTCCTGGGTAACAGCTCTAATTGGAGCCAACTGTGTTTAGTCTACCCCAGGACAGGGGCTTTAAGGAATACTCCCAAGCAGAGAAGCACTGAAACCCCCTTTATTTGGGGGAAATTTTCTGTCTACTTTGTCCTGACATGGACTGCATATTTCCACTTGTTGATGGAAAGGAAAACAAACATGGAGTCTGCTTCTCTGTCTGAGTTGACTACACATAAAACTAGGAACCCTCTTTCTCTACCTCATGGAGGCATTTTGCCTCTTCAGCCTCCTACTATTTCTGCACTACCTGGGGTGTGGCCTGCATAACTGATTCTATACCATCCTTAGAATGCCTCCTTACGCACCATTGGCTCCTCCTCCCATTCACTGTGTCAGGGAGGGAAGAGCACTCACTTGGATGGTCCACGTCAGATTTACCCACCAGGGTCCCAGGTAAAAACTGATCATGAGGAACAGTTTGTTTTTTAAGTGGATACAGAAGGAACATATGGTGTTTAAGCGAATATAAGTTTGTTGGTCTAAGATAGACCGTTCTATCAGCATTATATATGAAGCTTTTATCCTGTCCAGGTTTGCTGAAAGGTCAAATAAGCTTGTGTTGTTTCTATTGCAATGTTAGCAAAAAGGCAACTTAAACGATGGTTAATTCTGTTGCAAAGTTTTCATGGGTAACTGTTAAGGTACCTTTCAGTCTTTGGTAACCTGAAAGCTTAAAGTTTTGCTTGCATGATAATTGGGATTGAATTCGTTGGACTATTCTAAATAGAATGGAGTGCTAAAACATTGATTACTAAGCATTAGGTTCTTCTGCTTTTTGGCTTCTTATTGCAGAGAAACTAAGGATATTTGGGTCTGAAGGTAAACATGGCTTGTGTTTTATAACTTTATGAGGTTTTGGGGCTGATAGTGGGGTTTATGGGATCCAGAGCTGATGGCAAAGAATTCTTGAAGACATTTCTGGTGCAAAAAGGTGATTTGGTTAAAACCCAGAGACAGAACCTGTGGGTAGAAAGAGCTGTCCTGGGACCATGAGGAGAGGCTGGTTATATACTATGGAGGTGGAGGAGGTAAAGTCCAGAGAAGTTTCCAGTGAGATTTTCATATATTAATGAAGACTCAGAGGATACTGGGGGCCTAGCTATTGTCAAGCTAAGGTGGTCTTTCCCTCTAGCAAAACAATTAGCATTGAGACAATAGGGAGTTCCAGGAGAAAGCTTTACTCTGATAGCCTCAAGTATTTGTCAATGGGCTGCAGGTTATAATGAAATTTAGTTTTATCTGCCATTTCCTTCTGCCTTCATTTCCCATACCATTATGGAAGGGTGATGTTGGGGCTCCAAAAAACAGAGTCTTTAGGTTTCTGCAGATTAGGCTATTGATAAAATCACCTTTTTCTCCTAATTTACTAAGATCTTTGTAAATAGATGGAGACTCAGGTCCTGCAGGACTATATCTATCAGTCAACCATTTGTTTTCTTTCCTTTCCTTTGTTCTTGGGCAGCCAGGAGTCCCTTAGGAATATCACACATACCTCACCTGGCAGGGGTGGTGTTTGTGGCCTGTCAGCTTGCTTTGTGCTTCCTCGTTAGATCCTACATTTTCCTTCCTCCATACCACACTGTAGGAAAGACCCCAAAATTCTTTATTCAGTTGGCTTCTTCTTTCAAGGAGAAGAATGAATAGCAATTAACATATAATTAATCTACATGCAAACACTTAGCAACTGTAGCCTGTACCACATATGTTCAATGGGTAAAAGCCTTTGCCCCTATTTAAAACCAACACATAATTTATTCTACAGCTGTGAAATAGTTAGATGTACACACACCTGGAAGTTGTAGAAATTACAAGATGAAAATATGTATCAAACCTGTTACTAATTCTGTTATTAAGATGGTCAATTCTGTCAGCTGTTTGTTTTCTTTTACATAATAATGATTCTAAAATACTGTGACTCCTTAATCTTATGCTGTTTTTAAAAATATTTTCATATATGAATTGAAATATCAATATATTAAACAGTTTACTGATATATATTGTAGAAAATAGCTCAGTACCACAAAAATTAAACCGCAAATGCTTCTACAGTGTAAAATATCTTGCAAATTCTATCTGTTCTTATGGCCTGGATTAGTAGAACTGAAAGCTTCTTCTATTTCATGGTAGTTTTATGGGTCCTTTATTTGGATCAAGGAATAGATAGATAACTTACGAAATGATGAGTGGAAAAAGTTTTGTAACTTGGAGTATTCTGCTCAGTGAATTTTGGTTAAGCAAGAATCAGTTGTAAACTGAAGAGTTCTCCCTTTTAAAAACTTTAAGGGTATCTTGTATTCACTAATTCCTGGGGGCAACTATTTGTATATTGAATTTATATTTATCAAAGCTTTTTTACTTTTTTTTTTTACAAATGTTTCTCATCAATCCAGTAAAGCAAAACAAACATTTTTATTTTCATATTACAGATAAGGAACCCAATATCTAGGAATCAGTCCTTGCCCAGTGTTGCAAACGCTAAGGACTGAAACCAGGCCTTCTAGTTTTATTTTCTGTTTTTTATGTTTTGCTGGGATACTTTCTGGTCTGGAAGAGACTGCCCCTCCCAAGGCTAGCCAATTCTTAGAGGCAACAAAGGGGCCTGGGCCTTTGCATTTGAAATCAGTCGATTTGCATATGAAAACATGGCTGCAAATCAACCAAACCAGAGCCTATAGCCCCAGCTACTTCCTTATTTAACTCTAGTATACCAAACCAATAATTCCCCTGCCCTAAATTATCCCAGTGCCTGATAGTTGCCAGGCAACTAGAGACTACCTCTATAGTCTGAAGCCTGCAGGGATTATAGTAACTAATACTAAACTGTATACCCAGCCCTACCTTGCCTTTCCCACAGAAAACCCAATAAAGGCTCTGCCTCAGTCTTTTCCCTCACCCCATCTTCTGCCACTTAACCAAACCTGTCACTTCCCCTGTGGCCCTGTATGACACATGGTTGTTCTTTTACTGAGTACAATGAATGTAATAAACTTTGTTTTTCCAAGTCTAGTTCTTACCCACCTACCACTCACCCCCGGGAGCACATGGACTTCACCATACCATATGCAACATTAAGATTCTTAGAACGGGGGCGCCTGGGTGGCTTAGTCGGTTAAGCGTCTGACTTTCGCTTAGGTCATGATTTCGCGGTTCGTGGGTTTGAGCCCTGCGTTGGGCTCTGTGCTGACTGCCAGCTCAGAGCCTGGAGCCTGTTTCAGAGTCTGTGACTCCCTCTCTCTCTGACCCTCCCCTGCTCATGCTGTCTCTCTCTCTCTGTCCTAGAAATAAATAAAACATTAAAAATTTAAAAAAAAAAAAAGATTCTTAGAACAAATAGTCTTATGGATCCTGAGACAGGGTTCCTGACAACACTTCAGGGGACAACTGATTCTTACTCAACCAAAAGCTTTCACTGAGCAAGATGAAACTTCAAGTTGTAAAGCTTTTACTATTCATTACATATGATTCATATATCCACACAATCTAAAAAAAAAAGGACTCATAAAATGACCATATGACAAACTCTCTCTGTTCTATTCATCCAGGCAGTGGGAGCAGATACAATTTGCAAGACATTCTCAGGAGCATGTATCAATGTAATTAAACAAGGATACCATTAGACCTTAGACCAAGGTAGCTCTAATGCTTTTACAGACTACTTAAGCAAACTGAAACCTAAACTATAGTAAATTCCTATAAATGCCCCAAGGTTAAAATCCAAGACCAATGAACAACCAATCACAAGCAGCCAACTAAGTGTTTCCCAAAGAAGGCACCCACTTCAGCTACAGACAATAAAATAATTATCTTGCTTTCCTTTAACATCCGCTCTGCTCTATAACAGACTTTTCCCTAACTCCTATTAGCAGAATGACCCTTAACCAATTGGTTTGCCGCTGCCTGATTTCAAATTGATGCTTATTCAGATACACATTTAGAAATGTTAACTCGATGAGCACTGAGTGTTATGTGGAAACTAAGTTGACAATAAACTATTTGTAAAAAAAAAAAAGAAAAGAAATGTTAACTCGTCGGGGCGCCTGGGTGGCTCAGTCGTTTAAGTGTCCGTCCTTGGTTCACATCATGATCTCACGGTTCGTGGGTTCGAGCCCTGTGTGGGGCTCTGTGCTGACAGCTAGCTCAGAGCCTAGATAGCCTGCTTCAGATTCTGTATCTCCCTCTCTCTCTCTGACCCTCCCCTGCTCACACTGTTTCTCTCTCTCCGAAATAAACAAAACATTAAAAAAAAAATGTTAACACGCCTCAGTTTATCTTTTAATAGACACATAATTTGAGTTTTGCTCTACTCTAAATAACTATCAGTGAATTGTGTTTTTTTAATGTTTATTCATTTTTGAGAGAGAGGGTTAGAGTGCAGGGGAGGGTCAGAGAGAGATAGGGAGACAGGATCTGAAGTGGGCTCTGTGCTTACAGCAGAGTGCCTGATATGGGCCTCCAACTCTGAAACCTGAACCCAGTTGGACACTTAACCAACTGAGCTACCCAGGTGCCTTTTCAGTGAAATACAGTAGTATTTTCAGTCTTACACGAAAATACAGAAAACTAAACAAATAAGATGGAGGAATTAAAATATTTTCAGTTCAGTTCCTATTATGTAAAAGCAGACAGGTGACAGAATTAACCAACTTAATTTGTACTGCAGAACTAATGACAGGTTTGATTATTTCACAGTGCAATTTCTACAGGTATAAAGATTATAAAGATTATATACATCTAAATATTTTACACTAGAGAATGTTATGCATGTGCTTGTTTTAAATAGAAGCAGGAACTTTTACACACTGGAAAAACTTAGTAGAAGGTAACATTTACCAAAAGTTTGTACATACAGCTATGTGCTTTACAGCACCTAAGAATATTTCTCCACTGATAGATCTCTTGGGCAGTCTTATTTAAAGTGAATGTTTCTTAGAAGTGACAGGAAATATAAAGAGCTATGAACAATACTTAATCCTTTTATGCCTGAGGTTCTCTAAAAACCTATCCCCACCCACACATAGAGAAGTTTTGTTTCCATAGCAAGCAAAATAAACTAGGCCAAAAAGCTAGATTCCTTTTGGGCATAGAAAATTAGAACAAGAAAATTAATTCTTAAAGCAACTAGCAGTCATTGTGGAATCAGATTTCTTTCTTTTTTCAGAGAACAAAATAAAGCAATCAAAATAGCCTTTCTCGGCAAGAATATTCAGACAATTTGCTGGCAAATTGACCCAAACATCTAAAGTGCTAATGTAAATCTTTCAAATTTATACTTTCTTCTCTCTGAAAATCTTCGGAATACATCAAGAATATAAACATTTATTTCAAAAATAAATGTTAAACTTTAAAATAAAAGCAGAGTCTGTTACTAAGCACAGAAGTCTCCAAGAAGTCTGTAAACTAATTATAATTTCAAATAGCAACAGTAAGTCCTGATTACTTACTCAAAAACCTCAGTTTAAGAAAACTTGTAGAAAAAGAAGAGAATTAGCCTCATACTAACATGCTCACCCCTTATCCCCAGACAGAAAAGGGAGAGGGAAAAATTATATCATAGATACCTTAGGAACCTAAATAGCTTCAGGGCTGGTCTGCTTTATGGCAAAAAGAAAAAAAAAATCAGTAAAAACCAAAGTTAAATATGCTGATGGTAGTGACTAGGGAAGGTAGCACTCTAGTAACATTGAAGAATGAGATAGCGTTAAAAAAATAATTTGGGCGTTACCTGGGTGGCTTAGTCAATTAAGTGTCTGACACTTGATTTCTGCTTAGGTCCTGATCTCACAGATTCAGGTTCCTGGGATTGAGCCCCGCATTGGGATCCACACTAACAGCCTCTCTGCCCCTCCCCACTCATTGGCATATTCTTTCTTTCTCCCTTTCTCTCAAAATAAATAAGTAAACATTAAAAAAAATAAAATAACTTGGGTTTCATTTTACCTGTACTTCCTAAATGAATAAATACCTCTTTATATGTATGTTAAAATTCTTTTTCTCTTCTTTTTTCTTTCTGGCTTAAAAAATCACTTACTGATTATTGAGATTTTTTTCTAAAAGTAAAAGTTAATCTAAAGATAGGACAAAGTAAAACAAACCATGATATTCTAAAGTTCTTAGTTTCCATGTGTAACTTGTCACCAAGTGTTTTGTAGTATATGGCTATAACTATTCCTCAAAATTGAACTAAGTTTAAATGAAAAAGGAAGACAGAAGAAGAAAACCTTTTACATCATCATTCTAAGAATGATAAAAATAGAGAAACTGAGAATGAAGACAAGCCTTCATTTGGTGAATCTCTGATCTGTTCCAAACATTCCATCCCTTACCTTGCATAGTTCAAATAAACTAAAGTTGAATGTACATAGGCATCTTATTATGTAACATTGTAATGGCTTAATTTTTAAATCATAAGCATCTAATATGCTCAATCAAAGAAAAGCTTGTTAAAAGGGCCTTCTTATTCTAATGTGATATTTTCCTCAGAACCACTTAAATATTCACTTTGAGTCAATATACTGACATAAACTTAGAAAATTAGTGCCTAAATTCTGCTGCTAGGCATGTAGTTAATAACATAAATCTGTTTTTGCAGCAGAAAAGGGAAGGCTCTGCATTTAAATGATAACTACTTTCAGAGAATAAAACAAGAAGCAAAATGTATCATGTGCAGATACATTTCTATTTCACTTTGGGCAAACATAAAACTTTTTTATTAGCACTACAAAGATATTTAATAAAAAAAAAAAAGTATAAACTCAATGGCATGTCTGGAAGCCAACTGCTGAGATTACGTAAGTTTTATAAATAAATTTATTACTTTTGGTGCATTTGTCCTATTAATATGATCAAAATATTATAGGAAAAAGGATAATTTCCATTAAGAAGGAATGATTCTTCTCATAAAATGTTGTCATGTGAACATTAAAAATTCTTAGAGTCTATCTTCTTAATGTCTGAAAGTCTTAATTGGTATAAAAAGTTGAGATTTTCCCTTAAAAATGAGTAACACAGTATAAATATCTTGAATAGGATTTCTACAAAAAAGATGGTAAATATTCATTTTAATTATTCTGTCTTCTGTTCAACAATACATGAATACCTTGCAAATATACAGTACTTTGAATAAAATACTTCGCAAAATATAGAAAACATAAAAATAATCTTGTAAACTATAATTTCATTTCTGTATTGTAGAAGAAAGCATATTATCCTGGTTTTACAGATTATACTATCCTGTTTTTATGGATGAGGGTATTGACTTCTTGAGTTTACGGAGAAAAACGAAAAGTCAACAGCACAAGTATCTGAAAAGTCCAATTGGCCCATATTGAGTCTTTCAACTAAAATAAATTTAAGTAGCTTATATTCTCTATGAAGGCAGGCACTTTGTTTTGTCCATCACTGCATCCCTAGTATTGGGGATACAACATCACGATCAGAGTGGGTTCTCTGTATTTGCTGAATGTACAAATGAATAAAAGAAGGCTTGGATTCAAAACCAATTCTGAAGGCTTCCACTAATAGGAAACTTACTACTTCTTAAATCAGTATTCTGAATATCACACATTATTGAGACATATATATACTTTGAGCAATCTCCTAAACTAATCTTATTTTAGAACTTTCATAATGCCTTAGCTGAACATAAAAATATCAGATGACTTAATTGCAAACATCAGATGACTCAGCCAGAATTATGCTAGTGCATAAGATTTTAAGTTAGGATGAAGGCTCAGATTTAGAACTGGGAGATGCTCTGTCTCTGTATGTGTGTGTGTTTTCAAGATGGAGGGAGAAGGAAATGAAAATGGTATCAAGAATATGTGTCTTTACCAGAAGAAAGAGTAAACTGAGCAGATGAAACAATGTCCAGGCTGCTTATAAACTATCCTTTAACAGAGAAGGACTTTCATATAGAAAGGACTACTTACTGATATAGTCACATGATCTATCTTTCCTCTAATTACTGATAAAGTCTGCAGTCCCAATTCTGATTAACTTTTTACTTTAACTAACAGGTATAATATTTAAGTATATTAAAATTATGAATTGGTAATTATTGCAAACATGATGTATGAAATAAATAAATATCCAAATTCTACATGTTAATGCCAATTAGCAGGAGAAACCTCCAAGAGAGTGATATTCTGTACACATTAAAAAAGAAAATGATTAAAGAAGGAGAGAGTATTTGAGCACATCAAATGCTACTGAAGGTAAAATAAAGACAGCCCAATATCTATTGGATTTATTAACAGAGAAGCTATGGCAGCTCTGACAAGAAAAGGTTGGGTGCAGAGACAGTGTGGGCAGAAGCACAATCCTCATACAGAAATCTGGTGAAGAGTGCTTTCTTATTATACACATGTAAGGTGTAAAATAAATTTGTAGACATTATTCCAAAGTAAGAAGATGATTCTGTACATATATTGTTTGTTTTTGTTCTGGTCCATGTGTTGTTTGACACTTCACAAAAATATCTATTTTGACTTGTTTTTTCAAAATATGTTAGATCTTCACAATTCAATGAAAACTATCTCTAGGGGTGCTGGGGTGGCTCAGTTGGTTAAGCATCTGATTTTAGCTCAGGTCATGATCTCACAGTTCCTGAATTCAAGCCCTGCATCTGGCTCTCTGCTGTCAGTGCAAAGCCCACTTTAGCTTCTCTGTCTCTCTCTCTTTCTGCCTCTTCCCCCATGTGCGCTCTCTCTTTCTCTCTCCCTGCCCCACCCCCCAAACCCAAAAAATGAGAACAAGCTATAACTCTACCCAGGTCTACATTTCCATGGGAATGGTTCCTGGTAGGTCAAAACTTGATATCAAAATCTTACAGGTAAAACTCTCTAATGATCATCAGCTAGTCCAATGCCTTCAAACTGAGATCTGTCTGCATTGGCTGACTTAAAGATATAAATTAAAAGTGACATATATCAATTTCTGACTTGAATAAAATTACAATTGATTATACTTATTTATTTTGCATATTTGTATTCAATGACTCTTGAACACAGCATACAAGTGCATTTAAAATGGGAAAGGTATAAAAGCACAGGCACTATTCTTTTCAAATAACTGTATGGGACTGATTTTCACCTATTAAAAATTATTTCAGAATAACAAATTATTAGTAATTAGAAGGGAAGTTTTACACTGTTGAGACAAGTTGAGAATTTTCCCCATACCCTCTTTTTAATCTCACAATTATTAATGAACTAGAGTATACTTTAGATGCATTATATTTTTTTGTCTTTTAAAGTGTTTAAAAGAACTGTATGCCTTTATTTAGGATGTGACCAATCATTACCGTGCAATAAGCCAGGGAGTGTAATAAATTTACTTTTTATTTTAAACAATCTTTAGAAAGTTCCATTAATATTTTCTTAGAAAAAAAAAAGCAAAATAATATTTGAAGCTAACCAAATAACAATGCTTAACAATAATTCACCTTCCAAATTTCAAGGAAAATACTATCCCTGAATATTACATATTATATTCTACAGAATAATAAACTAAAATTGCTGTTAGCATAGTAATGAAATTTATGATGCATCACACAGAATTTTAAGGTCATATTGGGAACACAAATCTCTCAGCTCTGAAATATATTATTTGGACCCAATGAACTTAGGTACTTCTGTACTTAGGTGCTTCGTAAAAGACAAAATGACTGGATGTTAATTATCATGTATACTTGTGATTAATCTGATATTTTTAAGAAATACAAGAACATGAGGGTATTATCAGTAAATATTTATGAAATATTTTATATGGATATTCTCTGAAAATACATGAAAATATAATTTGTCTCTTTGTGTTTGCTCATATTACATTTTTTTCTATGAAAGTTTATAATTCATAAACCCAGTAAGCAAAACACTTCCTATGTAGCTAAAAATCAAAAGGTCATAGAATTAAGCTAAGTGCCATATATATACTTAAATAGATATGGTTCCCATAGTTAAGAAGTTACATTCAAAAGTAGTATCATCTCTAACATTTACTTAATGGATCTGACATACACTAAAAATAGTCAATATTTAGAGTAATAATTTAAACTAAATGCAACAGTTTACAAGCTAACAGAAAATAATCAATGAACATATACATCTGAGAAAGTAGAAATATAGTGAAGTAGGAGATAGAAATTCCAGAAAAAGTCATAAGAAGAATGAAAAGAAAAAAATTATATATATATATATATACACAGAAGGTATAAATATCTACTTTTTAAAAATAAAGACTCCCAGATTTTATAATAAACAAAATTCAACTGCAACTCAACTATTGGCTGTGAATCCATGGTCCCTATTTCAAATTTTCTTCAAACGCATTAGATTAATTTCTTTTACTATTTAGAACATTTGGACCTACACTGTCACCTCTTAATCTTAATAACTTAATATAAACTTAAATATAAAAATCCATAAAAATGCTTGGCAAAATAAAGAATTTTCCAATAACTAAAAAACACACTCACACCTACAGGAAAGAGTAACCGTTCACACAACTGCCTTTTGTTACTAAGAGTAACAACTAATCAAAATAACAACAAAATGTTAAGAGTAAAAGGACTTCCTAGAAAAAATATTGGCATGATGGACAATCATGAAAAACTTGGCAATATATTTAAGAATTCTGATAAGGTATTCAAGGCACAAATCTAGTAATTCCACTTCTAGAATTTTATAATAATAAGGTATAAAAACTAATTGTGGAATAGTAAGATGAAAGAATGCCATTTAGTCATTAAAACCCATTTTGAACATTTAATGGCTTAGAAAAATATCCATGATATAAAGTGGAAAAATGGAATTATAAAACAAGTTAACTAGGCTGGAAGACAGCAACAGACCAGGAGGGCTGTAGACTCACCTTTCCCAAGAATTCAACTAGTTAATATCAAATCATCCTAAATAATCCAGAAATTGACTTCAAGATTGGCAGAACAAATTCCACAAATTAAAGGCAGAGAAGAAGGCATATCAAAGAAGGCAGGTAACACGGAGACAGAGTTTGAGAAAGGTGCTGCTTTGGGGAGGGAGCTGCAGCAGTCACAGAGAAGGATAAGAAACATACTAACACACAGGCAAGCACAAGGGAAAATAAATCCCCGTAACAACTGGCTTGGAAAGTGAGAAGGACCAAATTTTGTAACTTATGGCAACCAGTGGGGCTTAACGCCTGAAGTTTTAAACGTCAGCGAGCTTAGCTGAGACACAACCTGGAGGACAGCACACTGATCTTAAAGAGAAGGCAGACAAGCAACCCATGAACATACAGCATGGAAACAGTGATCTGAAGAGCATGTGGGGCAGAGTGCGGAGGCTATTCACTCTTCTGAGTGCATCCCAGAGACAGTGTCCACTGAGAGACCTTTCCAGGAACAAAGAAAAGGGCTATGCCATTTCCCTTCCCTCTCTCCCACCTTCAACATAAACACAGAGCCACCTAAGGGAACCAGCACACCAGTGACACTTCTTACCTACCTTGCTTATACCAAGCACCAACTTCCCTCACACCAACTTCCCCTCCCAGTCAGACTTGCTTCAGTGCCTCATGACCAGCCCTCCTCCCCCAGAAGACCTGCCCAAACTTATGCTCACACTCTGTCTCCCTACTTAGACAGAGCATCCCTTCCAGCAGTGGTGGCAATAGATCTTATTTCACAAATGTACCAGAGCACACCTGATTAAAACATGTCACATTCAGGCCAGGAACCAAACATTACCCACAACAGGCAAAGACAGCTTCTGTAGATGACTGACCTGATGGGAAAAGGGGTGAGGACAATACAGCAGAGCACACGCAGACACAATGGAGACACACCTAGAAGCACCAGGCCTTGAGGAACAGAGAACACTAGACAGCAGAGCACTACAGGACTTGTTCCTCAGAAGGCCATTACCCTCAAGAACAGGTGACGTAGCTGAGTTTCCTAACACACAGTACCATGCACATAGACTTAGACAAAATGAGTAGACAGAGAAATTATCCCAGATGAATGAATAGGAAAAGTCCATGGCCAAATATCTAAGTGAAACAAATATAAGTAACATGCCTGATGGAGTGTTTAAAGTAATGATCATACAGATACTCAACTGACTTGAGAAAAGAATGGAAGAAATCAGTGAGACCCTTAATACATAAATAAGGAATAACATAGTATAGATAAAGGACTCAATAAATGAAATGAGAAACACACTTAATTGATGAACAGCAGTCTAGAAGAAGCAGAGGAATGAATTAATGACTCAGACAACAGAGTAATGGAAAGCAATCGAGTTGAACACAGGAGAGAAAAAGGAAATATACAAAATGAGAATAGATTTAGGAGATTCAGTGACTTCATCAAATGTAATAACATTTGTATTATAGGGGTCCTACAGGAAGAAATGAGAAAAGGATGCAGAAAATTTATTTGAAGAAATAATACCTGAAAACTGACTTAACCTAGAGATGGAAACAGACATCCAAATCAAGAAGGCACAGAGAGCACAATCAAAATTAACAAAAGCAGATCCTCACCAAGACATATTGTAATTAAATTGGCATCAGTATAAATTTCTTTATACTGATAAAGAAAAAAATCTTAAAAGCAACAAGACAAAAGAAACCAGTAACCTATAATAGAAAACTCATGAGGCTAGCAGGAGACTTTTAGCAGAAACTTTATAAGCCAGAAGGGAGTGGCATGATATATTCAAAATGCTGAATGAGAAGAAGATGTAGCCAAGAAAATCTATCCTACAAGTCTATCACTCAGAATAAAAGGAGAAATAAAGAGTTTCCCAAACAAAAACTAAATAAAGGAGTTCATGACCACTAAAACAGCCCTACGAGAAATATTAAAGGGAACTCTTTGAAAGGAAAATGAGAGATCAAAGGTGACAGTAGAAAGGTAGGGGAAAAAAGCCGGAAAAAAATGAATATTTCTTTAAAAATCAGTCATGGAATTCACAAAATAAAAGGATGTAAAATATAATAAGATATATCTAAAACATGGGGAGAAGAGGAATAAAGGATAGGTTCAAAGGTAAATGACCATCAACTTAGTATAGACTGCTATATGGAGAGGAGGTTATATATAAACCCGATAACAACCATATATTAAAAGAAACACTAATAAATATACAAAGAATAACAGAAAGAAATCCAAATATATCACTAAAGAAACTGGCATACCATGAGACAGAAAAAGACAAGAAAGGATCAGAGAAAATCAACAGTAGCCACAAACATGTAATAAAATGGCAATCTATATCAATCAATAATCACTTTGTTTTTTTTTAATTTTTTAATATATTTTATTTATTTTTGAGAGAGAGAGACTGCAAGCAAGAGAAGGTCAGAGAGAGAGGGAGATACAGAATCCGAAGACAGGCTCCAGGCTCTGAGCTAGCTGTCAGAACAGAGCCCAATGTGGGGCTCAAACCCACAAACCGTGAGATCATGACACGAGCCAAAGTTGGACGCTTAACTGACTGAGCCACCCAGGTCCCCCAGTCAATAATTACTTTGAATGTAAATGTACTAAATGCTCCAATCAAAAGACACAGGTGACACAATGGATAAAGAAAAACAAGACCCATCTATATGCTGCCTACAAGAGACTCATTTTAGACCTAAACATACATATAAATTGAAAGTGGGGGATGGAGAAAGATGCATCATCCAATGGCTGTCAAAAGAAAGCCAGAGAGAAATACTTACATTAGACAAACTGGACTTTAAAACAAAGACTGTAACAAAGGACAAAGAAGGACACTATAAAATAATAAAGGAGATAATCCAATAAGAATATATGCCAGTTGTAAATATTTATGCACCCAACATGAAAAGCACCCAAATATATAAAATGGTTAATAACAAACAAAACGGAAATAATTGATAATAATACAATAATAGTAGGGGATCATAACACCACACTTATATCAAGAGTTCATCTAAACAAAAAATCAACAAGGAAACAATGGCCTTGAATGTCACACTGGAACAGATGGATTTAATAGATATATTCAGAACATTCCATACTAAAAGAGCATAATACACATTCTTTTTAAGTGTACATGAACATTCTCCAGACTAGATCACATATTAGCCCATAAAACAAGCCTCTTTTCTGACCATGCTATGAAACAAGAAGTCAACCACAAGTAAAATCTGGAAAGACCACAAATAAATGGAAGTTAAATAACATGCTTCTAAACAATGAATGGGGTCTACCAATAAAAAGTACATAGAATCAAACAAAAATGACAACACAATGGTCCAAAACCTTTGGGATGCAACGAAAGCAATGCTAAGGGAAGTTTACAGCTGTACAGGTCTAACTCAACAAGCAAGAAAAATCTCAAACAAACAACATAACCTTACACTAAAGTAATGAGAAAAGAACAACAATCAAAACCCAAAATCAGCAGAAGGAAGGAAATAATAAAAATTAGCACAGAAATAAATGATAAAGAAACTAAGAAATAAAAAGAAACAAAAGAAAAAAAAAACCAACAGAACAGATCATTGAAACCAGGAGCTGATTCTTTGAAAAAAAATCAATAAAATTGATATCTCTAGCCAGGACATAGGAAAAAGAAACAAAAAGCAAGAGAGAGAGAGAGAGAGAGAGAGAGAGAGAGAAGAAAGGACTCAAATAATACTACAGATGAGAGAGAAGTAACAAACACCATCACAAAAATACAATTATAAAAGAATATTATGAAAAAGTATTTGTCAACAAATTGGATGACCTAGAAGAAATAGATAAGTTCCTAGAAAATATAAAGTTCCAAAACTAAAATAGGATGAAACAGCAAATTTGGACAGACAAATAACCAGCAAGGAGATTGAATCAGTTATCAAAAGCTCCCAACAAACAAAAGTCTAAGACCAGATGGCTTCAAGGGAAAATTCTATTAAACATTTAAAAATAGTTAATATATATTCTTTTCAAACTACTGCAAATAACAAAAAAGGATAGAAAACTTCCAAATTCATTCTCTGAGGCCAGCATTACACTAATATCAAAACAAAATAAATATACCAGGCCAACGTCATTGGTGAACAAAGATGTAAAAATTCTCAACAAAATACAAGTCAATCAAATCCAACAATTCATGAAAAAAAATCATTCACCATGATCAAGTATGATTTCTTCCTGGGTTGCAAGTGTGGTTGAATACTTGCAAATCAATCAACATGATATATCTAATAAATCAGAGAAAGAAAAAGGATAAGAACCCTATGATACTTTCAATAGATACAGAAAAAATACAACATACATTACAAAGTACAACATACGTTCATGATAAAAAACCCTTAACAAAGAACATTTAGAGGAACTCTGTATTTTATAATAAAGGCCATATATGAAAGAGCCATAGCTAACATCACTCTAAATGGGAAAACCTGACAGCTTTTCCTCTCAGGTCAAGAACAAGACATGGATATCTACTCATACCATGTTTATTCAACATCGTACTAGAAATACTAACCACAGAAATCCGACATCAAAAATAAATAAAAAGCATCCAGATTGGCAAGAAAGAGATCAAATGTCTACTATTTGCAGATAACATGACACTCTTATGTAGAAAAACCAGAAGACTCCACAAAAAAACTGCTAAAAATGATAAGCAAATTCAGTAATCAGTATACAGATTATCTGTTGCATTTCTATATACCAATAATGAATCAGAAAAAGAAATTAACAAAATAATCCTATTTATAAGTGTACCAAAAATAATAAGATACCTTAGAATAAATGTAACCAAGGATATGAAAGACTTACACTCTGAAAACTATAAAACACTGATGAAATAAATTGAAGGCAGGAAAAAGAAATGGAAAGATATTTTATGCTCATAGATTGGAAGAACGAATACTGTTAAAATATCTATACCACCCAAAGCAATCTACACATTTAATGAGATTCCTATCAAAATACCAATAGCATTTTTCACAGAATTAGAGCAAACAATTCATACAAAACAACTTGTATGAAACCACAAAAGACCTCAAATAGCCAAAATAATCTTGAAAAAGAAAAACAAAGACACAGGCATCACAATTCTGGACTTCAAGTTATATTACAAAACTATAGTAATTAAACAGTATGGTACGGTCATAGAAATAGACATATAGTCAATAAAACAGAATTAAAAAAAAACAGCAATAATTCCACAACTATATGGTCCATTAATCTTCAACAAAGCAGGAAAGAATATCCAATAGAAAACCAGTCTTTTTTTCAAAAAGTGGTCCTGGGAAAACTGGACAGCAACATAGAAAATAATGAAACTGGACGACTTTCTTACAACATACACAAAAATAAACTCAAAATGGATTGAAGACTTAAATGTGAGACCTGAAACCATAAAAATCCTACAATAAAATACAGGAGTAACCTCTTTGATATCAGGCATAGCAACTTTTTTTCTAGATATGTCTCCTGAGGCAAGGGAAACAAAAACAAAAATGACCTATTGGAACTATTTCAAAATAAGTGCTTCTGCACAGTGAAGAAAACAATCAACACCACTAAAAGGCAACCTCTGGAATGGGAGAAGATATTTGCAAATGGACATATCTGATAAAAGGTTAGTATCCAAAATATACCAAGAACTTATAAAACTCAATACCCAAAAAAACAAATAATCCATTTAAAAATTGGACAGAAGGCATGAACAGACATTTCTCCAAAGAAAACATTCAGAATGCCAACAGACACATGAAAATAAGCTCATCATCACTTCCCATCAGAAAAAAACAAAAATTTAAAAACAAACTACAATATCACCTCACACCTGTCAGAATGGCTAAAATCAGCAACACAAGAAACAGCAGTGTTAATGAGGATGTGGAGAAAAGGGAAACCCTCATGGACTGTTGGTGGGAATGAAAACTGGTGCAATCACTCTGGAAAACAGTATAAGGTTCCTCAAAAAGTTAAAAATAGAACTACCCTTAAAAATATAGAACTACCCTGTGATCCAGCAATCACAGTACTGAATATATTTACCCAAAGAATACAAAAACAGTAATTCAAAAGGACACATGCACCCTTATGTTTATAGCAGCATTATTTACAATAGCCAATTTATAGAAGTAGCCCAAGAGTCCACTGAATGATGAAAAAAGATGTGCTGGGTGGCTCAGTCAATTAAGCATCTGACTCCTGATTTCAGCTTTGGTCATGAATTCTTAGTTTGTGAAGTTGAGCTCTGCATCAGATTCTGTACTGACGGTATGGAGCCTGCTTGGGATTCTCTCTTCCTCTTCCTCTCTTTGTTCCTCCTCTGCTCACATGAGCACACACTCTCTCAAAATAGACATATAAATAAACAAATAAATTAGTAAAAAGAATAAAAATGTGAGATGTGTCTGTATGTGTGTGCATAATGGAATATTATTAAGCGATAAAAAATGAAACTTGCCATTTGCTATGACATGGATGGAGCTAGAGAGTATAATCCTAAGTGAAATAAGTCAGAAATAGATAAATGACATATGACTTAACTCATGTGGAATTTAAGAAACAAAACAAATGGGCATAGAGAAAAAAAGAGATACAGACAGATATATCAAGAAACAGACTCTTAACTACAGAGAACAAACTCAGAACAAAACCCAGAGAGGTGGGGCTGAGAGGTTAAACAAGTGATAGTAATTGAGTGTAGAGGGGAGTACTGGGTGGAATTATTGAATCACTATGTTGTATACCTGAAACTAATATACCAGTGTACATTATAAGTAACAGGCATTAAAAAAACAAATTTGCTAATGAAATTAAAATAAAAAAATTAAACGAGTTAACTAAAGCTCCCATTTTAAAAATATATACACATTACATATTACATAATAATATATCATTTATTACATATTATGTAACCCATGCTTTATAAAAATATCGTATATTAATAACAATGTGTGTATCCTCATACATGCACATATTTACTGAGAAAGCAGATACACAGAGCTGAGGAAAGATCTCTTAAAAAACTGAAATAACATGGGGCACCTGGGTGGCTCAGTCAGTTATTGGTCTGGCTTTGGCTCAAGTCATGATCTCATGGTCTGTGACTTTGAGCCCTGTGTTGGGCTCTGTGCTGACAGCTCAAAGTCTGGAGCCTGTTTTGGATTCTCTGTCTCCCTCTCTCTTCCCCTTCCCCACTTGTGCTCTGTCTCTCCTACTCTCAAAAATAAATAAAACATTAAAAAAATGAAGTAACAGTGCAGAGGTTATTTCTCAAAGAGGGAATTATTAGTGAATTTTACGTTCCTCCTCATGATTTATGAATTTTTACATTTTCGTTAACTGCATGCTTATATATGGAATAGAAATCTATATAACATGCATAAGCATAAAATTATTATTAAAAAGTTTCCAAGCATAAAAAACTAAATTCTTCCATATTAATTCTAGTTAATTCATATACTTCTGATAATAAAAATATAACAATCTTATTCACTACAAAAAAATCAACAAATTTTACTCCCCTAAAAAAAAGTAGTAATAGCAGTGGTGCTTTGGTGGCTCAGTTGGGTAAGGCCCTGACTTCAGCTCAGGTCATAATCTCCCAGTTCATGGGTCTGAGCCCCGCATCAGGTTCAGTGCTGACAGCTCAGAGCCTGAAGCCTGCTTCGAATTCTGTCTTCCTCTCTCTCTGCCCATCCCCTGCTCACACTCTGTCTCTCTCTCTCTCTCTTTTAAAAGTAAACATTAAAAACAAAGTAATAGCAATAGCAACAACAGAAATATGGTTCAAACTTGAGGGCAGAAATAAATGCCTCAAATCCCTAGTCTAATGGACTTAAATAAATACAACCAAACTTTAAGAGCAATTAATTTTTATCTGTGCCATTATTAAGTATTATCTCTCAGCTTCAAAGGTAACCTTCTGTACTCTGCTCTGTGGTATGAGGACTGGACCCTTGGAATCACTTTTTGCTTTGCCAGCTCAGCTGGCTTCCTGTGAGGGTCTCAAAAGAAATTCTTAATAAATTGGAGGCACATCTAATGCTCTTAGATGGGACAGTATCATCTGTGATAATAATGGAATACTTTCTTTAATAAGCTAAAGATGTAAATTTTCTCCACATTTATCTATCAATTAAATTGGATTCTAGAATAAATACTAGCTAATTATCTTTAAGAAACTCAGTAAACTTATTTTAAAATACACAGGAAAGAATTTCAAAAATACTTATTTTTTTAAAAAAGGTCCTAAAGTGGTGAGTTTCCTATTGCTATTACAATACACAATATTACAATATTATAATTCCACAGGTATAAAATTTTGTATATTAGCACAGTAACAGGCAAATAGATCATGAAACTATAGATTTCAAAGACCATCTTTATATGGGAAGTAAATATCAAACAAAGAGTATATATACAATCACACTGCAATTGATGGCTCTTTGGTAGAAAATCTCCATATATAGATAAAAATAAAACTGGATTTCTACATTATCCTTCATAAAACTGTTGATCCCCAAAGGCAACTGATCTAAATATAAAAGGTAAAACTTCAAAGTTAATATACAATAAAAACAAATATCTTTGTGACCTAGGGCTAGGGAAACACTTCTTAAACAGTAATCTAACTGTTTAAGAGCACCATATAACACCCAGTGCTCATCCCAACAGGTGCCCTCCTCCATGTCCATAACCCCTCTTCAGCCCTCAGTTTGTTCTCAGTATTCAGGAGTCTCTCATGGTTTGCCTCCCTCCCTCACCCCCACTATTTTCCCCTTCTCCTCCCCCATGGTCCTCTGTTAAGTCTCTCCTAATCCTCTTATAAGTGGAAGGATACGGTATTTGTCCTTCTCTGCCTGACTTATTTCTCTCAACATAACACCTTTAAGTTCCATCCATGTTGCTACAAATGGCCAGATTTCATTCTTTCTCATTGCCATGTAGTATTGCATTGTATAGATAAACCACATCTTCTTGATCCATTCGTCTGTTGATGGACACTTAGGCTCTTTCCATGTTTGGGCTATTGTTGACAGTGCTGCTATGAACATTGGGGTCCATGTGCCCCTATACATCAGCACTCCTGTATCCCTTGGGTAAATTCCTAGCAGTGCTATTGCTGGGTCATAGGGGAGTTCTATTGTTAATTTTTTGAGGAACCTCCACACTGTTTCCCAGAGGTGCTTCACCAGTTTACATTCCCACCAACAGTGTAGCAGGGTGCCCATTTCTCCACATCCTCACCAGCATCTAGAGTCTCCTGATTTGTTCATTTTAGCCACTCTGACTGATGTGAGGTGGTATCTCAGTGTGGTTTTGATTTGTATTTCTCTGATGAGGAGGGACGCTGAGTATCATTTCATGAATCTGTTGGCCATCTGGATGTCCTCTTTGGAGAAGTGTCTGTTCATGTCTTCTACCCTTTTCTTCACTGGATTTTTTTTTGGGGGGGTGTGGGGTTTGATGAATTCCTTATAGATCTTGGATACAAGCCCTTTATCTGATATGTCATTTCCAACTATCCTTTCCCATTCCATCGGTGGCCTGTTAGTTTTATTGATTGTTTCCCTTGCGGTGCAGAAGGTTATCTTGATGAGGTTATCTTGATTCCCTTGCCTTTGGGGATGTGTCAAGTAAGAAGTTACTGGAGTGTTGAGGTCAGGGAGGTTGTTTCCTGCTTTCTCCTGTACGGTTTTGATAGTTTCCTGTCTCACATTCAGGTCCTTTATCCATTTTGAGTTTATATTTGTGTATGGTGTGAGACAGTAATTGTTTCATTCTCCTGCATGTTGCTGTCCAGTTCTCCCAGCAGCAACTGTTAAAGAGGATGTCTTTTTCCCATTGGATACTCTTTCCCACTTTGTCAAAGATTAGTTGGCCATACATTGGTGGGTCCAATTCCGAGTTCTCTATTCTGTTCTATTGGTCTATGTGTCTGTTTTTGTACCAATACCATACTTTCTTGATGATGACAGCTTTGTAATAGAGGGTAAAGTCTGGGATGGTGATGCCTCCCATTTTGGTTTTCTTCTTCAATATTACTTTGACTATTCACAGTTTTTTGTGTTTCCATACAAATTTTAGGATAGTTTGTTCTAGCTTTGAGAAGAATGCAAATAAGAATTTCTACTCAACAAGAGACACCATGATCAAAACTGAAGTGAGAGATTTGGATATGTTTTTTGGCACTGATAATACTTTCAAAGAAAAAATATGCAGACTATATAAAGAATTCTTGCATATCAATAATAAAATTCCAGCAACCCCAATAAAAATCATACCTATAATGACAACTATATGAAAATATTCACAAACTCATTAAAACATAAAGAAACCGAAACAGCACTGGAATAACATTTTAGATTCATTAAGACTGACAAAAATGAAAAAGCTCTATCTTTTCAAGTGTTTTCAGGAGGTAGGCAAGGAAGAAACTTCATATATCACTGATGAGGAAGTAGATTCTTGGAGCTACTACATAGGACAATCTTCTGACACTTCAATTAAGTACACATATATCATAAGATACATATATGCATATACATATTCACGAATATAAAAGCACACTGAAATATTCAGGTCCATAATTGGTAATGTAAATATGTTCATCATGGCATGATTTATGGTAATTGGAAGTTAGAGGTAATCACTAGAGATAAGTAAAATGTACTGGAACCAAACACTGACATAATACATTCACAGAAGTTAGTACTGAAAGAGAACATGTACATTGAGCAACAAAGACAGATCTTAAAACACAGGGCTGATGAAAAAATAGTGAGGATAAAATTGATATCCATGGTACAATATAATTTATGAAAACCAAAATGTCATATTATAAAGACAATTTATATGTCTAGGAACATATACAAATTAAAGGTTTTCACCTTAAATACAACAGAATAGTTATCTATGTAAAAGGAGTTTGAGTAGGAAGCAGGATATAACAAATAAAGCAAGCATTATTATGTAGAATAATGATGATATTGTATCATTGAACTAAGCAATCAGAATTAAGAGGCAACCATAATTGGTTCTTCCAGCCTCATGGGGTTTCTCTCTTCCAGAAAGTGAAAAAATTTAACTAGATCTCACTTCTTATACATGAATAAGCCATCCTAAAAATTTGGAGATCTGGGAGAGAAACATGGGGGAGAGGCACATGAAAAGAATGATCTTCAAATTTTTGCAAACTGGGCAAAAGGGTTATAATATGTTGGTGATATGACAGTATTATTTTACTCAAAACTAGAGGTTTATATACACTGACTATCACAGATGCTGTTTTTTACTTTACATAACCATATGTAGAAGAGATTACTGCTTAAATTTTTTCCCATTACTTGATGTGTCTGCACATCTCTTCACTTCTGTGAAACAAGGAGGAGACATCAGAACTCTTTTGTGTGACAGATGATGAGTTTTCTGGAAATGAACTTAAATTGTCTCCACTGTAGACACAGAAACACCAAAACATGCCTGGCAATCTGCTGCATTCTACAGCAGATTTTTTAGATTTGTTGAAATAACCTATGAAAACCAGTAGAGAATTCCTCCAAAAAAAGACAGCAAACCTACATTTGATCCAGTAAGAAAATCCTCAACCTTAGTTGTAAAGAGGAGTTTCTGAATAGAAGTCCCAGAAATAGCTGAAGTGGCCAAATATATGTAGGGGTTTTTAATGAGTGGGTAGAAACCTGAGTTTGCCTAATTTGAATCTGTCTATTGGTGTTCTATCTGGAGATGACAAATTAATGCAACGATTACTAGATTAGTGATTAAAATATGAATACATTTTCTTTTCTTAGTTTTTATGCTTTTTAAAAAAAATGTTTATTTATTTTTGAGAGAGAGACAGAGTACAAGCAGGGGAGGGGCAGGGAGAGAGGGAGATACAGAATTGGAAACAGGCTCCAGGCTCCAAGTCCAGGTTCCAAGCTGTCAGCATAGAGCCCAACGCGGGGCTCAAACCCAGGAACCATGATATCATGACTTGGGCCGAGGTTGGACACTTTGACTGAGCCACCCAGGCACCCCTTTACACTTTTGTTTCTAAGTGGGTTTCAGATTATTCCAAAAAGTGCTTCTCAGTGCTTCCTTCTTTTTTGTGTGTTTCTTCTTATGCATCTAATTTCAGTCCCTTGTCTTTGACAAACCACTGCTGAAACTGACATATTACTAAATGGGATTCAAAGAGCACATATAGGTGATTGAAAAAAAAAAATACAGTAGACCAGGAAATGCAGGTATGGACCATGTTGCGTCTCTCTACATGAAGTTGATTCTACTGGAATGAGGCTAATTTGCTTTAGCTAAAACAATAGATTTAAATTTAAAGGTGAGGATAACATTTTCTGTGAATCTTCACAGTGAAATACAGAAAAGAACCTTGGGAATATTTGTCTGCATTCTATGTTGCCAATTTTTTTAGAATCTCATTTTTGGAATCTCATTTTATCTAGAAACAGTATTACTGAAATACACTCAAAATGCTATTGCATCAAGTGAAGGTTTCTAATGTGCCTTTAATACTAGAACTGAGTGTATGTCTTCATCATAACTGAAAATAGAAGGAATATTAACATGTCACATTCCCCTTTCATTACACTACTCAGTTAAGTCTTTGATCCTTAATCTATGTATGTGCAACTTTTTCACCCAAGAAATAATCAAGCCTAAATATTTCCTTAAATGGCATTCAATGACTTTCAGATCTGACATCAATTAACTTTTTCCTTTCTACTGAGATATAATTGGCTTACATTATTTTATTTAGTTTCATATGTATAACATTGTAATTCAACATTTATATACATTATAAATGATCACCGTAAGTCTGATTATCATCTGTCACCATACAAAGTTAACAGTGTTATTGTCCATATTACCCATGCTATACAATTCGTTCCCATGTCTTATTTATCTTATAACTAAAAATTTGTACATCGTGATTCCCTTCACCTATTCTTCCTACCACCTACCCCCAATTTCCTCGGGCAATTATCAATTTGTTCTATGTATCTATGAGTCTGATTTTGTTTTGTTTTGCTTATTCATTTGTTTTATTAGATGCTCCATGTAAGTGAAATAAAAGAGTATTTATCTTCCTCTGTATAATTTATTTCACTTAATGGAATATCTTCAAGGTCCATCCACATTGCTGCAAATGGCAACATTTTGTTCCTTTTTATGACTGAGTAATATTCCATCATATATATACAAAGAGAGAGCATGTGCATGTGTGCTCATCTTTATTCATCTATGTGGCACCTAGGTTGCTTCCGTATCTTAGCTATTGTAAATAATGCTATAATAAACATAGGAGTGCATGGGGTGCCTGGGTGGCTTAGTCGGTTAAGCGTCCGACTTTCGCTTAGGTCATGATCTCGCGGTTCGTGGGTTCGAGCCAGCGTCGGGCTCTGTGCTGACTGCCAGCTCAGAGCCTGGAGCCTGTTTCAGAGTCTGTGACTCCCTCTCTCTCTGGCCCTCCCCTGCTCACGCTGTCTCTCTCTCTCTCTCCTAGAAATAAATAAAACATTTAAAAAATTTTAAAAAATAAATAAATAAACATAGGAGTGCATATATCAATGCAAATTTGTGTTTTCATTTTCTCCAAATGAATACTTGGAAGTGGAATTGTTGGATTGTATGGCAGTTTTATTTTTAACATTTTGAGCAACTTCCATACATTTTCCATAGTGGCTAAATAAATTTACATTCTCATTAGCAGTGCACAAGGGTTCCCACATGTTTACCAACTTCAGATTTCTTGTTTCTTTCTTTCTTTTTTAATACTAGCCATTCTGATAGGTGTGTAGGGATATCTCACCATGGTTTTTCCTAATTAGTGACGTTGAGCATCTTCTCATGTGCCTGTTGGTCATCTGTCTTCTCTTGAAAAATGTCTATTTAATATTGTTCCCATTTTTTAAATCATCATTTTTTTGTTAGCTATTGAGTCATATGAGTTCTTTATATATTTTTAGATATGGCTTCATATCAGGTATATGATTTGCAAATATTTTTTCCCAATAAGGTGGCTGCCTTTTAGTTTTGTTGATAGTTTCCTTCACTGTGCAAAGGCTGTTCAAATTAATGTAGTCCTAGTTGTTTACTTTGCTTTTCATGCCCTTTTCTGTAAAGTCTGGTCCAGAACATATACTAAGACTAATGTTAAGGAGCTTACTGCTTTTGTTTTCTCCTATGAATTTTACACATTGTCAGGTCCTACTTTCAAATCTTTAATCCATTTTGATTTAATTTTTGTATACAGTATAACCTAGTAGCTTAGTTTCATTATTTTGCATGAAGCTGTCCCACTCATCCATGCCCTTTATTGAAAAGATGTTTTTTCTTATATATTCTTCATATACATACATATATATAGATTCTTACCTACTCTGTTGTAGTTGGGTTTATTTCTTAGCTCTCCATTCTATCCCATTGATCTATGGATCTGCTTTTGTTCCAGTATCATATATTTTCATTACTGCTGCTTTGTATAATAGTTTGAAATCAGTGAACATAATACCACTGTGGTCTTTTGTGGTTCCATACAAATTTCAAGATTATTGGTTCTAGCTCTGTGAAAAACGCTCTTGGTATGTTAATAGAGATTGCACTGAATCTGTAGATTACTTTATGAAGTATGAACATTTTAACAATATTAATCCTTTCATGAGCATGGGATATCTTTCCATTTATTTGTGTCTTATGATTTTCTTTCACCAATGTCTTATAGTTTTTAAGTACAGGTCTTTTACCTCTTTCATTAAATTTATCCCAGGGTATATTTTTTTGTTATTGTAAATAAGACTGTTTTCTTAATTTCCCTTCCCATAGTTTATTATTAGCTTAAAGAAACATGATAGATTTGTGCATATTAATTGTGCATACTGCAAATTTACTGAATTAATTTATTAATTCTAACTATTTTAGAAATCTTCAGAGTTTTCTATACATACTATCAAATCATCTGCAGATAGTGAGTTTTATTTCTTTCTTCTCAATTTGGGCCTTTTCTTTCTTTCTCTTGCTTAAATGTTGTGGCTAGGCTTTCCAACATTATGCTGAATAAAAGTGGTAAGAGTGGGTATCTTTGTATTGTTCCTGATCTTAGAGAAAAACTTTTTTTTCATCTTTGAGCTTGACATTATTAGCTCTGGCTTTGTCATATACAGCCTTTATTATATTGTAATACAGTCTGTCCATACCCACTCTGTTGAAAGTTTTTAATCATAAATGGTTGTTGAATTTTGTCAAGGGGTTTTTCTGCATCTACTTAGATAATCACATAACTTTCACCTTTAATTTGTTCATGTGTTGAACCATTCTTACATCCCTGGAATAAATTTCATTTGATCATGGTATAATCCTTTTAATGCATTGTTGAACTTGGTTTGCAAATATATTGGGAATTTCTGCATCTATGTTCATCTGAAATATTAGCTGTAATTTTCTTTTTTGTGGTATCTTTGGTTTTGTTACTAGCATAATGCTAGCATCAAAAAAAGTCTGCAAATATTCCCTCCCCTTTCATTCTTTTGGAGTCATTTAAGAAGAATTAATTAAATTAATAAAATCTTTAAAGTTCTAATAGAATTCATCTGTGAAGGCATCTGGTCCTGGACTTTCATTTGTTGAAAGATTTTTTATCACTGATTCATTCTCATTACGAGTATTTGGTCTATTCAGATTTTTTATTCCTTTACGATTCATTTTTAGAAGACTGTGTTTCTAGGAATTTATCCATTTTTTCAGATTTTCTAATTTGTTAGCATAGAATTGTCCATAGTGAGGTCTTATGATCCTTTGTATTTCTTTAGTATTAGTTTTAACTTCTTATCCATCTCTGATTTTATTTATTTGAGCCATCTCTCTTTTTTTTTTTTTATCTTGAGGAGTCTGGCTAAAGGTTTATCGATTTTGTTTATCTTTTCCAAGAACCAGCTTTTAGTTTCATTGATCTTCTCTATGATCTTTTTAAGTCTGTATTACATTTATTTCCATTCTGATATTTATTATGACCTTCCTTCTAATAACTTTGGGATTCTTTTTCTAGTTCCTTTAGGTATAAAGTTATATTGTATATTTGAGATTTTTCTTATTTCTTAAAGTAGTCCCATATTGCTATGAACTTTCCTCTTAGAATTGCCTTTGCTGCATCCCATAGAATTTGGAATGTTGTGTTTCCATTTACATTTCTAAGGTATTTGTTGATTTCCTCTTTGATGTCTTCATTGGCCCACTGGTCATTTAGCAGCATATTGTTTAGTTTCCAAGTGTTTGTGTTTTTTTCTCAATTTTTTGCTTTGTAGTTGATTTCTAGTTTCATAGCATTGTGGTCAGAAAAGATATTTAATTTCAATCTTCTTAAATTTATTGAGACTTATTTTGTGGCCTAACATGTGGTTTATTTTAGAAAACGTTTTATGAATTTGAAAAGAAACTGCTGCTTTTGGATAGAATCTTTTGTATATATCTATTAAGTCCTTCTGGTCTAATGTGTTGTTGAAGGCTCATGTTTCCTTATTGATTCTGTGTCTAGATGATTTACTCATTAATGTCGGTGGGGGTATTAAAGCCACCTATTTCTATTATATTGCTGTCAATTTCTCTCTCCAGGTCTGGCAATAAGTCTTTTTTATGTTTAGGTGTTCCTATGTTGAGTGCATAAATATTTATAAATGTTATATCCTCTTGTTGAATTGATGTCTTTATCATTATGTAATGTTCCTTTTTGTCTTTTGTTATATTCTTTGTTCTAAAATTTATTTTCTCTGATATAATTATTGCTACCCCATTCTTTTTGTTTCCATTTTCATAGAATATCGTTTTCCACCCCTCCACTTTCAGTCTGTGTGTGTCTTTAAGATCTAAAGTAGGTCTCTTCTAGGCAGCATATGGATGGTCTTGATTTCTCATCCATTCAGCCACACTATGTCTTTTGATTACAGCCTTTAGCCCATTTATATTTAAGATTATTATTAAAAGGCATGTACTTATTGCCTTTTTGCTGATTATTTTCTGGCTGTATTCGTAGTTTTTCTCTGCTCCTTTCTTCTTCTGTCTCTTCCTTTCCAGTTTAATGAGTTTCTTCAGTATTAGGCTTAGATTCCCGTCTCATTTTTTGTGTGTATCTATTAGACTTTGGTTTGTGAGATTCTTATATAATAACCTGTATACAGTAGTCTATTTTAATAGTCACTAAAGTTTAACCACGTTCTGAAAGCACTACATTTTTATTCCATCCCCTTCCATGTTTTATGTTTTTATATCATACTTTGTATCTTTTTATTTTGTGTATCCCTTACCATACTATTGTAGTTATAGTTGATTTTACTAGTTTTGTCTCTTAACATCATACTAGGTTTATAAGTTGTTAGTCTACTACCTTTACTTTATATTTACCTTTTCCAGTGAGTTGTTTTTCTCTCATAAATTTTTTTATTTCTAGTTAGAGCCTTTTTTTGTTTAGCTTAAAGAAGTCTCTTTAATAATTCTTGTAAGGTCAGTTCAGTGGTGATAAATCCCCTTAGTTTTTATTTGTCTAAGGAACTCTTTATCTTTTCTTCATTTCTGAATGATAATCTTGCCAGGCAGAGTAATCTGGTTGGAATTTTTTTTTTTCCTTTCAGCACTTTCAGTATACCATACCACTTTCTTCTGGCCTTCAAAGTTTCTGCTGAAAAATAAGATGATAATCTTCTGGGGTTTTCCTTGTATATAATCAGTTGGCTTTATTTGTTGTTTTTAAGATCCTCTCTATAACACATGACATTTTAATTTTAATGTGACTTGGTTGGATCTCTTTGGGTTCATCTTGTTTAGGACTCACTTTGGGTTCATCTTGTTTCGAACTCTTTGGTTCCTGGACCTAGATGTCTGTTTCCCAGTTACCAAAGTTTTCAGCCATTAGTTCTTCTAGTAAGTTTTCTGCCCTTTTATCTCCCTCATCTTCAGGGACTCGTATATGCAAATGTACACACTTGCAGTTTCACTGATCCCTGAGCTATCCTAATTTGTTTATCTTTTTTCTTTACTATTTGAGTGATTTTCACTATTCTGTTTCCACGTCACTGATCTGCTGTAACATCTAGTCTGCTACTGAAATTTTTAGTACATTTTTCAGCTCATTTATTATATTCTTCAAATTTATGAGTTGCTTGATACTTTCTTCTTTTTTTAATCTCTCTGCATATTTGTTGTGTGCATGCATTCTTTTCCCAACTTCAGTGAGCACCTTTTGCTTTCATAGTTCATCAAATAAATTTATCAGATAAATTACTTATCTCTGTTTAATTAAGATTGTGTGTGTGTGTGTGTGTGTGTGTGTGTGTGTGTGTGTGTGTGTGTGTGTGGTTTTGTCTTGTTCCTTCATATGGAACAAGTTCCTTTGTTTCCTCATTCTGCTTGATTCTCTCTGCTTCTATGTATTATGTGAAATAGAGATCTCCCTCCCTGTCTTGAAGGAGAAGCTCTATGTAAGATATAAATATTATTTAACCTTGCTTTAGTTCTTGATTGTCTATTAGCTGTCTCCCCAATTATTTCAGACCTATGGAGTCCAAAATCACAATCCTTCATGACAACCCAAGCTTGGTGCTCAAGGGGCATTCTCTGTGTGTTTGCACATGCCCACTGGCTCTGGCAGTGTTGTAAGAGTGGTGGAGAGGGGCAGGATTGCTCACCTGCTATATCTGGCAGGGATGTACAAGTGGTACAGAGGGATTTGGAGTAGGTTTGTGTGTCTGTTGGAGGAGCATAAGTGGGGTGGTATAGGGTTGGGGCTGTTCACCAAGTGCTGTTAGGCAGTTTAGGAGGGTAAAAATATAATGTCTGCCAGTACTGGGGCCAGCAAGATAGAGATCATAAAGATAGCATCTACCAGTGTTGTATCCTCAGAAACTTCCAGCAGACTTCTGCCCATATGGCAGATACTTTAGGTTCAGCAAGTAAATCTCCACACCTATGGCCTAGGCTTTTTCCAAACTGCTGTATTTTTGCACTGTCCCAGGATGAGTAGGTCTGCATGAGGGCCCTTTGAAAGCAAAGTCTTTTTCCCTACAGCCCTATGTTTACCCTGAACATAATACTCATTGGTTTTCAAAATAAGACATTTCAGGGGCTCATCTCTCTGGTGCAGGACTGAAGAGCTGGGGTCACTGGTATGGGGCATAAACCTTTTTATCCTTAGGAAGAGGCTCCATTTATATGTTTGCTTGTTTTTGTTTTATGAGATCCCTCCTCATTGTGGGCATGGAGTTTCTTCTGAGAGTGTGTCTGTGACTCTCCTACTCATCTTGGTATGGTCCCTTTTATGTTTTGTTATGGAGTGGGTGTTCAGCTAGTTCTCAGGCTCTTTTCAGAGGGAATAAGTCCATATGTAGCTATATATTTGTTGTGTCTGTAGGAGGAAGTAAATTCAGCATTTTCCTAAGCTACCATCTTGAACTCTGATAGGAATTAACTTTCATTTTTTTCTTCTCTGTTGTAGATGCTGTCAGTGTACTGCCCATTTCCTCCAACCTTTCAGGATGTTCTAACATCAGTTCTGTGCTTGATGGTTGTTCTTTTTATCCCCTCAAACTACAGAAGTCTCTGTCTGTGTACACACCACATCAGACGTGTTGATAAATTAACAACCTTAGGCAAAAGCCCTCAGCATATAACACATCAAATTTAGGGTTTGAGACATGTGCTTTATACTGTTTTCCTGAATGTCCTGATGGTGTTAAGCTCCAGTTATCCTGGTATTCACTAGCTTAATAAAGCACCTTTTACTGCTATCATCTTTTTTCTGTATCACTTTTCTTTCCCATTCCTGCTCCCAAATAAACTACCTGAATTTTCTCTCACCATTAGCTTATAGGGGAACTGCAACTAAATTAGCTTGTACAAAAAAAATGATTCAGTAAATGTATTACTCACTGGCCAAATGGGTGCAAGCAGTCTACTACTGGCAATGATTGGGGTAATGATAACCCCTGGAATTCTAGAGTAACTATTTACTAACAGTTTTACCTATGGTGAATTACTAAAATGTCATAAGGTGGTGTTGTTGCGTTAGTTTATGTAGTATCTCCAGGATTTGAATGATACTGCAGTAGCAAAGGTAATTATAAGAAGAATGGTTATTTTTAATGCTATCAATGCACTGAAAGAAAAAAAAAAAAGATATACTCAACCCAGTAACACCCTACTCAGGAGAACAGAGTGAAATAAAAGGCTTTTTTAATAATAGTATTTATAAAGATATTAATCTGCAGTGTAAAGGCAGTTAGGGATGCAAATCAAACTTAGGACTTAATTGTGAAAGAAACAAAATTACAGAGAAAAATGAATTCACAGCCTAGTTGTGTCGCTTACATAATAGTCAGACATGTATATGGAAGGATCTAAGACTCAGTAAAGGAGATGGATGGAAATAATTGAGACCCTGAATCCCTAGATTTTACTAAATTATGTGGGCCTGCAGAAATGGCTCATTCACCTTTGCTAACGGACAACACCTTTCTTTGGCCTGGGGGATATTCAGTGGCCATTTCTTGGGTAGATATCTAGCAAAATAAAGCCAGCCCTCTTCAAGATTTCTCTCTTTACCTTCTCCAAGACTTCTAGGCCAATAAGTACAGTCAATTCTCAGCGTAACCCAATTATAAAAGTACTTTCCCTTCACTGGGAGAGAAGGAACTGTTGATCAGAAGAACTACAAACCCTGACTAATATGTATAGGCAGAACTGTGAAATGATACCAGTAATAAAACTCAAGACTATTATACAAAGAAGGGCATAATATAAGCCCAGATAAAAGAGAGTTGATTAATATGGGACCATTCTTCTGTGACCCAGAATTTAATGACACCTAGAGTGGTCACTACATGCTGTTAGGATGTTAGGATACTTCTTTGAAGCAGGTATTAGGGGAAAGGGTGATAATAATCTAGAGTAAAAAAGGTAAAACTACCTGTGCTAAGTTTTGATGAAGGGGTCAAAACTTCAGAGATATTAACATATAACACTAGCTGCATTAAATAACACTAAAGAATACACCAGTTGACTATAGTTCTGGGACGACCCTAAAGACATTTCCCTACTAAAAAGGAATGTACTAATGAGAACAGCCTCATCTTGAGAAACTCAGTTGGGCTTTATAGACCAGTTTTGAAAGTGGAGTTGGAGGACTGCTTATGAAACTGGTTCCCTAGCTACAATAGGAATGACGGGATTTTGTAATAGCAGTGGCCAGATGGTAACACTTAAATGTTAGATGAAAGGTGGATGTAATTTTTCTAAGTGCCAAAATTGGCAGCCACGCTTGAATGGCAAGCAGAGGAAATGCACATGCAGGGATGTGTGGCATTGACTACAAGATCATGATGTTCCAAGAAAGGAGATAGCTGAGACACCAGTGTTGGCAATGCATGATATCAAAACCAAAGAATTTCAAGACCAGAACACATCAAAGCTAATATAAGTGCTGACAGTAAAGTTACTATACCAGACGCACGTTTTGCACCACAGTATTTCTCATTGCCAAGCTCATCAACTAAACAGGCCAAGTCCCTTTGAGAAAGGCATCTATAATACAAGAGAGGGCATCACAAGTTCTAGGGAATTAATACATACTCCAAGGAGTCCTCAGCCAAAGGATTCTAGAAAATTAGTTTGCAAATATGACAGCTCCCTTGCATCTGGTGGCAGAGAACACCAAGGTACCTCCCAAAGATACTTCTTGTACTAGAACCATTTTCTCAGGGTCTGTTTATTTTTGGGTTAAAAGATCTCTGCAAACATTGACAAAATGAAATAATTATTTTAACTTTTTTCTCCGTTCTCTTTTCTATCTTGTTTATCATTTTCTTCCCTACTACGTCTCTACCCATCCAAATTCTACTCATACTTCAAGAAACTTACAAAGGCTACAGATTGAAGCTTCTCTAATTACCACATGTAGAGTTTTGCCCCTTGTTTCATGAGCAATGTATTTACTACTAAAACAAACAAAAAACCATAATATTCAGGCCAATGGTATATCTACATTGAAAAGAATGAAACTGGATGCCATTCTTAAACTGTACACAAAGGTTAATGCAAAATAATTCATGGATTTAAATATAAGAGCTAAAGCTATAAGCATCTTAAAAGATAACAAGAGTAAATCTCTGTGACTTTAGATTCATTAATTGTTTCTTAGATATGAAACCAAATGAACAAGCTATAAAAGAAAAAAATAGTTTACTTTGGCTTCAAAACTTAAAACATCTGGGCTGCAAATAATATATGAAGAAGGTAACAACCCACAGAAAGGAAGGCACTATTTGTAAATCATATAAATGATAAGGGACTTGTATCTAGTATAAAAAACTCTTCCAATTAGACAACTGAAAGACAATCCAAATAAAAACAGGCAAAGAGTTTGAAGAAAAATTTTTCAAAGGAAACAAAGGCTAATAAGCACATGAAAGTTCTCAAAACACTAATCATTAGGGAAACACAAATCAAAACCGAAATGTGAAACCATCTCACATGTACTAAAATGGCTATGAACAAAAGGATAGACAATAATCAATGTTGGTGAAAATGTGGAGAAATTGAAAGCCTCATATATTGCTGCTGGGAATATAAGTGGCAGAGACATCTTAAAAAACAGTTAAGCAGTTTTTCAAATGTTAAATATAGAGTTATCATATGACTCAGCAATTTCATTCCTAGATACATACTCGAGATGAAAACATAACTTCTTCCAGAAAAAAACCTATATTGGGGCATCTGGGTGGCTTAGTCGGTTAAGCATCCGACTTTCACTTAGGTCATGATCTCGCGGTTCATGGGTTCGAGCCCCGCATCGGGCTCTGTGCTGACTGCCAGCTCAGAGCCTGAAGCCTGTTTCAGTCTGTGACTCCCTCTCTCTCTGACCCTCCCCTGCTCATACTGTCTCTCTCTCTCTCTCTTAGAAATAAATAAAACATTAAAAAAAAAAAAAAGAAAAAAGAAAAAAACCTATAAATGAAGCATTATCATAGCAGTGTTGTACTAGCCAAAAGTGCAGGACATAATTATCTACCAATAGATGAATGGATAGATAAAATGCAGTATATCTATATAACTGAATAGTATTTGACAATAAAGAGAAATAAATAATAAATGCTAAGTGATCAAAAAATGCATGCTATAACATGGATGAATCTCAAAAACATTATGCTAAGAAGCCAGTCACAAACATCACATATATTCTATGATTCCATTTACATGAAATGTCCAGAACAGGTTAATATATAGAAAAATAAAGCAGATTAATGTTTGCCTAGTACTGGAGACTGTGGTAAGATGAGCTGAGAAGGGCATGAGGAGAAATTGCTAATGAGTAGAGAGGGTTTCCTTCAGGGTGATGGATATGTTCTAAGCTTTGTAGTGACAGTTGCATAGCTCTGTGAATATACCATAGTCACAGAGTTGTACACTTAAATAGGTGAGTTTTACAATATATGATTCGATCTTCATTAATTGAATAACATTTACTGATAAATATGTTTAACAAATATATTTATCCCCTTTTCTGTTGTACATCATGTCTGTTGTACAATACATGTCTGTATTATTTGACATAGTCCATTGGAACAATCTTAAGTAAAAAGGTAGAATTGACTGGTTTCTATAGCAAGATAGAAAATGTAGGGATGGAGGGAAGAATGGATTCCAAATTTCAAGTGTTGTTATAATTTTTAGTCCTTTTCTCTAGTGTTTATTTATTGGCTTTTGTCTGACTTACAGTATATGGAGTTTGTTCATACACAAATAAACAAGGATAAAAGAGACTCAGGACTTAAATCATTTTAACTTTATCTTCTTGAATGTAGACTTAGGAGTTATATAGTTTGTTTTCAAATCTCAAATCCATAATTTACAAGATTTGTGATCTGGGAGATTTATTTTGATTCTCACTTCCTAATATAATAAAATTAAAGGTAGTTATAGCTTATTTTAATCATTTAATGAGATACCTCATGTACAATATATAGCATAATATCTAATACGTAGTATATTGTGAAAATATTGGTTCCCAGTCTAGAGAAAATTCATCCATGTTAGAAGGAAAGTAAGACCCTAACTTAATGGTCATGAACTAATTCATTGATATAGGTCAATCAGATACTCCTTTTTAGAAATTTGAACTAAGAAACATGGAATCAGAGTGGGTGATGGATGGGAGGACCAGTTAGCATTTGGAACTAAATCTGAAAGTTTATCATATAGAGTCATTATAAAGGCTATGAGAACAATGTGGAAGTTTACTTAATGAAAGAATTAGATACTGGGAGTGAATGAAACCATGAGTTTTTCCCCCTACTTTTTTAAGTCTATGTTCTCTTACTAGGTGATCTCAATCAGTCTGATGATTTTATTTTTTTTTAATTATTTATTTATTTATTTCTAGGAGAGAGAGAGAGAGAGAGAGAGAGCGTGAGCAGGAAAGGGTCAGAGAGAGAGGGAGTCACAGACTGAAACAGGCTCCAGGCTCTGAGCTGGCAGTCAGCACAGAGCACGATGCGGGGCTCGAACCCACGAACCGCGAGATCATGACCTAAGCGAAAGTCGGACGCTTAACCGACTAAGCCACCCAGGCGCCCCATAGTCTGATGATTTTAAATATTATCTTCAAGCCAATGATTTTCAAATTTATATCTAGAACCCTGACCTCTCCACCTAACTCCAGACTCATATAAAACAGCCTTTTTGACAGAATTATTTAGTTATCTAACAAACATCACAAAAAATGATTGAAACAGAATTTTTCATTCTATCTTTTCGCCTTTCTGTTCTTCTTCCAGTCTTGCCCATCTTAGCATACAACCACAATCTACAGGTAGTTAAGACAAAAGTCTAGGAGTGATCCTTTACTTATTTTTCCCCTCATATCTGGCACACAATTTGACAACTAGTCACATTAGCTTTACTTCCCAAATATATCCAATATACACCAATTTTTCCTCACCTGTGTGACCAACAACTTAGTTCAAACAATCCTCATCTCTTACTGGTGTTATTGCAATTACCATCAATTTAGTCTCCCTACTTTCATTCTTTCCCCTTCATAATACGTTTAGTAATCATCGTGGAGCAAAGGTAACCTTTTAAAAATATAAAACAATTAGTGGAGGAGACTCATTAATATGAAATGATAACAGAATTTTAGCAACAGAAATAACAAAATATGCTTCATGTTCATGGTTCATTATCATCCATCTCTTCCTTCAACAAACATACAGTGAGAATGCCACACAAAAATACCAGTACAATAACCGAGGAAAGAAATTTTGCTTCTAATTACCAACATCTAAGCCATTTCTCTGTATACAAATTGCTGTTTCTTCAGATGGTTTAGGAAAGCACTTGTAAAGAAATGCGTATGTATTGAGTAATGTTCTAAAATTTATTTTCATTTTCCTCTTACAGTATGGAGCATTTTTCCATTTAGCAACCTTCGACACTAATAACCTGCTGAAACATTTGCTCAGAAATGTAGAGGGCATGTTTACTCCATTTCCTACTGAATACTGATTCACATAACTATGGAAAAAGCATGTGTTTTAAACATTTTAATCCCTTAGAGCTACCAGCAAATGATTCTTCAGCTGATTTCTTCAAAACATTTTTCATATGACACAAACACAGTCTGTATTTGCTCTTACTTATAACACTTTCCAAGTGACTCCTGTATTTTAATTAAAGTGCACCCATCTGATAAGTCATTAGCATAATGTATAAGAAGGTGGGAAATACTAGATTTACTAACATGGATAATAAAATGGGTGTTGTTCATTATATATCTTTTTAAATCATTGAACTCTGTCTGTGATGGTTAAAACAAAGATTATTCAATAAAAACTACCACTCAGCCCCAATTTATTAAAATTTATGCCCATTTCTATAAATGCACATCATAATATCTTTTTCTTAGGTCACATATTCCTTTTGTCATTAATCTTGATATTTACCAAGAATGAGTTAAGACTGGGAATACTGACACCAGTATTAAACAGAACCAATGTGGGGCACCTGGGTAGCTCACTCAGAGTAAGCATCTGACTCTTGATTTTAGCTCAGGTCATGATCTCACAGTTTGGGAGATCAAGCCCAAAGTCGGGCTCCACATTGACATCACAGATCCTGCTTGGGATTCTCTCTCCCCCACTCTCTCTTCCCTTCCCCTGCTTACATGTTTGCTCCCCTCCTCTCCCTCAAATAAATCCATAAACTTAAAAAATAAATAAAATAGAACCAATCCTAACTTCCACAATTTAACTGAAATTTAAAAATCTGCTTCCTTTCTGACTCTGTGGAAAATATGCATATTAAATACATATTTCTTGCATAGACATTGAAAAACTATAAACAGAATGAATAAATATCCAGCCTATCATGTGTATTAATAAAACTCATTAAAATACATGGAACTTGAAAAAATGTAACAGGATATATTACATCCATCACATGCCATGGATATAGCATGTCCATAGATAAAAACACTTAGCATTCCAAAGATACATATAATCCATCTTTTTGAAGGATATCTTGTCGGTACATATCAAATTAAAATTTTTATACCCTTTGATACAGTATGTCTACTTTTAGAAATATACTGTAGAAATGTATCACAAGAATGTTCACTGAGAAGTACTTCTATTAGGGAAAAATTAGAAACAAATGAAATATCTGTAATAGGTCAATAGATAAATTATGGTTGATCTATACTTTAGAATACATAGATACGTTAATATAGTTCATTAACCATTCAAATCATTCAACAATTCATTCAATAAATATTTATTAAGAACCTGTTATGTGTCAGGTAGTGTTCTATTTAGGGCATACAGCAGTCAAAATATAAACTCTCTGCTTTCACAGAAAGTTTATTAGGTGATAGCTTATTTTAAAGGAAATTAAGAAGAAACATTATGAAATATCACTGGTGAAAAGTGTTACAAAGAAAAAAAGTGAAGTAAGGTAAGGGGACAGTGAGTGAACAAGAAAGATTTTCTTTTATAGAAGATAACCAACGGATATCTGAAACTTAACTGAGGGGGCAAGAGAAGAAGAAATATGGGGGAAGAGCATTAAAGGAAGAGAAAATAGATCAAATAGCATGAGTTGGGAGGAAGAACTTATTTGAGAAACAGCAAGGGGCCAGTGTGACTAGAGTTCAGTGAGCAAGGGAAGGAGTGGTAAGAAACAAATTCAAAGAGATAGCTGAGAAGAAAGACCACTAATATTCAAGCAGCTATAGAGGATTTTGACTTTCCCTCTTAATAAGATTTCAAATGACTGGAAGGTTTTGTCATGAGCAATGATGAGATCTGGCTTACATTTTAAGTGGGTCATTCTGGTTGTTGTATGGATAATAGCCTGTAGAAGGCAAGTGAAGAAGGGGTATCAGTGAATATGCTATTGAAATAGTTCAAGTAAGAGGAGATTAAAATAGCATCTAGATTAAAATAGCAGCAGTAAATGTAATGATACTAGATATCTTTTAAGGCTGACCTGATAGGTTCATAGGCTGCTAATGATTTGGATATGGGATGAGGTATAAGAGAATGGGAATGACAAGTATGAGATCTATCAACACATGCTGATATCAAAGGTTGCCCATGATATTATCAAGCAAGAGCAAAGAAATCTGCATAAAACTGTGAGGAACTGGATGATTTTTTTTAAGGCCTGAAAAGATATATACTTATAAAGGGAATTTTCAACTTTTACTCTTTGTGGGCCCTGCTCCTGGGCTCCCTGGGAAGCTATACTTTAACATTTAGCAAGGTCAAAATGACTCCATGAAACCTCAAAGCATAGGCTCTATTTCTGCCCCAAGTGCATGTGCTTAAAGAAAATAACCAAAAGGAGCATTCTGAATACAAAAGATAAAAAGTAAGAGACTTCCCTGGTTCCCACAAGATTAGAATCATATAGCCCTGAACACAGTAGAAACTTAAGGTCTGCAAATTTCTGAACAAGTTCTTTACCTAATAATTTGTAAGTTTTAATGTAAAAACATGTATAAAGCTCTACACCAAATGTTACCTTAAGGGAGCAGTCTCTTATTTGTGAAAATTGTGTCCAGACAGCTGCCCTGACTTGGGTTCAAACAAAACTTTCTTCCATTTTTTAAAAGAGATTCTAAAACGTTTGTTCATTTTGCATCAACAACTAAGTTTTAATAGTATTTAGTTCTAAGAAAAACTTCACATTTTACTTCTTGGATTTTGATATTATTTGAGTATTTTATTGCTAACATGTATAATTTCTATAATATTTAGAGCAATTTTAAAATTGTTTTTGTAGTGAAAGGAGAGATGCTAACATGAGTCTTAAAATTAGAGGTGACTATAGTTCTGATAATTCACTTATAATTTTCAATAATATAAATACTAAATTATTTACAAATAAAATTTTACAATTATAAATAATAGTAATTTAATAATTTGAAATGCAAATATTGTACTTTATTTTTCAATGATATAAATACTAAATGAATTACCAAATGCTATTTCTTGTTAAAAAATTAAATATTTGGTTGACATACAACAAAGCATGGCAAACCTAAGTTACATGGTATGGTGGAAAAATATAGGCTATAGGAAATCCAGAAAATCCCGAATTCAAATACTGACCCTGATACTAAATAGAAAGTAAGTTTAGAAAACATATCTATTATGTACTAGTCACTGTGCTCAGCGGTGTTTAGCAGGCTATTCAACTAAGGCTCCATCCATAACTAGCTCACCTTCATGTCTGGAGGGGGGTATGAGAGGATTCTAAATGATGACCATCTATTCCTGGTATAGTGTGAAAGAATGGGAACAAGTACTCAACTTGGGTAATAAAAAAGATTAAGTTTTCTGAAAACCCTAGCTTCCAGGATTAGGGCTATCTACCTTTTCTGCCTTGAGCTCAAACCATGTAAACCACAGGTTCCTAGGTTGCTAGGAAATAGCAAGTCAACTTTACTCTTTAATTCCTATCTTCCTTCTACTCCAGAGACCATGCTACTTTTCATGACCACCTCAGGTCATAGAGATCTCTTTTTCTAAAATGCTATAAATGCATGGACTATGATACCAAGTTTGCATTTATAATGTACTCAGTGCACAGTTTACTGTCTTTATAAATAAAGGAATGAGTCTATGATATAAACTGGAGATTTCTACCAAAACATAGGATTTTAACCCATGGCTTTAACACATTGATTTGAATAAATTTAAATTAGTTACTTAAACTTACCTAAATTCAAATTCTATGTCTATACAATAAAGAACAAAATATGATTTCACAGGGTATATATGAGGATCTTATATTTCCATAACTTAAGATATATGATAAACTATGAGATACAACGTAAAATAGAATTATGACAGTGATAATGATGATCTATTGAGTTTATAATCTACTAAATGATAAGAATCCCGATGTCAGATATTGTCTTAAATATCTGAATTCTTTCAGCTAAGAATTGTTTACTATTCTACTAGGAGGTATTAATAACTGAGTAGTTAGTAATGAGTACTTTGTAAATAGTATTGACTTATCAAGTTTATCTTCACTAAAATAAAAGATAATAATACTAAAAAAGGCATATTTCAATTTTTTACATCATGAATATGAGACAAAGTATATTAGAATAAAAAGTTACAACAAATCATAGGTAAAAAGTAATGTAAGATACAAAAGTATTAGTTATTTTTTCTTGAAAATGAGATCTGCAACAATGAAGCAATTAATGAATAAGAAATTAATTATTTTTCACTATCATAATGTCACTACCAACACTTAGTATCAGTTCTTAACTAAATATAAATGAAAAATACATTTAATAACCAAAGAACAGTAAAAAGAATAAAGAATAAAAAATAAATGTAGGGTAATTCTAAGAAAATTGTAATCAGGCAATACCACCTCTCTTACATCACTAATTCCAATAGAAAATATTTCAATGTTTAATGATGAAGAACTAGGTGGAAATTATAGATATTTGTATAAAATAATATATCATGATGAAGAACAGCAAATGTGATATGTACAGCAATATAGATATGTAAAGTAATGAAAAGTGAATAAAGTTGAAGTTGGGCATATATGCTAATGTAATACTCAAAATTATTTCATAGAATCAGGAGGCTTGAGAATCGACAAATAATTAAGCTATTAAGGAATAAGTGTGTCTTTGAAAGATTCTTTCTCAGGAATAATGATTACTTGTTTCTGTTTCACTTTTAGTTTTCAGTTTTTTCAATTTTAAAAATCCAATTACCAAAGTGATTTTTTCATAAACAATATATTACAACTGAGAAAAAGTCACAGTCTTTGACTTCACAGAATTGCAAGTTCATAAGGGAGAAAGCCACAACTCAGTACCTCTCAAAACAGCAAGGGTATTAAGGGTTACACTAGCATTCTGTACAAGATACTATGGGAGCCTAGGGTCAACAATGACTAATTCTTGCCTAAGAAATCCTAGGCTTCACCGACCAGACATGGTAACAGTATTTGAACTGGGGAATGAGAAGTTTTAGCCGACCGAGAACAAGAAAATAAGAGAACCCCTAGTAGGTAGAAAGAAGCACATGAGAAATTATACCCACAGGGCTCTAAAATGGCCACTGTGGTTAGAAATAATGTTGTTGGAAAGAAAGATGAAGCTGGAAGTTAGGTGCACACTAAGTTTCCAAGAACCTACAGAGCCTGTTAAATACAGTAACTTTAGATAATGGAAAGTCACTGAAGGCTTTGAAACTGAGGTCAGCCTAGAGGCACCTAGGTGGCTCAGCCAGTTAAGCATTTGACATCGGGCTCATGTCATGATTTTGTGGTTCATGAGTTTCAGTCCAAGCTCAGAGCTTGGAACCTACTTCGGATTCTGTCTCCCTCTCTCTCTGCCTCTCCCCTTTTTAGGGCTCAGGCTCTGTCTCTGTCTCTCCCAAAAATAAATAAACAACAAAAAATTTTTATAAAAATAAATAAAATAAAACTGAGGTCAGCCAAGAACTTTATTCATTAAAAAACACTGAGTGAAATGGACATTATTTTAGAGGTATAGGACACAAATATTTTAATGTTAAGACCATTAAATTTGTGGATATAAAGCATTTAATGTTGACTTGAATTTCCAGTAGTCAATGTGGATTATGGGATGGGGCTCATAAAACTTCAGGGCAGTAGAAAATATTTTGATTAATATCTAGCTTTCTATGTTTATGGTAGCCACAAGTCAGGTGTCCTAGAGGAAGTAAGTTTAAGCAGTAGAAGAAAAATGGAGGAGAAAGAACTAAAAACAGAGATTTAAACAGTAGGGAGAGAAAGGAAAGAAATACAGTTTAAAATTGTATATGCATAGAGTAAAATTGTATTTGCAGGAGTAAATTCACCTCATGCCTCTTTCCTTCCTCTTTAATGTTCTTTAGTCATTAAAATTGTTACCTATTTTAATCCTATTATCATTCTCTTATAATCCCAATAATTATAGAGGTTTAATGTCATATGCTACTAAGAGATAATACTATTTAGTATTTAGCTTAATTTAATCATTTAATTCTCAAAACAATCCCATGAAGTCTTTAGTTATTATTAACAAAACCTTACTGTATAGAAACAGAGGCACAGAGTAGTTATGTAGTAGCCCCAAAATTACACAATAAATAATGGAGCAGAGCTTTTAATCCATAGCCTACCTTCTCATTAACTATATTATTTCTATATATTTCATATCATTTATTACCAGTAGTTACTTCTGTTTATTATCATTTCAACTTTAATGATTTTAGTTAAATTCTATAATTATACTTAAAAGAAGTGAAAAGCCACCTACAGCTTCTACTCTGTTAATCAGTAACTTGGCCAGATTATCATTTACCTTGGACCTGGTATATACCTATAAGTAAATAGCAGTGTTCTTGGTTTTGAATTAATAATCAAGTGCAACAGGCATATTAATCCAACACCAAAGTTTCATGTACAGCAATAGTCAAGAGCATAGCATGGCCTCCAAATGTCCTACTCACTCAGAATTTACAACACACAGTCATAAGAGGCACTGCAGGGTGTGTGAAGACAACCTAGTTTCAGAAAACCAATCAGGTCCGGGGCTCCTGCAGATTTTACACCTTGCTCTAATCCCCTAGTGTATCAATATTGGTAATTAGATTGGTAATTAGTACCCAGTAAACTATCTCAACAATCATGTATTGGATAGATTCTCATTTTCTTGAATCTGGCATATACTAAAAATTCCTTGAATCTGTGATATAAAGAGGCTATCTGGAGACAGAGTAAATATGACTAACCAGATATTAATACTTTCTTCCACTATAAATTTATATTATAACATAAAATTATTTCATTTAATTAATCTTTATTAAAATGTAATTAGATGTCAAATGCTTTTTGACTTTTTCTTAAAATTAATTGATTTTTAAAATATCTAACCTCTTCTAAGGTTAGATATTTAAACTTAGCAAAGTAACATAAAGTAAAATCTTACTGATTTGCTACAGGTTCCTACAGATTAAAGAGTATACTGATCCCTAATACTTGAAATATATTTTAGAATATCCAAAATATCTAAAATTGCATCAAAGTCAAATATGAACTGTCATAGAATACAGACTGAGTAGTCACAAAAAATTTTAGTTTCATTGCGTCTGGGTGGCTGAGTCAGTTAAGCATCAGACTAGTCTGTGGATTAAGCCCCGTGTGGGGCTCTGCTCTGACAGTCTGAAGCCTGCTTGGGATTCTCTCTCTCCATCTCTCTCTGCCCCTCCTCTTCTGTGCGTTCTCATTCTCTCTCTCTCAAAATAAATAAACAGTAAAAAAATGTTTTTAGTTTCTTTTGTGTGGTAGTTGACAAGAAATAACAGAAAATGTCCTAGATGGCTTACAGGTCATACCAAGCATATAAACTACATACAAAAGCAATTGATCTATAACATAATCTAATTTTTAAATGGGTATGCTATTTTAAGAAACATACAAAGTATATTTTATAAAAGTACAAATGAAAATCCCAATTTATGCCCTCATACTTATTTCTAAATAACATTTTGGAAAAAATAATCTATCTAAAACATGTATAGATTTCCATTTTTTTAATTACATGAAGAATTTTATTGAGAAAAACTTGATTTATTAAATTGCCATATTTCCCTTTTTCCACATATATATTGGAAAGTGCTATTATTTCCTGGGCATCAGAATCATAATGGTTTTATTAATTGCAAATTTGCTCTCCTTCACTTTTCTGCAGCCTTTAAGATATGCTTAAAGTTCTCAATTTAAATCTATCAATGTTGTCAGTAATTATAGATTTATATATTTTTCATCATTTATAGATACAAATCTGTAAGTAGAGCTTGGTGCTGAACTAAGTGATTTTTACATTTTTTTTAATTTAACACTCAAAAATCTATAAAGTTTAGGAAACATTATTGTAGTTATTTTAGATGAAACAACTGAATATGTAATTGTTAAGTGCTCTGACAGCCATACAGATCTATATTTTAATTTTTTATTAAAATATTCTAATATTCTAATGCTACTTATTAGGATAAGTTGAAAACCTTTCCTAAGTCCAATACCTGGCTTACACAACCTTCATTAGCCTTAGTCATATGCAAATTAGCTGCTCATTCAATTTGTCCACATATACAATTCAAACAAATTAGGGCAAGCAAAGACTATTTCATTTCAGGGAACCCATCAGCTCTGGGGCTCCATACTGTACAACACAGGTCTATAAAGTAAAATAAATTCTTAGGGGGCATGGTATATATGGAATTACAAAATCTACTTAGGGCTGGCTATTCTACTAATCCAAGGGAAGGGTGATGGTATCATGGACTAGAGTGGTTACAATAACGGTTTTAAAAGGCAATTAAGAAACAGATTCTTAACTATAGGAAATAAACTGATGGTTACCAGAGGGGAGGTGTGTTGGCAGATGGGTTAAATAGGTGATGAGGATTAAGGAGTGCACTTGTGATGAGATGGGGTGTTGTATGGAAGTGTTGAATCACTATATTGTGCACGTGAAACTAATATTACATTGTATGTTAACTAACTGGAATGTAAATAAAAACTTAAAAATAAATAAAATTAAAAATTTGTTTTAAAAGAAAAAAATCTGTATCTATTTATTAAGGAAAGCCGCAGAAATTTTCTGTTTAACCCATTATAAAGTTCAAGAAAAATGTGAAGTCAAATATAACTCCCAAGTTTTTGCTTAGTTATTGGAATGCTGGATCTCCCTTTTGTGAAACAGTGACTACTGTGGAAAAAACAGGAAGAGGTGGGTAATAAGGAGTTTAGATTCGTATATGTTATATAAGATGCCAAAAGACATCCAAGTTCAGCAGGTACAATTCTGGATGCACACATCTGAGTTCAGAGGAGAAATCTAGGCTGGAATATAAATTCAACATTTAGTTGATACAATGTCTTAAGGCTAAGTAAAACCACATGGAGACTAAATGGCAATATAAGAGTAAAATTATAAGCCTGGAGGAGAAATTAGCCAAGGAAATAGAAAATATAAAAAAAGAAAAAAAAAGTGATGTTATAGAAACCAACTGATATAATTGTTTCAAAAAGTGGTAACTATTATATATGATTAATGCTGTTGATAGCACAGGTAAGACAAAGGCTAAAAACTGACTTCTAAATTTGACGATGCGAGCATTACAGATGATCTTTTTTTTTTTAATATTTTTTTAATTTATTTCTAGGAGAGAGACAGCGTGAACAGGGGAGGGTCAGAGAGAGAGGGAGATACAGACTCTGAAACAGGCTCCAGGCTCTGAGCTGGCAGTCAGCACAGAGCCCGATGCGGGGCTCGAACCCACGAACCATGAGATCATGACCCAAGCAAAAGTCAGACGCTTAACCGACTAAGCCACCCAGGCGCCCCAGCATTACAGATGATCTTGAGGAGTTGTTTTGCAGAACAGTCAGACAAAAGTCGAACTGGGATGGTGTTGTGAAAAGATCGGGGATGCAGACAGATCTTTCATGGAGGAGTAATGAGACAATATATAAATAATTGTTCAAAGAATTTTTAGACAAGTATATAGTAGCTGAAGGGGATGAACATATGGCAGCATACGTATATGGTAATATATATATAATATAATTACATGTGATGAGCCATTAGATTAATACTAATAATACTAGAGAATATATATCTTGAATTGCATAATTTACCTTTCTTATATTTTGATGATAATTCCCAAAATCTTAAATTCAATTTCTTTGTTATCTCCTTTATGTTAATAGTTAATTTTTACACTTTATTTTCCAGAAAAATGAAGATTGCCAGCTCACCTTTCATCTACAAATTTTAATATAATTATGTGCTTATGTGCATACGTATACATGCATGTGTATATATATATATATATATATATACACATCTGTTTTGTATATTCCCATATAGATATTCTGTACTGTGAGACAAAAATGACAGGTCTGAACTAAATTATCTCTTAGTCTTCAGACTGTTTCTAAAGGATTATAATCCCTTCTCACAACCTCTCCAGAGATGTGCTCCTTTCATTGAGAACAGTTATTTATAGAGCTATTGCTCAATTTCACCTGTCACTATGAATTCTTAAATCTGATCTATTTATAATTCTTTCTTCTTGAATGAAAAAAATGTTTTTATATATCAATTTTTATATGAATTTAATATAAATTATTAAAATTATATGATAATTTTAATTAAAATTATTTATTGATTAGTAAGATTAATTAAGGTTTTTTATCTATCTCAATCTGTTAGAAAATTTTGTTCGTTGCTCCATTTTTCTCTTAACAATTGCTGTCTCTTTACAGTTTTGCTGATCCATACTATACAGAAGTTAGAGCAGCTAAATTTGATAATGATGCTCTCATCACAAAAAATAAAAAACCCAGGGCACCTGGATGGCTCAGTGGGTTAAGCATCCAATTCTGGCTCAGGTCATGATCTTACAGTTTGTGGTTTTGAGCTCCGCATCAGGCTCTGTACTGACAGCTCAGAGCCTGAAGCGTGCTTTGGATTCTGTCTTCCTCTCTCTCTGCCCCTCCCTCACTCATGCTATGTCTCTTTCTCTCTCTCAAAACTAAATAAAAATATTTTAAAAAATAAAATGACCCTATGTTTTTCCTTATTTTAGAGTTTACGTTATTCCTTACTTTAGGGGTTATTTTTATCATTAGTTAACTTTTGTTGGCTGATAACTAAACACTTCATTCTCTTTGAGTATTTATGAAATGCAACACAAAAACGTTAGAATTTTTAAAAATATGATTTGGACCACCATTCAAATCTGTCCGAAATAACAATCTGTTAGGCCATTAAGAAAAGACAGTACCCACATATGCTAAAGTTGCTTTACAGTTTCTAGGAAGATGGACTATAAATGATTCTGATATTAATAAACACAAGGTATTAGGAGACAATAACCTATTTTATATATAAAGCATATGTTTAGGCCAAGTATTTCTTTAATGTTTGACTTTGTACATTTAGTTCTCCAGCAAACTTGCTATGTAATTAATATTTTAAAATACATTTATCTGACTTCATAGGTGACGGAAACATAATGATACATTGACACATGATCACTTCTATTAAAGGGTTTACAACTGAATACTAGGGAAAGAAGAACAAGAGCAACAAAACAAAATCCCCTGAAATAATAATACAAGGCAAATGAGATGAAGGCTATAAACCAAGTATAGATTACTGTATATTTTTCTGTGAAAAAGTTGGCAAGAGAATTATAAACAATTAGAAAGATGTCTTAAACTTTAGAAGTACCACGCTTGGATTAAGTAGACATGTAGACATATACCCTTGTAACATCAGCTCTTACACACACAAAGATAATTCCTACTTTTTGTGCACTTATTTCAGAATTAAACTATCAGTGGTATAACCCATTGCTTTTCTTAGATCTTTTATTTAAAAATTAACCTCATTTATTATGTTCCCATTGTTAAATTACATTTTTCATTCTTCATTAACATGTTTTTTATTACTAGGTGCCTATATCTTTAAAAAGTCTTGAATGTGGGGTATGTGTGTTGTGTGTGTGTGTGTGTGTGTGTGTGTGTGTGTGTGTAATAGAGATGCACCATTCCTGGAAGTACTGAAAGTACTAATGGACAGGAGTGGATGGAGCAAACTACTATCCCCTCCCTGTTCAAAAGATTCATTTAACATATTATCCTCAGATAGAGAACATATCAGATATTAAGCTGAAAAGAACAAATACTACATTTGCTTTAGCCAAAAGGCCAAGAAGCAATCGACTGTTTTTTAAAAAATACATCAGTTACAATTACAATGTGCAACCTCTATTCTGGGAATTGCTTTCTTCCTTCTTTATTGTAACTGCATTTCAATAACCTGAGTAGAGATTATATTTTAAAATATACAAAATCTGAAATTTAGGTTCTGAAATTATTCTTATAAAAAATGCCCTTTTATGGTCATTTTGCTAATTCGCTGACCTGTATCTCCAGAATCCACCCAGGCACAGAGAATTAACAACATTATATGAATATTTAATTACTTTTAAACTTTAATTTGGCATCAAGAGCAATAATATATATTGAGCTCAAGGTATAGAAAAAAGAGTATTATAGAAACTATCTACTGCAATTGATGTAGTATATACAGAAGTGCTTGAAAAAGTTGATATACTTTTTTTTTTAATAATTTAACTCCAAACTCTAGTATTGGATTAATAACAGCTATATATTTTTTATACTACATATAAAACAGAACCATAATGTTTTTAAGTAGCTATTTTTGCATGCTTTAAAACCATTACACTTTAAAAATATTTTTGAGAAGCCAGATGTTTTCCGTTGATATATATTTTTTAAAAATAAAGAAATAAATGTTAAGTTCAAACTAAAAGTATAGACTTTTTCATGTACTTAACTCTGGGGCCTAAAAAGAGAAACTGCCAAATAGGAAAAAAAAATCTTTCTACTTAAAAATATATGTTATTAAGGAATACGCTGTTTTCCTAGAAACTTTTCCAACCTGGCTCCTATGGAGCTGCGGCATGTACATCCAGAGGAGAAGTAACATCAGGGTCTGGTGAGGTGGTCTCTTCAGTGCCTTCTCGAATTTTCCCCCCTTTTAGCAGTGTTGGAAATAGGTCTGGAAAAGCATAGGAAAGCTATATCAAATTTTCCTTATGAGGTTTTTTTCCATACTGTTTTAGCAACTGTGAATGGTGAAGGTGTTATACGGTATGACACACGTATTCATTTTCACTAATGAGTCCTCCCATGTAAAATTAACAATATCCTCCAGAAAAATATAAAACATTGTATTAATTCAAATCAGGCTATATTTGAAACTATGCTTGTGTGAGCCAGATCAGAAACATCCTTAGAACTACACACACATAAAAATTATTTCTAAGAAAAACTGAACTATTTAGGGTGATTTCCTTTATAAAAAATGAAATATGATGCTTTAGGACAATATAAAACTTTTGATATATTTATAAGCTAGATTTTCAAAATTATTTAAATAGTATATGGTCTCATACAGTCAAGAAAAAAATGAATGCATTGTTTAATGAGGATAAATAAAAATTATTTGCATGTGTACTAATAATTTTACATATATATGTCACATATATATGAAATAGTTATATATTTGTGTTTACAAAAAATGAAAGTCTCACCAATTACACTTCTAATGATTGAATGAAAAAGGTAAGATTGTATGTTCTCAGATATATATCATCTTTAATTTGTTGATATGATCAGCATAATTAGTTACAGTATGAAAAATATATTTTGATTTGATTCCTCCCCAGTATTAACTGCCTGACACGTAGTAAAACTATTGATTATTTAGTTATAGTTGTTTCCTAAAATCCATAAAAATGTTGTCAGTGTGAGTATTATCTTCTGGTTTAGTGAAAACGAACATAGTAATAAATATTTAAAGAAGAGAGGTTGCTAAAACAGTAACCATTAATGTAAATACTCAATGTTACTGGATTATTTAAACTTTACAAGACTTGGATGGATATTAGAAAGCCAACATTATCTGAATTTCTGTAGTATGATAGGAAGTGGATATAAATTTTAAACAGTATCACCATTTTTTACAGGGCTTGTATACTGAAAAAACAAGTAATGGAGAAGACTTTTATAATGTTAAAAGCAAATAAAATATCTAAAGCTATCATATTTAAAGGATTTGGGGGGAAGCACCTGGGTGGCTCAGTTGGTTAAGCCTCTGACTCTGACTAAGATCATGATCTCGAGGTTCATGGTTTTGACCTCACATGGGGCTCAATACTGACAGTGCAGAGCCTGCTTGGGATTCTCTCTGCCTCTCCCCTACTTGTGTGCTCCCTCTCTCAAAATAAACTTTATAAAAATAAGAAAATAAAAATAAAGTATTTTTGTGGGGCACCTGGGTGGCTTAGTCAGTTAAGCATCTGACTCTTGATTTCAGCTCCAATCTTGTGGTGCATGTGACTGAGCCCCACGTCAGTCTCTGTGCTGACAGTGCAGAGCCTGCATGGGATTTCTCTCTTGCTCTCTCTTAATCTCTCAATCTCTCTCTCTCAAAATAAATATTTTAAAAATGAATAAATTGATAAATAAAGGTTTTATTTTCTAGCTGATGTTTTCATATTTAGGATTGATAATCCTTTAGGAAAAAGACATTTGAATTATCTAATTGTTTTATAGTATTTAATTTGTTAATGCTTATTTCAATGTCATTTGCCTTCCCACTTACACACTCTTAAATTTATAACTATTTAAACCTCACTAATACTAGAAAACATTGTAAATTAATATAAATACAATAAGTTGATTTTTACAAATATTCTTACATCCACTTACCATATGATTGTGACATAGTTATACATATAGTGAAACTATAGTTACACAATATGTAGTTTGCTTAATGAAACACAATTATCAGTAGAAATGTCTATTCTGCTTGAAATTTATATATTTTGGATTATTCTAGGAATCTGTATTTGGTTATTTCAAAGCACAGTTCAAAAATAGTAAGGCATGATGAAAAACTGACTCTAAAAAACAAATGATAATTAACAACTAAGCTAATAAAACTCAAATGTGTTAATATAATTTCTTTAAGAAAATGACAGAATAAAATTAGAATTAATCTTTAAGAATATACTATAAAAACAAAAATAAAGACAAAAGCTTCATGGAAGGAAAATCTGATAGCAATTAATACTGTCTCCTGTGACTTAAATTTAAGTTAAAAATCACAATAGTCTACTTATAAACATCTCTCTTTGTGGCTTAACTTCATGCAAATTTATTTCTCCCTGTGGGTAAAAAAACTCATTGAAACAGGAAAATATATATCAAATTTTGATACAGAGGCTCGATTTAACTTATTTCAGCAGGAACAGTAAAATACTGGATGGGCCACCTATGATTTAATGACAGAAACTTCAAAGGTGAAGGTGTTCACCAATATAATATTGCAAAGACTTAAAGAAAATCATATATAATCAGAACACCTGATTATGAACAATAAGAAAACCTGCAGCACTGAAGGTGTGCTCAGAGACAACTTGCTGGGACAAAAAGCCTACAAAATAGAAACTGTGTTGTCTTTAAGATCAGCTATAACATAAGTAAATGAAATCCTTCCAAGATATCTACAAAACTAAGAGTTCACAGAGTTCTTGTGTTCATAAAGTATTCAGTTTAAATATATCTTTTAAGAGGACATCCAGATGGCCAACAGACACATGAAACGATGCTCAGCATCCCTCCTCATCAGGGAAATACAAATCAAAACCACACTGAGATACCACCTCATGCCAGTCAGGGTGGCTAAAATGAGCAAATCAGAGAACTCTAGATGCTGACAAGGATGTGGAGAAACGGGCACCCTCCTACACTGTTGGTGGGAATGTAAACTGGTACAGGCCCTCTGGAAAACAGTGTGGAGATTCCTCAGGAAACTAACAATAGAACTCCCCTATGACCCAGCAGTAGCACTGCTAGGAATTTACCCAAGGGATACAGAAATGCTGAGGCATAGGAGCACATGGACCCCAATGTTCATAGCAGCACTCTCCACAATAGCTAAAACATGCAAAGAGCCTAAGTGTCCATCAACGGACAAATGGATACAGAAGATGTGGTTTATCTATACCATGTAATACTACATGGCAATGAGAAACAATGAAATCTGGCCATGTGTAGCAACATGGATGGCCCTTGCGGGTGTTATGCTGAGTGAAATAAGTCAGGCAGAGAGGGACAAATATCATATATTTGCATGTATAGGAGGATTAGGTGGAACTTAACTGAGGAACAAGGGGGAGAAGAAGGGGGGAAATGGTGGGGGAAAGGGGGAGAGGCAAACCATGAGAGACTCTTGAATGCTGACAAAAACTGAGGACTCATGGATGTGGGGGGGAGGGGGAATGGGCATGGAGGAGGGCACTTGTGGGGATGAGCACTAGATGTTATGTGGAAACTAATTTGACAATAAACTATTTGTAAAAAAAAAAAAAAAATAGGAAAAAAAACCTAAAAGAAATTTAAACAACTTCTCTACATGGTGATATGATTTATAGCTTTGATTAAAACCACATCAAATATTAAAAAAATAAAAAATAAAAATAAATAAATAAATATATCTTTTAAATTTGAGGGTTTCAAAGTTAAAACACACAACAATAATAAAATTAGTTTGATTTTCACAAATTCCTGGCTAACAGTTTGGCACTTTGCATAAGCAAGAAGAATTCAAAATTGAAAAGAGCAAACTATGAAAAAAAAAATTACCCAAAAATCTGAACCAAGGTAAAGTTTGATGCTAAACAAAAACGCAGTCTAAGAGAAACCTTTTCAAAGTTATGACAGATAAACCTGGCATACTATAGATGTAAAAGTAGTAAAAACTTCATTTTCCATGATTTACTAATGAAATACAGGGGTCATAAGCAACAAGTACTGTATGGGAGAAAAATGGCAAATTCTTTTTCCTTTTAGAAGATTATTACATGAAATAATTAAATAGACATGCCACACATAGGTACTAATTTATATTAGCAAAATTTTAAATATTAAATATCAAATTGTTTTAGAAAATTTAAGGTAATATCTTATCAGAGATTGAGTATGAACTGTAGTTTAAAGGAAAGAAAGTGAAATTTTCTAAGTATATGGATCCTCAAGTATTTAGATAAGTAAGCAAAAGAATGGAAGCAGCTCTTGAACACCCTTAATTAATAAACTTCATTATAGGATAAATAAAGATTAATACAGTTATTCAGTTATTAAATAAAGGGTTTTAAATTTCCACATGAGTATCTAATTAGCTTATAGAGCAATAAAGAATGAATAGAAGGCAACTGGTAAATTTACATGGAAGGACTAAGATTAATCTGAATTTAATAAAGACATACAAAATAATTTTGTACAACAGCAGGAAGAAATGAGAGAACTATAATAATAAAAATTAATTCCTCAGTGAAACTAATTTTGGGAAAACTGACAATCAGATTTAAGTGTGTGTATGTTTGTGTTGGATTACTTATTTTTATAATTAAAAATATTTCACTTTTTAAAAGGGTATTTTAACTTAGGACTTACCTAACTTGGAGCCTACCAAGAATGGTATGCCATATGCTTCCATTTTTTTTTTAATTTTTAACATTTATTCATTTTTGAGAGACGGAGAGAGACAGGGTGAAAGCAGGGGTGAGGCAGAGAGAGGGGAAGAGACACAGAATCTGAAGCAGTCTTCAGGCTCCAAGTTGTCAGCAGAGAGCCTGATGCAGGACTCGAACTCATGAACCATGAGATTATAACTTGAGCTGAAGTTGGATGCTTAATTGACTGAGCCACCCAGGTACTCCAGTATGCCTCTTTTTTTTTTTTGATGAAATACATTATGGGACATTTCTCCCCAGTGTATAGTTTAGATAACATTGGCCTACAGTGAAAAATATAATATGTGGCAAAGGGAGAGACATATGGTAAAAAGAAAAAAAAAAAAGCTAAATTTTCTGTTGAGCTACCATTGCAAATACTGGGATTCCCTCACTACATTTCCAAATCTAACTCAATGGACATATTCTAAGTAGTAATGGGTAGGCATAAGAGATTATTAAAGTGCTTGCTGATTTTGAGATGCCTTCAGGTAAACATAGCCTTTAAGTCTAGGGTCATTAACCCATCCCCACCTTTTGTCCCCATTATGATACTGCTGAAAGGGTGCACCAATATCCTTGGAACGCTGGAATTTTCTACTCTGAATATATCATCCTAAAATGGTAACTCTTGGTGAACTGCTTTTCTGGCCTAAAAAAAAAAAAAACCCAAAAAGTTTTAAGATTATATTTTCTTTGCTTGTACAGAATGATATTAAAGATAATCAGAACTGCCCAGAAAACAAGAAATTAAAGAGATATATAAGAATATCTATGTATAGGGGTGCCTGGGTGGCTCAGTTGGTTAAGTATCTGACTTCTGCTCAAGTCATGATCTCATGGCTAGTGGGTTCGGGCCCCATGTCAGGTTCTGTGCTAACAGCTCAGAGCCTGGGGCCTGCTTTGGATTCTGTGGTCTCCCTTTCTCTCTGCTCTTCCTCCACTCTCACTCTATGACTGTCTCTCTCTTTATCTCTCAAAAATAAACATTAAAAATATTAAAAAAGAATATCTACATGTAATATTGGCAGAAGGTAAAAGTAACATGAAGTTATAACAGGATAGCAAGCAGTGGAGGGGAACACCTCAAAAATATAGCCTCATAAGAGTCACAAATCTTAAAGAACAAATAAAATTTCACAAGTTCATGGTTTTAAATGTTACTATATTAGTTATTTAGAAAGGCTATTAAAAGACTACAAGGGGATGTTTTTGGCCTTTGATATAGGCAGGCTAGCTTATGATAAACTGTCTTCTAATAATAATAATAAAAAACTCTGGGGAAAAAAACTGGAAGAGACTTAAGAGAGGCAGAATCTAAAGTTGATGAATGAGCTCTTTGAAAGAAAAGTGCTGGTGACACTGGTGCTGTGTCAGATTTCAGACACCCCCATAGTGAGGGCCCTCAGTCTCTTAATATAGGAGGGTGGTTGGAAGGGAATAGAAAGAGCTCAATTAGAAAGTTGCAGTTTTACTGAATCTCTATGTATGGAGGAATCAGAAGTTAGACTTTTGACTTTCAGAGCAGCTGGAAATGAGTGCTGGGTGTGACTGTGGAGAGCCAAAGAAGGCGGGGTCCAAAAGCTACATGTACACATCACTCAAAATGCTCTTATTCTAGTTCAGGCAAGAGGAAAACAACTGAAAGCCTTGATAGAGCTTAAGAGAGATTTTAACAGTTGCCCACACCATGGGACGTGAGTTCCCAGTTAATTCTTAACAAATTCAGACTTTATAAATATTCTGGCTGCCCTTGTCTGTAGGCTAAGGGCTTCTTTCTAGAGTAAGTGCAAAACCATTAATAGACTGACTAGCCCGAACAAAGCCTAAATCCAGGCCTCCAAAAAAATTAAGGTGATCTTCAAGTAATTAAAATGCCTGCTAGAAGAAAATTCAAAAGGTTTTAGAAGAAAATTGCAATATCTAGTCTTTAAGATATATCATTCATAACGTTCAGTATAAAATAAAACATTGAACGAGGAAAAATGAGAAAATGTGAATCATTATCAAGAGAAAAATCTGTCAATGGAAACAAATAGAGAAACAAGACAGTAGGTATGAAGAAATTCTGGAATTGAACAATGCAGTACTAGAAATAAAAAATTCATTAGTTTAAAATAAAAATATATTGGACAAAATAGAACAAGAATCAGTGAAAAACAGGTTAATAGAAATAACCCACACTAAAGTATACAGAGAGAAAAGTTTGAAGAAAAGAAAAGGGAATACAACCTCAATAACCTGAGAGCTAATAGGAAGATATCCTGCATCCACCTGTTAGAGTCTCAGAGAGAAGAGAGAGATTGGGGTGGAAATATTCAAAAACATCATGACAAAATTTTTTCTACATTCCATCACAGGGAAACCCACAGGTTCAGGAGCTCAATAAATTCCAAGCAAGATAAATAAAAACTATTGGCTCTTTTTAAATTAGGATCTTAGGAAATTTTAATTATAGTCATCAGTTGTTTGCTAGGAAAACAAACAAAACTAATACATAAATTATTTTATAAATGGTTACAAAAGTACTAAGGTTGTGGGAATAGTAGTTGCTGAATTGATTAGAACATTAATTTCTGGAAAATATACAAAATGGATTAAAGACTTGAATGTAAGAAAATAAAACCATAAAACTCTACAAAGAAAACATAGGCAGTAAGTTCTTTGACATTAGCCTTAGCAATACTTTTTTGGACCAGTCTCCTCAGGCAAGGATAACAGAAGCTAAAATAAACAAATGGGATTACATCAAACTAAAAAGCTTTTGTACAGAAAAAGAAACCGTCAACAAAATGAAAGGGCAAGCTACAAAATGGGAGAAGATATCTACAAATCTTAAACCTAATTAAAGGTTAAAATCTAAAGTAGATAAAGAACTTAAAAAATTTAATACCAAAATAAATAAACAAATAAACTGACTAAAAACTGGGGAGAGGACTTAAACAGATATTTTTTTCCAAAGAAGACATTAAGATGGCCAATAAGCACTTGAAAAGGTGCTCAACATCACTAATTATCGAGGAATGCAAATCAAAACCACAATGAGATACTACCTCACACCTGTCAAATTGGCTATCATCAAAAATAAATAACATCTGATGGCAATAATGTGGAGAAAAGTGAACTTTTATATACCATTCACAATGCAGTAACTATGGAAAACAGTATGGAGTTTTCTCAAAAAATTAAAAATAGAACTACTGTATGATCTAGCAAGTCCACTTCTGGGTATTTATCTGAAAAAAAGCTAAAATCTTAATTTGAAGAGATAAATGTACCCGTATGTTTATTGCAGCATTATTCACTGTCTATTTATGAGTAAATGAATAAAGAAAATGTGATATATATGTACCATAGAACATTACTCAGCTATAAAAGGACTGAAATCTTTCCATTTGCAAAAAAAAAAAAAAAGATGGATCTAGAGAGCATAATGCTAAGCGAAATAAATCAGATAAAGAAAGACAACTACCATATGAGCTCACTTATATAAAACACAAACTAAAAACAAACAAAACAGAAACAGACTCATAGATATAGGAAACAAACTACTGGTACCAGAGTGGGAATGGGTTGAGAACTGGGGGAAACAGGTAACTAGAATAAAGAGATACAAACTTCCAGTTATAAAGTAAGTCATGAGGATGTAATATACAGCATAAGGAATATAGTCAGTAAAATTTTAGCAACTTTGTATGGTTACAGATGGTAATTAGAATTACCATGGGATCATTTTGTAATGTATAAAAATATATAACTATGTTGTACACTGGAAACTAATATAAAACTTCATGTCAGTTATACTTCAGTTAAAAATTCTAGGAAATATTACAGATTTAAGTTATTTATAAGTACAGGGCATTCAATCAGAAATTACAATCTTAAGGTACCTCTTAAAAAGTTAAATACTATAATTGACCAAGTGATGTTAATGAGGTGGCTTCTGTTTTTTTTATTTTTCTTTTTGTATGTTTTATAAATAAACTTTTAAAATATCATTGTTGGTATTATGCAACTCTTTCAGAATTGGTTAGAGATAATTTTTTTCTTGATATGGCAGAGTAGGATGAAGATATGGAATCTGTCATAGAATGAAATATTTAGCTAATGATCATTAAAATTGTATGAAGTCCTTAAGTTCAAAGGCACACATGGAGAACATCTAAAAAAGTAAGGACCATGGAGAGGTTCTGAAAGCTAAGAAAAGTCATGTTCAGATGACTTACAAAAAAAAGAAATACCAATGATTAATTCCAAAGACCAATTAACAAGAAGAATCAGTATAGATCCAAATCTTTAGTCTATTAAATCGGTTTATAAAATAAAACCCAATATTATACATGTTAAGTTCCAAAAAAATGACCAAGTAAAATGTTGGTTGCATCACTGACAAGTTTATAAAATGATGACGGAGAGCTTAGCATATATATGGGAACCATTGTCAAATGTGGAAATCCATATTTACATTATTTCAAGAAATTTTACTTTAGGATTTCATACTTTAAAAAAAAATTAGTAGCTTTGGTAAAGTAGGCTCTTAAATGGTGCTGACGGAAATATAATGATTAATTTCATGCTCATTATATGCCAAGTAATTTGGGGGCATTTGGTAGATTTGTGAGGAAAACATAAAAATCTCTGCCTTTGTACAAATTAATTCTAACAGTTATTGGTATCAAAAGCCTTACAATTCACAGATCGTTTGGATGTAACTAAAATGTATTTTTAAGGCTTACTGAGGAAAGTATTTTAAATTATTGTTACTTCTTATGGAGTTCAAGTATTGGCTCTAGACACTTATTTTGCAAAAGTTGTTTCCTTGAAAAAAATCACTTGCTTAAATTCTGCTGCTTCAAGAAAACCAAACTACCAGATAAAATTTGTTTTATGTGAGAATGAGTGTGTGTGTGTGTGTGTGTGTGTGTGTGAGTGTGTGTGTGTTGAAGTGGGATGTACGGGATAGGAAAATGCCTTAATATTTAGATATTTGTAAAAATATTAGCAAGTAATATCACTGTTTTAATGCTTATTTATTTAATGCTCTTTTGGTGGAGGAGCAGAGAAAGAGAGAGAGAGAGAGAGAGAGAGAATCCCAAGCAGGCTCTACACTGTCAGTGCAACGCACAATGTGGGACTGGATCCTACAAACCATGAGACCATGACATGAGCTGAACTAGAATTGGACGCCTAACTGAGTGAGCCACCCAAATGCCCCACCTAATATTATTTTTGATGTAAGAAATCTTAAACTTGTTTGCTCTCTACATTAAATTACTACTTCAGAGACCACTTCATAACTGTTATAAAAATTTTGTCACAAAACACTACAGTAATAAAACCATTTCTTATAAACAATGACAACTGGTATCTGGTCATTTCCTATTGTATGACAAGATGATCATCACAATATTGTCTATGATACCCCCAAACAGAAACAAATATCTATACTCTCTCCCTTGTCTGACTCATCAATCCACAATTAGTTGCTTTACATATTTAACTTTCCTCCAATTTCAATATAGTCAAACTCTGGGAGTAACCTGGTGGCTCAGTCAGTTAAACGTCTGACTCTTGGTTTCAGCTCAATTCATGATCTCACATTTCATGAGATCAATCCCCCTGGTGTGCTCTGTGCTGACAGCATGGAGCCTGCATGGGATTCTCTCTCTCTCTCTCTCTCTCTGTCTCTCTGTCTCTCTGTGTCTGTCTCTCTGTCTCTCTCTCAGATTCTCTCTCTCACCTCAAAATAAATAAGCTTTAAAAAATTAAAAAATAGTCATAAACTCTGTATCCCTGTAATTTCATACAAAATTCTTCTCTTCCAAAAAACTACCATGTACTAAACACACTTGTGCTTCCAAAATGTCTGTCTTCTTGATTTTGAATCTTTCTTGTTTTCCTTCTTAATGCAAGGTGCTAATAAAAATGTAGAATTACAAGTGAATTATGTTATAACATAACTAATTTTAGTTGGGGAAATTAAAAACCAAAGTAGAGCTAGTGGAATCCTAAGAAAGTATACTATTTACTATCTAGAGTTCTGTCTGTGGAAAAGTGTAAATTTTTAAAGTACGTAAATATTTAATGTTTTTGTAAAAGTCTTTAACTAAAGAAATTCAGTAATATATAAATAACAAAGGGAGGTAGGAAACTTTTGAAACATGGAGGTCCAATAATTAAATATATCATTAGTAGAGGAAGATATTCTAAGGTAATTTAATTTCCTTTTAAATTCAGGAGATTAATCCTATTAGACATTCATCATTTTTTTCATTATTTCTAATTCATGTGGTTTAAGTAATTGAAATATGTTAAATACTAGGATGAAGATTTTCTTTTTATACGCTTTTGATGAAGTAACAAATTGCAAAGGATGAGTAGATAATTAACGGACACTCTATAATAGTTTTTAAAATATTTTATTTTTAAAATATTCCCCCAACACATTCAGAAGGATAAAAAGTTAGAGGAAGTGCATCACTTAGATTTCCCAATATCATTTTTTATTATTTTTTCATTTATACACACTATAAATACCTTAGCCAGACTCTTCTAAAAATATATTTTCCTTCATAATCATACCATTATCATATTCAATAAAATTAACACCAATTCTTTGATGTTATCTACACACAGTCTACTTTCAAATTTCCTGACATTTTCAATACAAGTGTACATCTTGCATTTGATTATAATTCTACTTTTTAATTTTTTATTTTTTTTAAATGTTTTATTTATTTCTAGGAGAGAGAGAGACAGCGTGAGCAGGGGAGGGTCAGAGAGAGAGGGAGTCACAGATTGAAACAGGCTCCAGGCTCTGAGCCGGCAGTCAGCACAGAGCCCGATGCGGGGCTCGAACCCACAAACTGCGAGATCATGACCTAAGCAAAAGTCGGACGCTTAACCGACTAAGCCACCCAGGCACCCCTATAATTCTACTTTTTTAATCCGATCAATTTGCTACCCAAATATTTTACTTGCGAGTGTAATATCCTTTGACAGTATGTGCTGAATTAATTATTCCTTTAAGTTTTGAAAAATGATGATTTTTCTTACACGACCATTCCTTCTTTATTTACTAGAAGGCATTATTTTCTGTAATGAAAATCTGTGCCTCATGAACTAAGACTATTTGGTTACCCAGAAATAGAGTTGTACAAAAATAAGGATAAATGTTTAATTTTTTTATAATTACAAATTTTCATAGTAAGGATTTGGTATAATAGTTATCATAATAAGTCGTTTTTTCTGTTTTCTCTCTCTCTCACATCAAAGTAGACTGATGGATTTTAATTTATTTAATATGTTTCAATCAACTTCAGTCATTATTCTTTTTAATGCTTAAATTCTCATAATCTTGAACAACAGAAGCTCCATTAACCTGATTTCAATGTTATCACAAATATACACACATTACATTAACAGTTATGCCTTTTTAATAAATTTCAAAACCATCTCTGGAAATTAATTTTTTTAGTAATCTTTAGCTCTTCTAATTGAGGAGATTTATGAAAGCACTGAGGGATTAGCCATAGCCAATATTGGCCAAAAAAATTTACAACCCTGATTATTTTACATTAGGAGAAAAATAATCATAAAAATATATGATTTTAGGGGCACCTGGTTGCCTCAGTCAGTTAAGTGTACAACTTCAGCTCAGGTCATGATTTAACGGTTTGTTTGTTGTTGTTGTTGTTTTTAATTTTTTTTTTTTTAATGTTTTATTTATTTCTAGGAGAGAGAGAGACAGCATGAACAGGGGAAGGTCTGAGAGAGTAGGAGTCACAGACTGAAACAGGTTCCAGGCTCCGAGCTGACAGTCAGCACAGAGCCCGACGCGGGGCTCGAACCCACGAACCGCGAGATCATGACCTAAGAGAAAGTCGGACACTTAACCGACTAAGCCACCCAGGCGCCCCGTGATCTCACAGTTTGTGAGTCTGAGTCCCACATTGGGCTCTGTGCTGACAGCTCAGAGCCTGGAGCCTCCTTCAGATTCTGTGTCTCCCATTCTCTCTGCCCCTCCCCTGCTCATGCCCTGTGTCTGTCTCTCAATAATAAATAAAAACATTAAAAATTTTAAAAATACATATATATATGATTTTAAAAATGATACATTTAAGTTTTCTGGATATATTTGAAGTTTAAAAAAATTAACCAAACATATATGTACTTGGAAAAAATCATAATAATACAAAAAGCAAACATGCAAAATGACTTATATTTACATGCAATTACCTCTAACATTGTCACTCAGAAGTTTTTACAATGTTATTTTTCTATTTGTAGAGTTAAAGTTATATGTGTAGTTCTTAGTCTTAAAGTAAAACATAATCAATCTGGATATCTGTATTAGAATTAATTTTTTTCTTATATAGATAATAGCCTTAAAGAATTCCAGACAAAAGATGGCTAAAGTTAATGCTCTTTCATAATCCATAAAATCTTTCATTAAATAAAACTTTTTCTTAAAGCTTACATAAATTAGTATTTCAAATTCTACTCAAAATTGAAACAAATTATTTTTATTCTACAACATATACAAGCTTTAATTATTTAGGTTTCTCCTACAGAGAACAAGAAATTTTATTTAAGCTGAAGTCATTTTATGGGCCTACTTTTACTTTTTTTTTTTTTTTTAATTTTTTTAGTGTTTTTATTTATTTCTAGGAGAGAGAGAGAGAGAGAGACAGCGTGAGCAGAGGAGGGTCAGAGAGAGAAGGGGTCACAGACTGAAACAGGCTACAGGCTCCGAGCTGGCAGTCAGCACAGAGCCCGACGCGGGGCTCGAACCCATGAACCGCGAGATCATGACCTAAGCGAAAGTCGGACGCTCAACCGACTAAGCCACCCAGGCGCCCCAACTTTTACTTTTTAAAAATGGGAGGTCTGGGACACCTGGGTGCCTCAGTTGGTTAAAAATCCAAATCTTGATTTCAGCTCATGATCTCATGGTTGTGAGATGGGGCCTCACATCATGCTCCACACTGGTTGTAGAGCCTGCTTAAGATTCTCACTCTCCCTTTTACTCTACCCGTCCCCTGCTTGCATTCTCCCTCCCTCCCTCTCTCTCTCTCTCTGTCTCTCTCTCTCTCTCAATAAAAATAAAATAAAGGGATGTCTTCCCATAAAGACACAAATATACACATACATATATGTACATCCTAAAAAATAGAACACAGTATAGACATACATATACACACCCAATTGTAAAGAAAATCATATAGGAAGTCTTCCTCAAAGGCTTCTGAAATAATTAAATTGCAAAAGAAATATCTACATATCAATACAAAGACAGTTTATCTAAGTGGAAATGTTTGCTGGTTTGTTTGTCATTGTAAATAGAACTTAACTGACCAAGAGAAATTTGATACTAGCTCTTAAAAACTCCTGAAGAGTAGGTCTTTGGCACTACATAAACATTCAATAAGTACAATGTGAATTGAATAAATGAATAAATAAAGGCATGCTTTCATTTTATTTCATATTTTCTGTACTTTATAGTGTAATGAAAGGGAATCTTTCTAATTTATGATAGGTAGGTGAAAATTGTATCCTAATTTTCTATGTACTTTTCCATCACTTAATCACTTTATCCACCAATTAATTTGGCATTAATTTAAAGTTTAAGTTGAAACATCTCTTGTTGTAGGAAAACATGTCACTGATAAAAAATTTACATATCAATAACTATTTTGACAATTTTAGATTTACTATTTTCTTCCACCAACCATTGATTATGATGAGAAGCCAAAGATAAAATCACCTTCTGTTGCCTTTTCCCTTGTCTCCTTAATTTGTAATGCAAGCATTTTGAGTAATCTTTAAGAAATCTTTGCCTGCTTCTAGGTCATGTATTCTCCTGTTGTTTTATTTTCAGGAAGCTTTAAGTTTTTAGCTTTTACATATGCTACTAGTTAAAAATTTATTTTTTAATGAGTATTTAAATCAAATAAGTGGGTAATTACCAAAGGAGAGCTTTACAAATTACAGATTTATATTCAGAGACATACTATGATTTGTATGCATTCCTTTTCTTCTTCCATAAAGTAGTATAACACTTAGACAACACAGAATGGAAAAAAGAAAAAAAAAATCACAATGTACTTATTATTAACACAAAGAGCTTGCAGCAAAGTGATTTTTCAAGTAAAGAAATATTAAGAAAAGTATTATTAGAGATGGACACACATTTCTACTTTGGCCAAAGGCATAGGCTTTTACATCTTTGAGACTTTAAATAGTATCCAGTACCTAAAAGTTGCTAAAGTCAATTAAAATCTCTGCCTCAGTAACCTAAAAAAAGATAGTTTCTTTTATTGAAATAGACATAAATATAAAAAATTCCCTAAAGCCAAATTAAATGAAGTGCCTAAATGAGTCATTTTTAAGCAAGAGACAACATAACATTCCTTTGTAGATAATATTAATGTACTTTTATGAATTTCTATGAAATCTATTATCCTGCCACAAACTTTAATTGAATTCTACCTAAAACTTATTTTTTATGTATTTTACATATAGACGTGTAAATTTAATCCTTATTCTCAAACCTAAATATATGAGTTTTTATCATTCCCAAAAAGATTCTCTAACTTTGACCTTCATGATACTTCATATTCCCCTGGTTTGCAGAGTAGTATTCTAATGGATAATCTAATTATTTACTGTTGATATTAATGCAAAAGACTGGACATATCCTTAAACCCTGCAAAGAATAGACATTTTTCAAACATATAGTTATAAAAAATGGTCATATTCTGTTGCTGACCATATTTTACTTATGAATAAAGTAGTAGAATGAAAAGGAATAACCTAGATTTCATTTTATGTTAACTATAAAAATTCCCAGCTTATATTAAGAAACTGTGACATATTTTATGAAAGTAATATTCCCTTGTTTATGTATTTGATTTATTTAAAAAATTAATTCAAGAACACATTAAATTCATTATGTAGTATTATAACTAAATAAACTCCTTTCCCTCAGTAGAAATTTAGTAGTCAGACACTTAAGTATATAAGAATGTGCAATAAAATACTGAATCAAAAGTAATATACTATGCTTTTGGATCACTCCATTTTTTTTTGGTCATCCCTCATATATAAGTTAGAATCTAAACATTTAAAAAAAACAAAGAAGAAATATTACTAACTTTCTATGTAAAATGCTAAATAATTCTGAAAGTACCATTTCATAAAATCAAGACAACTTATGGTTAACTCTATAAAATATTCAATTATTTTTTAAGGTTTCAAAGTAGGTAACTAGCTTTCTACCTTCCCTGTCACAGACTGCATAAAATGCCATAGTCTCAGTGATAGAAATAATTCAAAATTTTACAGTGCTAAACACTGCTTCTTAGTAGGGTAGAACTGGCATCTCACAGTAGGATTCTGGTCATCTGCTTTATAAATTCAAATATTAACCTTCTTAATGGTAACTTGTACAAAATACTGTAGCAAAATTTCTCTTAAAATAGTACCTAAACCATGTTTTGACTAACTTATTTCTAGATCTATAAATAGACTCCAAGCACCTGACATCTACTTTTTTTTAATTAGAGTGATATCTTCCTTTATGTTTTATACATACCTGAATCCATACTTACAATGTGAAATGCCTACTTATTTTTACTAAAAGAACATGAAAGCCAACTGTGAAGTACTTAAAATACTATTAAAACACAATTTTAAAAATCCTTTTAAAGTAAGGTCCCAATGTATAAACTCATACCGTACATAATTTGTAATGTATTTCCTACTCATATCCCTTTGTTGTGTTATATTTTATCTTCCATCACTGAATGGGCAAAGAAATTTTAGCCATCATGCAATGCCTTTATATCTTGACTATCCACTATAATGCAACTTAGTTTATTAGTGCACAACTTTTGAAATCATAAAGGTAAGGATTTAAAAGGAGATTTTTTCATATTTTAATAACATTAGGCTATAAATATTTAATATGTAAATTTAAAATGTAATTTTGTCCAGCTGAAACAATTTACTACTAGTTGTTTTTCCATCAAACCTATTTAAACCTCTAGCATATATGCAAATTTAATAAAAATAGTCTATAACTCATAATCATTTTTGTGCTCCAATCTCAATGCACTGCAAATCTCAATCATGACAAAATAATAGTGGGTAATGGGGTGCCTGGATGGCTCAGTCAGTTAAGTGTCCAGCTTCAGCTCAGGTCATCACATCACAGTTTGTGAGTTCAAGCCCTGTGTCAGGCTCTGGGCTGACAGCTCGGAGCCTGGAAACTGCTTCAGATTCTGTCATCCTCTCTCTGCTGCTCTCCTACTTGTGCTCTATAACTCTCTCTCTTAAAAAATAACATGAAAAAATATAAAATAATAATAATAATGGGCCATGACAACCAAGATGAGAGAAAAAAGTGGGAGAGGAAGTAGAGATGGGGGTGAAGAGGAGGAGAGACTAAAAAAAGTAAAGCAGAAAATAGTAAGTGTAAGTTTTATTTTCATGCTTTCTAAAATATGGGGTTGCAGTATAAAAATTATACTGTCTATGGCAAAAAGTTTTGAAAGATATCATACAGAAGAACCAAAAAGTCCCACTGGGAAAAATTTTTTAGCTGTAATTATAAAATTGAAGACCTTAATGGTACATTAAGTAGATATTCACAATCTACTAGTAATCTACTAGTGAAAATCTAGTAGATGGTAGATATTCACAAATACTAAATCTTCTATACTTTTGACGATTACTAAGTTACACAAATTAATTAATAAAAATGTACTGATTTCTCATTTTGCAAATCTTATGAAGTTACTGAGTCTTTGTGATTGGGAGGGTTTCTTATATTTTCTGATTGTCTGGTATTTTGAACTCACTGACCCCCTGATTCTGGAGACCCATAATAATAATAATGCTCTCCTCATATAGTAATAAGTCTTTTAATCAAAAGGACAGTTTTCTATGCAGTCTGCTGTGTTAGACCCAACTTACTTTCTACCATTCCACACTGGAGTTAATTGTCTTTTCTTTGCTCCTTCAAGACTACTACATACATTTTACCCCCTCAGAACTTCAGTAAATACAGAGGGATATTTATTAACCTACCAAATAATGTCAACAATACTTCGATGCTATTACTACCAAAATGGTAAAGATGATATGAGGAAAAGCTCACAAAAGGATTTCAACTACTCCCTGAACTTACAATTATGAGAATTACCAACTATGCTTTTATTTCTTTCTCCTCTACAGAGATAAAATTCACCATTTCTCTCTGCAAGTTACACATCTGTTTACAGACAACCTATATGAACTGGTTCCTCACAGTTCTGTTTTCAACCTCTTAAATCAAAAAGCAACTTTAGTTATTCCTTTTAGGCAACCCAGAGACCAAGAAGTTCAAATATGTCCACATCATTATTTCACCCACCCACAAATATGGATAGGTCTGTTCTGCACCTTCTCTTTCTTTAGGACTTGAATACTTCATAACCTTTTCATGGACTTTTTTAAAATCATAAATTATTAAAAGGATGACATAAATTTAAAACCACATCGAAATATAAAGTACTATAGCATTTTAATTTATTAAAGGCCTGTATTTCACTACTTGCATCTCTAGAATCACACAAACCTACACACACCCATACAATCATGGTTTCTTCTAGTTACTAGTTTCTTCTTCTCACGTGTAAAACTATGACAAAACGGTACATATTTCATGGAGTTTTTTTTTTTTTTCAAATTAAATGGAATTAATGTATATAATGTGCTGGGGACAGTGTGTTGCACAGTAAGCCCAATAAGTGTACACTATTGCTAATATTATTATTTCTGTTGGAATTGCTACTGTTATCAACATCATGTGAGAGGGCTATTGCAGTACAAAAAGAAGAACATGGATTAGAGTGAGATACATTTTTATTTAAATATTGACTCTCTGAAAAATAAGCACTTGTATTATGTAAGAAATTTTCTTATACTTTATAAGCTTTAGTTTCCTTAGCTATAAAATGAGAAAAGCAATTAATGAAAGTTTTTGAGAATTAATTTCAAAATATATGTATAACATTAGGTACATAGTAGGTGGAATTTATTCCCTTAATGACTTCCCATTCTAGCCAAACAACTACAATTTAACCATGCTTATGCATTAAGTCATAATTCTATAGCTTCCATTAGGGAACAACTGTTTTCTTCAGTATAGATACATTGGATTAGCCTAAATTACTTCATGTACCACTTACAGAAAAAAGCTGCTTATTAATAATATAAAATGTAAATAATTAATAATGCATATAAATACAAGAATGCTCAATTTTAAAGTAATATAAAGAAATATTTTAATACATGTGACATTTTCCTTACATTAAAGTTTAACTGGTAGTTACTACAGCTTACTTTAACTTCTTTTTCCCTTATTTTCCTTTCAAAAAGACGTATCTTACTTCTTCACAGTGTAAATGTTGATGCCTCAATGTTCTCATAACTTTATAAACTTTTAGATTCAATCTACACTACCCATATTTAATATTTAAATAGTAGTGACAAAAATATTTAATTGAATTATTTATCTAAAAGTTTTGTTTCTAGACACTGTTTTTCACTACTCTGTATATGCAATTTTGGTCAATTGAAATTAGATTTTTTAATCTCACAATTTTCTCAAAATCTCAAGAAGAATTTAGATGATCTTCTTTAAAATACTTTTAAGTTTTAATTCAATATCAAAAAGAGTGTGGGTGACGGAATCAAAATAGGTAATTTTATTCTAGAATATCCATAAATCTTATTTCCCTGGCAAACAAGATTCTCTCAACTTGCTTTTCTTTCTGATTAATATCTATACCCTTTACTAGGAGTTTCTCTACTTAACAGCCATATTGCCATTTAACTCTGCCAAAAATTATGAAGTAGTTTCTTCATACACCGCATGAATTTCACTGAGTAGGATTCTCTAGAATCCTGATTCTTTTTAAATCACAAATGGTAACTTAAAGAGTTGAAATTAATTTTGCCAGAAACTTTTCAATTTAGGGGCGCCTGGGTGGCTCAGTCGTTAAGTGTCCGACTTCGGCTCTGGTCATGATCTCACGATTCGTGGGTTTGAGCCCTGCATCAGGCAGGGCTGGCAGCTCAGAACCTGGAGCCTGTTTTGGATTCTGTGTCTCCCTCCCTCTCTGTCCCTCCCCTGCGCATGTATTTGCTTTAAAGCCACAATTCTACATAGATTCTTTTGAATTTAGGTACCTTTTTCAGAACATTTGTGTCTGTTTTTCATAATTAGAATGGCTTTTTGAAATACGTAATTACAAATAGTATTTAAAATATTAATTTTTCCAGGTAAAAGCGTGTTATTATTTTTATTTTAACATAATTTAAATTTTTCCTGAATAGACATTCACTTATCATTGATCAAAAAACATACATAGATTTTTAAGAACAGCAACAGTGTATCTATTTCCAATTCATCAATATCTCCTAATCTTTTAGACTAGTGTTTTATCTTTGTTAATAAATCACTAACATCACGTCTCTAATTATACTTTAAAAGAAGCTCTACTCAGGCAATTCTTTCTGTTTTGGTATTAAAAACATTTGACAGTTAATATGCAGCTTCAGGAATATGAAAGATCCATAGAAGATAAAGCTTTTTTTTTAAAGAAGAAGAAATCTGTATCTTGAGCTGTTTAAGATTGTCAATTGTACCTCTACAATACACCTTGCTTAACTGTAGCCATTAAGTTTTTAAATATTTATTATTCACATACCATATCACATATTTTCCTTAGTTTCCCTTTTTTTAAGTGTTTATTTATTTATTTCGAGAGTGTGTGTGTACATAGCAGGGGAGGGGCAGAGGGAGAGGGAGAGGAAGAGAGAGAATCCCAAGCAGGCTTCGCACTGTCAGCACAGAGGCTAACATGGGGCTCGAACTCATGAACAGTGAAATTATGACCTGAAGAGAAATCAAGAGACAGAGGCTCCACCCACTACACCATGCAGGCACCCCATCTTCCTTAGCTTCTATCACAATACTTGGCACAGAAAGGTCTCAACCACTGTTTGTCTTACAGAGAAATAAAAATGAGGAAAAAAAGAGATTAAAATAATCACTGAGTTTTAATTCTCATTAGCTAAGTTATTAGTTAATTGTAAAAGCTTTATTATTCATGGTACTTCAATCCCTATAGATCACTCATTCAAAATGTACTTATTGAACATCTAATACATAAAAGGTACTTAGACAGATGCTGATGGTACAGCAATATATCAAACAATTTGTCCTCTATTTTCTCAGAGATTATGACTCAGGTGGAGAACATAACACTAAACATCCAACCTTATAATTTATTATTCTATTATAATTATAACATGCACTCTGCAGGGGATATGCAAAGTGCTAAAGAGCATATGCAAGGGGAATATGACCAGGTTTGGAAAATTGGGAAATTTTTCCCTACTAAAAGTTTTAAAGTGAACAACACATAGTAAGACAGAGCCAGGTCTGTAGCCAACAGTGATCTTCCATAACTATAAATTGGATTATGTCACTCCCTTACAATGAAATCCATATTCTTTAATGTGACATACACAAGGCCTTTCAAAAAACAATCCCAGATTCCAAGATGTACTACAAAGCTGTAACAATGAAAACACTATGCACATAGACACATAGATCAGCGGAACAAGAGAGAGTCCAGAAATAAACCCACACTTATACAGCCAATTACTCTACAACAAAGGAGGCAAGAATATACAGTGGGGAAAAGACAGTCTCTTCAATAAATGTTGCTAGAAAATCTGGACAGCTACATTCAACGGAATGAAACATGACCACATTCTCACACCATACACAAAAATAAACTCAAAACAGATTAAAGAACTAAATGTGAAATGTGAAACCATAAAATTCCTAGAAGAAAACATGTGGTAATTTCTTTGACATCAGCCATAGCAATATTTTTCCAGATCTGTCTCTTTAGGTAAGAAAAAACAAAAGCAAAATAAACTATTGGAACTACATCAAAAAAAGTTTTGCACAGTGAAGGAAACCATCAATGAAACAAAAAGGCAACCTACTGAATGGGAGAAGATATTTGCAAATGATACTTCCCATAATGGTTAATATCCAAATTATATAAAGAATCTCTATAACTCAACACCAAAAAAATGATAATCTGATTAAAAAATAGGCATAGACATGTTTCCAAAGAAGACATACAGATGCCCAACAGATGTTCAACATTACTCATAATCAGAAAAATGCAAATCAAAACCACGAGATATCACCTTACACTTGTCAGAATTGCTAGAATCAAAAAGACAAGAAATATTAAGTGTTGGTGAGGACACAGAAAAAAAGGAGCCCTTGCACACCACTGTTGGGAATGTAAGTTAGTATAGCCACTGGGGGAAACAGTATGAAGGTTCCTCAAAAGATTAAAAATGTATTAAGTATATTAAAATACATATTATGATATATATTATACTGTATATCTGAAACTAATATAATACTATATGTAAGGGTGCCTGGATAGCTCAGTCAGTCAACAGTCTGACTGTTGAATTCAGCTCAGATCATGATACCAGGGTTGCAGGCAAAGTATGGAGCCTGCTTAAGACACAACCCCCAACCCCGCCTCACTCATAAAAATAAAGCAAAAACAAAAATAAAACAAAAACACAACACTGTATGTAAATTATACTTGAATAAAAAAAATTGAAGAATGAGATAACCATATGATCCAGTAATTCCTTCACTGGGTATTTACCCGAAGAAAATGAAAACACTAATTCAAAAAGATACGTGCACACCTCTGTTTACTACAGCATTATTTACAACAGTCAAGATACAGAATCAGCAAAGTGTGCATTGTAGATGGAATGACAGACAGATGAATGAATAAAGAAGATGTGGTGTATATATGTGTGTGTATACATATGTATATTTATATAGTATATACATATATATAAGCATATATATGCATATATAAATAATGGAATATTACTTAGCCGTAAAAAAGAATGAGATCTTGCCATTTGTGACAGCATAGGTGGACTTAGTCTTGCTTAGTACGGTATTATGCTAACCAAAATAAGTTAGAAAAAGAGAAATATTTTTCACTTATACATAGAACAAAAACAAGCAAAAACCTAGACTCTTAAATATAGAAAACAAAGTCCTAGTTGTCAGAGGGGAAGTGGGTGGGGTAATGGGTAGGACAGATAAAGGAGATTAAGGTACACAAACTTCCAGCTATAAAATAATTAAGTCACACAGATAAAAAGGACAGCAAATGAGAATATAGTAAATAATATTGTAATGTTGTATGATGATAGATGGTAACTACATTTATCCTGGTGAGCACTGAGTAATGTATATAATTGCTGAATCAATCTGTTGTATATATGTATGTTAAATATACTTCAATTAAAAAATTTTTACAACTCTTCTTAGATATTCTTTAGTTCCATCTTATACTGCTTTTCCGTCTCTCAAAAACCATGCTGCTAGAATATTCAACCATGTTTCCTTTCTTTAAGTCATTGTGTTCTCTCTCATAAGGACTTCTGACTATTTCTAAAAAACTTTTGCCTTTCCACTTTTTGCCTAAATAAATCCTGCCCAAGCTTCAGGTCTTCAATTAGCTGCTACTTCTCCTAAGAATAACTGAATAACTGGGGTTGGTGCTTCCTCTATTATTTCATAGTACCCCGTATCTTATCACATCAACACATTTATCTCACAATATTGGGATTTCCTGTTCACTTTTTTATCTCTTGGTAGGCTATAAATTTCATGAGGATATATCTGTTGTTTTCACTCTTTATTGGTAATTGGTTCATGACACACATGGAGAAACTGAACATGTAATGGGAATATATACATATATTTCTTACATATAAAGAATACTATGGATTCTCAAATAGCAAATCTTGTCTATGTAAATGAATTCCCTCCTTCTTTCCTTCCTCTCTTCTGCCTTTCTTCTCTCCTTCCCACCTTTCATACTTTCTTCCTTCTTAGAAAATGCAGCCATGAAAACGGATCAGGAGTTTGCAAGTCACCTCTCAAGTTTCTGCGATGTCCTATTGTGCACAATGGAAAATGTTGGTGAGACCAAAAGGACAATTATTTGTTTGCTACTAATTGAATAGCCAAGTTCAAAAGGTACCGATTTAAAAGGACTGACAAGTTTCTGTCTTTGTGGTTAGAAATTGTGACCATAACACAATGTCCTGTCAAGTCCTGCATAGTATTTTCATCAATAATATTTATGGATATACTGATGGCACACTTAGCACTTATGAAAACACGAAAGTTAGAAAGATTTCAGCTCAGTATAAGAAGAACTTTATTGGCATTTGGAATTACACAGATATGAACTGGACATGCTCAGTAATTAACATGCTAACCATTTATGGAGGTTATAAGCACAAATGGGCTATTCATGGACACCAGATGGAAGGATGGACGCTTAGATTATGTCTAGACCAATTGCAGGACTAAAGAAATATATGCCCAGATCAAGCATAAACTCTGCAACAAAATCAACATTCATATATCTCATCCACAGTTTCCTGTTAAAGAAAGTGAGATTTTAGGCTACGATATTCCAGTCAGATAACTGTTGGGTTATGCAATTCACTGAAGATTTATCATAGTTTTTTTTTCTTCATTAATTTATATAAAAAACATATATTGAGTTCCTTCAACATAAAAGTCACTGTGAAGATTCCTTAAGATGTAATATTTAGAATATATTAAAAAGTTACTCAGTATTTAATTCCAAAGTTATAAATCAATTTACACAGAAATTATAGTGCTATGATCAGCTGCCTCAAACCTTTTATGGAAAGAGGTAAAATATGAATAAATTCAGTAAGCGAAACCACAGATATATTGTTATTTTTATACACATATTGTACAGTTCTTCTACAATCTCACATGTAGATATTAGCCATTCCAAAACATCAATGGAAGGAAGATGGCAGAAAAGAATAAATATTAAACAAGTATTTAAAGATATTCATGAAAATTCCTATTGTGTATATCTTTATGTCAAAATTTTTCACTGGTACTTACTTTTAAAAATTAATTCAAAGATTACAAATCTTAGTGGACAAGGCTAAGAGTAAAAAAACCATATTTTTTCTTAATAATCTGAGTGAAATAATAACAATAACCTCAAATAATTCTCAACTACACCAAGTATATTAGTTTAAAAACTAATTCTTGGGGTGCCTGGGTGGCTCAGTTTGTTAAGCATCCAACTCTTGGATTCAGCTCAGGCCATTATCTCACAGTTTGTGAGTCCGAGTCCTGCATCAGGCTCTTGTGCTGACAACACAGAACCTGCTTGGGATTCTTTCTCCATCTCTGACCCTCCTGCTCTCTCTCTCCCTCCCAAAATAAATAAACTTAAAAAAATGAAAATAGAAAAAATAAAAACTAATTCTTTTGGAAGTTAACATACCACTTTAACTCTGTTCGAAAAAATCTCTCCAAACTATTTTATTTAAGGACACAACAAAAACAATGAGTTAAAGGAACATGAAAAAATAGCCTGTCTACCATCAAAGTCTGAACCTCTCTACTTCTGTTGCTGAAACCTTGAAAACTGTGTCTCACTAATTGAATCAATATAAAGCAAAAGAAACCTCTGGCTCCTGTTTTTCATCTTCCCCAGTGTTTCAATTACTTTACAAATCTCTGAAAGCTTTATTTCCGGCTCATAGCAGATTAACATCAAGAAAGTCATCCCCTTAAAACTGGATTAAGATGATCCTTTCATCTCAATCCCTCCAAATAAACTCAAATAGCTTTTGCTTTCAAAGTCATTAATAGTTTACAACAATAAAAATACAGAAAAAAAAAGTTTTCTTTATTGTAAAATTTTAAAAAGAACTCAAATACTTCCTTCTCTCAGTTTATAACTATCTTCTCATATCCAACCAATTCTCCCACCCAGCTAGATTCCCTTGTACTTCATTGACTCATTCAGTTAATATTAGTTATTGTTATATCAGAATATGAAATGAAATAGCTAAATCTGAATAAAAAAGGAATGAAGAATTGTAATTTTTACCCTACTTATTGATCTCATTTAAGAACTAAAAATAAGCTATCCAAGTACACAAAATATGAGAAACATGTAACTGAAAATTCAATCTTATAAAAAAGCTATACAATTCAATATTTTATTTTGCTACACTCTCACTGGTGATCAGATATGGCAAAATATCTGAAAAATTTTGCAATATTCTGTGGTTATTCAATTGTATTCCTGTGTTTGTAGAATAAAATAGAAATTGTTAAATATATAAGACTAAATTGGCCTTTGGAACAAAATTATACATGAACATGTAATACAGACTAATAGAAAACTAAACAAAATTAACTTGTTTGTTTGAATGGTACTGAACTTTGACATTTTCTCAAAGTTGATTATCTCAGGATATACTGAGATATATGTATTTCATTAAACTATACTAGATATATGACTTTAGGAAGTCATTTCATTAAACTATACTATATATGTGACTTTAGGAAGGGACTACTGGATATCTTAAAATCAATAATAAAATAGTCATTAATTACAAAAATCAAACATATAAAATATCCCTGTATATTCTCTTGAACTTAACATCTTTTACTGAATATAAAAGATACAAAAATTGAGAGTATTAATGCAAATAAAAGATTATATATCAATGCAAACAAAAATGAAAAGATAAGTAATAATTATAAAACAGCAGCAGGAGAAAAATATCAAAATATTTTTCCCTTGTTATCAAAAATAGGTAAAGATCTAGAAATAGCTGCAAGACACCAGAAGCTAATTAATCTTATTTGCAACTGTTCCATATTCATAATGAACAGATAACTGGAATAAAAAGGAGCAAAAGTAAACATTTTTTCAGTAGTGTGTGTAATAAATAACACCTAACAGTTCCTTGAACACAACAGGTGCACAACTAATATTAATAAGAAAATAAGGTAAAATATTTAAGTGGTCAATCCTAAAACCTTTGCATTCAAGGTATCTATAGTAAAATTCTCAAGGAAACGTTAAACATATTTTAATAAATAACACATAATAGAAAAACACAGGAATGCAAGTCATTTGTAATTTTATTACTATTTTTATTTCACTTTTACAGATCCCTTAATTATCACCTTCCTTCATATTTCATCAAGACAAGTAGCAAGAAGTCATATTTGTAAACCCAACCAAGGTGCCTACTTTTGTCCATAAGTATCTTCATTTTCTCAGTGCCCAATTCTTTCTTCCTTTGTTGCCTACCACTCCTACTAGGAATCCAGGAATCATTTATCTGGAATCTCAATGTCCTATAAATCTAGACCTAATAATCTTATCCTTTATCTTATCAGTATTCTTCCCATGTCTTTGTCTTTATTCATTTCCAGTCTCTATTAATTTCCAGTGATCCAAATTCTGCACGACTTTACTCAAGTCTAAACTTTCTAGAGAAAAATCTACCTGAAAACTCCTTACTTCCTAACTCAATGGTTGTCCTAAGCCAACTACTGTAAAAAGTTTGCTGCTGCTTTGTAGTCTGAGAAACCTCCAGAAGTAGCAAAGAAAATTAAGACAAAAAACAAACTAGGAATTGTAAACAAAGGTGAGAAGACACAAAGATATTAAAAAGAAAGAAAGATGTAACATGGCACAAAGACACAAGTCATGACAGGATGTGTGATCGGGAATAGCTTTGATAAGAGTTCCCTTGTGATCAGTGTTCAAGATACTCAATGGGTAAACAAGGGAGAAGAGCATCCTGATGCATTGTGAAGCAGATGTTAGAGCATGAGGAATAGGGATCCAAGAATAAAGAAACTGAGAACCAAGGAAGACAAAGGCCTGGGGTTAAGTGAAATTTACCAAAGATGGCTGACACGTGACCCACTTCACATACAGTGTTGGTCAGAACAGAGTGGAAATCTGAGACAGCAGGATCTGCAGAAATAAAAGTAAAAACAAAAAGAGAGAGAGAGAGAGAGACAGAGAAAGCAGGGGGAATGGAAGTTATATTGCCTGCCACTTCTCTCTCTTGGCAGCTATGCTTAGCAATTTCTTGGTAAGTGAATCTGGACAATTTAGCTTTTATTTTAAAAAAAGGAGGGGGGATGGAGGGGGCGCCTGGGTGGCTTAGTCAGTTAAGCCCGACTTCAGAACAGGTTATGACCTAGTGGTTCACATGTTCGAGCCCCATGTCAGGCTTCGTGCTGACAGCTCAGAGCCTGGAGCCTGCTTCAGATTCTGTCTGCTTTCTCTCTCCTTTCTTTCTGCTCCTCCTCTGCTCATACTATGTCTCTCTCAAAAATAAATAAAACATCTTTTTAAAAGGGGGTGGAGAAAAAATAACATGGGGGGCAATTCACTGCATTTCTCAATGATTTCTCAGTATGATTTATACTCAGCAGAACTATCACACTCAGATTTTATAAGATATAATTTAAGCTTTGGACTACTAATCTGTGTGTGGGTGTGTATGAGTGTGTGTGTGTGTGTGCATGTGTGTGAGCATGCACACACACATTTCTACGTAGGTTAGGTATATATTTACAATATTATTCTAATTAACACTTCTTAAAAATGAGATTCTACAAAGTGTAGGTAATCTATGATAAAAGTAACTCTTGTAGGCTAAAAATTTACTATATTTAAAAGATCCATATATGGTAAGTTAAAACCAATTTCGCTTTGCTAGCATTTGTAGGGACTGTCACTCTTGGTGATTCCTGTAAGTAAAATGTGATAAGAATAATTAATAGTCTTTCCTACGTGTTACAAGTTTTTCTAAGCTATAAGATTTTCTACAAGTGATGAAACACATCAGGTACTTCAAGTGTTCACAGAACTATAAAACAGTTAGTTTGGTTTAGATAACACTGATAACCTTTAATTTAAATTTTTATTTTCTTTGTAGAAAAACATAATATTCTATATGATTTTTTTAAATCTGTATTTTCATCCTTAATTAGATGAATTCAGGCCTCTATGCTCAGACTGATAATTATGAACATTAAAATTATAATTAAAAATTTAAACACAGGAAGAACATTCTAGATCCTATTTAAAACAGTTTTCAAATAATTTTTTAAACTAAATATTCCTATAAAATTATTCACAGAACAGGAAAGACTTAAGACCTTGGAGTTCTTAATAGACCCAAGTCACCATAAAACATCTGTGATTTAGTGAAACTATTTGTACTATCATAAATATTAATGTACTTTGAATTCTAATGCCATTTTTCTTTGTTCTCTTAGAAATGTTAAATAACTAGGCAATTAACATCTTGAAGCACATGTCACATGTACTTTTTGAATTCCCCAGTCAAGATTCTCATAAATGATAATATTAGGTAAGAATGTTACTAATTTTATGGTTTGTGATGCTCTTTTGTCAGTATTATTGTCTGTTTACAATTTTAATTTGACAAGTAAAATATTATTGTTTTCATTTTTTATGTGAGCTAATTGTATTTGGTGGAAATTTCATGAATATCACCCTGTACATCAAATTCAGAAGTGTTGCCAATGCTGGATCTTGACAACTATCTACAAATTTCTATCATACCTTCTAAACAGAGTCTCTCAAAGAGAGTTCCATAGAATATCTGAGTCAAATGAGCTGCCATAAATGCAGGGAGATGGGGATTGATATCTTTGTCTTCAACTCCTACAATTCATGCCCTTGCTCCGTTCGCACTAGCTATACCAGCATCCATGTTTTTCCTTACACTTGTCAATCATCCAAACTTGAAAGGGTTTGTACTAGATGATACGTCTCCCAAGAACAGTCTACCTTCTGATATCCACATGGCTCACCGTCCTTTTTTTTTTTTAAGTTTTGCTCAAATATCATAGGGAGATCTTGCCCAACTCCAGCACCATTTCACTAGGAGTCTTCACTCCTCAGTCATTACTTTACTTCTTCTTAGTACGAATCACCACTTTACATCCTAATAACTTACATATGCAATTTTTGCCTTTCTCTCTCAGCATAAATATAAGCACCAAGGATGCACAGGTTTTGTCTGTTTTGTTAATTTTTGAGTCTTCGGTGTTTATATCTGACACACAGCAAACGTTCAATATCTATATGTTAAATTAATATAAATAGCACATGAAGAGCCAGTTTCCCAGAATCAGTTGCTGCCTAACTTCCAGTTGGATCATGTCAGTGAGAGACACTGGTGGAAGATTAAAAGCAGGAAAAAAGGCATCATTGGTCCCCTAGTCTGCTTCTGGCTCTGGTGGCAGATGAGAGGTGGTCCTGCAGTCCTTAGCAGGACAGCCTCACTGGCTATGGCAAAAGGCAATGCAGCAGCATCATGAGATGTGGACACCAGCCGCCTCATAGATGAATGCCAAGAGCTTTGGCCAAATTGTGCTAACCAAAATTCTGCCAGTATCAGTAGATGTGTGACTCCTGGCTTGCTGTAAAAAGGAGAGTCAGTACTTTGAACAGCAGAATAGCAACAGGAGCTCTCTGTCACAGAAGTCTGGATAATCACTTATTGCCCTTTCAGTCTTGGGGGTTTTCCATTTCTTCCTCCTCTAGCCCTTCTATATGTTTTTAAACCATTTCCTGTTTTAATTTCTGTGTTGGAATTAACTAGAGAGGTTTTTGTGTTCCTACGAGACAAGATTAACCTATTGCTTTAAAAATAACTTTCTGCCAAATACCTGCTCAATTTAACAGCAAGTGTGCCCATCCTTCCAATATAGCAATCCCAGAAGGTGCTAACCAGTGACAAGAGGTTTCCACTGTCCTAGCCCTTTCCATGGTATTTTCCCATATCTTGTCTTTCTTTTTGGTAATATAATACTCTGACATATTAAATTAGCAGTAAGTTTTGTGATGTTGGCATAATCATCCCATTCTTAAGGATGTCTTTAAGAAAATACAGTGATGTCTTTTAAGTTTTCATACATATTTACTTATAAGTAGAGCAAATAAAAAAAAATACTTTCTAGGACACCTACTTTACATTAAAGGAACTAAAAAAAGAACAACAAACAAGACCTAAAATCAGCAGAAGGAAACAATAAAGATTACAGCAAAAATAAATTATATGGAAACAAAAACAAAAACCAATAGAACAAATCAATGAAATGAGGAGGTGGTTCTTCAAAAAAAATCAGTAACATTAATAAACTTCTAGCCAGGTTTATCAATAAAAAAGAGAAAGGACTCATAGATAAAATCACAAATGAAAGAGAAGAAATAAAAACCAACACCAAAAAATACAATTATAAAAGAATACTATGAAAACCTCTATGCCAACAAATTGGATGATCTAGGTGAAACAGATAAATTCCTAGAAATATATAACCTACAAAAATTAAAATAGGAAAAAACAGAAAATTTGGGCAGACCAATCACAAACAAAGGAATTGCATCAGCGATCAAAAAACTCCCAAGAAACATCCAGGACCAGATGGGTTCACAGGTGAATTCCACAAAACACTTAAAGAAGAGTTAATACCTATTCTTCTCAAACTATTCTAATAGGAAAGGGAGAAAAAGTTACAAATTCATTCAATGAGGCCAGAATTATCCTGATACCAAACCAGATAAAAATACCACTAAAAAAGAGAACTATAGGGCACTATATCTGATAAACACACATGCAAAACATCCTCACAAAATGCTAGCAAACCAGATCCAACAATACAATTAAAAATATCATTCACCGGGGCGCCTGGGTGGCTTAGTCGGTTAAGCGTCCGACTTTCGCTTAGGTCATGATCTCGCGGTTCGTGGGTTCAAGCCCCGCGTCGGGCTCTGTGCTGACTGCCAGCTCAGAGCCTGGAGCCTATTTCAGAGTCTGTATCACCCTCTCTCTCTGACCCTCCCCTGCTCACGCTGTCTCTCTCTCTCCTAGAAATAAATAAAAAATATTTTTAAAAAAATATATCATTCACCAAGATGAAGTAGGATTTATTCCTGGGTTGCAAGTGTGGTTCAATATGTGTAAATCAATCAATATGATACATCACATCAATAACAGAAATTTTAATAAACATATGATCATTTCAATAGATGCAGAAAAAAACATTTGACAAAGTACAACATCCATTCATTATATAAAAAATTAAACTTGAGCAAAATAGCTTTAGAGGGAACATAGCTCAACATAATAAAGCCCATATATGAAAATCCCACAGCTAAACTCAATCATCCTTAATGGGAAAGCACAGAACTTTTCCCCTAAGATCAGGAACAAGACAAGAATGTTCACTCTCATCACATCTTTTCAACATAGTACTAGAAGTCCTAGCCACAGCAATCAGACAACAAAAATAAATAAAAGGCATCCAAATTGGTACAGAAAAAATAAAATTCTCACGATTTGCAGATGATAATGATACTATATACAGAAAATGAAAAAGACTCCATCAAAAAGTACGTTGGAACTGTTAAATGAAGTCAGTAAAGTCACAGGATACAAAATCAATGCACAGAAATCTGTTGTATTTCTATACACCAATAATGAAGTAGCAGAAAAAGAAATTAACAAAACAACCACATTTACAATTGTACCAAAAATAATAAGATATTTAGGAATAAACCTAACCAAAGAGGTAAAAGATTTGTGCTCTGAACACTATAAAACACTGGTGAAAGAAATTAGAGATGACACAAAGAAACAGAAAGGCATTGCATGCTTATGGACTGGAGAAACAAATATTGTTAAAATGTCTATACTACACTTATTTGTAGTATATTATTTGTATAGTAAAATGTCTACACTGTCTATACCCAAAGAAATCTACACCTTTAATATGATTCCTATCAAAATACCAACAGCACTTATTACAAAACTAGAACAACCTTAAAATTTGTATGGAACCAGGGCACCTGGGTGGCTTAGTCGTTTAAGCGTCCAACTTATGCTTGGTTCATGATCTCGCGGTTCGTGGGTTCAGGCCCCGCGTCAGGCTCTGTGCTGACTGCCAGCTCAGAGCCTGGAGCCTGTTTCAAAGTCTGTGACTCCCTCTGCTCACGCTGTCTCTCTCTCTCTCTCCCCTAGAAATAAATTTATAAAAAAAAAAAAATTTTGTATGGAACCACAAAAGACACCAAATAATTAAAGCAGTCTTAAAAGAGGTGCCTGAGTGGCTCAGTCAGTTAAGTGTCAGATTTTAGCACAGGTCATGATCTCATGGTTTGTGGGTTTTAACCCTGTGTTGGGCTCTGCTAACAGCTAAGAGCCTGGAACGTGCTTTGGATTCTGTGTCTCCCTTTCTCTCTGCCCCTCCCTAGCTTGTGTCCTGTCTCTCAAAAATAAATAATTGTTAAATTTTTATTAAATAACTGTAGTAATTAAACCAGTTTAGTACTATGAAAAAATAGATACATAGCCAATAGAACAAAATCAGAAACCCAGAAATAAACCTACAACTATATGGTCAATTAATCTTTAACAAAGTAGAAAGGAATATCCAATGAGACAGTCTCTTCAACAAATGGTACTGGAAAAACTGAACAGAAACATGCAAAATAAAATTGGACCACTTTCTTACACCACACACAAAAATAAACTCAAAACAGATCTAAGACCTGAATGTGAGACCTGAGGTTTCCTAAGGAAACAAAAGCAAAGAAGAGACTATTGGGACTACATCAAAATAAAAAGCTTCTGCGAGGAAACAAAACTAAAAGGCAACTTTCGAATGGAAATTGAGATTTGCAAATGACATATCTGATAAAAGGTCAGATAACTCAACACCCAAAAATGCAAGTAATCAAATTTAAAATGGGCAGAAGACATGAACAGAGATTTCTCTAAAGAAGACATACAAATAACCAACAGACACACGAAAAGATAGATGTTCAACATCACTCATCATGAAAGAAATACAAATCAAAACTATAATGTGATATCACCTTACACTGGTCAGAATCAACAACACAAGAAAAAACAGGTTTTGGTGAGGATGTGGAGAAAGGAGAACCCTCCTTCACTATTGGTGGGAATGCAAACTGGTGCAGCCACTGCGGAAAATTGTATGGAGGTGCATCAAAAATTTAAAAATAGAACTACCCTATGATCCAGCAATCACACTACTGGGTATTTACCCACATCATACAAAAAAACGAATTCAAAGGGATACATGCACCCTTATGTTTATAGCAGCATTATTTTCAATAGCTGAGATATGGAGGTAGCCCAAGTATCTTTGATTGATAAACTGATAAAGAAGATGTGGTATATTATATACACAATGAAATATTATTCAGCCATAAAAAATGAAGGCTATGTGCAATAAAACAGATGGAGCTAGACAGTATTATGTTAAGCAAGATAAGTCAGTCAGAGAAATACAAATACCATATAATTTCATTCATATATGGAATTTAGGAAACAAAATAAATGGGGAAAGGGGAAAAAAAAAGAATAGACAAATCAAGAAACACTCTTAACTATAGAGAACAAACTGATGGTTATGACAGTGAAGGTTGTTGGGAAGATTGGTTAAATAAAAGTGGCTTAAGGGTACATTTATTGTGATAAGTATATTGCACATCTGGAACTAATATTACACTGCATGTTAACTAACTGAATTAAAATAAAAATTAAAAATATACTCTCCAGGACAGTGTTCAACCTTTCTTTTGGTACTCTTTAATCTTCATATTTAATAGATGTTTGGCAGAATAGATACATTAATAAGTTATTCGTGGAAATGACTGCATATACAAATGATTTATAATACCACCATTTCTGTGACTTCTTGGAAGCTGAATAATGGTTACTTGAAAACTCTTAAAAATCATAATTATATTTGTAGACTTTTAGCTAAAAAATGAAGCATGATCTACCTTCCCTGACCTCCTTGTCAATAGGAATTTTGTAATATATCCCCTCTTTACTTTTTTTCCTTAAGGAACAAGACACCATTGTCATCCATTTGGCAACATAGAAATGCTATATTTTTTCCTTCAGTGTGAATTTAAGTAACAAATCATGTGACTTTATTTTTATTCTATCTGTTATGACAACTAAAATTTTAACAACTGTCCCTTTTTAAAAACTCATTTTCCTTGTTTCATATAAAAACATAAAAATGAATATGATATAAAAAATTTAAAAATAAAAATTAATTTGCATATCATGTATAATTCTACTTTTTTACCAAAGGATATAGAGTAAATAAATGTTATATTCTCCCAGTGTCCTCTTAATCCAATTCTGAATCTGGGAGGTAATTGGGGCTGCCACAATGTAACCAATTGAAAGTCACTCACAAGTATTTATGATTATATGCATATCACACATACATATATAGTGCCAATAATTTGTGTAGGTACAGATTTAAGATTAAAAATAAGGTAGTGTTACAGACATAGTCCTGTAATAGCTTTTTTCATTTAATCATATATATATCATGGCTACCTCATAAGCCTGCAGATATATATTTATTTTCTCCTTTGACAGCCAATACATGTACTATTTCCTAATTAGCATACTCAAATATTTAGGCCTGCTGCAAGCCTTGTGAAAATGGTTGGATTAACTTCTGGTGTCCGTGGCAGAAAGCTTCAGAATCTCCTAGCTGATGGGAGTCTCATGAATTAATAAAAACTGTCTTGTCTTACTGAATGCCTTATTCTCCATGAGTTCAGCCTCCCCTAATATGTTGCCTCTAAGCAACAAATGTCATAATTCGCAACAGAAATAACATTAGTTCTTTTTTACTCCCAGGCCAATGTGTAGTTAGAATCAACACTGACCACCATTTCCTATTTAGCCAGGCACTTAAGTTTACCTTCAACCTGAGTGACCTGTTATATTAAAGCATTTTGGATCAAAAACTCAGAATGTGGAAATCCAAGGATATTCTTATTTTTTCCATTTTGCTCACACAAACATTGTAGGTTTTGCATAAAAGCTACAAGACTCAGTAATGATGCCATTAATCACTTGTTCTTTCAAATGTTTCCTCATGTCCTCCCTCTCATAACAGGCAATTCTTTGAAATCAGTCTTTCAAGGGCCATGACTGACAGAGATGAATAGGATGCTTAATCGCACTGGCACATGCCAGAGCCTATTCCTGTGGCAAAAGCATACCATGAAAAGCTTCTTAGTAACATTCTGTATTCAATAAACAGTCTCCAAAAACCAGTATCTCTTTCCATGATTGCTATTACAGCTGTATTCCATATTCCTCAAAAGCTCTGCCTCTTTCCTTCCCCAATTCCTCAATTCTTATGTTTATTGTATTCACTATCTTCTTTCTTCTTCCTCTGTTTTGATTTTGTTTTGCTTTTTCTTATAACTGAACACTGAAACATATATCCCTGAAAAATCTATCTTTCCACATATCTGTATCATAAATAAGACTCAACAGCTGTATTTACATAATTAAATTTGAAGTTATTTAAAATAAAGGATCCTAAAAAGAAAACTCTGATCCTTCTCCCCAAAAAAGGTGTTACCAAGATTAAGGTGCTTTAAAAAAATTAAGTCCTCACCCCTATGACCCAGCAACAGCACTGCTAGGAATTTACCCAAGGGATACAGAAATGCTGAGGCATAGGAGCACATGTACCCCAATGTTCATGGCAGCACTCTCCACAATAGCTAAAACATGGAAAGAGCCTAAGTGTCCATCAACAGATGAATGGATCAAGAAGAGGTGGTTTATCTATACCATGGAATACTCCATGGCAATGAGAAACAATGAAATCTGGCCATATGTAGCAACATGGATGGACCTTGAGGGTGTTATGCTGAGCGAAACAAAAGTCAGGCAGAGAAGGACAAATATCATATGTTTGCACATATAGGAGGATTAGGAGGAACTTGACGGAGGAACAAGGGGGAGAAGAAGGGCGGAAATGGTGGGGGAAAGGGAGAGAGGCAAACCATGAGAGACTTTTGAATGCTGACAAATACTGAGGACTGATGGATGTGGGGGGGAGGGAGGGATGGGCATGGAGGAGGACACTTGTGGGGATGAGCACTGAGTGTTATGTGGAAACTAATTTGACAATTTAAACTATTTAAAAAAATTAAAAATAAATAAAAATAAAAAGCATTTCAGGTCATTAGAAATGAAATTATTTTCTCCATTGGGTTAATCAGATGTACTGTCTTTTTAAATAAACTCTTTGTACGAAAAAAAAAATTAAGTCCTCTTCAGAATACTTACAATGACAATCTAATGATATTCAATACCACTTAATGTAATTTGAAGTAATCCAAGTACCTGGGATAAAAAAAGACATATATACAAGAATAATATGTAATATGTTACATGTGAAATTTTTAATTAAACGACAGTAGCTTTTATGTTTTCCTCCAATTACATGTGTCATTTCTCCTCTCTAGGGAGTTATGCAAAACAGAGAGCACCAATTTGCACAGTCTTCTCACTGAATCAATACCTTACTTTCCTTAGTTCAATGACTATGAAATATTAACCATGACTGAGAGAAGCTATGTTGGATCATTATTTTTCTATGTTGAGGCAGTTACCAATAAAGAGATCAGTAGGTTAGTAAATAGATAGCAGGACAGTATGCACTGTTTATCACTATTGTTCTAGGTCACTTTGTTTTCAAAAAAAAAAGTTTGGACAATAATTTAGCCGAACTGCCACTGATTCTTACTATAGAGCAAACCAAAGTCTGACAATGGGAAGCACCTGCAAAACCATTACAAATTAACAGAAAATGATTATACATTTGCATCATTTCAGAAACTTTTTCAAGATCTATATAAAAGGGTTGTTGGAGACCATATCTACATTGCAAGTTAAATTATTTCCTGAAATAATTAAAAAAAAATTTACAAATTTCTCAAATCACTATGTTTCTTCTAGTATCCATGTTGTATTTAACAGTGTTTCTTCAGATTTCACTAAAGACAGGCTCTTCCATGACAATAGGACTTTGCTTATAAAGAAATATTAAAAGACAAAAGACACAGGGCAATTATTCTACCAGCACATAACTATCAAATATTTTTAACGTCTCAATCCTCAATGAGAATGAATTTATTCAAAATGTCAGATGTTGGGACACCTGGGTGGCTCAGTCGGTTAAGAGTCAAGAGTCCAAATTCAGCTCAGGTCATGATCTTGCAGTTTGTGGGTTCGAGCCCCGTGCCGGGCTCTGTGCTGACAGCTAACTCAGAGCCTGGAGCCTGTTTCAGATTCTGTGTCTCCCTCTCTCTCTGACCCTCCCCTGCTCATGTTCTTTCTCTCTCTCTCTCTCTCTCTCTCTCTCTCAGAAATAAAACATTTAAAAAAATGTCAGATGTTAACCTCAAAGAAAGAAAGATACTGAGTATTGACTTCATATTAAATCAATCTATATATTTTTCACATTGCTTTACTTTAAATCATGAGTATGCCTTTTAGACCACTATGAAAATTAATATGCTAACATGTAGTGGGTTGAACAGTGTCCCCCCCTACCTTACAAGTCCATCTAGAAACAGAGATATAATTGTTGCAGATATAACAAGTTAAGGTTAAAATGTATTAACAGCAGACCCCAAATCCAATGACTGGTGTCTTTGTAAGAAGACACAAACATACACAGAGGGAAGACAGCCATGTGAAGACAGAGGCAGAACATAGAGAAATGAAACTACAAGCCAAAGGATGCCAAAGATTTCTAGAAAACACCAGAAGCTTGGAAGACCCAAGAAAGGATGCTTTCCTAGAGTCTTCAGGGAATATGATAGTGCCAATACCTTAATTTTAGGCTTCTAGTCTCTAGAACCATGAGAAAATAAAATAAGTGCCTGCTGTTTTAAGCTAACCAGCTGGCAGAAATTTGTCACAGAAACCCTAGGAAACTAATACATGGTATGACATATGCTATGATATATAGTAATAACTCCTAATTAGGCTGTATCTTTAACAGTCATAACTGGATACTAAAATTGACTAATAATTTATGTGTCTAACATGTAAAAATAAAGATTCATTGGTCATACATATTATTTAAATAACTTAAATATTTAAATAATTTAAATAGAAGAATACTTTGAAACTAATATAGTCTGAAAAACTTTACAAATATATTTAAGATGTCAATGATATATATGATGGAATAACTTCCATTATAAGAATAATAAAAAGAAATGTGGGGATAGACAAAAAGAGTAATATGAAATAAAAGATTACAAAAAGATTATAAATATGCACAGATCCACACGTATGTTAATTGGTATGAAATCAGGGGACAGGCTACCCACTTGATTTGACAAAAATGATTAAAATGTTGGAATATATATAGAAATATATTACGAATAACTTACCCTGATTTACCTACAAGGACAGAAAAGAATTTAAAATTGTGAAAGACCTGCTAAGGAATATAGTAGAGAATAGATTCAAAGTTTCTAATTTCTGTCCTATGAAAAGAAAATAGAATACCTGAGATCACAGTGAATTTTCTTCAAGAGGATAAAAAATAACTTAAAAAAAAACCATGAATCCTCAAATTAAAAGTAAATTCTGAGAATGAGAGGATGTTACAGAGAAATAAGGTTCCACAATTACTTCATGTACTTCCCTACATAGCTGACTCCCACTGAAATCAGACAAGGACATGCAGCTGGTAATGGTGAATGCACTATAAGAAGGAACAGGTCAAATCTGGGCCAAAGCTATGATAGAGGCAAAATAGAGACACTCTTCTATGCTATACCATCTATTTGAGATCATTTGCTATAGTTACTCAAATATGAAACTAACCTAAGCCTAGACGTTTAGAAGAAAATGTTGTTTTCAAATAAATGATATACCTGCAATGAGCAAATCTTCACAGCTCTAAAGCCATTTGTGAGCCTTTAAAACTACACCAGCAAACTATGAAACCTGTGCACCCCACAAGACATCTTGGTTGTGGTTATAAATGAGAAAATACTTGCCCAAGCGTAGAACTAGAGGTCACAGAATGAAACAAACCAGGGTGTTTCTCCTAGGGAACAGAACCATGTGTGTGGTTAAATGTACATACAGATCAATGGATTTTTCACTAAGTGAACAGACTCATGTGGTCAACATCCAAATCAAAACCAAAAGACATTCTTTTGACTTCTTTCAGTCACTATTATCCTGGCTTTTAATATTATAGATTAACTTTGCCTGTTTTGAATGTTACATGCATGAAATCACACGTATGTGCTCCTTGGTTTCTAGTTTCTTTCATTCAACATTATATTTATGAGATCCTGTTCCATGAAGACATAGTTTGTTCATTTTCGGTGCTTTGTAATACTGCCTTTTGGATGTAGACCACTATTTATTTATTTTATTCTTGGTTGACTTTCGTGTTCATTCATGTCTCTTGGTGAACATGTTACACAATTCTACTGCACTTATATCCAGAGGTAAGATGGCAGGAAATGGGAGTGTTAAGAATTACTAGAAATTGTCAAACTGTTCTCCAAGGTAGTTTTAAAAATTTTCACACTCACCAGTAGTTTATGAGTCCAATCCTTTCTAAAACCTGACTTTTAAAAAACTTTAACCATTCTGTTACGTGTATATTAAAACCTATGCTATTATTATTCAAACATTTCTATTATAACAATGAAAAGTATTAAAAAGTTCAAAGAACTTTAAAATGAACATCCATATATCCACCACTTTGATACTTTAACTTTCTACTATACCTTTTTATTTTTTTATTTTTTAAGTTTATTTTTATTTGTTTTGAGAGAGAGATAGAAGCAAGCAGGGGAGGAGAGAGAGAGAGGGAGACAGAATCTCAAGCAGGTTCTGCACTGTTAGTACAGAGCCCAATGCAGGGTTCAGACTCTCGAATGGAGAGATCATGACCTGAGCCAAAGTCAAGAATAGGACGCTGAACCAACTCAGCCATCCAGGTGCCCCAACATCCTACTATACCTTTTTAAAATCACCTATCAATCCCTCTATTATCTCAAGTTTTCTTTTCTGACACATTTTGAAGAAATTGAGCTCCTTTTCAGAGGTCTATTGATTATTTGGCTATCTTCTTTCTCTAACATTCATTCTTTTGCACAGTTTTCTTTCCTGTCAACTGTCTTCTCATTGGTTTGTAGGAAGTTTTTCTAAAATATATATTCTGCAGATGAATCTTTTGTCAGGCAGCTGTACTGCAGATACCTTCTTCCAACTTATTTAAGTTGCCTTTTCCCATTTTTGATGGTTTCTTTCAATAACAGAAAGTCTTAATATAGTTCAATTAAAATTTTTGTGTTTGTTCATTAAATTTGGTGTCATGTTTAATAAATATTTGCCCATTTGAAACTCATAAATATTTTCTTTGGAAACCTTTATAATTTTATCTTTCACATCTAGAACTCCAGTCCATTTTTATGTATTGTATGAAGGGTCAAGATACATTTTTCCCATATAGTTATTCAATTGACCCCAGAACACTTTTTGAAAACATATTACCGAAATGTCACCTAATTACAAATCAGGTAATCTAATATATGATGGGTCTATTTTTAAATCTTCTAGTCTGTTCTATTAGTCAATTTGTTTATACTTGCACCAATATCATACTGTATTAAGTACTATACATTATAATCAGTTTAGATGTTTTATGCTATAAATGTCTCAATATTTTGTTTTGTCATCCAGATTTACTTGTTTATTCTTGATTTTCTAAAAACTTTAGAATTGGCTTATCAATTTCACATATACACACACACACAACTAAGTGGAAAATAACAAGTGTTGATGAGGATGTGGAGGAACGAGAACCCTTCTAACATAATAGATTAGAGTGCAAAATGGTTCATCCAGTGTGGAAAACAGTTTGGCAATTCCACAAAAATTTTAACATAAAATTACCAAATGACCTAATAATTCTATTGCAAAGTATATACCCTACATAATTGAAAGCAGGTATTCATATACATGTATATGCACAGCAGAACTATTAACAAAAACTAAAAGGCTTAAAGTCCAGCTTAAATCTCCACCAGTGGATGAATGAATAAACAAACTGTGGCAACACATACAATGAAATATTATTCAGCCCTAACAAGAAATGAAGTAAGTATTGGTACATGCTGCATAGATGAAGCTCATGAATGAAACTCAAAAACATTACACTAAGTTAAAGAAGCTAGACACAAGGGTCACATACAGTATGATTCCATTTATATGAAGTATCCAAAATAGGTAAGTCCATAGAGATAGAAACCAGATTGCTTATTGCCTGGTGCTGAGGGAAAGGAAGCACAGGGAGGAACTGCTTAATGAATATGGGGCTTGCTTTTAGGAGGATGAAAATGTTTTGGAGCTAGGTAGAAGTGATGGTTGCCCAATATTATGGTGGTTACACTGAATAATTCACTTTAAGATGGTTAATTTTATGTCAATTTCACCTCAGTTTGTTTTAAGAGAAAAAATAAAAACCAGATTAAGTATTTCTTTTGATTGAATTCATTAAGTCTATAAGGCATTTTGAGAGAATTCACTAATATATAATAGAGATTTGTCCACTCCATTAATATATATACTTTCCATTTCTCTAAGTCTTTATTTTCCTTAAAGACTATTTGTGGTTTCAAATGCAAAGTGTCCCTGCATATAATTTCTCAGATTTATTTCTGGATATTTGTAGTTTTTGATGTTATTAAAAATGACACTTTAAAATATTTATTTTTTGATAATAGTATACAGAAATAAAAGTAATTTTTGTGTATTGACCTTGTATCCATTATTACACTCATTGATTTTTATCCCCATTTCTTTTATAAAAGCAAATGCTAGAAATGGATCATTAATGAAATATGTAATTATGAATAGCACACTTTAAGCACAATACTTATAGTTTTCAAATAAGAAAAGTTTTATATGAATTTTAGATTTTCACTGAAATAATAAAAACATAGTCTTACAAAGGCTGAAACCCAAGGATAGATAATACCTCAGAATGAAATAAAGCATAGCACTAATAACTATAAAGTGCCCTGTAAGTGAAGGTTTATGAAGTATTTCTGCGATAATATTAATACATACTCAAAAATAATAAATCAGTTTATTCAGTTCCCTTAAACTAATATTTACTGACTGTCTACTCTGTACTAGAAATTAATGTTTGATACTGAGGATCAATTAATAACAAGGTGGACAATATTTGTGAAGATTCACTTTGTATGTTTTTTATCATTCATATTTTATTCCTACTCTCTGGTAAATGATTATAATTGATTTAGTTTTTAGAGATATCAAATCTTAAAAAGCTATTGGAACCATCATTGTATAATATTATGTAACAGATAAACCATTATTGGAATGATATAAACTTTTATATATATAGACAGACAAGTCATAGCCAGAAGACATATGATAATATTTATAGGCATTATATCACAATAGCTTTAGCAGCCATAAGCACAATATTTTGACCCTAAAACTAGCCTGTTAAGTCCCTGTTCCTGATTTGAAACTTTCTAACTACTGTGCCCACATTCAACAAAAGTGACCTTTTCAAAATGTAAGTCTACTTACTACACTCCAATAAATTTACACTGAGATAAGATAATTAGACTACACACCTTGCCATGACCTACAAGGCCTTGTTTGTTAATAATGCTCATAGCCTCTTTTACCTTCTCTTCTTGCTTGACTTACCTTTGTTTCTATTGTTGCTTAACCTCTCTCTTTCCTTCCCTTCCTCCCTATTTCTGCCACTCTTTCTGATCTCTACTCACAAGGACCTTCATTCATTTAGTCTCATGTGCCTTGCAAATCTGTTCCCACTTTCTGAGAAGTGCTTTCTTTCCTTCTTTTCTCCTGCCAGCATATGCTTACTCTGTCTCCCCTCCACTGTCCCTTAAGGAAGTCCTTTTCTAATTTTTCTGACCAATTAAATCCCTAATTATAAAGTCCAGTGGCATCTCTCCTTCATTAAATTTATACTTATCACTTTTGAATTTTATATTTATATGATTATTTCATTAATGTCTATCTGCTACCAGAACAAGGACCACATTTTTAATTATTATTTTAGTCTTATAGCCAACAATACAGCTTATAATACATAGTTGCTAAATGGATGGCTAAATGGACCAAAGGATAAATTAATGACTCTGTTGAATAAACACTGACAATTCTTTTCTCTCTGAATCACAATGTCAATAATTTGCATCAAGACAGTCTTTCTTATCTTTTATATAAATTAATAGGTAATATCTGTTAGATATCTAATAAAACCAGATTCTTATTCTTCCTCTCTCTAAGCTCAGGAAGCTTATAATAAAATTTTAAGGTATTTTTCTACATACATAATATATATATTTTGATTTTAAATATTAATTCTGGATTACAGAGGTAACTTGAAGTCATTTTATGATTGTTGGGAAAATATCAATATTAAGTCACACTAAATACATTTAAAATTACACATTAACTACATTAAAACATAAATAAATATGTATTTAGGACATTTTTCTTTTTTAATATTGAAAGAAAAGTATACCTATTATAGAGAATTCTCAAAAAATGGATAAGAACAAAGAAACCAAAGCACCCATATTTGCATGACCTTGAGAAACATATTCTTAGTAAGTGGTTTTATTTCCTTTCATGTGTTTTTTGTTCTAGCACAAACAGTTTAAAATAAATATAAATTTTTGTTAATTATTTCACAGAGTATTATATAAATCAATATTCCAATGTTATTTACCTATAATGTAAATATAATTTTAATGGTTACATAATATGTAAATCCATCATCCTGGCATATGATCTTATCCTCAAGTTCAGCTTGAGGTTCAAGATGGCTGCGAAACTCTAGATATCATATCTGCATTCTAGATAGCAAAAGGGGCACGTATCTATCAAAAAGATTCATTTCTAGTTGATAGAGCTCCTTTTCAGCAGCCATCCTACACATCCTATATCCATTTACACCTCATTGGCTAAAACATAATGTTTTGGTCACAACTGGCTGTAAAATATACTAGACACTTTCAAGTTTCTTTAGTTAGACATATTGCTGCCTCAAAATAAACGATCTGTTAATGAGAGAGAAAAAGGAGAATGAATATTACATGACAACTAGCAGTTTACTCCATTCAACTAAAACCCATTTTATCTTCTTCCAAGATTCACTTATATTTTCTGCTTTCTCTGTTGTTGGGTATAATAAGGTGAATGGTTGTAGCCAATGAAATATGAAGGAATATAGAATGTGCCTCACCTGAACTTTTAAGAAGGAGGATTATCCTCTCTGTAGAGAAGAGGAGGAACTCCTGACAACTGGGAATACTCACTTCAGACTCTTACATAGGGAAAATAATATTCTTTTATGCTTAAATTATATATTTAGGGTTTATCTGTAATACAATTGACATTACCTGAACATTAGCAATACAATTTACCATCCAAACAAGGATACTTTTAAAAATGAATGGGACACAATTAATAATTATTCTAGGACAGCAAAAATAACCTAGGACTATTCCAGGCAAACCAGGATTTGTCATTCAAACAACTGATAGAGTGTTCATAAATAGAAAGAATAAAAAAATAACTATTATATGTTTTCTGTACCTACTTCTTTATAGTATGATCTATAATGTGGGTATTTCTCAGAGCAATTCTCAATAGGAACCATAAAGAAATCCCTTTTAATGTGCATCAGAAAGTACTGCATTTAAAGAAAGCATATAATAGCTAAAACCTGGAAAGAGCCCAAGTGTCCATCAACAGATGAATGGATCAAGAAGATGTGGTTTATCTATACCATGGAATACTACATGGCAATGAGAAACAATGAAATCTGGCCATGTGTAGCAACATGGATGGACCTTGAGGGTGTTATGCTGAGCGAAATAAGTCAGGCAGAGAAAGACAAATATCATATGTGTGCACGTATAGGAGGATTAGGAGGAACTTAACAGAGGACCAAGGGGGAGAAGAAGGGCGGAAATGGTGGGGGAAAGGGGGAGAGGCAAACCATGAGAGACTCTTGAATGCTGACAAAAACTGAGGACTGGTGGATGTGGGAGGGAGGAGGGGTGGGCATGGAGGAGGGCACTTGTGGGGATGAGCACTGGGTGTTATGTGGAAACTAATTTGACAATAAACTATTAAAAAAAAATAAAGAAAGCATATAATTTGATTAAATGAATAAAATTATTAAATTGAACAATCTAAATCAACAATACAGATTTAATTTTACCTCAACAAATGTGGTCTATAGAACGCACTAACATTCAAAAGACAAAATGTGTGAGTGTGTGTGTGTCTGTGTGTCTGTGTGTATGTGTGTGTATATTTTTAAGCACTTGTTTCATGATTTTATTTAAAAGACTTCTTAAATTATGTTGAAATATTTTGGTATATATTGCTACCTAATTATGGGGGAGATGAAGACTAACTTAAGTATTACATTTATGGCCACAAAAGGTTTTGCTTCACTAAAATAAAACAAAGTCAAACCATTTTAAACACCTGTTTTGCTTACTATGGTACATTAGTTCAAAATACTAATTGCATGGAATACAGATTACAAAACCCTATTTAACATTTAATGCTGACCTATGCTTTTTGAAGCTTGGCTGGTTAACATAAATTTTCTAAACTTTGCAGTCCATCTATCAACCATTAAAAATCCATATGTTCTATTTTTTTATCTTCATCTTTAATAACAAAGTGCAGGATTAATATCCATCTGGGGTTAATACTTCCCAGATGTGATTCAGATCATCAACTGTTCTAAACAAGTCATTAATTCTTTGAAAGTGTATTATGCCTTGATTGGGGTAGCTTAAATACCTTTTAAGCTCTTTTATAGTCTTTATTTCAGAGGTAAGTATCTTTCCCACCCACCTTTCATTTTACCTTTAATGAAAACAAATTAATGATGGAAAAATGGACTGGATTGTCTAAAACGCAAAAATGTGAAGAAATATATAAACTGTTCTGCCTGTGCTTAATACCAATGCTAAATAAGAAATTAGTTGAATTATTACAAGCATTTTGTCTTTTCTTCATAGCTGATTCGGCTCAAAAATAATATCAAACTGTTCCAGCTCCAATGAGAGTTGCAAAACCAATATTTTACCTAAAATATCTTAACCAATAACTTATCTAAAATAATTCACTACTTATATGCCTATGTAGCTATCCAACCAACTTTTACTGAACATCTGTCACAGGTCAGTCACTATACTGTCTAGTTAACACAGATGACACATGCAATCCATTCCTTTTAGAGTTCACAATCTGGTAGAAGGCAGACATTTAAGTTTTGTGAAATAAATGCTGAGTTTTAAGTATCCAAAAGAAGGAGTATCCTAATTCAACTTTCTGCAGTATAAGTCTACCCAGAAAAATGGAAAATCTTCTTTGCTTTAAAAGACCAACAGGAAAAATAAAACAGAAAAGATAAGGGTTGACAAAAGATCTTTCCGTATAAACTCAATAGCATGAATTTACATGAAAGTAACAAAAAGTTACATAGAAGAAACTACAAAAGTCTCTCTAGAAAAAGCTGGAAGATGGGAGTAGCTAAAGGGCAGAGGATATCAGAAGGTGAAAAGTGAGAAGCAGCTGTGGGCCACAGAGTAAATGGTAGGTAAGGGGAGTAGGGATTAAATAGGGGCAAGATTAGATCTTCAGTTTTCAGATCAGTCTGGCCACAGGATAAAGGATGGGTTGGAAAGGTTGGTGGAAGGGGCTGGAGAAAAACCCAAAGCAAGTGGATAATTTAAAACACAACTATGCTGATTTGGAGGAGGTGATGAAGAACCAAACTGATGCAGTAATGATAGAGAATGATTTGAAAGAGCTTTAAGGAGGCAGAACAATAGGACTTGGAGACTGGAGGTGGGGCTTAAGAATGAGTCAATCCCTTAAAATACAAACAAGTTTATAAGAATATCTGGCCTACTATATTTCATCTAATTGTTAAACATTTTACTAATAATCTCTTAAAAGTTCATAAGAGAATTTAGCATTTGCATGTGCTTGCTTTGGATGTAGATGTAGATTTTTGTTTATAAATGAAAAGGGTTTTCTAAATATTATTTCCTTACTTTGAGAGAGAGAAAACACTTGTGTGTGCATGCACACAGGTAGGAGGGCAGACAGAAAGGTACAGAATCTCAAGCAGGCTCTGTGCTCACAGCAGAGTCCAACATGAGCACAAATTGAACCATGAGATCATGACCTTAGGCAAAATCAAGAGTCAGATGCTTAACTGACTGAGCCATCAGGTGCTTCTAAATGAAATGGTTTCTAAATAGCTTAAATTATTCTGGTTAAAACAATTAGAACTTTGTGATAAAATCAGAAACTGAGTTTAAATTATATAATATGGGAGTTTATTTTAAAAAAAATAACTGTAAACTTCTATTGTAACTAGGATACTAGAAATTAAATCTTTCCAAGAAATAGTGTAAAAAGAGAATAAAGGAAATATTATGTTATATAAATCAAAGGAAACTGGATTAAAGTGACCCATATCATTAAAATAAATATATGTTTATGGGAAGACACCAACAAGAATATACGGTAAAAAAAAAAAAAACAGAGATACTGGAAAAATGAATTGCATACACACTTATTTTCAGCTGCCCAGAGAATATGAAGCTAATTATATATTCACAGATCAGGAAATACTTCACATCTGATTTCCCAAATCATTATTATCTGCTTTACTCTTACTTCTCTTCCTCTGCATAGAATTCGTTTCATCACTATCCAATACATGTTCTTTCAACTGGTAAAAAATAAGGAAACAATCCACTTATTTACTTATTTTGGAAAGGCTGTTATTATACAGGAAAGAATATTCTGACATAGTTCACAGAAAAATGCCACAAATCACAATTGCTCAGCATTACCAACAATAGCCAAATTACGGAAAGAACCCAAATGTCCATCGACTGATGAATGGATAAAGAAGCTGTGAATTGTGGCATGTACACACACACACACACACACACACACACGCACACATATGCACACACACACAGAGACACAGTAGAATATTAGTCAGCCATAAAAAAAGAGTGAAATCTTGTCATTTTTACAGTAATGTGGATGGAGCCAGAGACTATTATGCTAAGCAACATAACTCAATCACGGACAGGCAAATATCATATGCTTTTACTAATATGTGGAATTTAAGCAACAAAATAGATGAGTATGGTAGGGCAGAGTGGGGGAGAAAGAGGTAAACAAGAAAAAAAAAAACCTCTTAACTATAGAGAACAAACTGAGGGTTACTGAAGGGGAGGTAGACAGGGGTATGGGTTAAATGGGTGATGACTATTAATGAGTGTACTTGGTATGATGAGCATAAGATGTGTATGTAAGTAATGAATCACAGAAGTCTACACTTGAAACTAATTTTACACTGTATATAAACATACAACAATTTAAATAAAACTTGGGGAAAAAAACAAAAAAAAACAGTTGCTCAGATATTAAATATTTGAAAATTTATGGACTCTAAGAAGCTATGCGTATTTGTTTCCCTGTTGCCTCGCATTGCCTACGTGCAGGGGAGGTCATTTACCCAAATATGAGTTGGGTTAAAAAAAAAAGAGGGCCGGTAGCTGGGGTAATTCATATTCCTGTGTTCTCTTCAAGGAAATTTTACCTTCCAAGGATTTTATGTTTCCTGGCGGCCTTAAAACAGATGGACTACAGTGCCCTTCCACACAGTTTAATTGTAATATAAGACTCCTTTATTATAAAAATTATTCATTTTTTATTATAAAAATAATTATAGTAACAGAATTACTATGTTCACTTATAGATTTTATTTAGACATGAATGACCTGATTCACTATTTTCCTAATTGCTTGAGAGTAAATTTCCTAATGCCGATTCACTATATTTAACAGGTAAGATCACGTATCTTGTATCATCTTGGATTATTCAAATCCTAAAGATCATCTAACTACACAACATGCAAAAAATACATATGGGATATTTGAAATCAATATTTGCCACCTCAGAAACAGTTTTCCAATCTCTAATTGTCATAACTAATTTAAAATGCAACTTAATATCCAATAACACTTTTTTTCTACTAGCATTCAGTTCCTTCTTCTTTTTGTTAAAGTGTACTTCACTGTTGAAAAGGAAGTTTGATTTTGAGTATTGGTGTGCTTATATCTATGTCCACTACAACTTTGTGACAAAGATCTGATCTATTATATTTTACAAGTAGCCAAAACAGGAGAGTGGGGGGAAAAACTGGGAAAATCAACTCTTTAATTTATTGCTAAAATTATTACTATGAATAAAAAGAAATAGTGAAAATCTTTCAGATGAGTTGATGGCATGCTTAAAAATCAAGTTCTTTCAGGGCATCTGGGTGGCTCAGTCAGTTAAGCGTCTGGCTTCAGCTCAGACATGATCTCATGATCTCGTGGTTTGTGAGTTCCAGCCCCACAGCAGGCTCTGTGCTGGCAACTCAGAGCCTAGAGCCTGTTCCTGATTTGGTGTCTCCCTCTCTCTCTGCCCCTCTCCCCATTTCACACATTCTCTCAAAAATAAATAAACATTAAAAAACTTTAAAAAAACAAGTTCTCTCCATCAACATTAAGTATTTTTTAAATGCTTACTTATTTTGAGAGAGGGAGAGAGAGAGAGAGAGAAAGAGAGAGAGAGAGAGCACAGACAAGATGCAGAGAGGGGGAGAGAAAATCCCAAGCAGACTCCAGGCTGTCCATGCAGAGCCCAATGCAGGGTTGAATCCCACAGATTATGACCTGGGCCAAAATCAAGAGTCAGACACTTAACCAACTGAGCCATGCAGGCACTCCAACATAAAGTATGTGTAATATTAAGTATAAGTCAAATAGGGGCGCCTGGGTGGCTTAGTCGGTTAAGCGTCCGACTTTCGCTTGGGTCATGATCTCGAGGTTCGTGGGTTCGAGCCCCGCGTCGGGCTCTGTACTGACTGCCAGCTCAGAGACTGGAGCCTGTTTCAGTCTGTGACTCCCTCTCTCTCTGACCCTCCCCTGCTCACGCTGTCTCTCTCTGTCTCTCCTAGAAATAAATAAAACATAAAAAAAAAAAAAGTATAAGTCAAATAATGCCTTATGGTATTATTATTATGAAATGTTATCTTTCAAGTATCAGGATTTATACAGGTATAAGTACTGTTTATAATAAGTATGTAGATGATCAAAAGTCACTTGTCTTTTCAATTACAGAATCAAAATTAAAAACCACATAGCTATTAAATTTTGAGTAGTATCAAGTATAATTAATAAAGCTCAAAGAAAACAATATGTCTTTAATCATGAATTTCTTTTCTATATTATGAAAAGTCTTTATTTTTCTGGTGAGTAGCAGTTATTTGTCTGGTGAGTTTTTATTAGAATTAATATTGAGCCAAGATGCTCCACTGTGACATGCCCACTGCTGTGAAGCAATGAATGGGACCCAATCTGTAATGGGTATTAAGGATTTTGGATGTCACATTCAGTCAACTACAGGTCTTACTGTGTTTTTCTATTTCATCTACAATGTTATATATTGGTCAAAAACAAACTGTAAAAAATGAAATTATCAATTTAAAGGAGGAAATCATGAGTAAATATTTCAAGAATATTTATGTAAATTTTCTTTAATACTTTTTCAGATTATGAGAGCTGAAGATATACATATTTTTAATTTCTTCTTTTGTACAGTTATTGCATGAACAGTATCATTCATGTTTCCTTTTTTCTCATTAGCATTAAAATGGCATGGCTTCTTAAAGACTATCTCCTTCCCAGAAGGTTTTAAAATTAAAATAGGTCTTTCAGTTTTGTACCATATAAGATTTAGTATTAACCAATTGGTTATTAGTGATTTATAGCAATAGGAAAATCCATACTCAGTATATGCCCTATACTTAATATTTATGAAAAAATTTCTTTAGTATTCACTAGTAACTTCTATGTGTTATGTAAAAATTTTTATTCATGCAGCATTCTTTCATTGATTACCATAGCACTATTAGCTACTCTACTATATCATTATCATTTTATTATGTTAGTGTAGTATACTGACAGATCAAGGATAGAAGGGACACTTACAGGATAAAGTTCTTAAGATTTTTAAATTATATACACATAAAATTCTTGACATTAGGCACTGAGAGCATAGTATTAAGAATTACAACCAATGGTTACCAAAATCTCTGATGTAATCATTCTTTTCTAAAACCAAGCTTCAGTATATATACAAGTGTAATTATTCAATTTTGCTCTGTTCTCAATATATCAATAAGGTCATATTGCCTATATTTTGAACATTCTTTCCTAACAATTTTCTAAGGTACCTGACTTTGATTTCCAAGGGTCTATATTATTATCTAAAACAAAAGAAAGCTTTATGAATTTTTGTTTACTTAACTGAATCCAGAACACTCTTACTTTTACTTCTATTAATTGAGGGTGAGATACACACTAAATCAATTAAGAAACTGAAATTCTTAGTTTTCCATAATATGGTTAGCTTATCATCACAGTCCCATTTCCCACAAAACCCTTCACCCAACCACACAAATTATTCTCAACATTCTTATAACATAATGCATACATTTGAGAATTCTGTGCCTTTTCTCAAGATATTTACTTATTTATTTTTTGCTTAATAGATGCTTTCCACCCTCTTGTCCATGTGATTCCTTCACAGTTTGAGAAAGAGCTGACGTCACATCCTACTGTCAATTTTTTTCTTTTTTTTAAGTTTATGTATACATTTTAAGAAAAAGAGAGTGTGAGAAGGGAGGGGCAAAGGGAGAGAGAGGGCTAGAGAGAGTGCCAAATAGGCTCTGCACTCTCAGTTGTAGAGCCTGATCTGGGGCTCGATCTCATGAACTGTGAGATCAAGACCTGAGCTGAAATCAAGAGTCAGACACTTGACTGACTGAGCCACCCAGGTGCCTCCAATTTTTTCTGACCAGAATTAATCCCTCCCTTTATTATTCTTTCACAAACCATTACTCAAAATTACCTGAAGACACTCTTTGCCTTTAATTGTGCAGAATTACCTCTATACTACAATACTCCTCAAGTTATGTCAGCATGCTTTTAACCGCTCTAACAGGATACTTGGCACAAAGAGCATAAAATGAAAGTTTGTTAAGTTGAATTCTGGGGGCTCCTAGGTGGCTCAGTTGGTTAGGCATCCAACTTCAGCTCAGGTCATGATCTCACAGCTTGTGGGTTCAAGCCCCGCATGGGTCTCTCTGTGCTGACAGCTTAGAGCCTGGAGCCTGCTTTAGATTCTGTGTCTCCATCTCTCTCTGTCCCTCCCCTCCTCATGCTCTGTCTCTTTTTCTCTCCCAAAAATAAACATACATTAAAAAAAGTTTAATTGAATTCTAGACACCATATATTTAAAATGTTGGTGCAAGTGAGTCGACAAGCAGGCATTTCAGTAAATATATACATATATATTCTTTTCATTTTTTTCAAGCCTAAGAAGTCATTTGCTCAAGACTACTCACTCATGTATCTTCCACGTTCTTTAATCAGAGGTGCTTACCTACTATTCAAATAACCAGTAATGGTTTTGTTCACAAAGATTGTAAATGTCTACTCCTGCAACTACATCAGCGTGATGCTACTGGTGGGATGCCTATTTTAAGTTAAAAAATCAATTAAATAAGTTATTAAATCACATACTTTATACATTATATTGTTTCAAAAATGTCTTAGTTCAAGTTTTTACAGAAATAAATTTTATCTAGGCTCCAGGGTGACACAGTAAGCTAAGCTTCGAACTCAGGTCATGATCTCACAATTCATGTGTTCGAGCCATGCTGATAGCTCAGAGCCCAGAGCCCCTGCTTCAGATTCTGTGTCTCCCTCTTGCTGTCCCCTCCCCTGCTCACACTTTCTCTCTCTCTCTCTCTCTCTCAAATATAAATAAATTTTTAAAAAAGGAAAAATTATCAATTAAAATGTTATTCCTAGAAAGTACTTCATTCAGAGAAATGCCAATTAACTTGATATCATAAAATTGCCAAATTTACCATCTAGCTATCTTTTCTAACCATGGCATATTTATGAAATCAACTTAGGTGGTGTCTCTGAAATAAGTCAATTTTAGTTAAAATGGCCATTCATATTAGTATGGCACAATAAATGTGAAAATCTGAAGAAAGCCATATAATTTCAAATAGAGATAATTTTAATATAAAGATATAAATGCTAGTATAAATGTTATAAACTGATTAGCAGTTTCTATGGATTTTAAATTATTTAACTATTATTGATGTCTAGATGTCTTGCCATCTTTAGTATCCCTTTTCAAAGTTCTTCATCTTTCCTGATTATTTCCTTACTTATTTTTACCTATAAAGAGAATTAAGTAATTTCCATTCTTGTCAGTAATGTAACTACTTCATTAAAAGAGAAATTGAAGTTATATGTTTTCTATAAAACTTATTTAAGTCATCTACTCATTTTATTGTTTCCCTTGATTCACATTTGTTTCCTCTAATTCATGCATCTATTATAAACTCTGTCCATATACTTTCATTTTCAAGTATTCCTACTGCTTTCACTTGCCATACATGCATTATTAATTGAGGCATAATCTAAAAGTAATATAGATCATCCCAACAGTGACATTCCAAGACAATTGAGTATTCAACTTATGTGTTAATGCCTGAATCCCTGTGTTACTTTTCCTTCTGTGGTTTATACATATTGGTCACTGGCCTTTATATTTACAAGGTAGAATCTTAAAGGAAATAAGAAGCACACATATGTGTTCAAAATCAGGATCTGTTTCACTTAGAATTTTCACTGCACTAATACCTAGCTCTGTGAGCTTGTAAAGATTATTTAATGTATGTGAGTCTCAATTTCCATATCTTTCAATAGGATAAAATTATTCTTGATTTCTAGGACTCAGGTGAATAAAGTGATGTGAATAAAGCTTAACATATGGTAAATGCCTAATAAATGTTAACCATTTCTTCTTTTTCCACCTTACTCTATCATATGTATTTTCTACTACCGTCTCTTTCCTCTCTTCTTTTTCTCTTTCCTCCTGCAAATCTGTGGCTAGTGTCCAAAATGTTCATCTCAGTCAAGTACTATGTTTATCAAGGAGAGAAAAGAAACCTGACTCAATTATGCAAATATCAATATTATTAATTGGCCTTTCATGAAGTTTCCAATGCTCCTCTCTTTTATCAGTGCCATGATAAAGATATAGGTTTTTGTCAGAAATAATTTAGTTTGAAATAAATCCCATCAGTCACTATCTAGCCTATAACTTGTTGGTATTTTTTGTTCTTTACTCTCTTTAAGAAGTTTCTCCAACTGTGAACCAGAAGTCAGATATACCTCATAGGGTTATTAAGGAAATAAAATGTAGAATTCTTAGTGCAGTGTCTACAAATAGAAAACTATGGGGTAAGCATTACTTTTCAGACAATTCTGCCCTTTCTCTTTCAAACTAAGAAACCAGATATAGCAGGAAAAAAATCTCCCTTTCATATCACCTATGACAAGATCATTACAAGAATAATAGCAATAAATTTATTTGTAACTCACTAAGTCCCTGTGTCTTCTCATTACCAGTTTGCTTTGAAACACAGACTGATCAAGACAAATACAATCATGAGAGCAGGGATGTAACTCTGTTCCTCACAGGAGTTTTGGCTAGGACTCCATGAAGTGAGTAACAATATAATCACTAATTTTTTTGTCATTTTTTTCAAAAAATGGAAAAGTAGTTCATATAAACTTTTTAAGCATTATAAGTTCTTATAAATTACTTTGTAAACTGAGACTGTAGATATGTATATATCTTGGAGGGGTATTTTAGAAAAAAGTTTCATTCACTCCTTGAAAGTAAATGTAATAAATTTAACATGTTCAATACAGTTAATAAATAGATGTTTACTAAAAATAGATGATGAATGTACAAATATAATTTCAAAGATATATTTTCAGCAATGGTTTGATGAGAGCTCTATGAAAATAAAACAAATTTCAGAAAAAATTAAAATCAGTCTACAAAACAAACAAATCTAAGCACACAAAAAGCCTGCCGAACAAAGACAGAAAGAGTTATTAACTCTTTACAGGAATGTATACTTGAAAATACACATTTAATGACTATTTGTATAAAAGGTCAAATTCAAATTTCAATATTTGAATGATTCTAAAAAAATAAAACATTTTTCAGTTAACTCTCCCTTTCAAATTAAACTTGCAGATGTAATTGAAAGAAACAATGTAAAAATATCAACTAAGAATCTGATGAATGAGAAAAATACAGTTTATAAAAAAAGGAAGAAAAGCTAACCCAAGTACACCTGAATAACAGTTGACTACCTCTGTTACTATAAATTTTCCTTACTCAGAGAAAACTAGATAAAAAGTTTCATAAACCACCCTTTTATTTTAATTTGAAATTAAGAAAGAAGCAGAAATACATTGCAATGTGAAAATGATGCAAAATATATTAAACCACATAAAAAGTCCATACAACCAGAGCTAAAATGATATCAGTACTTGAAAAATTAGTGTGTAAATTATACATCTTTAAATTACACATGCCTTTCAAAAGCAACTACTCTCAGCTAACAAAACCTAATAACAATGTTTCTTTTTGTCAAGTTCAAAAACACATACTGCTTTTTACACTTATATTTTCTAATAAAAAACAAATTGTTAGTATTTATAAAATCCACTTCTTTTATGACAATGCAAAGTTTGTTTACGGACAAATACTCACTGAGGTTACCAAAATTAATAAGCCTATATACAAAAAACTGTCTTGAACTTATAAATGGAAATTTTTTCTATGAAAAAAATATTTATATGGAAGACAGTCTAATGTTATTATAGATAAGTACTGTATTAAAGAATAATGAAAAAAGCAAAGATTTTTATACATCATTCTCATTGGTTACCAGTTCTAATTGTACTTTAATCTTTTCTATGATATTTTAGTTATGTACTAAAATTATGTAACTAGAGCCAAAATCCACTGTTCCTTTAACTATTACGGCAGACCCTAGAAACCTAGTAAGGACGAAAGTTTTAAAAATATAATTAAACTTACCCCATTTAATGGATATGTTTTCCATCCTAGCTCTCCCAGCACAGTTGTTGTATCAAGCAATACAACTGGAATTAAATAAAAAAACCCATGAATTTTTCAATTTATGCAAAAAAAAATGTTATTTAAATCATTAATGTCAACTACCTTTACTATTGTTCATTGCATTAGCTTTAGTAAGTTGCATTACTTTAAAATTAACTATGTATACTAAATATTAATATATAATAAGTAACAATAAAATACATGAAGTAGTTATAACTTATTTTCAAAATATGTAATTTGTGTTTAACAATGCTAAATAAAGCAGATAACTGAATAACAGAATTAACAGTTATTTTTAATAAGTGGCTTTTAAAACTGACAAGTGTTGAAGGAGGTAATCAAGAGGACGTGATTGCTAGTTGACGCTCAAGCTAGACTCAGGCAACTGTAGCCTCCTCAGCTCCCCTCACCCGCTTCCCCTATTCTCAAACTTTAAGCTCTGTCTACTGTTCCCATAGTGGGAGCTATTCCAGGGACACAGCCTTGACAGAGTAACATGTTGTTGAGACCACTTGGATAGTATTCATGACTGAACCCAGTTAAAGCATCTATATAAACTTTAAGATTGTGGTGCATGGGTGCAGAGATCTTGCAGCTGCCCAAGACAAGTCTCCTAAGTTCCCTTGCTTATTAACCCTCCCACCTACCAGTCTGGAGTGGTCTGCCTCTTTCTGCAGTCTCACTTGGCCCTGCATGAGTACTGGGACCAGCTTGCAAACCAACAAGGAAATAATCACTTCCCCACCACATTCATATTTAGTCTTTTTACACTACTTAAAGAAAGAAAAACTGCATTAAAAGTAGTTTTGTTGGGGCGCCTGGGTGGCTTAGTCGGTTAAGCGTCCGACTTTCGCTTAGGTCATGATCTCAAGGTTCGTGGGTTCGAACCCGCATCGGGCTGACAGCCAGCTCAGGGCTGCTGGAGCCTGCTTCAGATTCTGTGTCTCCCTCTCTCTCTGACCCTCCCCTGCTCACGCTGTCTCTCTCCTAGAAATAAATAAAAATATTTTTTTAAAAAAGTAGGCTTTTGTAGTTTCTTTATGTTATTAAATGCCCTGATATATGATTGGCAGAGTATGAAAACAACTCATTTTTAGTAATCCTACTATATTTAAAGCATATTATTATTGTATGTGCAGGTATACTGACAGCTAAGGGAGGCAAAAGCAAAAATAAAAATGATGCATATTTTTCCCTGACCTAAAGTTAGTTATATCTATTCAAAAGACAGACATACTAACAAATGATTAGAACATAGTCCGTTAAATTTTAAAATGGAAGACTATAGGGGCGCCTGGGTGGCTTAGTCGGTTAAGCGTCCGACTTTCGCTTAGGTCATGATCTCGCGGTTCGTGGGTTCGAGCCCCGCGTCGGCCTCTGTGCTGACTGCCAGCTCAGAGCCTGGAGCCTGTTTCAGTCTGTGACTCCTTCTCTCTCTGACCCTCCCTTGCTCACGCTGTCTCTCTCTCCTAGAAATAAATAAAACATTAAAAAAATAAAATAAAATAAAATAAAATAAAATGGAAGACTATATATAATAGCCTAGCAATTAAGTTATGTTAAGGCTGGTAGGGAAATATGGGAGAATTTCACAAAGGAGATACAATTTGAGCTCAATTTGCAGCTGATTGAGCACATCAATCAGGTGTGATGAGAAACAAATGGTTTACTTACAGAATAAAGTTACTGAGTTTTAACTAAATCATTTTTCAATTGCTGAAGTCAGGACTAGGAGTGAGGATTTTTGTAGGACAGATATGAGGCTGGAAAGATAAAGATCAAATGGGGAGGATACTTTGTAGTGTTTCCAGTAAGTAAATGAAGTAAATGTGTAGGGTCCATGATTCAGCAGATCTTTTTTTTTTTTTTAACTACTAACTTCAAGTCCCCTAGATGCCAGTAGGCCATGGCATCTGAGAAGCAATGCTTTGGTATTTCATCATGAGTTTTATATTTCACAGTTAAGAAACTGGAGTTTTCTATTAGTAATTTTTAAAAAACTCGACTGAGGGTATGCTATTTGGTATTTATTGTAAGGATTCTGTGTTTTTTTTTCTTATTTGAATCACTATATTTTATTATTTTATAAGCATTAAACCATACATCAATTTCTGGGATGAACTCTAATTATTCATGGCAGAATATTCTTGGGGCGCCTGGGTAGCTCAGTCGGTTGAGCGACCTCATCTCAGGTCATGATCTTACAGTTCGTGGGTTTGAGCCCCGCATCAGGCTCTGTGCTGACAGCTCAGAGCCTGCAGCCTGCTTCAGGTTCTGTGTCTCCCTCTCTCTCTGATCCTCCCCTGCTCACATGGTCTCTCTCTCTCTCACAAATAAAAACATTTAAAAAATAATTGAAAAAAAGAATATTCTTTCAGTACTGTTTAAATCAATTTATTAAACATATCTTTGTAGAACTAAGCTTCAATTATTTAAATTCTACTGTGGAAAATTCTCAGACATATTTTAGAATGTAAAGAAAACAGTAAAATGAACCCTCATGTACTCATCATCCAGATTCCAGATTTACCAATTTATAGCCAATCTTACTTCGTCTACATGTCTTCATCTATTCTATCCCACTGCAGGATTTCTTCGAAGAAAATTACAATAATATCATCCATAAAAAAGTTCATTATAGATTTCTAAGATAAAGACTCCTCTTAATATAGGTACAGCATCTTAATTCATTACTATAAGTAGTAATTCCTTAATGTCATCAAATATCCAGGCAGTGTTTAATATCCCTTTTGTATCAACTTACTTCAATAGAAAAATTAAGCTCTAAATAAGTGCTATTTATTACACACAGTTGACAACCTACTTTTGTTTTTTTGAATCCACACTTTATCCCATTAACTTTTTTTAAGTTAGATTTATTGAGGTATGATTTACTTACAATAAACTCACCCTTCCTAAATGTACATTTCTATGAATTGTGACAACCCCCACATCCATATAAACACTGCTCCAATCAAGCTATAGAATATTTCCATCACTTCCAAAATTTCCTTTGTTATCCTTTATAGTAAATCACTTCCATAGCTCAGTCCCTGGCAACCACTAATCTAACTTCTGTCCCTATGATTTTGCCTTTCCCAAAATGTCAAATGAATGAAATATTGTAGCATGGGGCCATTTAAGACTGGCTCTTTCTTGTAGCATAATGCATTTGAGATTCATCTATGTTGCCGTGTATATCAATAGTTCCTTTTTATTGTTGAAAAGTATTCTATTGTATAGAATTTCCTACTTGATGGGAATGTGAGTTATTTCAGTTGGGGGCATTGTAAATAAAGCCACTATAAACTTTCATGTACAGGTTTTTATATGACCCTATGCTTTCATTTCTCCATGGAAAACAGGGATTCCTGGGTCTATGGAGAATTCGTATATTGAAGAAATTATCCAACTGTATTCCAAAATGGCTAAGATGCTTCAAATTTCCATAAGCAGAAGACCAGTTTTCCAGTTGCTTCACATCCTCAGTAGGACTTGGTATTGTCCAGTTTTTTTTAAGGCATTCCAACAGGTGTATAATGGTATCTCATTGTGGTTTTAATATATTTCCTTAATTCCTGGCCAGTTGTCTTTTCCATTACTTGAAATCAAATTTACTAAAAAAAATAGGTTATTTTGTCCCACATTCTAGATTTTTCTAATTGTAAGTTATCATGCTCCCCCATTCTCCTTATATTCTTTAAATTGGTAGATGTATTTAGTAACTTGATCAGACTGAAGTTCCATTTATTTTTATTTTTTTTGTAAAATTACTTCATTAGTAATGTTTTGGAATCCTTATACCAGAAATCAAGGAAGATATCAATGTTTTACTAGAGTTGTGTCAAAAAGACTTGAGAACCAACTTATATAGGCTTCTACTGGCCAAAAATGGATTAACTGATCATATACAAGGTAATTATTATAGGACTGAAACACTTCAAATATGCTCAAATCCATACATTCATAATGATAAAATACACCTACTGACAACTTTCACAGAATACTAGGAAAGTGTTATTTTAAAAGGTGGTAAAAAGGGGTGCCTGGGTGGCTCAGTTGGTTAAGCATCTGACTTCAGCTCAGGTCATGATCTCACAGTTCGTGGGTTCGAGCCCCACAATGAGCTCTGTGCTGACGGCTATCTCAGAGCCTGGAGCCTGCTTTGGATTCTTTGTCTCCCTCTCTCTCACCCTCCCCTGCTCATGCTGACTCTCTCTCTCTCTCTCTCAGAAATAAAATAGTTTTAATAACAAAGTTTTTAAAGCTGGTAAATAATCTGAAAACAATAAAACATTTTATTTTGCTTTTTCTTTATTTTTTATTTGATAGAGAATGCATGCACACATGTGAGCAGAGGAAAGTGGATGAGCAGGAGAAAGAATCCGAAGCAGGCTCCCCACTCAGCACACAGCCCCACACAGGGCTTGATCCCATGACCCTGGGACCATGACCTGAGCTGATATCAAGAAATGGTCACTCAACCCACTGAGCCACCCAGGCACCCCTATTTTTCTTTTTCTATATAAACTGCTTGTGAATAAAGAAATAGTTAAAGAAGGAGCATTGCTCTTATTGAAGTAGCTCAGTTAATAAATGAAGAATGAATGGCTGAACTAGGCTATACTGTTTTCTAACTCCTAATGAATTAATAGATTTAGCTAATGGTTTTAAACGGATGCAAACATCACTGAAAGAGAAAAAAAAAAAGACACACACGGGCAAGAGCTTTTTAAGAGGATTTCTTTATAGTTTCATTTACTCCCTATTAACATATATTTCTAAGAAGCCTGGGAGTAAAAGAAAGTACACTAAGGATGATACATACATATATCATATACACAAACACACACATATACATCATTCATACACACATACAGATATATAAATTGATATTTGATGTCATTTGGGTTCATTCAGTAAAATACAAATAATCTCATTTATTAGAGAAAGAAGTTAAAATATTATTATAATAATATTCAAAGGTATAAGTTTATTTCATTATCAAATAAAAGTTAATTTCATTATTGATATATGCTATTGAAAAGAATTCGGAAATATTTAACACCAGTATATACTTTGGGGTACACAAAAGTTTAATGTTACTCATCTATCACATTTATATTTCTGAAATACATCATTATTTCTCTACAGGCTAGCAAAATAATGATACTAATTCACAGTCACTGTAGAAAGAACTTTCTATGTACTTTCTTCTTCAAGTAATCTCCACATTGTCTTAGAAGGTATGTCTTTTTCTAAATGCTCACTTTACAAGTGAGAATACAGGGCCACAAAAAGGTTAAGTAATTTTCCTTTATATCACAAACTGACAGATTTGGATTCCAGCCAAGGAGAATGACATTAGAATGTCCTTTGTAAAACATTTAAAGCCTTTAAATATTAAATGTTTTTCTTTTTACCTGTTTTTACAGTTTTTATTTAAATTCCAGTTAGTTAACACATAGTATAATGTTAGTTTCAAGTATAAAGTACAGTGATTCAACACTTCCAGTGCTCATTACAAGTACACATCTTCATCCCCAGCTACACATCTTCACACCTATTTAACCCATACCCACCCCCAGCTCTCCTGGTAACTGTCAATTTGTTCTCTATAGTAAAGTGTCAGTTTCTTTGTTTGCCTCCCTCCCTTTTATTTTTGTAGATGCAGAAAAACATCACTATTTCTTTTGCTGACCCAAAATCCCTGTAAGTTTTTAAAAATTTTATCTATTTCTTTTGAGAGAGTGAGAAAATGAGAGTAGGGGAGGGGCAGAGAGAGAGGGAGAGAGAGAGGATCCCAAGGAGGCTCCATGCTCAGCACAGAGCCCAATACAGCCCAACACAGGGCTTGGGCTCACGAACAGTGAGATCATAACCTGAGCCGAGATTAAGAGTCTGATGCTTAACCGCCTGAGCCACCTAAGCACCCCAAATCTTTGTGAATTTTTATCCTAGTTTTCTCATTAATAATTTCTACATAAGATTCACTGGTACTACCTACAAATCACGCCAGTTAAGTCATGAGATTTATTGGAACAGAGTGTTAAAAAATCCTTACTATAAAAGTCTACCAATAGAGATTTATTTTTCATAGACTTGACAATTTATTGATTTGTTGATATAAATGTATTTCCTAAAATGTTAGGCTGTTTGGCTCTTGATACTTAGCATTTATAAACTGAAGTATATTCATTTCAAAACAAACAAAAAAGGAAAATATGTATACCTACAAAAGTATAAATCCTTAGAATTTCTTTCTTATTAGCTTTAAGAAACAAGATTTATATTATTGCTTTGTTTTCCTCTTTAAACTGCAATCATACCTTTTAAAAATTCATAAGAACAGTAAAATTTCAAATTTGCATTCCGGACAAGTGAATACTAAACTGATACTAAAATAAAACTAAGGAGTTTTGAGATTTTTAATATCATTATATGTGATAAATGTTTAAATTTTACTGTTTATTTCATATGTAAAACCCCCACAAATTCAGGTTTTTCAGGCACACTAATTGCATTGAACCCAGCAAGGTGAGAGCTCCTCCTGCTGGCTTTAAACAAGAGTTATCTAGTTCTTACCAGAATGTAAAAATACTGTAAACTTAGAAGACGAAGAAACCACCATTTTGATATAAACTTCAGTAAAAAGTTAATACTTTTTTATTTTTAATTTAATTGCAAGCTTTCAAATATAGCACAATACTTATTATTTATGTAAACAGTACATATAAAAATATTTATTCATATTATAATCAATGAGAAGTTAGATAAGTCAAAAATAAATGGAAGTAATAGTAGGTTGGTGGTATCAAAGTTTTGAAAATGTGTGTATTTTGTTTAATAAGCAATATAATGCAAAAAATATGTTTGCTATCACATGAAATTTTCCTATTAACTTTTAAAAATAAATTTCCAGCATATTATATTTGCCTTCGAAACTACCTCTTAATTTTTTAGTACTCCCTTTACTCATTCTTTTGGAAATTATAAGAAAATTTCATTATGTTCTAAAAGAAGATATTAAATGATAAAGGCAAGGTTGATAGTACTGGATTAAATTAGACGGATGAGTACCAAAGATAAAACAGCTCAATGCTAATTTCTTGCCCAAAATAATTTATCAAGTCTTTATCTGTATCCTTTTTAATAAATTTAAGAGATATCAGTTTTAAAACAATTAGCATACAGGTTTTTAGTATATGCTAGATCATCTTTACTCCAACTGTACAACAAAAAAGGATGGGATTTTATTTGTATGCCATTTTGACAAATTAAGCAAAGAAGAGCTCAATCAACTCACTAAGCTATTCTTTTAGGGTAATTTTGTTGTAAAAATTCAAGTTAATGGCATGTGAACTGAGTCCAAAGATTTATAAGTAATTTTTACAGTTCAGATACCAGTAAACACAGGTTTGGGATATTCTTTAATAGGCTTCATGAGAAAAAGAACAAGGAATTTCTTCTTATAATCTTCAATTTAGAGCCTTATTTTACAAATAAAGCCCAAAAAGGTAAAACAAGTTACTCAGTAACTTAGTAGTAGAAGCTTTTCAAACTAACTCCAGTCATGTTCCACTGACTGTAACATACCCTACAATCCCCCATAGCTCCAAACAAACTAGTAAATAAACAAACGGAATACTTCTGACATCATGACCAAATATAAAAGTCAGAGAATATTTCAAATTATAGATAAACATGCATATATATTTGTATGTATATTAGTACTAGTCTATTTGAATGTCATCCTGTTTTTACCCTCCTTTAAACTGACATTCAAGTTACTACATTAACTGATCTAGTTTTGGCATAATCATGTATTTCTGATTGACAAAAATCACAGCCGTAACTTCCAGATCTGTATAAAATAGGAATCTACTCTCACATAGAGTCAAAATCAATATTTAATTCTTAAAAATCAAATACACATTGCTTTAAATAAACACAGGATTATTAAGTTTGCTCCTACTATGTCCCTTTGTATATTGGTATTATTTTAAGCCAACATTTTCCAAAGAGAATCATTACTTCTTAAAAATAATGAAACTACTTTTGTCTAGAAACTGAGATCAATTATTTGTTCATTAGTTTTGTCATGACTTCCTTAATTCTGTGGTTACCTGCTTATTTTTAATATAGGTATTATTCGTGATTATTTTTCCACCCCATATGAGGGTTTGAAAATACTATCTGAAAGATAAGATAACATGAACATAGTGATATTAAGCACCTTTCTTAAATGTATAGGATAAAATCAAGCCTAGAACCTTTGAATTCATACTCAACTTTCTACTCTTCTAGAAAATGATATCTTTTTTTAGAAAGCATGTTCAAAACTCTTTGCCTCTGTCTCTTCTGGAAAACAGATCAATTTTTTTTTAGTGCTGATGGAAGAATAAGCTGTAATAATTAGAGAACTTATTTTCCTTCATTATCACCTTAAATAGAGAAAAAAAAAAGCAAAAAAAAAATCAGGCCAGTTTTCCATTTATGAAGCAAGTTATACCTTAGAGGCAAGTACTGCCAGTGAAAACCTCATCAATAATATTTGATTAAAAATATAACTAGTAGTGTTTATCTTCATCACTTCCACACCTTCCTATTTTGCTCAAAAGAACCCCTATATTGTTATCCTGCTAGACACAACTTTATTTGCTTTAGTCTTAAATCATTATTAAAGTCTGACATTAAGATGGCCTAGTTTAACCCGAAGACCCAAGGAGAACCGAAATATGGATCTGATCCATGAGAAGGTCACCAAATGATCGGTTTACTCCTACACTAGTAAGCAAGGTCATTAAGACTTATCAATAAGTCATCTCACAAGTCCTGCTTTCCTCATCAAGTTGTTCAATTATTTCCATGAATTTAAAAACAAGGAAAAGAAATTTGACATACTCCTAATTAATAGCAAATATAATTCTTCCATTTTGACATCTTCAGCACTCTGATCTATAAATGAACTAAGTAGTTTTGTTTAGGACCTATATTATTTCCATTTATTTCAATTACACAGAGATTAAATAGTGGAAAAGACCATTTGGCTTTGGTGTTAGCTTTGCTAGTTATACATTTAATAAATGTTGTGATCTTCTCATCTTCTCATCACAACATTTACTATATATACTCCAGTTATATATAGTACAACCCAAACCACTAACCATTCTCCCCATCACTTACACAGCATCAGAGATGCTTCTTGCCTTTCTAGTGCTTTCCTTTCTTATATTTCTCACTTGTCTTCCATGGGCTTTGGACACTTTTTTTTTTTTTTCAAAGAATATGAAACTCAAGGTTTGAGATGCACTTAAATAGTATTTTTGTAGCTGTGGTCAAAATAGATTATGACTACTTTTTGAAAGCCTTATCTACAATATAATAGCCATCTCAATGTAAAGCTATCTCTACATAATGGAAGAACAGTATTAAAAAATTATTGAAACCCTTACTTTAAAAAGAAACAATAGTAGCTTTGCACTGAGAAGGAAAAAAATGACTTTTACTAGAATCTAATCTAGAAATAATAATCTAGAAAGTTATATGAGTAAAAGGGAATCTTCTTTTCCCCCTGGAAAATGGAAAGGAATTTTTGTTTTGTTTTTTTCCCTTTGTAATATTGTTTTTTTCCTTCCATTACACTTACGGACACATAATGGAAAATCATTTTTTAATGGAATTCATTTTTAACTTTCTTCATTAGGACATACATAGTCACAAAAATGTTACTTGATTTTAAGACATTTTGATATAACTTCAACAAACATTCAATGAGTCTGTTATATTCCAGTTGCTGTATTAGCTATTGCAGAACACGAAAGTTTATAAGATATGATGTGTAGCACCAAGGAGTACCTGATGTCATTTTTTTCACTCCCACTGTTAGGATTTTTCTGTCAACTCACAAGCCATAGTTTATTCAAACATGTAAATAGCAAAAAAGTTTATAATGCCCTTATTCAGAAGGTGCAGAAAAGGAGGCAGCTATTTAGTAGAATATATAGAATAAAATTCCTGTTTCAAAAGGGCAAACATCCAATAGCAAATCAACATCTTCATAAAACTGTCAGTAATTGGATCATTTATCTCAGGTTCTACAGAATTGCCAAACAATGAACAGATTGTAGAAATATATCCGAGTAGTCAACAATAAGGGAAATAATAGCTTTCTACCTAAAGAATATTCTTCAAAACAATCTCAAATACAAGGAATATCTGCTAAATTTCTCAGAATATAGTTTTAGTGTCTGAAATTAAAAATTAAACTACACATTACTAGAAGTAAACATTTACTAACCCAAGCTTAAGACATCAGCTATAAAAAATTATCAAGTAAAAATCTTCATTGTATTGTTAAAATTTTGAAAAACGTACATATCAGATAACTTTGAAAGGACAATATTCTCATTTTTTCCATCAAAATTATGGCCAAATCAAGATATAATTATAATACTTAATTTAAAAATTAGTTCTGCAAATATAGTATGAGCTTCTCAAGGCCAAAGTCTCTCTGTGTGTGTATGTGCATGTGTGTGTATGTGTGTGTATACATTGTGTGTATACAATGTGTGTTCAGATTGTCGAATAAAATAAATGAATGGCTGAATGAACAATAGAAAAAACAAATGAGTTGAAGGGAGCATGAGCAAAAAACTCATGCCTTCAAAAAAACATTCCTAACGAACTACTGAAAAAGCAGTGCAGGATTAGTGGGAAGGCAGGCACTGGACAAAATTTAAATAGCCATTGTGCTTATTCTGTAAGGGAGTAGGCTCACATATGATCTCTCTAGGATGCAGTTAGGTGGTCTTTGGGAAATATATAATCAAAATGGGCATTTGTTTTGAGCACAGAATGGATTGTCAGAAAACAAACATTTTTCATACCTTTTGGAGTCCTTTTCCCTACTTCATCCCTACCCCAACCGTTTCATCAAAAAGTGCCCTTAGGCTGCTTGCTCTCAGTCCAAACTCTGTGCATCTATCTTCATCTATCATAGTGTGCAGTGTTCAAATTATCCCTTCTAGTCTGCTGCCCCAATGAATACACTCATCATATCAAGAAAACATATTAACTAAAACAGCACATAAATATGCTTATGATACTCATTTCTCCTTATCTCTTTCTGCATTAGTTTCTTATACAACTTAAATTTAAATTGCTTACAGCACCCTTTGGGTAACAATGAACTTGGGACTCTTCCATGGCATAGCTAAAATCATACTACATAAGCAAATTCTCATAGAACGATATCGCAAATTACTCCTAAAACTCCAACTTCTTATCACTTCTTGGCTTTTTGGCTAAGATCAAATGTAAAACTCCAACTTCTATCATATCCAAAGAAACTACACTCTGGTTAGATTATATGTTGTGAAAGTAAGTCAAGACATAATTCTTATACTACCAACTGTTGGGAATTGCTCCTGACATAAACCAAGTAATTCCCTAAGCTTTAATATCCGCCCCAACCTGTTTGTCAACAGACACTGATCTTTTTAGCCACTCTTTTGGGTAGCATGTATGACTTAGCATGTAAAAACAAGAGTAACAAACAAGAATTTGCTTACTGTTTCATGGGTCATGATTGTCTCTTCTTTCCCCTTTGAGTTTCTCTTAATTGATCTACTCTTAAGAGTCTTACTCAAGAGAAAGCTAAGAGGTATGTTTTTTTTCTCTTAGATTTCCCCATCCACTCTCTCCAGCTGCTTCTGGAAATATTATCCATACTCTAACTTTAGTTTCTAAAAAAGGTACAGCCAAATTGCCAGTTTAAGACTTTTCTGTAAAACAACTAAGCCATCCATGAACACTTAGATTTAACAGTCAACTGCTAATAAAACATGATTGTCATGTCATAAAACTTGATAATCTGTTCATACAATAATATATATTTTGGGAGAGATACTGCAAAAGAATAATTTAAATAAAATGTTAATTTTTAACCCTTTTACCATAATTTCACCATCCTTGACTGCCTAAGGAATGTGTATTGTCTCCTGAATCACTAAATTGAATTGTACTGAGAACTTTAGTATGTAGTATTGCCTGTAGAAAAGCCTGTAATAAGAGCAATGGGCAGGAAAAATGTAAAGACAAATATAATAGTAAGACAACCAGTTGTCATATCATTTACTCATAAAATAGCTTTTTAGCATAATTATTTAATAAATAAAATCATGAGAGTTATGTAGGACAACTTCCTACTGAAACTACTGAGGAAATGAGAGAACAAGTGTGATGCCAGATTTAGAGACACATGAACTGTAAAGACAGCAGATCTTTTGTGGCATATTTCTGTACTGCAGACGAGTCAGGAGGAGGAATGGTTCATAAATGAAACATTTACAAATGTGACCCATGCCAAGAGCAGCATGGCTTCAGTACATAGGAAAGAATGACAGATGGACACTTTACTGTTGGCAGAAAAAATAAAAGAAAAAAACAATGCAACAAAAAAAGGCATTATCATCATTATCCTGTAGGGAAGGCAAGTCATTAAGTGCTATTGTGAAAGTGTTTACCACCAGGCTCTTGTGCAATAAAATAAATGAAATAACGATGATAATGGCATTTTAGCGTTTAGGCAAATGGAGGACATTTATTCCAACACAGGTTTCCTAAGCATAATTAAGCATAGGAAAGCAGATATAGGCTTTCAAAAGAAGGTGATCAATTTTAATTTACTGATTACGGTAAAGATTATGGTAAAGAATATAAAATGTTCATAAATTCTTTTGATGAGGTCACCAGGATGCAAATTCCATCTTCAGCTGCCATTGCTGAAAAGCTCAATTTTTATCTTTCCAAGGAGGAGTGATCATATTTTAGGAGACTTATTCCTGGTAATCAGACATACAAGAGACTAATTTATAAATGAGAAAGGCGATTTATTCACTAAACATTTGTCTCCTGAGGGAATCTCCTTCCTTGCAGGTAAACACATTCAAGAGACTAAATTATAGATCAAAGATTTCTAGGGAAGTACTAAATTACTGGAAAGGAGTAGCCCCTGTTTTACTTTGACAATCCTCTAGGTGTATTTCCATGTAAGGAATAAACAATTTTATATGCTCATTTTAAAGCTCTTAACTTTAACAGCGTGGAAGAAACAATAAGAAGTTCACTACTTCCAAAAACTTATTTTTCAAATATATTTATTGCCAACTATAACTTTGGCATTTCAAACACTATTTACTAAGCACATTAGAGTCTCCATAATTATAGCTAAATTTTTGAAGGACTAACTTTTATTTTGTGGGAAAAACGGTTCTATCTGTAGATTCTCATTAAAAACAAAATACTATGTATTTTTTTCCAAGAAAGATTCTTACATGTGAGTAAAATAAATCCGAATTACTGAATTTTATATGGTTTCAAATAAGGACAGCGAATAACATTTGAAACCATGCCACATGATTTTGGTAAGAATCTAAACTTTCAGGCATAAAGTCCATAGTTGGTTGGACAGATTGGTTTAGTCTAGACTGCTCTTTACTACCGTCTTTATTTTTATCAACCAAAAATGAGAAGAGTTTAAAGAACTTAAAACCATTGATTTGTTAATACATAAAAACTTAATATTATTTCTGAGAAACTTAATATTTTTCTCCTACCTAAATGAGGCTATTTGATCGTATTACCTAAAACTGTCATATTTTGAATAATGCTCAATTGTATGTTCTTCAGAAAACTGTTACTTATCACTTTGAGGGTTTCAACTATTATTACAATTCTATCCATCTCCAAAACAGTATCTCCAGAACAAGTCTCTCTTATGCATCAGACACAATTCAGAGGCTCCTTACCTGTTCACAAACTGGCCTCTGTACATGGAAGCAAGGAGAGACCAAAGAAAGAGAGGCAAAACACTTCAGATCGATCAGTAGGTGGCAGGTTTTGATAAACAAGGGTATTTGTTTACAAGGCTTGTATTAAGCAGCCACGAGAAGAGTGAGACCTCCACATGTCCCTGCCAGATCTGAAGTTTACAGAAGCCCCAACTGGGTTCTCACAAGTGTACTGTCCAGATGGTCTCAACAACACCTTACTCTCTCAAGGTTATGTCTTTGAAATAGCTCCCACAGAAGGAATAATGGGCAGAACTGTACATTCCAAGGACAGCAGAGGGGGTGAGAAGCCTCTGATTACCCAGGTCCAGCTCACAGGTCAAATGTTAGCCATATATTCTGGGTAACCTTCTTCAATATCTCTCAAGCTTAACAAGTCCAAATGCGACTTGATTATTTTCCTGCGTACAGATATCACCTCTTGATTTCCCTATTTAAGGCAGTGGCACACAGCATCTACCCAAGTACACAAGTTAGGAATCTGTACCCAACCCCTGACTCATCCTTAACTGCTTATCTATCATTTTGCACAGTATCTGTTGTAGGCAGAATAATTACCCCTCTCCAAGGGTCATAATCCAAGGAAACTGTGAAAATGCTATGTTTACAGATTAAATAAGATTGCTAAATATTTGACCCTGAAGATAGGGAGGCCATCCTAGATTATCCAGTGTGCCTAATGTAATAATAAATGTCTTTAAACGTAGAAGAGAGAGTCAGAAGAAGATACGACTACAGAAAAAGGCACAGAAAAATACAACCTTGCTGGCTTGAAGATGGAGGAAGGCAGCCATCTTGGCAGTCCTTGAAGGCCATCAAGGATTGTCGGTAGAAGCCAGAAAGGGCAAGGAAATGGATTTTTCCCTAGAGCCTCCAGAAAGAAAAACAGTGCCACTGACACCTTGATTTTAGCCTAAAGAGATCCATGTGTCATTTTTAACTTACAAAATGGTAAGAATAAATTTTTGACTTTTTTAAGCCACTTGATTGAAAGTAATTTGTTACAACACCAACAGGGAACCAGCACACTAAATATCCTAAATCACCTTCAAATCTATCAGTTTTTTCAATCCATTATCTATTTTATGTCTCAACTGGACTAGGATCCCTTGGTTATTTTCCTCTCATTTAACTTCCACAAGGCAGGTTCAGTGATCTGCTTTAAAATACAAATCCGTGGGATGCCTGGGTGGCTCCATCCATTAAGCATCCGACTTTGGTTCAGGTCATGATCTTGTGAGTTTGAGCCGCGCGTCAGACTCTGTGCTGACAGCCCAAGCCTGGAACCTACTTTGGATTCTGTGTCTCCCTCTCTCTGCCCCTCCACCACTCACTCTCTCTTTCTCTCTCGAAAATAAATATTAAAGAAAACAAACAAAAAATGAACTGAATGGATTAGCAAAATGAATGTAAATAAATGAGAAATTCAGAATAACTAAATACATATTTCACCACAGTTAGTAAATGGTTCAAAATACCAATAAAAATGGGCAACTCAGAGCACACAAATAAAAAAAGTAGTATACTTTTAGTAGCTACAAACTACATTGGAGTACACTGAAGAGGGAGCAGTTAAGTCCTGTGATTATAAATACAATGCTCTAAAAGCAATAAATAATAAAATAACTTTGTGCTTTTCTATCATATTGTTAAAAAAGAAATTACTAGAGCAGAGTTAAAGGACTGGCAAAGTTGCAAAATCCAAACTTCTGATCATATGAGAAAGAAAAAAATTATTATTGAAATGAAATCATGATGATTCAGGAGCTTCAACTACTTAAGCAAAAGAAATTTCATTGGAAACCAAGTAGGAGAGTTAAATATATATAAAATATATTTAAAGTAGTCTTGAACACATTATATATAAAATATATTTAAAGTAGTCTTGAACACATTATTTTCTTGAACACGTGTGTATATATATACATATATGTAACTAATCTAAAACAATACACTCAATAGAAGGGGGAAAATACCCATGACAAGGAGAATCATCCACTCAGAATAAAATAAATCAGTTGGTGCTCTTGATTAAGAAAAGATGTATTATGGCCACTGGAATTGGAGAATAGTTAAGCAAAGGAACATCAGATGGCATTAAAAACATTTTAAAAGAGGGGTTCCTGGATGGCTCCAGTCAGTTAAGCATCTGACTTTGGCTCAGGTCATGATCTCACAGTCTGTGAGTTTGAGCCCAGTGTCAGGCTCTGTGCTGACAGCTCAGATTCTGTGTGTGTGTGTCTCTTTCTGTCCCTCCTCTGCTTGCTCTCTCTCTCTCTCTCTCTCTCTCTTTCTCTCTCTCTCTCTCAAAAATAAACACACACTAAAAAATTTAAAAACATTTTAAAAGAGCTATGGAAGTTGCTACAACATCGTTAAAGCAAAATGTAAGAATACAACTGATTTTACATTGACATGATTTCATTCACATGATTTGGCTGATTTGACATTGACATGATTTGACTACGAAGTAACCAGAATGATACCACAATTTTATAGAGCGCTTATTTGGTTGGGTTGTCAGGTAAATTCAAACTTCCAGTAAATTTATTTTTAATAGAGACTAGATATATTGAAACCTCAAAAAATAAGACAGAATATTAATAAAGTCCCATGTCTAATTCTGCTCTAAGACATTGTTATAAATTTTGATGACAGGCCTTTGTGTCTTAGAGGAGCAAATTGTAGACAGGAAGTATGGAAGTCCTTATAGAGTCAAGATTTCAACATTATCACTGGGGAAAGAGTCCCTTCTTTTCTAAACAGGGGTCCAAATTGACTATAATTGGGAAGAGATAGGTTACTCTGACCCTGGAGTCAGTGATAATTATCTCATATACCCTCTATTATAAGAGCAGTAATAACCTAGCCATCTTTTTTACAGAGAAATGGATGACATACTGAAACAATTTTAACTCAAAGGAATTCCATAAAAACAACTGTAAGAGAAACCTATTGAATGAATAGTTTTTCCTGAGGCCCTAATCCCAGATATATAAGCTACTGATGTGAGAAACACCAAATACAGTCATTTGCCTCCTCATCATCACCTTTGTCAATCATCTATTGAGTACTTAGAAAGCCCAAGAACTGTACAAGGGACTCAAGTACATATGGAATGGAGGGAAACAGGTCAAAATAAAGCAAACCATTTTGCATTAGAAAATGTTTTGTGAGATGACTACTTCAAAAACTAAGAAATATACTGTACCACATAAAATTCTTTTTTCTTTTTCTTAGCAGGCTTCACACCCTGCATGGAGCCCAACATGGGGCTTGAACTCAAGACCCTAGATCAAGACCTGAACTGAGACCACAAGTCAATGCTTAACTGACTGAGCCATCAAGATGCCCCTACACCACATAAAATTCTTAAAAATAGGATGGCTGAGAACATTTATTAAACTGCCCCAACTCATGAAACTGAGTATTAAGGAAACAATTTTAAATTTATCCTGTCAAAAAGATTAAACTTTGATGAACAACCTATTGACATAGTATTGGACCCATGTGGATAAGAACTGTAATTTCTAATTTTTCTAGAAGAACAATACTCCAGTTGCTCTAGGCCAACTCCAAAATGTCACACATTATAAAGAAATGTCCCTACCATACCATCATAAATAATGTGAGCTAAAACATTTAGTCAATTTAGAGAATAAAATACAATTTGCAAATATGTATTAATTCACTAACCCTCTCTTATACTCCTCTTTCAGATGATATTTTCTCCAGTATTACCAAAATTCAACAATAATTCTGAGCAACTCTCAACGGACCAATATATCATATGTCCCTACAGGATCTTGACTGTCATCTCAAGCCTTTTTTCTTACCACTCTATCCCTCAAACCCAGTGCTCCAAGCCTTACTGAATTCATTTCAGGTTCTCAAAAGCCTCAACTCTTTGGACCTTCTTGCAAACTAATATCTCATCTTGGTAACTACCCACTCACCCATAGTCTCAGTTTACAAGGCAGTTCATGCTAGAGCCTCTCCTGATCTCTCTTACCTAGTGATGTGGAAGTGTCACGTTTAATGGGTGTCCTTAGACTAATGCATATTTTATAGCTGAAAAGCATGTAAGTATTTACTGTAGTATTCAATCATTTATTTCCCACGAGAGAGTAAGTTTCATATGTTAAGGGACCTCAGTCACTTTGTTTAGCAACCTTTTTCTAGGACCTAACAGAATGACCTATCAAAAAGCTATCAATAAGAGTCCAAATGAGAAATAACAGTGGCCTTGGCATAAAAAAAATCCCTCAACTGAATAAGACCATATGAACTCTACTTCCTCTAAATATACTTAGTATGCCTTGTTCATTTTTGCTTCTCATTTGAAACTTACCATATATCAGTTTATATTATTTATATATAACATCATATCACAGATGAGGAATATAGGATCCAGAAATATGAGAAGATTTACTAAAGGTCACTCAGATAGTTAGTGTTACCACCAGATTAAAATCCATTTCTGAGCTGAAAAACAGAATCACACAAAATGAGGCACTACAAAAATGTTTCAAAGCGAAAAATGAGACAATACCTCAGAAAAATAAACAAAATGGAAATAAACAATCTACCTGATAAACGGTTTAGAACAATGGTTATAAAGATGCTCATCAAACTTGGGAGAAGAATAGATGAACACATTGAATATGTCAACAAAGAGATAAAATGTAAAAGAGAAATAATAAGAGTCAAAGAATATACTAACTGAAACAATAAATATACTAGATAGCATATTAGAAGATGAAGGAGAATGAATCACTCATCTGAAAGACTTAGTGAAAGTCACCCAAGCTGACCAGCAAAAAGGGAAAAAGAATTTTAAAAAGGAAAAGCGTTTAAGAGAAATCTAGAATAACATCGAACATATGAACATTCACATTATAGGGATCCCAGAAGAAAAAGAAGAGAAAAGAGGCAGAAAACTTATTTGAAAAAATAATAGCTGAAAAGTTCCCTAACCTGAGGAAAGAAACAGACATCCAGGTTCAGGAAACAGAATCCTAAACAAGATGAACCCAAAGAGCCTTATGCCAACACACATAACTATTAAAATGATGAAAATTAAAGAGAATCTTAAAAGCAGCAAGAAAAAAGCAACTAGTTATTTACAAAGGAACTTCTATTAGACTATCCAGTTGACGTTTTTAGCAGCAATTTTATAGGCCAGAAAGGAGTGGCACAATACATTCAAAGTGCTGAAGGAAAACACACACACACACACACACACACACACACACACACACACATCAAGAATACTCCATTGGGCAAGATAAACAAAAGTTAAAGGAATTCTTCACCACTAAACCAACCTCATAAGATATGCAAAAGGGTCTTCTTTAAACTAAAAATAAAAAGCCAAAAATAATAAAATATCTACAAATAAATTTAACCAAAGAGATAAAAAACCCATACTCTGAAAACCATAAACACTGATGAAAATACCTGAAGATGACACAAAAAGAAAGATATTCCATGCTTACGGATTGGAAGAACCAATACTGATAAAAACCATACTACCCAAGGCAATCCACAGATTTAATTCAATCCCTATCAAAATAACATTTTTCACAGAATGAGAACAAATAATACTAAAATTTGTGTGGAACCACAAAAGACCCAAATAGCCAAAGCAATCTTTAGAAAGAGTAACAAAGCTAGAGGTATCACAATCCCATATTTCAAGATATACTACAAAGCTGTAGTAGTCAAAACAGTATGGTACTGGTTCAAAAACAGATACATAGATCAATGGAACAGAACTGAGAGTCCAGAAATAAATCCATGCTTAGATGGCCAATTAATCTATGAAAAAGGTGGCAAGAATAGACAATGGGAAAAGACAGTCACTTCAACAAATGGTGCTGGGAAAACTGGATACCTTCCTGGAAAAGAATGGAACAGAACCACTTTCTTGTGTTAAATACAAAAATAGATTCAAAATGGATTAAAGACCTCAACCTGATACCTGAACCATAGAATTCGTAGAAGAAAACAGAGGCAGTAATCTTTCTGACATCAGTCATAGAATTTTTTTTAGGTATGTCTCCTCAGGCAAAAGAAATAAAAGCAAAAATAAACTATTGGGAATAAACCAAAACTAAAAGGCTTTGCAGAGCAAAAGAAACCATCAACAAAATGTAAAGCAGCCTACTGAGTAGGAGAAGATATTAATAAGGGATTAATATGCAAGACATATAAAGACACTTATATAACTCAACACCAGAAAAAAAAATGAAGAATATGATTAAAAATGGGTAGAGAACCTGAACAGACACTTTTGCAAAAAAGACATACAATGGACAACAGACACATGAAAAGAGGCTCAAGATCACTCATCAGGGAAATCCAAAACAAAACCACAATAAGATATCACCTCGCACCTGTAAGAATGTTGAAAATAAAAATCACAGGAAATAAAGTGTTGGTGAGGATATGAAAAAAAAGGAACCTTTATTCACTGTTGGTGGGAATGCAAATCAGTTCCTCCACTGTGGAAAATAATATGGAGGTTCCTCAAAAAATTAAAAAGAGCATTAACATATGATCCAGTAATTCCGCTACTTGGTATTACCCACCCCCAAAATGAAAACAATCATTTTAAAAGACAAATGCACCCTTGTGTTTATTGCAGCATTATTTATAATAGCCAAAATATCAAAGCAACCCAAGTGTCCACTGATAAATGAATGGGTAAAAAAGATGTGGTATGTGTGTATATGTATGTGCATGCATGCAGATGAAATAAAAGGGATCCAGAGTATGCTCATCTTGATAGCACTCAGTCATTAATGCATAGAATTGTTGCATCATTATATTGTACACTTGAAAATAATATAACACTGTATGTTAATTGTATTTCAAATAAAGAAGTAAATAAATGGCCATAACTACAAGTAAAAAAAAAAAAAACTATGAAAGAAAATAAATCTTATTGGTAAAACCAAACATAGTGTAAAAATAGTGGATCAACCACTTATAAGGACAGTATGAAGGTTAAGGTAAAAAGCTAATAAGATCCAGGATATCTACAAAAACTATAAGGGATACACAAAAAAATGATATAAAAAATAAAATATGGCAGTAAAGGTAAAAATGTTGTACCTTTAGAGTACATTTAAGTTTAAGTGACCATCAACTTAAAATAGATGGCTGTATACATAGGTTGTTATATATGAACTCATAGTGACCACAAAGCAAAAATCTATAGCATACACACAAAAAATAACAAGAAAGAAAGCCAAATATAACACTAAAGAAGTCATCAAATCACAAAAGAGAAAGAGAAGAAAGAAACATAGAAGAACTACAATAGCCAAGAAACAAAGTGTCAATGTCTACCTAAGAATACCCCTTAAATGTAAATGGACTAAGTAATACAATTGAAAGACATAGGTTGGCTGAATGGATAAAAAACAAAACAAACAAAAAAAAAACAAGATCCATCCATATGCTGCCTACAAGAGTCTCACTGCAAACCTAAACACATACAAACTGTAAGCGAGGAGACAAAAAAAGATGTTTCATGTAAATAGAAACAAAAAGAAAACTGGGGTAGCACTATAGTCATATTTATATCAGAAGACATAGTCTTTAAAACAAAGGTTATAACAAGAGATGAAGAGAGTATTATATAATGTAATATTCAGTCCAACAAGAAGTTATATCTTTGTAAATATCTATGTACCCAACATAGAGACACCTACATATATCAAGCAAATATTAACAGACATAAAAGGAGAAACTGGTAATAATGCAATAATAGAAGACTTTAACACTCTACTTACTCACTGGATAGATCATCCAGACAGAAAATCAATATGGACCCAGTAGCCTAAATGAAACATTAATCCATGTGGACTTAATAGATATATACAGAACATTCCATCCAGAATCAGCAGAATACACATTCTTTTAGAGTGTACATGGAACATTCTCTAGGATAGATAACATGTTAGGCCACAAAACAACTCACAATAAATTTAAGAAGACGAAATCACAAGAATCTGTTCTGACCACAACAAAATGCAACTAGAAAACCTTTTTAGAAAAAGGAAAAACACAAAGATGTAGAGGCTAACCAACACGCTACTAAACAGCCAATGGGTCAACAAATAAAAGAGGAAATCAAAAATATCCTGAAGCAAATGAAAACAGAAACAGAATGTTCTAAAATTGTTGGGTCCCAGTGAAAGTGGTTCTAAGAGAAGAAGTTTATAGTGATACAGGCCCACCTTAAATCTCTAATAAGCAATCTAATCTTATACCAAAAGGGACTAAAAACAACAACAACAACAAATCCAGAGGCAGTAGAAAGAAGGAAATAAAGATCACAATAGAAATAGACACTGAGAAAATAGAAAAGATCAATGAAACTAAAAGTTCTTTAAAAGATAAAGAAAATTGATAAACCTTGAGCCAGACTCTTCAAGGGGAAAAAAAAAGAGAGCCCAAATAAAATCAGAAATGAGAGAAGTTACAACTAATATTACAGAAATACAAAGAATTATGAGACCACTATGAACAATTATAAGCCAAGAAACTTCATACTCTACAATAAGTGGATAAATTCCTATAAACAATCTTCCAAGATGAGTCAAGAAGAAAAGAAAACTCTAAAAAGACTGATTACTAGTAATGTAATTGAATCAGCTATCAAAAACAAACTGATAAACATTTTGTTTGTAACCAATAAACATTTTCACGTGTGAATTCTACCAAACATTAAGGGGCGCCTGGGTGGCTTAGTCGGTTAAGCGTCCGACTTTCGCTTGGGTCATGATCTCGCGGTTCGTGGGTTCGAGCCCCGCGTCGGGCTCTGTGCTGACTGCCAGCTCAGAGCCTGGAGCCTGTTTCAGTCTGTGACTCCCTCTCTCTCTGACCCTCCCCTGCTCACGCTGTCTCTCTCTCTCCTAAAAATAAATAAAACATTAAAAAAAAAAAGAAAGAAAAGTTAACACCCACCCTTCTCAAACTATTCCAAAAAATTAAACATGAAGAAATGCTTCTAAATACAATCTATGAGTGCAGCATTATTCTCATACCAAAGTCAAATGAGGACACCACAAAAAAAGCAAAATTACAGACAAGTAACCCTGATGAACATAAATGCAAAACTTCTCAACAAAATATTCGCATACCACGTTCACGAATACATTTAAAGAAGTATATACCATGATCATGTGAGATTTATTCCAAGATGCAAAGATAGTTCAATATCTGCAAATCAATCAATATAATGCATTGCATTAACAAAATAAAGGATAAAATTATATGATCATCACAACAGATGCAGAAAAAACATTTGACAAAATTTAACATCCACTTAAGATTAAAAAAAAAACCTCTCAGCAAAGTGACTATAGAGGGAACATACCTCAATCTAATAAAGGCCATATAAGAAAAATCCATAACTAAAATCATACTCTATAAAAAGCTGAAAGCTTTTACTCTAAGATCAGGAATAAAACAAGGATACCCATTCTCACCATTTTTATTCAACAGTTGGAATCAGCAATCAGGTAAAATAAAAAAGGGGAAAGAAAGGAAAGGAAAGGAATGAAAGAAGAGAAGGAAGGTGAGATAAGGGGAAGGAGGGAGAGACGGAGAAAGCAAAGAAGAACAGAAAGAAGCAAGAAAAGGCACCCACACTGGTAATAAATAATTAAAACTGTCACTATTTAAAGTTGACATAATACTATTTTAAAAACCCATTTGAGAGCTCCTTAAAAGCCATTTGAACTAAGAAATTCAGTAAAGTTGCAGGACACAAAATAAATACATAAAAATCTGCAGCATTTCTTTCTATGCATTAATAATGAGTTTTCACAAAGAGAAATTAAGAAAATAATCCCAATCACAACTGCATCAAAAAGAATAAGATACCTTGAAATAAATTTAACCAAGGAGGTGAAAGACCTATGCTCTGAAAACCATAAAACACTAATGGAATAAATTGAGGAGGAAACAAATAAATGGAAAGATGCCATGTTCATTAGAAAAATAAATTTTGTTAAAATATCCATACTACCCCAAATAACTTGAAGATTCAATGCAATCTTTATCAAAAATACCAATGGCATTTTTAACAAAACTAGAATAATTCTAAAAGTTGTGTGGAACTACAAAAGACCCCAAATAGCCAAAGCAATCTTGTGAAAGAAGAGAAAAAGCTGGAAGTATCATGCTCCCTGGTTTCAAATACTATAAAGCTATAGTAATAAAAACAGCATGGCACTAACACAAAACAGACACATGGATAAAAGGAACAGGAAAGAAAGCACAGAAATAACCAATCCCACACTTACATGGTCAGTTAATCTATAACAAAGGCAAAAATATACAACGGAGAAAAGATAGTCTCCTCAAAAATGGCATTGCAAAAACTGAACAGCTACATGCAAAAAGAAGAAGAAGAAGAAGAAGAAGAAGAAGAAGAAGAAGAAGAAGAAGAAGAAGAAGAAGAAGAAGAAGAAGAAGAGGAAGAAGAAAAGAAACGAAACTGTACTTTCTTACACCATGCACAAAAATAAGCTCAAAATGAATTAAAGATCTAAGTGGAAACCTGATACTATAAAACTGCTTTTAAAAATAAAGGCAGAAAATTCTTACTATCAGTCTTAACAATATTTTTGGATCTGTCTCCTCAGGCAAGGAAAACAAAAGCAAAAATAAACAATAAAATAAATAACAAACTAAAAAGCTTTTACACAGTGAAGAAACCATCAACAAAATAAAAAGTGACCTACTGAATGGGAGAAGATATTTGCAAATGAAATAAGGGTTAATATCCCCTGACAAGGGATTAATACCCAAAATATATAAGAACTCCTGCAGTTCAATATAAAAAATAAAACAAGTCAATTCAATGAAAAAATAGGCAGAGGAACTGAGTAGACATTTTTCCAAAGAATACATATAGATAGCCAACAAACACATGAAAAGATGTTCAGTACCACCAATCATCAGGGAAATGAACATCAAAACCACAAGGAGATATCACTTCACATCTGTCATAATTAGTATCAAAAATACAAGAAATAACAAGTGTTGGTGAGAATGTAGAGAAAAGGATACCCTCATGCAGTTATGTTGGCAATATAAATTGGTGTAGCCACTGTGGAAAAGTGTATGGAGGTTCCTAAAAAAAAAAAATATATATATATATATATATATATATCCGGCAATTCTATGTCTGAGTATTTACCGACTCATTTAAAAAGATACACTCAATCCTCTGTTCACTGCAGCATTATTTATAATAGCCAATATATGGAAATAACTTAAGTGTTCATCAACAGATGAAGAAGATGTGATAATATAAACGACATAATACTATTCAACCATAAAAAATGAAATCTTGACATTTTCATAGACAAGGATCGACCTAGAGAGGGTAATAAGCTAAGTGAAATAAATCAGAAAAAGATATTGTATTTCTTTTATATGTGGAATCTAAAAAACAAATAGATAAATAACAAAATAGAAACTGAGTCATAAATAAAGAAAACTCATGGCTGCCAGAGGGGAGGAGTGTGGGAAAATGGGTGAAATAAGTGAGTGGGATTTGAAAGTACAAACTTCCAGTTATAAAATAAGCCACAGGAATATAAAGTACAACTGAGGGAATACAGTCAATACTATTTTAATAACTTTGTATGCTGACAGATGGTAGCTACACTTACTGGTGGGATCATTTTGCAATGTATAATCAATGTTGATCATTATGTTGTACAGCTGAAACTAATATAATCTTATATGCTAACTCTTCTTCTCTAAAAAAAAAAAATCTTTACCTCTCACCAGGTATACTGCTTTTCCTACTGCACCATAAAATTATTAACTAGCATTCGTGCTTCCAGAAGGCAGCAAGATATGTTAGCTCCTGTACCATATAGGTAAGAGCATACTTACTTATAGTAAGTTATGATTTTCTTGGAAAAACTGAAATGTATTTATATTTATATTTTAGTTTATGTATTTATTCATTATATTTATTTTATGTATATTTTTATTTGATTTATAATTTCTGCCATCCATCCTTCAAAAACATTTCAGTGAGCTAGTTTTATCCCATCCTCCACTGAAATCTCAGGCAGATAACATTAATTTGCCATGGCTTTTCAGTCATAACATGTTGTATTTCAAAATCTTTAAATTTTTTTAATGTTTTATTTATTTTTGAGAGAGAGAGAGCGTGAACAGGGGAGGGTCAGAGAGGGAGACACAGAATCTGAAGCAGGCTCCAGGCTCTGAGCTGGCTGTCAGCACAGAGCCCGATGCGGGGCTCGAACCCATGAACCGTGAGAACATGACCTGAGCCAAAGTCAGACGCTTAACCGACTAAGCCACCCTAGCGCCCCTCAAAATTTTTAAATATTTAGTTCAAGAGAATAAACAGCCTTAAAATTCATAGCACTTTGCACTTCTCCATCACTTTAATTTGCTTAAGGCCTGGAAGGTTGTAGTACAAGAAAGAGTATGTGTTTAGATTCCCTTCATAATCTGCCACTCACAGGCTATTTCTGACTCACCAGTGTCAGCCCAAGTGATATTAAGTAGATAGTGGTACTGTTCTTCATGCCTGGTTCAGTTCAGTCTTTATCTGGCTTTGGTGCTCTCTGGGACTAGAAGATGGTCAAAACTGACCTTATCTTATAGATGACCATTTTATAGAAATTCTCCTGCTGGGAAACCCCAATTCTGAAGAAAACATTTTCTCTTCCAGTTAATTACTTTCAGTTCCCTCCTCAGCTGCTACCCTATACCATCCTGTCCAGAAACTACCAAGCAACACCCTCTCCAAACGGTTTCAAAGCTTTTATTTTCCGAACATCCACACTTAGATACGGAAATGCTCACATTTTACCCCTACACATCAGTTAATGTAGTTCTCGCCTGGTGAAGCCCAATCTCTGCCTCTGCTCTCCTGTCTCAGGCCACTTAGTCACCATCTCCTGTACATCCTCTACCCTCTCCCCAGGACATATATTAAACTTTAAGTTGTCCCTTTAATGTCCCCTGCACTAAAGCATCCCCTCTGTAACCCCCAAATGCAATTCCTTCCAATCTCCCCAAATTTAATCACTTAACAATACTTGAAACTGGTCAACTCTAATTGCTGGAAAAATAGGTTCTTAAAATCTTTTAGCCATGACGTAAAAAGGGGATACTCAAGTGCTTCACTTTCATATACACAGGTATTGGTACCTATGTATTGCTCTTGTCTCTGGAATTTCAGTTGAGTTCATGAGTCTCATTTTAAAATATAGTAATTTTAGCTAACATTTGTTGAATGATTCCTATGAGTCAAACACTTGGCTAAATAAACATGCTCTACATGCATTACCTTATTTGTTATTTATTTCAAACTTTTTTTTTTAAGTTCCCATTACTGCCTCCACTTTACCAGTTAAAAAAGTAAAAGCCTGAAGAGGTAAAGAAACACACATACTCCAGGAAGCAAAGCTTAGTAAGATGCACATGCATTTGAATTTAATGCCAGCTGGTCTTGCTTTAAAGTTCAAGGACCTAACCACTATGCTAAGGCCTCTCTGATCTTATTAGGGACGAGCAAATGGGAAAGCTTAAGAGAAAGGGAAATAGAGCAACCTGCAGTGTAAGCAGAGTGAAAGGGAGAACGTGAATCTCAGAAATTTTAAAGGGATCCTGCACTCCTCATTTTCTGATTTAAGTACTCTAATAAGCAGCTACAGAAAATTAACACAGCAAGATGCAAAAGTTTACATTATTTTATATGAGTCTTTCTTAACATAAAACCAAAAACATAATTACATTTATATTTATTTAAAATTTTGGAAATAAATATCAAGAAACTTAATAATAAATTTAATTGATTTTATAAGGAGTCCCATTTACTGCCCAATCTCCCACAGTGTGAAATGAATGACTACTAAGCCAGAGTCATTCACATTTCTACTGAACAATAAAATACTTAAGCTTGCACTTTTTAAAGTATTTACCTTTGATATTTATAATACTTCCCACCTAATCTAAGCAACTAGACCAAGGTAATGAACAAACCTTATGACAGAAAGCTATGGACATTAGTATTTGGTCAGCAATTTCTAAATTAAGGCCTGTTGGGAAGCTAAACTTCATCCCTTATATACTTCAGCTTTGAAGGCTGTTCAAGAAGACAGCTCCAACTTTTGATAAGTATTTATTTTCTCCCAGGAAACTTCTATTTTTATAAATTATTCTTAGAAAAGCAGTATATGTGTGTAATCCAGAAAGCAAAATTACAGTTATGTCATTTAAAATATCTGGATACGAGGCCATCTGGGTGGCTCAGTCAGTTAAGCATCCTACTCTGGTTTTTGCTCAGATCATGATCTCACAGTTTGAATTCAAGCCCCACATGGGTCTCTGTGCTAACAGTGTGGAGCCTGCTGGGATTCTCTCTCTCCCCTCTCTCCCTCCCCCTACCCCACCTGCACTCTGTCTTTCTTTCTTAAAAGAAATTTTTAAAAATTACTAAAATATCTAAACAATATTTTATATGTATCCAAATAGGATTATGAATCTTCAAGATTTTTATAAGATATATAAGCATAAAGCTATTTATTCAGATGGTCTAAGAATAACAACAACAACAAATGCAGTCTAATCTAGCGTAAAATACATCTTTTTTTTTAAGGATAAATTGTCCAATTTATCCTATAACAAGAAATTCTTGATCAGTTTTTTAAAAGAATTAACTATTATATAACATAGTAAAGTGTGTTAATTGCATTTTTTGGATAAAACTTGATGTGGTCACTAATAGTTTTCATAATACTTTATTTTAACATATTTTCTTGGGTATTCTTAGAAAAATTAGACTTGACCAAATTTTCATTAAGTAAAAATATTAAAAATAAATAATCTATGATCTTTAACATCTGTTTATAATTTTAATACAAATACAAATCAGTAAAATTTCAATAGTGGAAAAAAGCTAAAAACTAATATTAAAACTAATAGTAAATTAAATCAGAAACCTAAGAGTAAAATCTGACTTGTAACACTAATTTAATGAATTGTATATATATACACACACACATAAGAGTGTTTGCCCATACACATGTAAACATAAAACCATCTTGTATGATGATTTTTAAATACATTTTCTACTGCTGATAGTACTCCAAGTTACATTTATTTGTTACATCTAAGGAAACTGTGAACATTATAAAACATGTCTCAATAAATTTCCCATCTTCTTAACAATGCCATTTGATACAGTATCGATCTAGTAATCAATCAATAATATGTACTAAATGAATAAACATGATTCTCCTATAGTTGCCCCTATATTACCCAATCAAATCAAATTTTAAGCGGCTTGTGAGAATTTTATTGTATATATTTTGGGATAAAATTATATTTTGGCTTCCTGTGATATTATATAGTTCCAAGATATCAAAAAATATAGAAATATTTATTTTTATCATATAATCTACCCCCCCAAACTACTTAGCAAAAATAAGTTCTTATATAATTATTTTCTTAAAGACTATAACCTGGAGTTTAAGAATATCTTCTGTTAAATGTTTCATCATCTCATACTTATTTTACATTTTAGGTCAATTCTACAAGAGTATGTTTCTTCTTAAGAGAAGAAATACTGTATTTTGCATAACAACACAAATTTAACTAATCCTGGAATTAGTTAATGAGTTCAGCTATCCCTGGAATTCACAATATACCTTGGAACTGGGACTGAAAAGTAAAGCCAGTTCTGAATCAGGAGAACAGAAGAGATGCTACAAAATACAGTGTGTTCAGCAGGACCCTACTCTTTACACCAACAAACTCCTTAACGTATGATCTATGAAGGATATATACAAATGTGCTAGGTTTCCCTTTCCTGGTTAACTCAAATTAAGTAATACCTCATAAACTGATGAGATAATCAATCAGTTTTCACTGTGGGTAAAGATCAGAAGTTCACAATGAGAATTCACTAATGGTGGTCAGAAAGTTAAGGTAGGTAAGGGGCGCCTGGGTGGCTCAGTTGGTTAAGTGTCTGACTTTGGCTCAGGTCATGATCTCATGGTTCGTGGGTTTGAGCCCCGCATTGGGCTCTGTGCTGACAGCTAGCTCACAGCTCAGAGCCTGGAGTCTGCTTCAGATTCTATATCTTCCTCACTCTCTCTCTGACCCTCCTCTGTTTATGCTCGCGCTCTCTCTCTCTCTCTCTCTCTCTCTCTCTCTCTCTCAGAAATAAAAAAATAAGTTAAAGTAGGCAAAATAAACAGGGAAGTAAGACAAAATGATCCTTAGTAATCTACTGAGAGCAATCACCAAGACATTTGGACGAACATCAGCAGAGAGGCATCATCAACATTATAGATGTGAGAAGTTTATTTTCATTTTCAGCCAGATACTAAGTCTTTGTACATAAACTACATTGCTGAATGAAAGTTAATTGGGCACAGCATGAGACTAATCCTAACACAACTGCTCACCAAATTAATAAATCTCCTTCACGCCCCACCTTGAATTCTTACAAATTGATTATATTTGGATAAATATAACATATTTTTTACATGCTGCCATTTAATCACACTATCAAAAAGGGAGAGATCTATTAAGATGTGGAAATTAATTTTCTTTGATCACAAAAGCTACTTTTTTAATGTCAGGCTTTCCTGATTTAAAAAAACATTTCACTCATTAATTCAAAAATATTTGTGTTAGATTTTGTGCTAATTGCTAGGGAGACAGTAGAGAATATAGCAAATAAGTGTACCTTCATTGAAAGTACAATATATTTCATTTCTTTTATCTTAATTAGTCCATGCTTTATATCTCATTTAATTATTTCATCTCACATAAACACATGCATTGATTATCATGGTTGATTTTATTTTAGCTGGTGTTCCCCATTCTTACTACCTATCTTGATCTCTCTCACACTCTGTACCTCTTCCCTCCATGTTCTATTTTATATTTATTTGCCTTTCACTTTTACACAGGCCAAGATGCATTGGAATTATCATCATATGTATTACACACTTGCTTATAGAAATTATTCACTTTTATTCCTCACGGGATGATATGGCAAACATTTCATCACAATTTTATTATTCTCTAAAAAAAAATTGTGCCACAATTATGAATTGGCTAATCACAACCCAGATATTTAATTAACTTACCCTTAACAAAGTAAACAAACCAGTAATAGAAAAATGGCTTTTAGTAGAAGAGTAACTCAGGTCTCATATACAAAGATACTTTAAGATCACTCAGAATCAGACTTTTTAAATTTAACCCTTTAAGTAAAAATTATTTTCCAAATATCCCAATCTTCTTCTAGATATATTTTTCATTATACCTACATAAACTCAATTTCTAATTTCTCATAAATGCTTCATCATATTTGATGTCTCTATATGATAAACCAGATAAAGGAAGACCTCTGTCTTTAGGAGGTATAAACAGTGAATGTCACAGCATAATTAGAGTAACATATAACCAAAGGCTAGTCTCAACTTAAATATTAATAGCTGAGAAGGTCATAAGAATAATGTATGACATACGTGTTTGTGTGTAGTCACAGGGTCAGTCATGGGAAGTTTAACTATAGGTTTACAGGTCAGACCACAAACACTAGTTGAGGGTCAAGCTTATAGATACAAGTAAGGAGTCAAGCACAGAGCTTCCATCACTAGATCAAAATTTGACCTTAAGAAGAAACAGAGAAGCCTAGAGATTAGAACAAATAGAAAATATTAACCTAATATAGTAATCTATGCTGCAGTGTTAAAAATTACTGAAACTTTTCTGTTATGGCTACTCCTACCTTCCACCCTGAATGGGAAGTATACCTACCTACCTATGGGGCTCAAATGGGTCCAGGTTCAAGCAAAGAAGAATTTAGTGGAAAAGAATATGATTTCCATATGCTTTGTGCATTTTATATAAACATACATATGTTCACCTTAAAAAGCACATCTATTTAGCAAAACTAATTTCTTTAAAAAATAATGAGAATTACAAGTTAGAGACGTAGACAATAAAAGAAAATTTCTTATAATTTTTAAGTACTGTTATCATTAAAGTACACATTTTTATTGAGGTGTTATATAAGCAATAGCCACTTCAGAGTATGTTCAAAGTGATAATTCATATGCCCTCAAGACAGCCTAGTCTGCATGGCTGGCATTCCAAGTGATAATTGTACTTTCATACACATCCCTTGTTCCTCACTCTATGTAATAATCCCTTTATTCTGAACACTCACAGCCAAATTTCCCTTGCTAGGAAAAGGAGTTCATGATTTCTAAAGGCTAAAACCCAACTTCATTACTACCCTTTCTGCTTTTCACTGCCACCTGACAGAAATGCCACATAAAACTGATAAACATCCTCTCTTCCTAACTAACCTACTAAATTTGACTTTAGTAAAGATAGAGGTCTATAAATATCTCTAATCTATAACTTAGGAGTAATATTTAAATGCACATATGCTTCAAACAACATACATCACACAGACATTCATAGGTCTTCACATATACCCTCAGCTAATCAGAATATTTTCATTAATGTTCATTTCTAGCTGAAAACTAAGCACTGAATCCTTATTTTTGCAAGATTAAAAAAAAAAAAAACCCTAAGGTTAAAAGGCAATGGTAACAGCTTGGTCAAAAATATTTTCTCTAATTCAACCTATCCACATTATATTCTCATTAACCAAAATATGAGATCAGTGACAATCCTTAGGTGCTGACAGCTCTCCTCTGGCAAGTTGAAAATGACAGGCAATGAATATTGACTTGCACAGAGGAAATCCTTACACAGAGATGCTTAGAAGGAGCTAAGTAGGAATTCTGCTGTAATGAAAGCATTTTTATCTATTTTTTTAAATTAGGGTTTTAACAGAGAACACCACTTTAAATTTTATGATTGTACCAAATATTAAAGATATTGAGTTAAGGGATGCCTGGGTGGCTCAGTCATTTAAGCATCTGACTCTTGATTTCCCCTCAAGTCATGATCTTATGGGTCATGAGATTGAGCCCCACATTGGGCTCTGTGCTGAAAGCATAGAGCCTGGTTGGGTTTCTCTACCTCTCCTTTCTTTCTCTGCTCCACCCTGCTCACACTCTCTCTTAAGATAAATTAACTTTAAAAAAGATATGGAGTTAAAAACTGGCTGATACAAATATTTAAAAATAGGTATTAAGAGTAAATAGCTACCACAAGCAAACCAAATCACCTTCAACTGAAGATGTTAGATAAAGATGTTTAGCCATAACATTCCAACCTGAACAATGTGATGCTGCTGGTTTAGTTTTCTGGGGAATTGTCCCCAATTACATTGAAAAAGAGTAAGATATTAGTGAAGTACATCTTGAATAAAATTAAGGATTTTCTAAGAGGGAAAATAAAGCCAATATTAAGGTATAATAAACCTTTAAAGGTCTTAATACCATCGCCATATGTAATGGATTAATTACTGAGAGAATGTTACCATAAAGCTTAAGTTTACAACAGTGTTAAAGGAATAAGATAATAATCTAAGCCTGTTTATAAGATTAGAGTTAAAATGTAGTGCTAAAGAAACAATTAGAGGTCAGGGAAGGGAGCAACACTGCAGAAAGTGTAACCTTCCAGATACAGTCATCTGGAGAGCAACTACATCACCTTTTATTTATTTTTTTTCTTTTTTACCTCTCCTCATGGATTTTGGGAATGTAACACGTCAAGGAAATGTCAATTATCACCTATTCTTGGTTTGGTAGACATAATCTTACTTCTTCCTGGTGTAAATATTAATTCATGCTGAGGCCTGGGATGAGGTTCCCCATTTTCCTGTATAACACTGATAGCATTTCTGGTCCTTTTATGCTTTAAGATTTTCTGTGATGACATTTTCATGCCTCTGATCTCAGATCGGGATTAGTGCCTTCATCTGAATCTTATCTTTCTTTAGGGAGAAATCTCAGGCTAGAGATGGGAGTTTGCCCCTCACCAGAGAATCTGAAGGAGGGCAGATATTTGGCTTCTTGGCAGTTGTATCACAGGCACCATGGCCTACAAGCACTTACTGGACTGTTCCAGCCCAGGACTTTTAACCTGGAGTGAGAGACAACAGAAAGCATAGACTGAATTAATATCAGTGGTGGTGGCAAAAGCAGAAGGTTCAGTGTTCTTGTGGCACTGCTGCCAGTAATGGATATTAAATATTACTCATAAATACAAATAAAACTGTGATGCTAACTTTTACCTATTATAAAGATTAAAAAGTATGTCAATATATACTCTTGTTAGGTATATTAAAATAGGCTAAAATAAGCTATGCTATAGGGAAAAAAAAATCCAAAATTTCTATGAGCTCCACTGCAGTCTTGGAGGGAGGCTATTCTTATGGTAGTTAGAGTCTGAGGATGAATAAGAAACCATCAACATGATCACTGCAATGTAAGAAGGAAAATGAGCTTCTAGAGAATGTTACACTGGCACTTAACGTAACGTACACATCACTTCTGATCTAAATGCACTAGATAGTACTAGCCACATGGTCTCACCCTATCCAAAGGTGGCTAGGAAATCCAATCCTACTGCATGCCTAGAAAATGGTGAGCCAGGAATCTTAAACAATGACATTAACTATTACTATAATTTTGTTTTTACTTTTATAGTTTTCCCTTGAAACTTGGAAATAAATGTTCATTCTTTCTCAAAATTCATTATTATTGATTTACTTGATTATCACAATGATGCCAAAAGAAGTATAGTTCCTTCCTTCTCCTCTCCTCTAAAGTCATTCTAATGATTCATTTTAACAAATTCTGATTTTTCCAACCCTAAAACACTATCCAGTAATCAGGGTTAAGTTATCCTTTGATTTGAATTGTTACTTTTCCTGCCCTCCTTAATAGTCTACCTTTACCTATAAGAATGGGTCAAGTCTGAGTCAGGGAGAGAGATCATTACCACCATCCCAGTATAGTCCAAGAAAAAGGAATAATTCTGAATAGATTAAGAGTAGAGAAAGAACAGTTTTCCTGAACACCACAAGGTGAATGTGTATTTTGTTGACAAGAGGCAGAATGAGTCAAGTATTCAGTTACGAGAGGACAAACTAAGGAAGTCATTATTGCTGCTCAGAAAGTATAGATAGATCTCCAACTTCCAGGCACAAGGTACAATTGTGTTTCTTATCCCTTTATGGTTGGGCCCCAAAGGTGTGATTAACTCTAGCCAATCAGTTTTGGCTAAGTCATACATTACTTCTGACCTGGAGGACTCACTGGCTGGTGTAAGATCCTCTCAAATCTCTCCACTCTCATCACTCACTGCCACTGCTCTAGTCCACATCACCATCATCTTTCCTGAATAATAGCAATAGTGTCCTAACTTGTGTCCCATTACCAACTCTTGCCCTCTCCAAACACTGTTCATCCAGGGACCAGAATAATCATTTTTTTAAAAGAAATGGATTATTTTTTTTTTTAATGTTTTATTTATTTCTAGGAGAGAGAGAGACAGCGTGAGCAGGGGAGGGTCAGAGAGAGAGGGAGTCACAGACTGAAACAGGTCCAGGCTCCAAGCTGGCAGTCAGCACAGAGCCCGACGCGGGGCTCGAACCCACGAACCGCGAGATCATGACCCAAGCGAAAGTCGGATGCTTAACCGACTAAGCCACCCAGGCGCCCCAAGAAATGGATTATTTAATCCCTCTCTCCCTTAATGCCTGCCAGTCATTTCACTGCTATGTCAACCATTGCCTAGTAAGTGCCTACAAAATCAGCAACCCAACCCAACAATCAGGACCAAGACACAAATCTTAAGCTCACATTGTCCCTAGAAATCATTATTTCCTCTTTCCTATTATAACTACTTTTTATTGATACTACTGGCTCTAGTCTCCATAACATTTAATCACTTCCGGAAAGAATATTCCAAAATATTAATTACATTATAGAATCCTTATTTCTTAAAATCTATTAATGGTTTCTAATCAATTACAACGTATTCTAACTAAAACCCTTGGGTCTCTGATACTAGTATTAAGTGTACAAATTAAAACTTTTAATTTTGACTTTCCAGTGCTTTCTAAGAACGTTGATAGATAATATTATTCAAATTGTTCCCCTGAAAATGAAAGTCAAAGGGATGCAAACAAGCGGTAATTTGTAGAGAGAATGTAAGCAATCAGTCTTTCTCTTAGTCAGGCTCCACTAACTATAGCTCATTCTCAGTCACATATATTAAATATCTATCCATAAATGACCACCAATTAAAGTAGGAACAATGAAAAATACTAGTGTAGAGTTATATTAAAAAGATAAAATGTGGTAAAAATTGTGTGTGATTATTTATTTGGGGGAAGCTTTCAACACACAAAATGTGTTATTTGCAGATCAGTATGCAAAACTGCAATTTGACCTCTTATTTATATCATCATGTAGAACTAGAATATGACCATTATAAAAATGACCACTGAGAATTTAGTGAAAATTTGATACATTTCAATATCAAAATATTAAGAGATTTTACAGCATATCAAGTGGATGCATTTTAACTGTATATTAAAATATGCTTTTGAATTATGTAAAATCATAATTATCTCTTACATAATCAAGTTTAAGATATTAATTATCAAACAAAAAGGTGAAATATAGCTAATTATACTGTAATAACATTATATGTGACAGATGGTAACTATATTTATTGTGGTAAATATAGCATAATGTATAGAATTGTCAAATCACTATGTTGTACACTTGAAACTAATATAACATTATATAAAAATTATTTTGTATAATTTTGATATAATTCTTAGTTAATTTTACTAAAATTTTGTAATAATCAAAATAACATGTCTTTATCCAAAGTTGTCATATTACACCAAAAATTAATTGAGCTATTATTTAAAGATATTAAAGACATCACAACACAGTCTAAAAGATACAAAAGTAGAATATTATTGAAGCATGCTGACCTAAAAAACCAGTTCAGGATCACCTCATTTTTCCAATTTGTCCACTGTTTCTAATCCCATTTTGCACCCCTGCCAGTCAACTATACCAAATTAGTTGCATTTTTTGCAGAAATGCCAGGTCCTTAGCTCTCTCTGCATCTTGGAATGGCTTCTCCAGTCTTTTGGAAAAGCCCTTTTCTGCTGACTCTCCACACATTATAAACAATGTCATTCAAGATTCTGCACATAAAAATGAACACACAGATCAATGGAACAGAATAGAGAACCTACAAATAAACCCACACATAAACAGTCAACTGATTTCACAAAGGTGCCAAGAATACATAATAGGGAAAAAATAGTCTCTTCAGTAACTAGTGTTGGGAAACTGGATACTCACATACAAAAGAATAAAATTGGACCCCTATCTTAACCATACACAAAAATAAACTCAAAGATTAAAATCTTAAACATAAGACCTGAAACTGTAAAACCAGAAGAAAATATGTAAGTAAAGCTCCTTGAAATTGGTCACAACAACATTATTTTGGTTATGATACCTAAAATACAGCAAGGAAAGCAAAAATAAACAAGTGGGACTACATCAAACAAAGCTTCTGCACACCAAAGGAAACCATCAACAAAATGAAAGGCAATCTATGGAATCAGAGGAAATATCTGCAAATCACTATGAAGGGTTAATATCCAAAATATATACAGAACTCTTAGAACTCAATTGTAAAAATGAATGAATGAATAAATGAATAAAGTTATTCATATCCTTTTTGGCAAAGGACCTGAAACACATTTTTTCTAAATCATTTCTATTAATATGGCTATAATCAAAAAGTCAAAAGATAATTGTTGGGAAAAGGTGTGGAGAAAAGGGAACCTCTGTACAATGTTAATGGGAACATATTAGTACATCCATTATGGAGAATAGTATGGAGTTTCCACAAAAAATTAAAAACAGAACTACCATATGATCCAACATTCACACTTCCAGGTATATATCCCAAGGAAATAAAATCACTATCTTGAGGAGATATTAACACTTCCTTTATTCATTGAAGCATCATTCACAATGGCTAAGATATGGTAGTGGCCTAAATGTCCATCAATGGATGAGTGGGTAAAGAAGATGCTGAAAAAAATGGAATAGAATATTATTCAGCTTTAATATAGGAGATCAACCATTTGCAATAACATAGATGAACTTGGAGGACATTGTGCTAAGTGAAATAAATCAGACAAAGGAGGCAAATACTACATAATCCCACTTATATGTGGAGGAAAAATAAAAGGTGAACACAAAGTAACAGAGTAAAATAGTAATTAACAAAGTCTGGGTAGTGGGGTAAAAGGAATGGTTAGAAATAAAGAAAATAAATAGAATGATGGTTTTCAGGGATGCTGGAAGAGGGTAATGGGGAGTTACTATTTCATGGATACAAAGTGTCAACTTTGCAAGGTGAGAATAAATAATGGTGATGCCTGCAGAATAATATGACTATACTTAATACCACTGATCTGTGGTATACAATTTTACCACAGACCACACACACACACACACACACACACACACACTATACAAGCATTATGTTCTGTGAAAAGCCTTTGTTGATTTCTTAATGCAAAGTCACACTACCCTTGCTCAACTTCCAGAAAATACTGTGCGTTTTCCTACTAGAAAATATTTACCATATTTAATTATAATTACCAACTTAATATTTCTCCATTCTGAGTTTATTAATGAGAAGCTATTTCCATCTGTTTCTAGAATATGATTTGAGAATTCAGGGCACACTTCTACTTGCTATGCAACAGCAGACATGAAAAGTCACAACTCCCAGATAGTCACATCAATGAATTCCTCTTGCCTCCTCATTTTATATTCTCCAATCCAGGTACTTTCAAACATTGCTGTTTTCTTTTTATTTTCTCATCCTATCTGGGTAGTCTCTGATAAACTACTTATCCTCTCTATACCTCAGTTTCCTCCTTTACACAAAAGGGCACAGTGTTACTACCTACCTCCCAGTGTTGAAAGGTAATTAAGTGTATATAATCTATGCAGAAGCTTAGAATTCCTTTCTGCTTTTTGCAATGTGTCAATTCAATAATCTAGGGCAAGCTAATTATCAGTAGCACAGACTAATGTACACTGTCATGTGCTGCAGAAAGGCTGTAATGTACACAGGCACAATGTGATAACACCTGAACACAACTGGCTCACTTGCCCTTCCCTCTCCCACCATTCTTCTGGACTTGAAAGGAGGGCAGGATGGTTCATCTTTTTAATGTCAACATGAATCATGGTTTCTGGAATTCAATCAGTGTTTGCTCAATAAATGTGGAATGAATGATTAAATGACTTAATCAACACTACTTAAAGGTGTTGAACATTGCTGATGAACAGTAATGAAATAATAAAATTGTGTAGCACTTCACAATTTTAAAAAGGTTTTGACAAACTATACTCTACTACAACAACTGTAAAATGAAACTTTAAGGATTATCAGCACTATACCAATGAGAAAACTGTGGCTCAAAGAGATGGAAATATTTGCTCATGGCCACAAAGAGGGCAATATCAGCCAGCCAACCTAACTAGTCTGTGTGGTGCTTCCTTAAGGGGGTTAAGTTAGGGGGTTACTTCCTTAAACTATTTATATGATTTCTCATGATTACAATAAATTAGCAAAATCTGAGTTAATATTAATTGCCTAAAGGGTTTTTCCTGATAGTTGTTCATGCACCAGAACAATAACTGAGAAAAGTGCTTTTGTAATTTTAAGGAATGAGAGAGGGAATATATGACTATCTTGTTTATGGAAAAAAAGATCAAAGATGCACACTCAAGTGTGGTGCCAAGTGCTGCACAGTTCACAAAGTACAAAGTCTGTTCATATTTTAACTAGAAAGTCTCTCGATTATTTGAGTTTCTTCCTATTGAATTTACCTCCATCATATAGAATATGAGATAAATTTTATACAAGCAGTTTGAGAAATAATTATTGGCACTTATTTCCCCCTGATACTGTGAAAATTCTTACCTATAGTCTTTATATAATTTTCATAACCAAATTTGTGTATCTCCATTTAGAAATGACAGGGTTTAGCCCATCATCACGCTTGTTAAGAAAATCAATGAAAATTCATTTTCTGTTGTATATGGAAGTTTCAGTGTGTTGTAGAGGTTCTTGTATTCGTTTTGCCAATAACTGCTAAATGACCATGGACAAATCAGTTAATATTTTTCAGTCTCATTTCACTCAGATCAAAATTACAGAGTTTTGCTAGTTACTTCTGGCTTTCTGCATATCTCTAAATTCCTTTTTTATACACCCAATTGCCCAAATAAATCAATACAAATATAATAAAGAAAAAGCACAGCATTACATTGAAATCAAAACATCAATTATAGCCATATATCCATGATTAAAGTATCAAAAACGTCCATTTTTTAAAATTATTTATTTATTTATTTTTACAAATAGTTTACTGTCAGGTTTCCATATAACACCCAGTGCTCATCCCCACAAGTGCCCTCCTCCATGCCCATCTGCCCCCTCCCCCCTCACACCCATCAGTCCTCAGTTTGTTCTCAGCATTCAAGAGTCTCATGGTTTACCTCTCTCCCTCTCTCCCACTATTTCCTCCCTTCTTCTCCCCCATGGTTCTCCATTAAATTCCTCCTAATCCTCCTGTATGTGCAAACATATGGTATTTGTTCTTCTCTGCCTGACTTATTTCGCTCAGCATAACACCCTCAAGGTCCATCCATGTTGCTACATGGCCAGATTTCATTCAAAAAAGCCCATTTTTTAAAAACTTATCACTTGGAAGTAAATAAATTAAAATTTTATTATATTAATATTAAAAATGCTTAATTGAATAAACATACTTTGAGTCAGACAGAAAACTTCTACAATAAAAACATAAACTTTTCGGGGCACCTGGGTGGCTCAGTCGGTTAAGCGTCTGACTTCAGCTCAGGTCATGATCTCACAGCCCCACGTTGGGCTCTGTGCTGACAGCTTGGAGCCTGGAGCCTGCTTCAGATTTTGTGTCTCCCTCTTTCTCTGCTCCTCCCCAACTTGTGCTCTGTCTCTCTCTCTCTCTCTCAAAAGTAAACAATAAAAAATTTTTTTTAAATATATAAACTTTTTCCTCCTTAGTACTTTCATGCCATATAGAATAAACACATCTCAGAAATGATATATAGATATATCATATTTTTGAGAATACACAGGGAAACAATACTTGAATGAAAGAAGTTTGTCATTAGATCTATGTTTCACGTCAACACATAATTTTTGCTATAAGTCAATTACTATGTTTTAAGTTATCACTTTGTTTTCTTCCCCCCCCCCCTCATTTTATTGAGGTAAAATTGACAAATAAAATTCTGAGATATTTAAAATGTATAAGGTGATACACACTGTGATAATTTGATACCTATATGCATTATGAAAGGATTCCTTCCATCTGCTTAATTAACACATCCATAGCCTCATATACTTTTTGTAAAAATATCTAAGTTCTACTCTCAGCAAATCTCCATTATAAAATTCACTGTTATCCACTAGAGTCACATGTTACACATTAGATCCTCAAGCCTAACTCATCTTATACCTAAGAGTTTACATACGTTTACCAACCTCTCTCCCCAATTTCCCCACTTTCCCACCTTTGGCAACCATTTTCTTAACTGTTTCTTTAAGTTGGTTTTTTATTAAGATTCTATATAGGGATGGAGGCAAGATGGCAGATAGTAGGAGGACCTTATGCTTGCCTCGTCCCTTGAACACAGCTAGATAAATATCAAATCATTCACAACACCCAGGCAACTGATCTGAGAACTAAGAAAACAAATTGCACAACCAGAGGGAGAAAAGAGTTCACACATGGAAGGTAGGAGGTATGGAGATATAAGATGTAATTTGAGGGAGAAAAGAAACACTGGTGCTGTGGAAGGGAGGGAGCCCTGACCTGGGAGAGAGGGGAGAGGGAACCAGGCAGAGGGAGAAGGAGAAGGAGAGGGAGAGAGAATGAGAACAGGGTGCCAAGCATTGCACAAGAAATAACACTTCCCCAAAACCACCGACAGGGAAAACGAGGAAAGTTGATCATCTTAAGTTTCTACAAGCAGTAGAGCTCAAAGTCTGAAGTTTTAGAAGTCTGTGGCATCCCCAGGGTGGAGGCTGGTGGGAGCAGAGGTGCTCCTGTGGAGAAGGGCGGCAGAGGCCCAGAGTGGAGAGTCATCTCTGAGGATCCCCGGGGTAACACAGGGAGAGACAGTTCCCCTTCTTGGAGTGCATTGGAAGAGGTAGCACAGCTTATCAGGGGACAACAGAGCCTGCAGGCACCACTGAGCTGCCCCCTTCATTAGCACAGGAGCAGAGATTCCTGAGGACACCTGTTTGTTTGTTTGTTTGTTTGTTTGTTTGTTTGTTTGTTTTGCTGTTCTTTACTATAATTCCAAACCACTGTGAGCTTGTGTGACTCTCCTTCTGGGACAAACTGGCACCAACCAGAGGTGGAAAAACCCTCCCTCAAAGGATCAGCATGGTCTGTACTGTGCTAGGTCCCTAAAAGATGGAGTTTTGAACCCACCCGGTATGCCTGATATAAAACGCAGAAGCAGCACACTGCTGGGTGGGCGGACAGACTTGGACACAGACAGGGAGACGGCAGGGATCTGATAGAAGTCTGGGACAAATGAGGGGAGATTGTGTGCTCTTCTGTGAGGACTTCCTTAACACTGGCAGGAAAGAGCTCCCTTCTCATGGGAAAAGAGAACTGCCTAGTATCATTTTTCATCTCAGCCATCAGACTTCACCACAGACAGACTTCAGTGATCAGCACAGTGCCCATAAGGCGGCATGAGCTGCTTACACCATGCCCCAACCCCCTGTGATTGGCAGGTACTTCTGAATGAGGGAAAGTATGCCTGGCAGTTAGAGAGGCATTGGGCCCCTCCCCCAGATAACCAGCAAAAAGCTCTGATACTCAGCAAGTCTACTGACCAAAGTGTGCTACAAAGTTTCAGCTCTAGGGGAAATAGGATCTACCCTCTTTTAACAAGCAGACCAAAACACACCTAGTTAAAACTCACCCCACAGCGGACAAGGTCCAAACACTCCCCACAGTAGACAAGGAGAAACTCTGCAGAGGACTGATGTGAGGTAAAGAGCAGCCAAAACACAATAGCAGAGTGGACACAACATACACTAGACACATTTCCTGAAACATCAGTTCCTGGACAGTATATGACCTCTTCTTAACAAAGCATTACACTCTCAGGAATAGGCTTTCCTAACACACAAAAGACAGAGAACTAGATAAAATGTCAAGATGGAAAAACTCTTCACAAAAAAAGAGTAAGAAGTCATGGCCAGGGATCTAATTAAAACAAATATAAGTAATAAGCCTGACCCAGAATTTAAAATAACAATCATAAGGATATTAGCTGGGCTTGAGAAATGCATAGAAGGCACAAGGGAGTCCCTTACTCCAGACATAAAAGACTTAAATACTCGTCAGGCCAAAATAAAAAATGATATAAATTGAGCTGCAAAGCCAACTGGTGTAATGACACAAGAATGGAAGAACTAGAGGAATTAATAAGTAATGTGTAAGATAAAATTATAGGAAATAATAAATCTGAGAAGAGGACAAAAAAAAGGTATGTAATCTATATTTGGATCATGAATGTAGACTTAGAGAACTCAGGAACTGGATAAAGTGTAATAACATTTGTATCATAGGAGTCCCAGAAGAAGAGAGCGAAAAGGAGCAGGATTATTTGACCAAATTATAACTGAAATTTTCCTAATCTAGAGAAAGAAATAGATGTTCAAGTCCAGGAGACACAAAGAAATTCCCATCAAAAACCACAAAAGCAGTCCAACACCAAAATATATTGTACTAAATCTGCAAAATAGAGAGATAAGGAAAGAATCCTGAAAACAGCAAGGGGAAAAAAGTCCTTAACCTACAAGGTAAGATGGATTAGATTTGCAGCAGCTCTTCACAGTAACATGGCAAGCCAGAAGGGAGTGGCATAATATATGCAATGTGCCGAGTGGGAAAAATATGAAGCCAAGAAAGCTTTATCCAGTAAGGCTATCCTTCAGAATAGAAGGAGAAATAAAGAGATTCCCAGACAAACAAAAACTAAAGATCATGACCAAGAAACCAGCCCTGCAAAAAATATTACACAGGACTCTTTCAGTGGAGAAAACAGACCAAAAGCAGCAAAGACTAGAAAGGAAAGGAGAATATCACCAGAAACACCAATTTTACAGATAACAAATGGCACTAAATTCATATCTTTCAATAATCACACTGAATGTAAATAGACTAAATGCTCCAATAAAAAGACACAGGTTATCATAACGGACAAAAAAAAAAAAAAAACCAAGATCCATCTAATGCTGTCGACTCATTTTAGAGCTAAAGACACCTGCATATGGAAAGTGAGGGGATGAAGAACCATCTATCATTCTAACAGATGTCAAAAGAAAGCCAAAGAAGCCATACTTATATCAGAGATGCTAGATTTTAAAACAAAGACTGTAATAAGAGATGAAGAAAGGCACTATATCATAATAAAGGTGTCTACCCAACAAGATCTAACAATTGTATTTATGCCCCTAATTAAAGAACACACAAATATATAAATCAATTAATAATAAACATAAACAAACTCATTGATAATACTACAATAATAGTAGAGGACTTTAACACCCCACTTACACCTAAGCAGAAAATTAACAAAGAAGCAATAGCGTTGAATGACATATTGGACTGGGTGGACTTAAGAGATATATTCAGGGGTGCCTGGGTGGTTCAGTTGGTTAAGCATCCGACTTCGGCTCAGGTCATGATCTCACAGTTCGTGGGTTCGAGCCACGCGCCAGGCTCTGACAGCTACCTCAGAGCCTGGAGCCTGTTTCAGATTCTGTACTTCCCTCTCTCTCTGACACTCCCCTGCTCATGTTCTCTCTCTCTCAGAAATAAGTAAAACATTAAAAAAATTAAAAAAGAGAGAGAGATATTCAAAACATTTCATCCTAAAGCAGAAAACACACTCTTTTCAAGTGTCCATGGAACACTCTCCAGAAAAGATTACATACTGGGTCACAAACAGGTCTCAATAAGTAGAAAAAGAATGTCCTCATACCATGCATATTTTCAGACCACAACACTATGAAACTTGAAGTCAAACACAAGAAAAATTTGGAAAGTCCTCAAATACACGGAGGTTAAAGAACATCCTACTAAACAATGAATGGGTTAGGGGCACCTGGGTGGCTCAGTTGGTTAAGCGACCAAATTCAGCTCAGGTCATAATCTCACAGTTCATGGGTTTGAGCCCCATGTCAGGCTCTATGCTGACAGCTCAAAGCCTGGACCTGCTTCAGATTCTGTGTCTCCCTTTCTCTCTTTCTGCCCCTGCCCAATTCATGCTCTATCTCTGTCTCTCTCTCTCTCTCAAAAATAAACATTAAAAAATTTTTTTAAATGAATGGGTTAACCATGAAATTAAAGAAGAAATTTAAAAAGTACACAGAGACAAACGAAAATGACAACACGATAGTTCAAAACCTGGGATGCAGCAAAGGCGGTCCTAAGAGGGAAGTATATTGTAATACAGGACTACATCAAGAAGCAAAAGAGTCTCAAATACACAACCTAACTTTACACCTACAGGAACTATAAAAGGAATAGCAAATAAAGCCTAAAGCCAGCAGAAGAAGGGAAATAACAGATATCAGAGCAGAAATAACTGATATAGAAACAAACAAACAAAAACAGTAGAATAGGGGTGCCTGGGTGGCTCAGCCAATTTAGCATCTGACTTCAGCTCAAGTCATGATCTCACAGTTCGTGAGTTCGAGCCCCATGTCAGGCTCTGTGCTGACAGCTCAGAGCCTGGGGCCTGCTTTGGATTCTGTATCTCTCTCTCTGCCCCTTCCCCATTTGTGCTCAGTCTCTGTCTCTCAAAAATGAATGTTAAAAAAAATTTTAAACCAGTAGAACAGATCAAAGAAATTAAGAACTGGTTCTTTGAAAGAATTAGTAAAATTGATAAGCCCCTATCTAGACTTATTGAAGAAAAGAAAAGGACCCAAATACATAAAATCACTAATGAAAGAAGAGAGATCACAAACACCACCACAAAATATAAACAATTGTAAAAATAAATGAGGAAAAATTGTATGCCAACAAACTGAGTAACATGGAAGAAATGGACAAATTCCTGGAAACTCACAAACTACCAAAATTGAAACAGGAAGAAATAGGAAATATGAGCAGACCCATAACCAGCAACGAAATTGAATCACTAATCAAAAATCTGCCAACAAACAATATTTATGGGCCAGATGGGTTCCCAGGGCAATTCTACCACTCAAAGAAGAGATAATCCCTATTCTTCTCAAACAGTTTCAAAAAATAGGAAAAGGAAAGAAATCTTCCAAACTCATTTGATGAGGCCAGCATTACCTTGATTCCAAAACGAAACAAAGACTCCACTAAAAAAGAAGAATTACAGGGGCGCCTGGGTGGCTTAGCTGGTTAAGCGTCCGACTTTTGCCTGGGTCATGATCTCGCGGTTCCTGGGTTCAAGCCCCGCGTCGGGGACTGTGCTGACTGCCAGCTCAGAGCCTAGAGCCTGTTTCCGTCTATGACTCCCTCTCTCTCTGACCCTTCCCTGCTCATGCTCTCTCTCTCTCTCTCTCTCTCCTAGAAATAAATAAAACATTAAAAAAAAAAAGGAGAATTACAGGTGAATTCCCAGGTGAACTTGATCCAAAACTTTACAAGATACTAGCAAATTAATTCTATTAAGTACATTAAAAGAATTATTCACCACGATCAAGTGGGATTTATTCCCTGGCTGCAGTGGTGGTTCAATATTTGCAAATCAATCAATGTAATACACCACATTAATTTTAAAAAAGGATAAGAACCACATGATCCTGTCAATAGATACAGAGAAATAATTTGACAATATACAGCATCCATTCTTGATAAAAATCCTCAGCAAAGTAGGGATAGATGAAACATACCTCAACATCATAGAGGCCATATGAAAGAACCATAGCTAAATTTTCTTCAATGGGGAAAAACTGGTAACTTTTCCTCAAAGGGAAACAAGGAACAAGATAGGGATGTCCACTCTCACTATTACTACTTAACATAATACTGGAAGTCTAACCCTCAGCAATCAGGCAACAAAAAGAAATAAAAAGCATCCAAACTGGCAAGGAATTAAGTCAAACTTTCACTATTTGCAAACCATACTACACTTTATGTGGAAAACCTGAAAGACTCTACAAAAAATAGGACTAATATCTGAGTTCAGCAAAGTCGCAGGATACAAAATCAACGTACAGAATTCTATTGCATTTCTATACACCAACAATGAAATAGCAGATAAAGAAATCAAGGAATCAATCCCATTAACAATTGCACCAAGAACAAGACACCTAGGAATAAACCTAACCAGAGGTAAAAGATCTGTACTCTGAAAACTGTACAAAACTTCTGAAAGAAATTGAAGAGGACACAAGGATATAACAAGCATTCAATGCTCAGGGATTAGAAGAACAGACATTGTTAGAATGTCTATACTACTCAAAGCAATTACACATTTAATGTAATCTCTATCAAAATACCAACAACATTTTTCATGGAGCTAGAACAAACTATCCTAAAATTTGTATGTAATCAGAAAAGATTCCAAATGGCCAAAGCAATCCTGGAAAAGAAATGCAAAGCTGGAGGTATCATGATCCTGAACTTCGGGCTATATTACAAAGCCATAGTGACAAAAAAGAAGTATGATATTAGCACAAAAACAGACACTTAGCTCAACAGAGCAGAATAGAAATCTCAGAAATGGATTCACTACTATATGGTCAACTAATCTTCAACAAAGCAAGAAAGAATACCCAATAGAAAAAAGACAGTCTCTTCAACAAATGGTGATGAGAAAAGTGGACAACAACATGCAAAAGCATGAAAGTAAACCACTTTCTTACACCACACACAAAAATAAATTCAAAAGTGATGAAAGACCTAAATAAGAGACAGGAAATCATCAAAATCCTAGAGAACATGGACAGCAACCTCTTTGACCTTGGCCACATAACATCCTACTATATATGTCTCCAGAGGCAAGGGAAATAAAACCAAAAATGAACTACTGGACCTCATCAAGACAAAAAGCCTCTGCACAGGGAAAGAAACAATCAACAAAACTAAAAGGCAACCATCAAATGGGAGAAGATTTTTGCAAATGATACATGAGACAAAAGGTAAGTATCCAAAGTATCTAAAGAACTTTTCAAACTCAACAACTAAAAAACAAAATAATCCAGTGAATGGGCAGAAGTCATGAATAGACACTTTTCCAAAGAAGATATACAGATGGCCAACAGACACAGGAAAAGATGCTCAACATCACTCATCGTCAGAGCAATACAAATCAAATTTGTACAATGAGATACCACCTAACACCTATCAGAGAGGCTAAAATTAACAACTCAGGAAAGAGATATGGGCAAGGATGCAGAGGAAGGGGAACCATCTTGCACTACTGGTGGGAATGCAAACTGGTGCAATAACTCAGGAAAACATTATGAAAGCTCCTCAAAAAACTAAAAATAGAACTATATTACTAACCAGAAACTACACCATAAAGTATTTAACCAAAGGATACAAAAATACAGATTCAAAGGGGTACATGCACTCCATTGTTTACAGAAGCATTATCAAAAAGCAAACTATTGAGAGACCCCAAATATCCATCCACTGATGAAGAAGATGTGATTTATATATACAATGGAATATTACTCAGCCTACAAACAAATAAAATCTTGCCATTTGCAATGACGTGGATGGAGTTAGAATATATTCTGCTAAGTGAAACAAGTCAGAGAAAGAAAAATACCATATGATATCACTCACATTTGAATTTTAAGAAACAATAAAATTAATATATGGGAAGGCGGTGGAAAAAGAGGAGAGAGGGAAACAAAGCAAAGGAGACTCATAACAATTGAGAACAGGCTGATGATAGTTGATGGTAGAGTTGGGTGGGGGGTGGGCGAGATCCTTGACGGGTATTAAGGAGGCACATGCTGTGATGAGCACCAGGTGTTGTATGTAAGTGATGAAGCACTGAATTCTACTCCTAAAACCAATATTACACTACATGTTATCTAACTAGAATTTGTTTACTTATGTTTATTTATTTGTTTATTTATGCTGTATTATCTTTTTTTCCCTTAAGTAGTTTACTGTCAAATTGCTTCCCATATAAAACCCAGTGCTCATCCCAACAAATGCCCTCGTCCATGCCCATCAACCCCAATCCCCTCTTCCCCACCTCCATCAGCCATCAGTTTATTCTCAGCATTCAAGAATCTCTCATGGTTTGCCTCCCTCCCTCTCCCCAACTATTTTTCCCCTTCTTCTCTCTCATGGTCCTCTGTTAAGTTCCTCCTAATCTAACTATACGTGTAAACATATGGTATCTGTCCTTCTCTGCCTGACTTATTTCGCTCAGCATAACACCCTCAAGTTCCATCCATGTTGCTACACATGGCCAGATTTTATTCTTTCTCATTTCCATGTAGTATTCCATTGTATAGATAAACCACATCTTCTTGATCCATTTGTCAGGTGATGGACACTTAGGCTCTTCCCATGTTTTGGCTATTGTTAAGAATGCTGCTATGAACCTTGGGGTCCATGTGCCCCTATGCATCAGCACTCCTGTATCCCTTGGGTAAATTCCTAGCAGTGCTATTGCTGGGTCATAAGGGAGTTCTATTGTTAATTTTTTGAGGAACCTCCACACTGTTTTCCAGAGGGGCTGTCCCAGTTTACATTCCCACCAACAGTGTAGGAGGGTGCCTGTTTCTCCACATCCTTGCCAGCATCTCGTGTTCTCTGATTTGCTCATTTTAGCCAGGCGTGAGGTGATATCTCAGTGTGGTTTTGATTTGTATTTCCCTGATGATGAGGGAAGCTGAGCATTGTTTCATGTGTCTGTTGGCCATCAGGATGTCCTCTTTGGAGAAGTGTCTGTTCATGTCTTCTGCCCATTTCTTCACTGGATTACTTGTTTTTCGGGTGTGGAGTTTGGTGAGTTCCTTATAGATTTTGGATACTAGCCCTTTATCTGTTATGTCATTTGCAACTATCTTTTCCCATTCCATTGGTTGTCTATTAGTTTTATTGATTGCTTCTTTTGCCGTGCAGAAGGTTTTTATCTTAATGAGGTCCTAATAGTTCTTTTTTGCTCTTGATACCCTTGCCTTTGAGGATGTGTCAGGTAAGAAATTGCTGTAGTTGAGGTCAAGGAGGTTGTTTCCTGCTTTCTCCTCTAGGGTATTGATGGTTTCTTGACATTCAGGTCCTTCATCCATTTTGAGTTAATTTTGGTGTATGGTGTGAGAAAATGATCTAGTTTCATTCTTCTGCATGTTGTTGTCCAGTATTCCCAGCACCATCTGTTACAGAGGCTGCCTTTTTTTCATTGGATACTCTTTTCTGCTTTGTCAAAGGTTAGTTGGTCATACATATGTGGGTCCAATTCTGAGCTCTCTATTCTGTTCCATTCATCTATGTGTCTGTTTCTGTGCCAATACCATACTGTCTTGATGATGACAGCTTTGTAGTAGAGGGTAAAGTCTGCGATTGTGATGCCTCTGATTTTCGTTTTCTTCAATATTACTTTGGCTATTTGGAGTCCTTTGTGGTTCCATAGAAATTGGAGGAAAGTTTGTTCTAGTTTTGAGAAGAATGCTGGTGCAATTTTGATTGGGATTGCACTGAATGTGTAGATTGCTTTGGATAGTAATGACATGTTAACAGTGTTTATTCTTCTGATCCATGAGCATAGAATGTTTATCCATCTCTTTCAATTTCCTTCATAAGTTTCTATAGTTTTCATCATACAGATCTCTTATATCTTTGTTTAGGTTTACTCCTGGGTATTTTGTGATTTTTTTGTACAATTGTGAATGGGATCAGTTTCTTGATTTTTCTTTCTGTTGCTTCCTTATTGGTGTATGAAAATGCAACCGATTTCTGTACACTGATTTTGTACCATGCGACTTTGCTGAATTCATGATTCAGTTCTAGTAGGCATCTGATGGAGTCTGAAGGGTTTTCTATGTAGAATATCATGTCATCTGTGAAAAGTGAAAGTCTGACTTCTTCTTTGCCAATTCTGATGCCTTTGATTTCCTTTTGTTGTCTGATGGCTGATGCTAGGACTTCCAGCACTATGTTAAACAACAGTGGTGACAGTGGACATCCCTGTCGTGTTCCTGATCTTAGGGGGAAAGCTCTCAGTTTTTCCTCATTGAGGATGATATTAGCTGAGGGCTTCTCATAGATGGCTTTTATGATGTTTAAATAAGTTCCTTCTATGCCGACTTTCTCGAGGGTCTTTATTAAGAAGGGATGCTGTATTTTGTCAAATGCTTTTTCTGTATCTATCGACAGGATCATATGGTTTTTATCTTTTCTTTTGTTAATGTGATGTATCACATTGATTGATTTGTAAATCTTGAACCAGCCCTGTAACCCAGGAATGAATCCTACTTGATCATGGTGGATAATTCTTTTTATGTGCTGTTGAATTCGATTTGCAAGTATCTTGTTGAGGATTTTTCCATCTGTATTTATCAAGGATATTGACCTGTAGTTCTCTTTTTTTGCTGGGTCTCTGTCTGGCTTGGGAATCAAAGTGATGCTGGCTTTGTAGAATGAGTCCAGAAGTTTTCTTTCGATTTCTAGTTTTTGGAATAGCTTGAGAAGAATGGGTATTAATTCTGTTTTCAATGTCTGGTAGAATTTCCCAGGGAAGTCATCTGGCCCAGGGCTCTTATTACTTGGGATATTTTTGATAATTGATTCAATTTCTTCACTATTGATGTGTCTGTTCAGATTTTCTATCTCTTCACATGTGAATTTTGAAGTGAGTGTGTGTTTAGGAATTTGTCCATTTCTTCTAAGTTGTCCAATTTGTTGGCATATTATTTTCCATAGTATTCCCTGATAGTTGCTTGTATTTCTGAGGGGTTGGTTGTAATAAGTCCATTTTCATTCATAATTTTGTCTATTTGGGTCTCTTTTTTCTTTTTGAGAAACCTGGCTAGAGGTTTGTCAGTTTTGTTTATTTTTTTCAAAAAACCAACTCTTGGTTTAATTGATCTGTTCAACTGTTTGTTTTGTATTCTATATTGTTTATTTCTGCCTTGAATTTTATTATTTCTCTTCTACTACTGGGTTTGGGGTGCTCTTGTTGCTCTCCTTCCGGATCCTTTCGGTGTGCTGTTAGATTTTGTATCTGTGCTTTTTCTAATTTCTTGAAATAGGCCTGGAGTGCAATGTACTTTCCTCTTATGACTGCCTTTGCTGCATCCCAAAGAATTTGGATTTCTGTATTTTCACTTTCATTTGTTTCCATATATTTTTTAATTACTTCTTTAACTGCCTCATTGGCCCATTTGTTCTTTAGTAGGGTGTAATTTAACCTCCATGTTTTTGGAGGTTTTCTATGGTTGATTTCAAGTTTCATAGCATTGTGATCTGAAAGTGTGCATAGTATGATCTCAGTTCTTTCATATTTATTGAGAGCTGCTTTATGTCCCAGTATGTGATCTATCTTGGAAAATGTGCCATGCACACTTGAGGAGAAAGTGAATTCCATGGCCTCAGGGTGTAGAGTTCTAAATATATCTGTCAAATCCATCTGGTCCAATGTGTCATTCAAGTCCATTGTTTCCTTAGCGATTTTCTGTCTAGTTGATCTATCCATTGCTGTAAGTGGAGTATTAAAGTCCCCTGCTATTAGCACATTCTTATCCATAAGATTGTTTCTGTTTGTGATTGTTTTATGTATTTGGGTGCTCCCATATTCGGTGTGTAGACATTTATAATTGTTAGCTCTTCATGATGGATAGACCCTATTATTATATAATGCCCTTCTTCATCCCTTGTTACTGCCTTTACTTTAAAGTCCAGTTTGATATAAGTATAGCTACTCCAGCTTTCTTTTGAGCCTGATAGATATTTATCCATCCTCTTACTTTCAATCTGTAGGTGTTCTCAGGTCTAAAATGAGTTTCTTGTAGACAGCAAATAGACGGAATTTGCTTTTCTATCCATTCTGCTACCCTATGTCTTTTGATCGGAGCATTTAGTCCATTTACATTCAGTGTTATTATTGAAAAATATGGGTTTAGAGTCACTGTGTTCTTTGTAAGATCCATGCTTGTGGTGCTGTCTCTAGTACCTTGTGTTCCTTGCAACATTTCCCTCAGAGAGTCCCCCTCAGGATTTCTTGTAGGGCTGGTTTAGTGGTGATGAATTCTTTCAATTCTTGTTTATTTGGGAAGACTTTTATCTCTCCTATTCTGAATGACAGGCTTGCTGGATAGAGGAATCTTGGCTGAGTATTTTTTTCTGTTCATCACATTGAAGATTTCCTGACATTCCTTTCTGGCCTGCCAAGTTTCTGTAGATAGGTCTGTAACCACTCTGATAAGCTTCCCTTTGTATGTTAGGGCCCTCTTATCCCTAGCTGCTTTCAGAATTCTCTCCTTGTCCTTATATTATGCCAGTTTCACTATGATATGCCATGTAGAAAATCGATTCAAGTTATGTCTGAGGGGTGTTCTCTGTACCTCTTGGATTTCAATGTCTGTTTCCTTCCCTTGATTGGGGAAGTTCACAGCTATCATATGTTCAAGGACTCCTTCAGCGCCTTTCCCTCTCTTTTCCACTTCTGGAATTCCTATGATACGTATATTGTTACGTTTGATTGTCTCACTCAGCTATCGAATTCTCCTTTCATGTTCCTGGATCAATTTATCTCTTTTTCTTGGCTTCCTTTTTCTATAATTGTGTCTTCTAATTCACCTATTCTCCTCTCTGCCTCTTCAATCGTGCATTGGATGTCTCCATTTTATTATGCACCTCATTTATAGCATTTTTTAATTCATCACAACTATTTTTAAGCTCCATAGTCTTCATAGCAATAGTTTCTCTGATGTCTTCCATGACTTTTTCAAGCCCAGTGATTAATTTTATGACTATTGTTCTAAATTCTTGTTCAGTTATGTTGCTTATATCTGTTTTGAGCAGTTCTTTAGCTGTCATTTATTCCTGGAATGTCTTTATAGGAGAGGTCTTCCATTTTGTCATTTTGGCTAGCTTTCTGTCTCTTGTTAGTTTTAAAAGATTGTTATGCAATCTGCACCTGTTAGCACTGCTGTATTAAAGAAGGCTCTTTGACTGTCCAGGGCCTGTCCATTCAGAAAATGTTCTTTGAATGGTGTCTCTTGGTCTCTCTCGTTGAGACTTTGGTTTTTTTATTTCCCTACTTGTAGTGGTATTTGGGACTCTCCACCATGTGTACTTTGCCTTGCTTCTTGAGGTAGCCCTATAAGGTTGTTTTCTCAGCAGAGTCTGTCTCCTTTTCCTCCCAAACTCCCGGCGGTTCTATAAGGGTTCCTATGACTTCAGGCCTTCTTTGTTTGAGAGATGGAGCTGAGAGAAATGTACAGCGCTCCCTACTTCTCTGTCATCTTGCCCCTTCTCTTAGAATTTAAATAAAATCTTGAAACAAAAATAAATAAAAATGAAATAAAATAAAATAATGCCATATATAAGCAATATTATGCAGTATTATATGTCTTTGTCTACCTGGCTTCTTTCACTTAGCATAATGCCCTTAAGTTTCATTCATGTTGTCTCAAATGGCTAGATTTACTTCTTTCTCATGGCTGAATAATATTACACTGTATATGTATAACAAAAATTGGTTATCTATTTATCTGCTGACACACACTTAGGTTGTTTTCATATCTTGACTATTGTGAATAATGCTGCAATGGACAAGGAGTGCAGATATCTCTTTAATATATGTTTTCATTTCCTTTGGATATATTCCCAGAAGTGAGAATGCTGGATCATATGGTAGTTCCATTTTCAGTTTTTTGAAGAAGCTCAAAAAACTGAAGAAGCTCCATACTGCTTCCAAGGTTGCTACACTTACGTTCGTACCTACAAACAGTAAACAAGGGTTCCCTTTCTCTGTATTCCTGTGAACACATGTTATCTCATCTTTTTGATGATAGGCATTATAATGGGTTTGAGATGAAAGTTCACTGTGGTTTTGATTTGCATTACCATGATTAGTAATTAAGAGCATCTTTTCATATACTTATTGGACATTTATATTTCTTCTTTGGACAAATGTCTTTCAGTTCCTCTGCCTATTTTTTAATTGGATTGTTTATGTTTTAGTTATTGAACTATGCCAGTTCCTTATCCATTTTGGATATTAGCCCTTTATCGGATATATGATTTGGAAATATTTTCTCCCATTCCATAGGTGGCCTTTTTATTTTGATAGTTTCTGTTGTTGTGCAGAAGTTTTTTTGTTTAATGTAGTCCCACTTGTTTATTTGCTTTTGTTGCCTTTCCTTTAGGTGTCAAGTCCAAAATACCATTGCCAAGATTGATATCAAGGAGGTTATCCCTTATCTTTCCTTCTAGGAGCTACACCTTAAAGGTTTTATATCTAAGTCTTAAATCTGTCTTGAATTGATTTTTGTGTATGATGTAATAGAGACCCACTTAAATTCTTTTGCATATGGTTGTCAAATTTTCCCAGCATTTATTGAAGAGAGTATTCTTTACACACTCTATATTCTTCGCTGCTGTGTCATAAATTAACCACATACATATGGGTTAATTTCTGGGCTTGTGGTTCTGTGCCATCAATCTGGGTGTATATTTTATACCAATACCATACTGTTTGGATTACTAAGGCTTTGTAATATGCTTTGAAATAAGGAAAGATGATGCTTCCAGATATGTTCATCTTTCTCAAGATTCTTTGGCTATTTGGGGTTTTTCTTTTGGGGGAATTTCTATTTCTATGAAAATAACTTGACATATTGATAGGGATTACATTGAACCTGTAGATTATTTTGGGTAGTACAAATATTTTAAGAATATAAACTCTTCCAATCCATAAGCACAGAATATCATTCCATTTGTTTATGTCTTCTTAAATTTCATTCACCAATGTCTTATAGAGTTCAGTGTATAGGTCTGTTTGTTACCTTCTTGGTTAAATTTTTCCTAGGTATTTTATTTTTTCTGATGCAATTGTAAAAGGGATTGTTTTCTTAGTTTCTCTTTCCAACAGTTTGTTATCAATGTATAAAAATGCAACTGGTTGTTGCATATTGATTGGTATCCTGCAATTTTACTGAATTTGTTTATTAGTTCTACTACTTTTTGGTGGAGTCTTAGAGTTTTCTATACATAATACCATGTTATCTGCAAATAAAGATAATTTTATTCTTCCTTTAAATTTGTCTTTTATTTCTCTTGACTAACTGTCCTGACTAGGACTTCTACTAATATGCTGAATACAATGGTGAGAGTGGGCATCCTTGTCTTGCTTCTGATCTTAAAGGAAAAAATTTCAACCTTTTACCATTAAGTATAATGTTAGTTATGGGCTAATCATACATGGTATTTACTCTGTTGGAGTTATGTTCCCTCTATACCCAATTTATTGAAGAGTTTTTATCATGGATGGATATTCGACTTTTTCTCAAGTGCTTTTTCTGCATCTAATGAGAGGATCACATGATTTTTATCCTTCATTTTGTTAATGTGGTGTATCATATTCATTGATTTCTAAATGTTGAACCATCTGTTAATCCCTGAAATAAATCCCACTTGATCATGATGTATGATCCTTTTAATATAGTGCTGATTCATTTTGCTAGTATTTTGTTAAGGACTTTTGCATCTATGTTCATCAGAGTTTGTAATTTTCTTTCTTTGTAGTGTCCTTGTCTGGTTTTGGCATCAGGGTAATGCTGGCCTCTTAAAATGAGTTTGGAATTTTTCCCTCCTCTCCTATTTTTCAGAAGAGTTTGAGAAAGACAGGTATTATTGTTCTTAAAAACGTGGTAGAACTCACTAGTGGAGTCATTTGGTCCTGGACTTTTTTTTGTTGGTTTTTTTATTACTGATTCAATCTCCTTAGTAGAACTACTCCAATCAGATTTTCTATTTCTTAATGATTTAGGCTTGGTTACTGTGTTATTTATATTTATATCGTGTATTAGGGGGTTTTCCAGCTACCTGTTATTAATTTCTAGCTTGATCCCATTACCTAAACAGAAATTGTATGAATTCTCTTCTTTTAAATTTATTAAAGTGTGTTTTATGATCCAGAATTGGGTCTATCTTGGTAAACATTCTACGTGAGCTTGAGAAGAATATGTACTCTGTTGTTGTTGGAATAACTAGTCTATTGATGTCAACTATATCAAGTTGATTGATGGTTTTGTTGAGTTCAACCATGTCCTTACTGATTTTCTGCCTGCTGGGCCTGTCCATTTATGATAGAGGTATACTAAAGACTCCAACTATGGTCATGTACTCATTCATTTTTCCCAGAAGTTCCACAAATTTTTGTCTTACAAAGTTTGATGTTCTGTTGTTAGGCATATACATGTTAAGAGTTTCTTGGACAGAGTTTCTTAAAGAATTGGTCCCTTTATCATTATGTAATGAGCTTCCTTATCCTTAACTTCCCTTGCTGTGAATTCTGCTATGTCCAAAATTGGAATAGCTACTAATGTATTTTTAATTTTTTTAATTTTTAAACATTTATTTATTTTTGAGAGACAGAGAGAAGCAGAGGATGAGCAGGGGAGGGAGGGAGGGAGGGAGAAAGAGAGAGAGAGAGAGAGAGAGAGAGAGGATCATACAGAATCTGAAGCAGGTTCCAGGCTCTGAGCTGTTTGTTAGCACAGAGTCCAACGCACGGTTCGAACTCACGAACTGCGAGACCATGACCTGAACTGAAGTTGGGTGCTCAACTGACTGAGCCACCCAAGTGCCCCTACTTACTAATGTATTTTTTATTTAGTGTTAGAATGGTATCTTTTTCTTCATCTATTTACTTAATGCATAGCCTCTTTATATTTAAAGTGGTTTTATTGTAGAGAACATATAGCTGTGTTTTGATTTTTGTTCCACTCCAGCAGACTCTATTAGTTTGTCTATTTAGATCACTTGATGCTCAATGTGATTATTAATATAATCAGATTAATATATAACTTACTTGTTTTCTGTTTGTTGCTTTTGTACTTTGTTCCTATTTTTGTCTTAACTCTTTTTCTACCTTTTGTGAATTTAATTAAGCTTTTTTATCATTCCATTTTCTCTCCTTTATTAGCATATCAGTTACACTTTTTTATTTTTTCTGAGTGGTTGCCCTTGAGTTTGAAATATACATTTACAACTAATGCAAATCTACTTTCAAATTAAACTATACCTGTTTGTAGGTAGAGTACCTTATGATAACAAAATAATCCCACTTCCTCCCCTGTCCCATGTACTGTTGCTGTCATTTATTTCATTTATATATACATTTACACGAATATACAATTACACATATATAGTATATAAAACAAATATCTGTGTATATATATAATAGATTACATTGTTGCTATAATTGTTTTGAAGCGTGTTTTCTGCTAGGTCAAGTATATGAAAAATAAACATTTTTATTTTACCTTTATTTATTCCTTCTTTGGTATTCTACCTTACTTTATGTAGATCCAAGTTTCTGATGTATACTATTCTCCTTCTCTTTAAAGAATTTCTTTTAAAATTTCTTGCAAGGTAGGTTTACTGGCAAGAAATTCTCTCAATTTTTATCTGAGAATATCTTTTTCTTTCACTTTTAAAGGATAATTTCACAGGGTACAGGATTATAGGTTGGTGGTGTTTTCTTGTAACACTTAAAGTGCTTCATTCCATTCAACTTCATGCATGTTCTGAGATGAGAAATATCTTATCTTTGTGCCTTTAGAGGTGAGTGATTTTTTTGCCTTTGGCTTCTTTCAGATTTTTTTCTGAAACAATATGCCTCAGTGTTTGTTGTTGTTATTATTATTCTTTTGGCATTTATTCTACATGGTATTCTTTGAGCTTCCTGGATCTATGGTTTGGTGTATGACATTAATTCAGAGGAAATTCTTAAACAGTATTACTTCAAATATTCCATCATTCCCTTTCTTTCTTTCTTCTCCTTCTGGCATTCCCATTATGTGTATTTTGTATCTTTTGTAGTTGTAGTATAGTACTTGGATAGTATATTCTGGTTTTTGTTTGTTTGTTTTCACGAGTCTATTGATATATCCTCTAGTTCAGAGATATCTTCTTCTGTGTCCTATCTAACAACAAGTCCATTAAAGGCTTTCTTTATTCCTGTTCATGGGGAGGGGGGGAATGTTTTATTTTCATTTCTTTTTCTCATCTTAGTATTTCCATCTCTCTACATTGTCCATCCGTTCTTACATATTGTATAATTTATCCATTAGAGACTTGAGCATATTAATCATAGTTGTTTCAAATTCCTGACTTGAGGGGCGCCTGGGTGGTTCCATCGGTTAAGCAACTGACTCTTGATCTCAGCTCAGGTCATGATCTCATGGTTCATGGGTTTGAGCCCCACATCAGAGCCCACTTGGGAAATTCTTTCCCTCTCTCTTTCTCTCTCTGCCCCTCCTCCACTCATGTACATGTGCTTTCTTTCTCTCTCAAAATAAACTTTTTTTTTTTTTTAATCCTGATTTGTGGTTAAGAAATGAAACAGATGTATATGGTGTGGGGAGAGAGGCCAACCATAAAACAGACTCAACTTCAGGGAACAAACTTGGGTTGCTGGAAGGGAGGAGGGCAGGGGGATGGGTTAAATAGGTGATGGGTACTAAGGAGGGCACTTAAAATGAGCACTGGGTGTTATGTGTAAGTGATGAACTACTAAATTCTACTTATGAAACTAATATTGCACTATATGTGAGCTAACTGAAATTTAAGTAAAAACTTAAAAAACATCCTGATTTAACAATTCCAGTCATGTCTGCTTCTGATGTTTGTTATGTCTCTTCAAATTGCGTTTTTTGCCTTTTGGTATACTTTGTAATTTTTTTTTTTCAGCCTGGATGTACCCAGCACTGGTTCCTGTGGTTGTTTCTGTTTTTGAGTCTCTGTTCTGAGAAAGTGATTTCCCTATATTTGACTATCTCTCCAATCTTGGGGGCAACAACTTGTTCTGTAGCCACCCTTCTCTTTACATATTCAAGAGGAGTAGATTTTTCAGTCTGCTAAGCTTTTCCTTATTGTTAGGACTTAGTGACTTATTATAATCTCCTTATATGTAAAACTGAATAGCTTTTTCTTTTTATTCCTACTTTTTTTTACATTAGTTTGATTCATTTCTGTGTTTAAAGCACTAGTGACAAACTAAATCTTTGTGTAGCAAAAACAAAACAAAAAACCCATAGGTAAAATACTCATTCTACTAGAAGTTGAAATAGGGAGATAATTAGACTGTCAGCTTCAAGATCATGTGAAAATGCAGTATGCCTTACATCATGCTAACATGGTATAGGGAGGGTAAGAATACATGACTGTGCTGCTCATGAAATAATGTACCCTTTGACTATTTATTAGTAAATCACCAATAAAAATATTAACATACCACACTGATAGCTATTGGTCACAATTAACTTAATACCTTCTTTTTTAACTCTTTTTTTTTTAGATTTTTTTAATATTCATTCATTTTTTGAGAGACAGAGAGAGACAGAGCATGAGCAGAGGGGGGAAACATAAAGAGGGAGACAAAGAATCTGAAGAAGGCTCCAAGCTCTGAGCTGTAAACACAGAGCCTGACTTGGGGATTGAACCCATGAACCATGAGATCATAACCTGAGCCAAAGTTAGATGCTTAACCAACTGAGCCACCCAGGTGCTTCTCTTCTTTTTTTAATTCTTTAACACCCCTGTAAAAATGAAACTTTTTAATACTGAAAAAATCCCTTTCATATAACTCAGTTACATAATTAAAAATATTTCTAAAGGGATTCAATAGCTAATAAAAGCTAACTACTAAGATCAATCAACCAATATTTATTGAGCCTACTACATGCATAATGAGTCTTAACAAGAGCAGGAAAAAAGATGTTCAAAATTCATTACATTTGGGGTACTTATTCAAACGCTCCCAATGTGATTTTGATACACAGCCAGAGTTAAGAAAGTAGATGTGACCATCTTTTCTTTGAAAACCTGTTCATATTTCCATCAAATCTACAGCAAGTTGTCTCCACTCACTTAACTGCCTCTTCCCACTAGTAAATTCACGAAGAGCTAAGTTTACGCGTATTTGTATTCTTGATATAGGGCCACTAGCAATATAGTTAGTAAACACTGTGTGCATTTTTAAAAAGGTAGTGATCTAGGTTTGATTCCAAAATCTTTAAATAACTTACTGGCTTGTGACCTTCAGCAAATTCCCCAAAGTCTGGCTTTGTTTTTTCAGTTGTTGAATGTGAATAAACAATATGGCCTACTTCCTGATTCAGGTGAGAGGATGGTATGAAATAGTGCACTAAAATCCTTACTAATAACATTAGTTAGGATTATTAAACATGGTAATAACTCAAATAAGAATAGCTATTATTGTAATTGTGTGGCCAGGTTCATCTATAAATTCTAAAATCTGATTACATGTTTTTTTTACTAATTTTTAGATGGTTGAAGCAGGCTAAAGTATTAAGGCAGTTTCTAAGAAACTCATTCTTAATAAAACATAGGACTGGAATTCAGTCTCAGGCTTATTTTATTATGCAGCTCTGAACAAAGTAAAACTTAAAGAAACATAAGGAGATAGAAAATCAAGTACCTTACTGACCAAACTTTAACAGTAAGCTATTTCCTCTACTGGATACATGCAGAAAACTCCCCTTAACTCATCTTTAATTTCTTAAAGTTGGAAGGGAAAAAAAAATCAAGTTTTCTAGGCCTTCCTTTACCTTTCTATTCTTGGCAATTCACAGCATTCTGACATCTTGAGATTTTCATTACTGCTTTTACTATTTCAGAGCTGAGGTAGAAATATACCTTCAAAGGACTTCCCACTTCTAACTTTTCTCATTTTGCCTTTCATTGCACTTATTTCTGAACAGAAGAAACCTAGGTTATGCATGATTCTTCCTTTATTCTACAGCTGTCGGTTTTAATTAGGAAAAGCTATGGGCAGAAGGCCATGCACATTCTCCATTACGGTTTGTAGAATAAGAATCATATTTTTCTTCTACATGTTTTCCTATTAAATTCATTAGTAATTAAGGCCTGGGTTTATGCAAAAGTCATACTCTATATGAGCTGAGATGTATGTAAACAGTTATCAGCCAAGCAGCAACAGCAGAGACCTTCCTGAAGATTTTCTATCTTTCTCTAGACATTTAGTAAGGGGAATACTTTTTTCATATATTTAAATAGACTCAATTTATATAAATTTATTACTTATAATTAAATTCTCAGATTATGTTTTCTTCCAATCATATTTAGTCAGTTATTCTGTTTAGTTTTTGTTGTCAGTTTTGAAGGAAAGTAGTACCTTAGGCTCCTTCCTCATCCAACGTGCTTGCAAAGAATTACTTTTAAACTCCAAAAAAATATTACCAGCTCTCTTAGTCTAGAGTAGCTTTCCTAGTCTAGATCTCTTTCACATACTAAGAAATGATGTATTTATTCATTTTCTTACCCTCAGCAAGACAATATAGTGTGCTGGTTAAGAACGTAAACTTCTTGGGGTGCCTGGGTGGCTCAGTCACTTAAAGTGTCCAACTATGGCTCAGGTCATGATCTCACAGTTCATGGGTTCGATCCCTGCGTGGAGCTCTGTGCTGACAGCTCAAAGCCTGGAGCCTGCTTTGGATTCTGTGTCTGCCTCTCTCTCTGCCCCTCCCCTGCTTGTGATCTCTTTCAAAAGTAAATAAATAAACTTAAAAAAAAACTTATTGAACTATATGCTTAAGATGGATACATTTGGGGGGTGGGGAAAGAATGTGAACTTCAGAAATTTGTATCTTTTACTATTAGTTTCCTAGGACTGTCATAACAAAGTATCACAAAGATGGCGCCTAGAATAATAGAAATGTATTGTCTTAAGTTAGGTCTAGAAGTCTGAGACATAGAGGTCAGCAAGGTTAGTTCTTTCTGAGAGCTGTCAGAGATTATCTGTTTCATGGCCCTTTCTTAGTTTCTGTTAATTTGCTGGCAATCTGTGGTGTTCCTTGCCTCGCAGATGCATAACTCTAATATAGCTTCTCCCTGTCTCCATATCCATGTCCAAATTTTCTCTTTTTATTAAAACAAGTTATATTGGATTAGGGACCCACCCTACACTAGTATAACCTCATCTAAACTGATTATGTCTGCAAGAATCTTCTTTTCCAAAAAAGGTCATATACTGAGGCAGTAGGGGTTAAAACTTAAACATCTGATTTTTGGGGAGATACAAATGAACCCTGAGCACTCTAACTAATACTCTTTAGCACTATGCCAAATTACCTAACCTATTCTGTGGCCTGATTTCCTCACCTATATATAAAATGAGGATAATGATAATGTTTACTTTATAGATTGTTGGGAAGATTACATAATTAAAAACATTAAAGTATTTTGTATGGTTCCCAGCAAGATGTGAGCGCTCAAAAACTCAAAAGTTTATACCACTGCATTTGAGCAGCTATTTCTGGGAAAATGTGGTACAGAAACATAGTTATTTTAAAATGAGACACTGACAATCTTAAAATCCAAGCCCATTAAATGTCAGTTAGTGGATATTTTAAAAATATAAGGCTTAGAAGCATATCAGTTTTGTTCTGTAGTTCAGGAACCAGTTTATTTTTGAAAGTACAATACTGTTGAAGGCGTGCCTGGGTGACTCGGTCAGTTAAACATCTTACTCTTGATCTTGGCTCAGGTCATGATCTCTCCGTTCGTGAGACTTAACCCCACACTGAGCCCTGCGCTGACAGTGTGAAGTCTGCTTGGGATTTTCTCTCCCTCTCTCTGCTCCTTTTCCACTCACATAGGCTCGCTCTCTTTCTCTCTCTCTAAATAAATAAATAACATGTTTTAAAAAGTACAATAGTTGTACACAGAAGTTGGATCGATATTGGGCACAACACATTGTTACAAATTTTCTCATGTTAATTGAGCAAATGGTAATTACCAAAATATTATAAAATATGTTAATACGCTGAAAGTCTGTGTATTAGCATTAAGTCATTCATTAAAAATCAATTTTTTTGTAAAGCAAAGTTTAATTCAGGCCACGTATATGTTTCCTTGTCTTCTATACTGTAGAATAAGAGTTTTATCAAGGGATGTTTCAAAGTACACTTGGGTAAAAGCAAAAGTATACTATCTTTTTGGGAGATTTGTTTCATGATTCTATTAAAATATGTCTCCTAAATTAATAATACTCTACAGAGGATAGCAGCAAAAATGATGCCTGGTCTGAACAAGAAAACTCTATAGATACTAATTATACAAACTTGTATTCACTTCATAAATAAGCTTTTAGTGTAAGGGCTAAAATTCTTTTTAAAAGTTATCTAGATAATTATATTACATGATCAGTGATTAGACATGTTCTGGGTTTTGGCCACTCATTACCCATTCCACTTGTTTTAGTGACAGCAGTTTTTAAAAATTACTTGTCCCATATAGTGTCCAGTCATGATAAGGTTGTCAATCAAGGGGTTCTACTCTTTCAATGATGCTGGTGTTCATGACACAATCTAGCCCATCTGATTCACCTTTGCAGGGATAAGATTTCTCACTGAGTAATAAAATTACAGGAAGAGAAGGGCTGACATCAATCCAGTCCAATGAGGCTAATAATTAATTCCTGATGTGTAAATCCCAGGTGCTGCCTTGGTTTCCATCTTTTTCTAAAGTTGGTTTCCTAGGATTCCCTTTGCTTCTGTGGATTACCCAACATCTATTTTCTGCTCAATTTAGCTAGCTTTAATTCCTACTGCTTGCAAACAAAGAACTAGAATAGATACAGATGGGGATCTCTAAGTTGGAGTTTCTTAAACCATCTGCATCTAAATTTTGTAGAGTGTTTATTAAAAATGAATAGTCCTAAACACTACCTCAAACACTAAATACAATTCACTGGTAGTGGGCCCAGCAATGTACCACTTGAACAAATTCTGCAGCAATTCGTACAAACACTAAGACTTGGTAGTTGCTATGCCACATCTGATTTGAAGGAAAATCAAAAGTGGTCCAAGCAGAGGAGCATCAGGAGTTGAATATTCAAACTATCCAGCTTCTCACTAGGTACTTAAGTTATTATTTTTGCTCATTAATCAAGACTAGTTACACAAATGTTTTAAACATATCAAGACAAATTAGTAAACAGGTGCCACAGAAACAAATAATAATAAAGAATAAAGAAAAAAACAATATATAAAGAAAATGAGGGTAAAATAATAATATCATTTAAAGTCAAACTATTAATTGCTAATAACAAAAAATTATACAATCCAGAGTGGTGGTGGTGGTGGTGGTGTTTTTTGTAGGCTCCACATCCAATGCAGGGCTTGAACTCATGACTCTGAGATTAAGAGTCACATGCTCTATCTATCTACTGAACCAAGACTCCCCATCTAGGAATTCTTTATAAAGATTTTTTTCCAAATAATTTTCTATTCCTTTAAAACAGATTATCATTATTTTATAAGAGATATAGGCTCACTGTTTTTAAGTGTTTTCAAGACATTAATATTGAGAAACAGTATTTAAATTTAATATCTTTGCATTTTTAATACTCCAGACATTGCTTGAAATTCTCCTTCTCACTTAGAAAGTACACTGATCTAACAGGCTTAAGATCGGCTTTCTTTTTCCTTTGTGGTTACTAATTTGGTCTGTCAGCTTTGCCAAGCAACTTAATGTCCATATGAATTCCATTAGTAAAATAAGTGCAGTAATTTATGCTGCTTACTTACCTTAGAGAGGTGGAATAAAAAAGATAAAGTGGTAAAATTAAATTAATATACATAGTTGAAAAGCATTTGGTCTTTTTCTTTATTTTTCCTCGTATGCCAAATCCTCCATCAACTGGAGATACATTTTCATGTGTGCAGTAATGGGAGAGACTGCTGAATATAAAACATGTTTGAGTTTTTCAGAAAAATACCCTCTTTCACCACAAAGATGCTATCCATTTATTTTGAACTTAAATTAGAACTGATTTTCCTAATAACCACAGGCTCAAGCAGGTTATATTTGGAATACTTAATGTAATATGACTTGAAATACAGTCAAAAAGATAAAAACGTACACACACTGTAAATTTATAGTTCTTTTCATTATAGCACTAAAATGAGATGCTTGGAATTATGTGAACCATTGCAGACCAGTGGAAAAAGTTTATAGAGCAAGTAGTAGAGTGTTTTAGGCTGTGTGTGTGTGTGTGTGTGCGTGTGTGCGTTTGTGTGTGTAGACAGTAAGAGTGGAAATACCTGCTAACAGGTTATAAGCTAAGCTTCTAAGTAAGCTATTTTTAACAGATTATAAGCAAGCTATTTTTAAGCTTTTGGACAAAATAGAGTAACTCAAGCTCAACATATGATATTTATTTCAAATGTATTCCATTTCCTACACATGACAGTCATAATAAGCATTTAATACAGGATTTCAATAATCAAATCAGAATGCTGGAAGGAACAAGGGGACAGGAAGCAGATGCTATCTCTATTTCCCCATGAGATTGGAAGATAGCTTTCATACTTCTGTGGATCGCCATATAGTTAGTTTTAAGAAGAAATACACATCACCAAAATACTTAAAAATTATCAATAGTGTCCAAGAACAGGGCAGCAAGCAAATAACCATACCTCTCTTCCTTTCAGTACTTCTGAGGAACCGAGGCTCCTCCTAACCCAGCTATTTCTAGTAGGCTTTTATCGGAAAGGGGGCATGACAAGGTGCTTGAGAGCACAGATAACAGACAGAAATTAAACTGCCTGGAGTAAAAGGAAATGACTATTTAATTGCATTCCTTTCTTATTGTACCATGTGGGCTCATTTTTTCTCTTTCATAAATTTGCTAAAAGTGAAAGCAGTGATGCCACCGTCCATCAAATGTTTTTAAAAAAAGGAACATCTATTACTTTTAAGCAATAGTATTCTTGATACACAAATGACACTTATTAGCCTAAGAAACAGTGGTCTGCATGCCACAGTGTGCCCTCTTTTACAAGCGTTATAAAGTTGGACTGGGATAGCTTGCAACACCCAAAACACAGCCAAAAATATAATCTGAGTCTGAAGCTTTCCTTATGAAATGATGCAGTATCTATTTCCTGACCCTAGTTATCCCAACCAATTTGTATGAATCACTGTGTTTTTTACAATTTCTCCAAATCTGGAAATGTTGCTATTCAAAATATACCCTTCCTAGAGATTCATTTGTCAGTGATACCATGTGATCAAATTAATCTTCTGCGAGTATGTAAAGTCAGCTTTTGGCTGGATATCAGGCAGCAAAGACAATAGGATTGGTGGCTGTCACTGCAAAATGTTTTGAAAGCTCAGAACGATAGAGCTAAAGAGGTTTTGGGAAATGATACAGTGTTTATCACCCAGGAAAAAGGGGATGAATGCAAACAGAGCCCCATTCCTTCATTTTTGCTAAAATATTCCCCCATTTTTTACTTCAGTTGGAAACTATAGCCAAGTCTGTAACTTAAGGGCTCATTCCCATGAGCAAAGTACAGGTGGCCAAGCTATTCTGTTCATTCATAAAAATCAAAGTGAAGCTAGTGTGTTTAAAGCATATGAAACAAGATTCCATACTGTTAAAGTTACCACTTTCCCTCTTAGTTCTCTAAAATCCATGTTTTTACACATTTGACCTGTATTTCCTGATAAGAGAAACAGCACACATAGCGAACACAGAGGAAGCTTTGTTTCTTTTCTTTTTTAAATTCTTTGCTTTCTATAAATTTTCTGTGGGAATGCTGTCATGCTAGATGGATCCATGCTGGCTCCTCTGAAGGGATTAGAGACTCGTTTTAGGACTATATGAGAATAAAATTCCGGTTCTTAACCACCTACAAGAATAAGGCAAATTTCCTAAAGAATCGAACCCCATTTAGCTGAATAGCTAAATCTTATATCTTCAGGAATTTATTTTGAAGGGTGCTTAATTATCTAACTGTTCTTCTTTTCTCAGATTTTTATTTTCTCAAATTTTTATTCCTATTTTCTATTCTAATTTTTCTGAAGTGTAACAGATTTTGACAAAATTGTGCAAGTGAAGATGGGGCAATCAGTTAATATCTCAGTCATGCAAGCAATTCCAAATAGAATGGTGGTCACCATCATTTTTAAACTGTTCTCTCAGCTAATCTAAACTGACTCCAGAATCTCCAACAGATTGTTTCTCTTACAAGCCCTCTTTCCTGGTTCTTCTACCATCTCTCCGGTTTTCTCTCTTTAAAAGTAAAATAAGACTTTTCCACTGTCTCACATAGAGGAATTTGGAACTCCTATTGATTCACATGCCCTCATTTAAGAAATTTTTCCAAATAAAGGAAATCTCTATTAGGACTCTCCTATTTGGGGGCATTTGCTCTGATTCCATTTCTCAATTTTATAAATAAGACTGAGACAAAAATCCTTCTACATAAATGTTAGCCTCTTTTTCTATGCACTTCCCTAGAATTTATATTCATGAAAACAGAATTAATGGAACCAGGCATACGAATATGTTTCAATATACTGCTTAATTGCTTTCTAAAACATTTTATATCTTCAAAAGAAATGTTTGTTGTCATAGCATCCTTAGAGGCATGATACACTAACCTAAAGCCATAACATACTAGAAAATACAGTTAAATAGGATGTGCAAAGATTCTCTACACATTTTTTTAAAAACTCAGAAAATTAATTGAGAAAAAGATTAATAGACATCATTCCATAAAATTGTAAACTCCTGGGGCACCTGGGTGGCTCAGTCAGTTAAGCGTCTGACTTTGGCTCAGGTCATGATCTCGGTTTGTGGGTTCGAGCCCTGCGTCGGGCTCTGTGCTCACTGCCGGCTCAGAGCCTGAAGCCTGTTTCAGATTCTGTGTCTCCTTCTCTCTCTGACCCTCTCCTGCTCACACTGTCTCTCTCTCTCTCAGAAATAAATAAAACATTTAAAAAAAATTGTAAACTCCTCCAAAAATATTAACTGTTAGGAAATGAAAGCTAAGGATCCACATGGGTGGCTCCATAGGTTAAGCTTCCAATGTCAGCTCAAGTCATGATCTCACAGTCTGTCAGTTCAAGTCCCACATTGGTCCTTGTGTTGACAGCCTGCTTCAGATTCTGAGTCTCCTTCCTCTTCTGCCCCTCACCCGCTCACACCGCCTCTCTCTCTCTCAAAAATAAATAAACAAAAAAAATTTTTTTAAGAAAAATGAAAAGAGAACTAGGGAAGAAAACCTTCTTGCTTTTAGCTAAAGATTTAACTTTAGCTTTTAGTCAAATTCTTAACCCCTATTCAACTGTTTTCTAGGTTTTTCCATCCAAGAAGTTTTGCAGAGTTAGACAATATTAGAAGATTGCATATGTATGTGTGAATTCAAGATAAAGTCACATTTGCAGTAAAGTTAATGAATCTACTTTTGTGTCAGCCTCATTCCATGTAGCAAACATTTCTACCTTTGAGTGTACCTTTCACTCCCCCTCTTTTCCATCTATAACAAAGTAGGTATCAGTCATGCTTGTGCATGTGGATAGTAGGTAAATGGGCTTAGAATGATTTAGATTTAAATTGGAAGGTAAAAAACCCCACTTCGGAAAAAGTTCTATTAGTTGTAATTCTATAACTGACTTTTTGCCAGGAAGCTTATCATTGGTATATAAAATACTATTATAGTCATTGGTAAATGGGCATCTTATTTCCCAACTGCCTGTTTATCAATGTGTGCATGAGCCTTCAAAAGCAATCATAGAGGGAAAGGAATGGTGAGTGGAAAAATTTGGAGGTTGAACCCAATCTTCATAACCAAACATTAATACATTTATTTAAAGACAAGTTGCAGGAAATGCCTGGAGTTAAAATGACATATGTAAATAATATATAAAGAATTTAGACATAAAAGCAAAAATCATTATCATTTCAGTTTAAAGCTAAAAGACATAAATTAAAAATAGCTGCTTCACGTGGAATAGTACCTTCTTTTACACTGAAATAGAATTAAGTGCATGTTTTTAAATTGGAAGTTGAGAGCAACTGAACAGAATAATCTTGGGCATGGAGAATTAATAGATCTCAGTGACAAATATATTAAAAATGAAATTTCTCTGATTTTTCCTTATTTTTACAGGTACCATATAAGCTTTGTAAATGCTGGTGCTACATCAGGGATAGAACTTTTCACCAAGCTAGTGGTGTACTTGGAGAATGGGACCCATGTATAAGCAGTGTGTGTGTGTGTGTGTGTGTGTGTGTGTGTGTGTGTGTGTGTGTGTGTGTGGTGTATGTAGTGTTTATAAACTCATAATCTTATACAATTAAAATATTAAACCTCAAAAAATATCATTAATCTAGTAAAGTAAGATTCTGACACCCTAGGTTAATCATCTCCTGTAGGAAAAAATACTTAAACTTTTTTTTTGTTAATGTTTATTTACTTTTGAGAGAGAGAGAAAAACAGAGTATGAGTGTGAAAGGGGCAGAGAGAAAAGGAGACAGAGAATCCTAAGCAGGCTCCAGGCTCCATGCTGAGCTGTCAGCACAGAGTCCAACACAGGCTCGAACCCACAAGTGGTGAGATCATAACCTGAGCCGAAGTTGGGCAATTAACTGACTGAGCCACCCAAGTGCCCCAGGAGAAAATACTTTAAAGACTTAAGATATATACTCTGGCATAGAATTAAAATAATTTTTGTGATATAGCAGTAACCATATGTCATGTACTGTATAATATTAAAAGAGAATATACTAATCCCAATATAATATGCCTTATAAATATATTTATTTTCATAAGTTAGAAATAATACCTACACTAGCATATTGTAATAATGACAACAGCAAATGCAGGAGCATGCAAAGATATGGGTAATCCTCAGGTTTATTGGCAGATCTCTAATTTCTTAATTAATTAAAGCCCATTTTGTCAAAAGATCTAGAATAGTTTCAATTAATTGTTTTTTTCAAAAGTACACCTTTATGTTGGAGGGAGGATGAAAACCACAAAATGTCAGATTTGAGGGGTTCTTGGGTGGCTCAGTCAGTTAAGCAGCCAACTCTTGATTTTGGTTCAGGTCATGATCTCATGGTTAATGGGAGCTCCATAGGCCTCAATATGGACAGCATAGAGCCTGCTTAGGATTCTCACTTTCTCCCTCTCCCTCTCTACCCCTGCCCCACACTCTCTCAAGATAAACAAACTTTAAAAGATAAAAAAACCTAAAATGTTACATTTGAGAATATTATTGTAATTTAAAAATTAAATTGACAGTTTTGCAGCTTTTGACATTCTAAATGTACAAACCTAAATGTCAACAGCTAATCATGGATAATCTGCTATTGATTTTTCTCTGTTTAAAAATACCAAGTTCTGGCAGCAATTTCTATTTCTATGTGTTTCTACAGGCATATTTTTCAAACATAAAATATGGATCAAACAGCAATTTACCTAATTTCTTAAGATAGATATTAAGGAATACCAGCAATTTCAAAGTTATGAAACACTGCCAGAAACTAATATTTAATAGAGTTATAAAAATTATATATAAAACAAGTAATTAACATACTAGGAGATAGCAAGAATTTACAGGAAGATTTTTAATCTTTAAATTAAATATAAAATAAACCATACAGGTATTTCCAATTTTGCATCCATCTAAAGATAAAATATTCAGTAGAAAAAAATCACATATAATCCATTAAAATTTAGATTTTTGTGGGGGTTTTATTAAAAGCAGCCACCATAATTAAATATATTTCTTAAAGAACCTGATAAAACTAATTGAAAATGCCGAGTTGTACCACTTAACTTGAAAGTTTTATGCTCAATATAAGATATTACTCACTTGGATATTTACTTTGCATTTGTATACAGAATAAATCTTAATCTTTAAGTGCAGAATAACTATCCAAAGTAACTTAAAAATTGAAGTCTCGGGGCACCTGTGTGGATCAGTCAATTAAGTGACTTCAGCTCAGGTCATGATCTCACGGTTTATGGGTTCAAGCCCCACATCAAGCTCTCTGTTGATGGCTCAGGGCTCGGAACTTGCTTTAGATTCTGTCTCTCCCTCTCTCTGCTCCTCTCTGCCTGTACTCTGTCCCTCTCTCAAAAATAAAAATAAACATTAAAATGAATTTTAAAAAAATTGAAGTCTCTGAATTGGTGGTTCAGTCAGTTGGGCGTCCAACTTCAGCTCAGGTCATGAGCTCATGGTTCATGGGTTCAAGCCCCGCACAGCCTGCTTCGGATTCTGTGTCTCCCTCTCTCTGCCCTTTCCCCTACTCATGCTTACTCGCTTGCTCTCTCTTGCTCTCTCAAAAATAAACATTAAAAAAATGTTTTAATTGAGGTCTCTGGAGGAGTTATTCATTTTAATTCTCTTATTGGCTTCAAATATTCATGATGATGAAAACTGATAAATGTGAAGATCATTTTTATTTTCCATGTATGACTCATTTATTTGTAAAATTTTATGTTGTTTCCTTTCATTTTATCTTTGCAATAACATATCACTAATGTTCAACTGTCAGGTATATCTCTTCAATTTCATAATATTGTCCTTAAGGTCAGGAGGCAGATATTATCTTATTTCTAGCGGTCACATAAAGTCATGGCCAATAGACTGAATTAATATTTATTTTCAGTGTCTCAATTCATAGATCCCTAAGAACAGTACTTTTATCTTTTCATCTCTGTAAACAATAGTTCATAGATGTGAACTTATCTATGCAACAGCTAATCCATATTACTTTGATACATAATGTTTTCGTTATTCAATGACATATAAATAGCCTAATTAAATCTTAGGCCCTCAGAAGTTCCTGGCAGTAATCTACCTTTGTATTTCTTGTGCCCAGCACAGTGGAAAAAAACACAATAGTTATCAATATATTTCATTTAATAATCAGATGAATGTACACTTATTGTTGAACTGTTTTGAGAATTCTAGAAAAAAAACACATATATATAAGTAATAAAAATATAAATGAACGAACAAAAACTCATAGGTAACAACAGCTATATTGCAATGAAAAATTATTTGAAGACTTTATTATATAAACAGGTTAATAATTTCATCTGATTTTAAGGCTTCATTACTTTTTAGGGCGAAAAAGCATTATTTAGCCTTAATAAGCACATTAAAACTGGAATACTAACCTTTAAAATAAATTATTAATATTAATTCTGCTTTACTAGGTAATAGGGCTCTGCAAAATCTAGAAAACAATGCATACATATATAGATTTCTGATCATAAACAAGTGACTATTATAAAGATGCTTACACATTTAGTTTTTATTAAACAAAGAACCAAACTGATACTTTTAATAATCTGGGTGAACTACAGCTTTTCTACCCTATAAAATGAAGTTATTATACTATATCACTGTAAGATAGTAAGTTATTATACCTACTACAGATACCTTTTTGCTTTAATACAGTGTCATAAATATAACAATAAAATTGGAGCATGTTTTTTTTTTTTTAATGTTTTATTTATTTCTAGGAGAGAGAGACAGCGTGAGCAGGGGAGGGTCAGAGAGAGAGGGAGTCACAGACTGAAACAGGCTCCAGGTTCTGAGCTGGCAGCCAGCACACAGCCCGACGCGGGGCTCGAACCCACGAACCGCGAGATCATGACCCAAGCGAAAGTCAGACGCTTAACCGACTAAGCCACCCAGGCACCCCAAAATTGGAGCATGTTAATTTTAACTTACTTTATACTAAGCAATATGTTATAACAACAATATATACTTCTGAAATTTTGGGTTTCTTTTTAAGATAAAAATTGAGATCTCCTTTTCATTGCTCTCTCATTAAATTATGTGTGAAAAATAGCCAAAGTAAGAGTGAACAATTCTAGTTCACTAGAAAATTTTCTAGTATCCTAAAATTGTCCTAGTATCCACTTGATGTTGGGACATACTAATTATTTTTTTTAACATTTACTTATGTTTGAGAGACAGATCATGAGCGGGAGAGGGACAGAGAGAGAGGGAGACACAGAATCTGAAGCAGGCTCCAGGCTATTAGTACAGAGCCTGACATGGGGCTCGAACCCACAAACCATGAGATCATGACCTGAGCCAAAGTTGGCCGCTTAACCAACTAAGCAACCCAGGTGCCCCTGGGGCATACTAATTATTAAGTGAACCAAAAGAGATTTTACTTAATTTTGGAAACTGACAAAATACTTAAGATTTTGTGCAATGCTAGTACTAGTTTGCTCAGCAACTTCCTGTCACAGCTACTAATTATTTTCACTTGCATATCCAAGATAAACATTATCTAAGTATACTTTAAATGCAGAGGTAGTGTGGAAGGAAATTTGTAGTTTTGGGTTTAAGTTTTAGCTAAGATTGTTTGCCATCAATGGGCACTTCTGTACTTGCAGAGATCAAGGAATTTAAGCCAAAATTTTATGAGATATGTATAATGAAAGATTCCTTAACCAACAGGTTCATTTTTTTAAGAAGAGCCATAATTCAGCTCTCTCTTCTATCCCTATTTTTCTTTCATTTTGGTGTCTGTATAAGCTATGTAACTACTGTATCATATTTTAAAATAAATGTCATTATCTAAGTTATCAATTTTTAGAATAACATACATTGTACATTTTAATTCTCTATACATTTAATTTATATTATATTCAAAAATATTAAGTATCATCTCTAAGTAATATAACAAAATATTTCTGCATTTTAAAGTAAAAATTAAGGTGCTATTAAGATTTGATTCAACTCAAATTTCAGGGCAATTTCAACTAGTTTTGATAATTCTTACTTGGAATACATACTAATGTAATACGTTTTCATTTCTTAGGACACAAAATATTTCTATTTTTTAATTTCTTAAAAATATACCTATCAATTATCATCAAAGGCAGGCAAATATCCTTTGTTGATTTTTTTAACTGTGCACAAGTGTTTTATCCTTGTTTAAATATTATACTTTATATACTAAGAATGTGTTTCTCATTGTAATGTTCATATACCACAAAATATAAGTATCATAATACCGTAGAACCCGAAAGAATATATTATTATCCTACTCTTATGTTATTTATAAATTAGCATATAGTTACATTAGCATAAAGTTACATATATGTATGTATATGCTTACTTTTTAATCAGCTCCAGATATCCATAAAGATATCTAACATTACAAGATAAAAATAAAATTATTTCCACCTTCTTAACATCAATTTTTAAGGAGATGTTATCTTGTATCTCCTATGATCAAAAAGTAAGTATGACTTTTACACCTGAAGTTATTAAAGGAAATAGGAGGACGAGTGATGACTTTTCAATTTTATCCAAGTACAGGTCATCAAACAAGCCAACAGTTAGAGGACTCAGCAGTATCCAAGGAAAGAAGCTGAATGTATTTTTTAGGACGTGGACTGAAAATACATACTTTAACCTTAATTCTCACTTGAAGTTCAATTAAAAGGTATTCTTGCTGCTGTTTGAAACTGGAAACTTGCATCTTCAACATAAATTACAGTTTTCAATAATTAATCACCTTAAATAAACAGAATATGCTAGTCTAACATGCTTTGAACAAAAGCTCACTCCACATGTCAATCTATGGAAAGGCATTAGATATATGAAATATGTTTTGTACCAGGAATATATTTTAAGATGTATTTTATACTTTCTTTTATATAATTAAATATATATCCATGATAAAACATTAGAAGATTCTTGTGAAACTTTACAAGTAAGATGCATAAAAAGGTTGACAGTATTTCTTTATTTCCTTCCTTCTCTCCCTCATAATCTCATTTACTATAAAATTCTTCATCTTATAAAAATCACCAAGTAATTAAAGATGAATCAAAGATATACAACATCAACAGTGCAGACTGAGTTTCTAAGGAACAGGGACTGTATGATAATCATCATTGTAGCCTCAGAACCTAGCATAATTCCTGACACAAGCGAGATGTGTAATGATTATTGAGTGGCTTGTTCTGAGATAAAACATAATCTTAGATATCACTTTCAAATAAATGATACATAAATCTCCTATATAATAATGGTTTATCATCAGCGCTGCTATACCTTATCACATAACAAATGTGTTTTTAAAGTTTTTCTAATTGCTTTTGCATCCAATTTTAAGGAAACAAAATGTTCCTGCCAGATCTGGAAAGAGACTGGAAACTCTTCACTGGTTCATATATTCTGGAAGGGAAGCTTCTCATTTATCTATTGCATATGGCAAGTAAACACCCTATCAAATAGTAGGCTTTCAATAAACATCTGTTTTAAGAGTGGATATTTCCTTTCGGGTTAGAATATTTATCACTGAAAACTGAGGTTGTGTATTACATAAGTCAACATATTTATTGAAAGGTAATAACTATAACAGTAGCTTTCTCCAGAAAATTTTAAGCAGTAAAGTAAAATTTAAGAACTATTTTTGAATATATATTTAAAAATAGCTGGAAATGTTTAAATGAAGCTTCTCCAGAGAATGAATTTTCTAAATATATACTAAATATACAGGACTGTTAAGAGTTTTTGTGCTTCTATATATTTAATTACAGCATTCATATAATATTGTTAAAGGGGAATTCAAATAATGGATAATTAACTGGTTAGAGAAATTTTTTAAACAACATGAAATTTACTTTTGTTTAGTGAAAAGTCTGTTCCTTCCCTCATCCCTGTCCCCAAGAATATCCTCTCTCTGTCAAGTATCAATAATTATATGTCAAGGTAATTTTTATGGGGACTAATGAAAAATTTGTTTGGGCCCCTTGGGAAAAAATGATATAAATGCCAAATATCTACATTTATTTCTCTGTAGGCAAACCATGAGAGACTCTTGAATGCTGACAAAAACTGAGAACTGATGGATGTAGGGGGGGTGGGGGATGGGCATGGAGGAGGGCATTTGTGGGGATGAGCACTGGGTGTTATGTGGAAACTAATTTGACAATAAACTGTTTGTAAACTAACTAACTAAATAAATAAATAAATATATTTATTTCTCTGTAAAGATAAGATATTCCCATAAATTCTATTTCCAAAATGTATCTCAAGTCTACCTTCTTTTCTCCATTTCTGATACCACCACTCTAGGCCAGGCAACCATAACCCCTCTCCTGAGCAACTGCAAAAGACCCCTAATTCTATTGCCACCTTCCAATCATCTCCTTGCTCACCAGCCATAATGCTCTTATAATGAAAATCGTTTAAAACTCTCAAAAGCTTCCCATTTTACCTAGAAAAATATTAAAACAAAACTCCTTACCATAATTCCTTTTCTTCTCTGTGGGATCTGGTTCCTAGCCATCTTTTAGACCACTGTGCTACTCTCTTCTTTGTTCAGTGAACTCCAGTCATACTGACTCAGTTCTTCAAATGCATCAGGCTCATTTCCTTTCCAGATCACTGCCCAGGAAAGTTCTCTGCACCTTGAATGTAATTCTTCCCCTTCCATACTTCTAGCTTTTTCTCCCTAAAATCTGGCTCAAGTGTCACCTCCCCAGTCTAATGAAATTACAAGCTGATCAAAATGCTATAGACATAGTATATCAAATTATGTTGCACACTTTAAATACATATTATTTTTTATTTTAAAAAAGGACATGGTGGATGGATAAACAATTTAATCCTTCTGTATAAATTTGGTTGGATTATAATTACACTTTGGGCAAAGTCAACCCATTTTGATTATTTATGTATTGATCTCTATCATATTTATACTCCCAAAAAGTGCTGAGTCAAACACAAGGAAGAAACTTTCTATTATTTCTAGAGTCTGGTTGAGGTACAGTATAAAATACAATCTATTCTCTTGCCATCTGGGACAAATGCAATATGTAGTCTGAAGTACTCGGATGTGTGAATAAAGGCAGAAACTGAGTGAGATGTGGTGCCTCTGATGGGGAAAGATCATTAGAAGGAAATACAAGAAATCTATAATGCCTTTTGTACTAGTTTATACTGGCAATATTGAGTGAAGAAACAAAAGGATTTCTATTCTAATATTTTTAATATATAATTTTGTAACAAAAGTAATACAAGCTCCATACAGAAAATATTTAAAATATTAAAAAATTAAAAGATGTAATGTAAATGTTAATTTTGGCTTGCACCCTAGATATGTTTTTCCTCTTAGGAAAATCAAAATAAAACCATTTTGTTTATGTTAGTTCTACTTTAAAGAGACCCTTAATGAATACTGTATAACTTGTGTGCATGAAAAAGTTTTTAGATATACTTTTATCCCAAAACCAAAGCAAACAATACATAGATGATCAATACATATTAATGGCATTTTATCTTTCTACTTTGAGTACTAATCATAATAATTACACATGACTTTTTCTAACTTGTAAATGTATTATAAAATTACATTTTAGGTTGTTTTTATACTTACAGTTAATAAGAAGGCATGTGATTACAACCTCCTGCCCCTTTACAACTATGAATAGCTTATCCCTGAAAATGAATTTTATCTAGGTAAAAGGTCTTTTTGAAATATACTTTGTACACCATCCAGTTTTTCTTTTTTAACAAAGTTTTTAATATTTTCAATAAGGTTCACTCAAACTTCCTAAAAAATTTTCATTTCATCCTTTTCTATAAATATAAGAAGAAAATTTACTTTTACAGTTCGTGAACAATACTAATGGAGGTTCAACTAATTTTAGGCTTTGACTTTTCTTAAGAGGATATTTTTCTGCTCAGGTATGTTAACCTGTATTCACATATAACTCAGTGGATTTTACAGTCAATTCATTCAGATTAATAAATCCCGTGATACTAATGTGTCAGACTACTGTTTTGCTTGTTTATTGAATTAGTCCTAAGTACCCTGGAAAAAAAGATCAGTTCACACAATCCTGGTACTAAAATGAGTTCACTAGACTCTAGTATGCAAACCATATTTTGTTTTAATGAATTTTTTTAGTCTCTGACTAGTTTTGAAAACATGACATGAGAAATAAATCAGCACTTTTAGGCTATTTAGTACTATTAGCTAAAAGAGAGTAATCTTTGAATAAATGGACCCCTGGTGGCTATTAACCACTGTAATTGACAGACATGGTTACTTATATATGAAACAAGATTATGCTTTATATTCACCTAAATGCCCAATACAGAAATAAAAGCTTATGAAGAAGGTAAAATCTGTTATTTTTGAATAAAAATTGGTTATACCTAAATATTATGGTTTTAAATAGAGAAAAAATGGAATATAAGAAATTTGAACACAAATCATGTTTTCACTTACTTAATCAGATGAAGTGATCTAGGAAGCAACTCTACTTTCTGATCGATTCAAGGAGGTTTAGGTAATAGGAAGAGAGAGTCAAATTGATTTATTTCATCTTTATAGTGCAGAGCTTCAGAGCCAGTTAAAGGACAAGACATGCTTCCTATAGTCAAGTTACTCTCAATACCTTGTTAAGCACCATGTTAAAAATGAGGTAGTTCACTTTTTTGTCATTATCATCATTTTACCCTGGCTAAGTATGAAAAAAGGGGAGGGAGAGGTGAATCTACTCATTTCAACCATGAAAGATTTTATATAATTTGGTAAAAATTATAAATAACATTAAAATTTTTACTTTGTAAATATCCTTAATCAGAAGACAAGTTATATAAAAATGAAATTATACCCTAACAAATTTTAAAAATAAAACTTAAATTCCATTTTAAGACAAATTACTAGGAAAATAAATACTATCTCCTTAAAATTAAATATTAATCATATCACCAATTTTTGCTATCATGAGTGTAACAAATCTAATTTATGTTTTACATTATTCTTTTTATATTATACAGATACTCTAATGCCCCGTATTTTCAATGTTTAAAAATTGTTAAGGAATGTTTTGATTCATGTTATCTAATTTATGAAATTATGAATTAAAAACGTATCTCCAAAATGTTAATTAGAATAACATTTTGAAGTTTGACATTTTATTAACCATTAGTGTGATGATTTCAGTATTCAAAAATTATCCTAAAGTAACATAAGGCTTAATTCCTAATCACCATGAGTTTAGGCTGTATAAAGCATTTTATAAGCAATTACTTGTGTCTGATAAAAAAAAAAAATCTGAGCATATTTCTCTATAATCTTCTGTTAAAGAACTCCTCTAAATTTTATCCAACTTAGCCTTTAGGTACGATATTGTTCAAGTGTAATCTTACACACAGCCTGTGCTTCTATTATAATAATAAAAATTCAAATTAAGAGTTCATTAGACTATCTTTAATGATCCTCTTTAACTGATGGATAAACTAAGTAACGTTCACAAATGTTAAGTTAAGCTAATTGATACAAACACACATATATTACATATATTTGGTAAATATTTTAGGTAAATGTATTTAAAAAGTATGGGAAAGTCATTACAACAAATAGGAATTACTGCAAGAGGTTAACAAATAACTCCTCTATGCCCTTAAATTTATCATGAATATCTGAAACGTGGTACTTTAACACTTGACAACACATTTTGGTGGAATGGCACTTTAGTCATTTAGAGATTCTGTTATGTATTTTATTTATGTTAGTCTCCCCAGGGCCCAGTATGGTAACTGGTATATCAGGGACACTTAATGAAAAACTAAATGTTGATTTAGGGATATTACTGCATGGAAATAACTGTTAAATATTTCTAGTAAATGAGTCTACTGTGGCTACTAAAGAGATGCATACTAACATACTAAATACTAACATACCACAATATAAACGTCTGACTTTCTGATTATTAAAAACTGTTTTTCTCACCCCACAAAAAAGTCAAAGTAAATAATTTTGTTATTTTTTACAATCTTCTATTCTCACAGAACTATATTAAGTAACCCCTCCAATATTTAATGCCAATGTCCCTTGAAAACAAATGAAGAATGTGTGTGAAGGTATACACCAACATAGGCAAATATGGCTCTATAGGTGGCACTTATGTGATAGATCTTCAAAGACATGACAGTTATGTGTGATTTCTGAATTTACGTATGCACTTGTGATTTCAATCTGGCAGGTAAAACAAAAAACAACAAATAATTAGGAAAACATGTCAAAAGTAGCAGTGTATAAATAAAAACAGAATATTGATTCTGAATAATTATGTTTCCAAAAAAAAAATGGTCAGATGTTTATGACACAAAAGAAGGCTGTTGTTTTACTTGCCTTCTCTCTAACCTTCTCATCCTCACAAAGTGCACACTTTCATATCATCTGACCTCCATTTTTGTATCTGCAAATTATTTCGAAGCCTTCGATGTTATAGCTCTAATTGAAGTTTTACATTTGAGGTCTCTAGAAACGTGTGACATAATGGGTGGTCATCACAGCGCCAATGAGAGCATCCAGCCAGTACATGCCGGAAAACTTTTATGGTTGTTCACCACTTAGTTCTAGGAATTTAGATTATGCAGGTGATATTTTTATAGATCCTTAAATACTCGTAGGAGATATCCAGTGAGGTATGTCTCATAAAAACTACTGAATAGAAGGAAAGAAAATGTTCAAGAATTCTCACTGCTTTCCATTCAATAAACCTGACTTTCAATTTTCACACACTATTCAGTTTCACTTTATCACTTTACCTAACAAAGTCTTCCTCCTAAAAAATCTGTCAGTGACTCGACTTTACGAGTAGGATATTCACAACTTGGAAATTCACACTTAACGTTTTTCTCCCCACCGTTTGTCCCCCCACCCCCACCCCCACCCCCCCCCGTCACCGCAAGAAAGAAACCACAAAAACCCGGGCATCTGGTCCAGGCAGAACTAATTTCCAACAAGTCTACATTCGCTCTGAATGGGCTAAGGGGGCTGCGGCTGGGCGAGGGCAGCAGAGCTACCCAGGAACAAGGCTGGTATTTAGTCACAGAGTACAGCGGGAGCTATCTGCTTTCATGAAGGCAAGTGAGAACCTACATGTAACCGTGCTGTGAGCAGCAGCGAAGAGCCAGAAGTCCATTAAGCCTGTGCCACGGAGCCTGACCTCCTGTGGAGACAGCGCTGCGGGGAGCTGTCCCGCGGCCGCCAGCGGTGGGACCCAACTGCTGCTGATGCCCAGGCATCTGTTTAAAGACGTTTGGGAGCATAAGGGACCGCAACTCGGGAGGTCGCCGCTCCTGGCGCTCTGGTAGAGGGGACAACCTCGACCTCCTCGTGTGAAGAAGCCTACCCCGGGACGAAGTTACCTGCAGGAGGCGACCAATGCACTGGCCGTCCGAGCACCCGCCTCCTCCCGCCCCCTCCCCCTCCTCCGCCCCGTCCCTTACCTTGGTTGTTGGAGACGTGACTGCAGTCGCCTGGCCAAGCTGTCAGCAAAGGCAAGAAGAAACCAAATTGCAAAAGAAATTCCCGGACTTCGCAGCCCCCCATGGCTCTCCCCAGCTCTCTTCTCCCACTTAAAGAGAAGTGACAGCGGCGGGACCAGGTGTCCTGCGTAGGGTAGGGGTCCGGGTCCACGTCTTCTTCCTCCTCCTCTTCCTCCTCCACCCGGCCCTCAGGAGGTGTCCCGGGGCGCCCCCCGCGCGCGGCCCCGGGGGCAGGGCACGAAGGTCCAGGCTGCCCAGGTGCAGACGCAGCTGCTTCGGAGGAGGACGCTGCCTGCGGCGCCAGGGAGCTCCTGGCGGCTGTAAGCGAGCGGAATTGCATCCACCACCGTGTCCCGCTCGCGCGAGGACTATTCACTTGGGCCCGGGAGAGCGCGCGCGCAGGAGCGAGCTTGGGCTGTGGTTTGGGGGAGGGGAGTGAGGGGGCGGGGGAGGGCGCCTCACTGGGGGACCAGGGGGAGGGACGACCAGGTGCGGCAGGCAGTTCGGCGGCCGGAGCGCCTCTCCGGACGGAAGTGGGCACTTGCAGAGCCACAAGCAGGGAAGCGCAGCGGTTGCGAGGGGGCGCGGGCACTCCTCCGGCCGGTGTGGCGACGGCCAAAGAAACGACGTGGCTCCGCGGGGCCACGAGTGGTTGCGAGCGAGCGAGCGAGCTACGTACGAGCTGCGCCCTCAGCCCCTCGCCTAGGTGGCGACGGCCGCGGCTGGCACCGCGGGCACCTCCAACTCCGCCGCGTCAGCGCTGCGCCTCGGCCTTGGCAGCCTCTTTCCGGGCATTTCTGAGGCCGAACTTAGTCCCCCAAACACTTTGCTTCCCATTTCGCGGCAGCAGCACCGAGCGTTTAAGGGCTAATCAGCCCCCGACACCGCTTCTCCCTGATTTCTCCACATCTCCGCCGCCGGAGGGGGTGAGTGCTGCGGGCAAGCGCTCCCGCTGTGGGGCGAGCCTGGCGGCGGCCGACCACGCCAACCGCTCCTCAGCTCCGGTCGCCCAAACTTGCCCACTAGGGCGAGCGCTTCAACTTTGTGGCCTCCTCCGCTGCTTCGAGTCCCAGTAAGGCAAAAAACAGCGAGCCAGCAGCTGAGGAGAGTCACATCAGGCTGGGTACGGGCGGGTGCCCAGCGCCGGGGCTCACGGAGGTCTCCGCGTCGCCGTGCGGCGGTGACTTCGCGGCGGAGGTCACGAGCATTGTCGCAGTCGCGGGCGCCGGGCTTCTGGAGGCCCGGAGCGCCCCCGGCGTGCCGCGGGCGTGGCGGCGTCGGACCGCGCGCTCCCAGCAGCCCGAGGGCTGAGCGGCGCCGAGTGCGCGGCGAGGGGACTGCTCTCCCCGCGCAAGCCGCCCCCTCGCGGCACCCACTTCCCGCCAGCGCTCGAGCCGCTGGGAAGCCGCAGACTCGCTGGCTGCTCGGTGGGATCACGCGGCGCTCGGCGCAGGGCCGGGGCCACACGCCGCGCGGACAGGGAGAGCGCTCGCGTCCGTGGCCCTCGCGCCCTAGTCCCGCGGCCGAGGCGGGCGCAGCGGGCAGGGCCGGAGCCGCGAGCTCTCCTGAGCGCCGCCGACCCTGTGCTCTGCCCGCCTGGCAGCCGCCGCTCGGCTGCTGCCGGGTCGGCGCTAGAGGGAGTTAGTCGACAACAAAAATGCCTCCGCGGCTCGCAGGTGGCGGCGACTGCTCACAGGAGGAAGAGAAAAGGGGGGGGGGGCTCTCAGACTAAACTTAATGCGTTTTTGTAGGGTGGCGCCGAGCAACCCATATTGCTAGTATGGGGGTTCTTGAATACTTTATTTGCTCTTATTCTCTAGCATCATCATTTTCTTTCTTGAAGGGCCGTAGGCTGTCACAGTCGAGTGAGGTTGAAAAGCCCACCTTAAAACTCAGAACGTATTTATGGCAACGGGAAAAGCTGAGCGGAGAAGAGAAATCGGGGTTATTTCAAAGGGTAGATGGTATTTTCAAAGTGGGCAGATGGAAATGGCACAGTGGCAAGTGTTGGGGAAATAGCTGATGAAAGAGCAAAGGGTAAGCGTTTGATGCTTACAGAATTCTGGAGGAGAAAGGATCCTCATTCGATGTGTTTCCAAGCTGTGATGTTTGTATCGTATATGGTAGCTGAAGTTCAGTTATTGGCTTAGAGTCAACTGGAGGCAGAGAGGACAGGGAGAGAGGCCCCACGTCTAATTCAGCTGCGTGGAGAGAGATGTGAGATGCTAGTGACTGTGAGAATGTAAGGAAGCTTTCTGATTGGCGACTGTACTTTCACTCTCCTTACGAATTCAAACACTGCCTCTCTTTAAAGGTGTCCCTGCCAATTTAAATATATGCAAATCACTGCTGAAAAGGTAACCAAGTATGGAGTTTATGTATTGGTACTTAAAGGAGTAAAATTTGATTTTACCACTCTTACTGATACTGATTGACCACATGGGCATTTGCAAACTCAGTTTATAATTTGCAAACTGTAAAATCGAAAAGCATTATAATATAAATCATAATGTCTAAATAAATATTCTTAGAAGTGTTAATGAGTCATCATACTGATATTTTGTTTAAACAGTCTCTTATTTACTGCCAATGAATAGACTTCCATGACCTTTTTAAAGTTGGATTTGAATTTTTAAATTGGATTTCTATCTTTGCCTCTACCTACAGTTTATCTGCAATTCACAATTTTTGTTTGTGTAAATAAGTCATAGTGAAGCATGACATAATATATTACTTTCTGGTCACACAATTGATAGTTATGTTCTGGTTTTGGTTTTTAAGAAAAGCATTGCAAGATTTTTATAAATATTATAATAAAAACTGCTTTATATATTTAGTGTCAATTGCATGTCTAGAAAATAATGACCTCTTAAAACTCATCTCAAAGAACATGAATTGAAATATTATGACCTTTGACTAGTGAGATTCCAAAAGAATTACCACAATTATTTGACCATTGTGCTACACATTATATTTACATACAGGTATATATGTTTATATACTTACATATATATATATACACAGAATGTGTATATGGATACTCATTCTCAAACATTTGTTGAGCTCTTTCACATCTTCAGTTTTCTTCACTCAGAGAAGCTTTAATAATAATATATATAAAAATAATTTGTTTCTAAAATCTAACTTTTTATTTAAAATATAGTCATGGCTATCTTATGTGAGGTAGAAGCAATTTCACTTAACAGATATGTAGTTCTTTTTTTATTTTCTAGCAGTGTTGATATATTTGCTGACATGTGACAGTTTCAAAATTATAAGCCACTCAGTGAACCAGATGCAATATTCATGTAGATTTATCTGCACTTGTCTGTTTGAATCATACCCATATTCAGAAAAGCATTCATGCCTCATTTTTCAGTACTATATTCAGAATTCTTTTGTATTCTCTCAGACTGCTGTTCTTCATGATATATGGTACACATACCTGGTCTGGATTCAGGTAAGACTGATTAAACTTTATTAAATATAGAATATGTGAGGTAAAGGGAATTAAGAGGTGCAAACTTCCAATTATAAATAAATAAATCACATAGATGAAAAGTACCACATAGGGAATATAATCAATAATATTGTAATAACTGTGTATGGTGATAGATGATAACTACACTTACCATGGTATTTTGTAATGTATATAAATGTCAAATCACTAAATTATACACCTAAAACTAATATAATATTGTATGTTAACCACAATTCAATTAAAACATATATAAATAACACCAAAAACTAGTATAAGCTATCTTTTATAGTCGAAATAATAGTATTTACAAATACTATTTACTTTTTAATGATGAAAGGAGAAGAGACTTAACCTGTAATTAATTTCTTTGAGGAAAAAAAGGATTATATTATTTAATACTCAGCATGTTTCAAGGCTTGAGAAAGTCTTAGGCATTTTATTCTGGTAGAAGAGTAAATTAATCCATTTATATCTGTAATTTGCATTTTCTAAAGTCAAGGTAGAAGCAACATAAATAAAGAGTGTTGATTCTCAAGTATGTCAAAACATCAAATCTTAGATTAGTTTAGTACTTAGAATATGTACAATTGTCTAAGTCTTTTGTGTTAATATAAAATTTAGAGACATGCTGTGGAAAGTATTATTGCTGTCATGTCATCAACTTTCAAGTATAAATTAATTAAAAGCTTTGGATTTATGTTCTACAATGCAGACCACTAAAATAAAAAAAATCCACAGCCAAATATAGTTAATTTGAGGGCCTTTACTTTAAGAAAATATATAATCAGAAGGGAAACACACTTCAGAAATTTTTCTTTGATATTAGGAGATAGTTAATATTTTTCTGAAAGAAGACATTCAAAAGCAGTGCTGGGTATTTTACTTTTTTATTAAACATCAAATCTTAAAAACTTCACAGAAAAAAACCAACTTGAGGCTACATAAAACACAGTAGCTTATTTTGCTGTGGTATTACATTATGTTTTTATGTTGTATGGCATTTTATGATAAAAGAAAATATATGTACAAATATATATACATCAAAAACATATTAAATATATACATATACATATTAAATAATATATAAATATGAGTGTATTTGCAATCCATTAAAAACCTTCTCTTCAGTAATTCTCTAATTCAGTAACATTTACCAAGTAAGATTTCCATTTACCTCTGTGCTAAGCATTATGGGGAAGGTACAAAGATTATTTGGATTTAGTTCCTAACTATTAGAAGCTTATATTATATTGTAGTCACAGACATATGAATTATTTCAATACAAAGCATCAGTTATCCCATAATGGAGTTTCAAATTATTGTAGTTAAGTAAGAAGAAAGGAATCATACTCTCACCTTTTAAGACATGGATCTCTACCATTACTACTTTTGCTTGAGTTAAACTTTTGGTAAGGATTGTTTCATCCTCTGAAAGCTAACACATGAACATCAAATACAATACTGAAGGCTATACAGAATGGTCAAATAAGTCAACTAGATTCAATTTATTTGCCTTTTTAACGAGGTTTACTTAATAGTCTCTGTGGCCTCAGATAGTCACAAAAATTAATTTTACCTAAATTATTAAGAGAATTTTTAAAGATGTATTTTAAATTATTTCAGTTTTATTAGTAACATTAATTCAATTTTTCTTTCATGCCCACTTGAATGAAAAACTAATTTTTACTGAATTATAATAAGTACTGTTAAAAAGCATGTTCTAAATATCAACCAGAGACCAACTAATGATAGAAGTAAAACTACCTTTAAAAAACCTTTATATATTGAAATACACCTATTTCCATCTTAACAAATAAGATAACAATATCACAGGAATACTGCTATTAATTTTTATCATAACAAGATAATAATATCACAGGAGTACAGCTATTAATTTCTATTTAAGTTTCAAATTAGTCAATCAAAATAGACTTAGTATTTTCTCTTGTATTATATATGCATTAAGACACTTTGTTCCCTGCTTCAGGAAAAGACAAAGCTAGGTTTTGTAATACAAATACTTGGGGTATATCAAATAGTTAAATGTTAAATTTATTAATAACAGTATCCATATTAATAACCATTATCTGCTAAACACTTTAATTATTTTGATACAAATAATACAAAACATGTTCTCTTACTACAAATTAGAGGTAGATTAAAAGTGTCAGATGAAAAGAAGTAATTAACCCAGCATCTCAAGCTGGATTTTGTAAGTAAAATTCTTTCTATCAAAATATTTTTCATAATATTTCAGTGTAGTTTGAAGTCAGATACCATGTTTACATTTATGAAGTTCTATATATTTTTGGTGTATATTAAACTTGATAAAAAAGGAACAGTTTTTGAATGACATCTTCATTATATTTCCAAGTGATCTAAAACAACCCAATAAAAATTTTATACGCCTAATATTTACCTTTTACATCAGGGGTTCCACATCATTTTAATCATAGCGTCTTTCTTCATTATGGCTGTTCAAATGTTTACAGGGAATAGAAACATTTCTCAATATCATCTTATGATTATTAGATGGTTAAAAATTCTTTGTAACTCACTTATACCAGTCACTTGACAATTAACATAGGGTTCTTCACATTTTTGTCTAACTTTGATACACATATACAGCCTTCCCAAGAACCTCAAAAAGTTTTTAGAACAAAGAATGTTTCTTTACCATTTCTTCAAAATATGTGTGCTAAGTAACTGTGTGTTTAAACATTAATTATATTTATTTTTGAGTCAAACTTCCCATCTTTATTAATTTTTCATAAAAGATAATTGAATGTTACATATTTCAACTATTAAAAAGTTCCTACTTTCACTTTTTCTGTTTAATAAAGATCATTAGATATTTGAGTCATTATTACATTATAACTTATTATGTGTGAAAAATATATATGGCATGTATGATGTGCCCATTCTGAGTTGTTATTCTGAGTTGTTATGAAAATGGACTTTTGCTACTCAGGAACTAAATCCCAATATAGAGCTAATGTGAGACTCCTCTGGTATTTCACAGTGAAATTCTATTAATGGTCCATAGTTTAGAAGTACACAGATACTCATAGTTTTTGGAATTCAATTGTTATATCTTTGCTATTTTTAGAGGTAAAAATAAAATTTTACATTTGAATGAAAAAAGCAAACATAAACACTAAGTTGACTTTGATTATTATTAATAAATAGTCAAAGACTATTCATTTATTTTGCATATTTTTTAATATATAAAAAATCAGAAGTAAATTCACACTTGATTTTGAGTATTTTTATCCAAAGGAAAAAATTAAGTTTTTTGTTCATTGAGAATATGTACAGTTTATTAAGTTCATATGTGATTTATCTAAAATAAATGCTATATTAATAACTCCTCAATAGAAATTATTGCAATATTAGAGATTTTGTTTATCTCTGTTGTTCAATATGTAGCCACTAGCCACATTTACATAAAGCTTTTCAGTAGTCATTCTGGAAGATATAGATATAGTTTTATTCACACTGCTTGCATGTTTATGATTGGGGAAAATAAGAAAGGAATCTCAAAACCATGTAGACATTGCATACTCACAGTACAACTTTTTACAAGAAAAGCATATTCTTACTACAGCAGTTCTCTCACATACAATTATGTTATCATGAACGAAAATGAAACACACTTTGAACAATAACTCTGCTGCTACATGTGTTTACATTGTCTTCAAAGCTAACCTGACATGATGAGCTTTTTGTATATTACATTGAGTTGGTCAGAGACATTAAAAGTAGTCACCCTGATAGAAAACCGTAATATTATTTAAAGTTATTTCAATTCTGAACAGATTACTTACCAGTGTGCCTAATCTTGGATGCTGCAATTTTTAAACGGTTCAGAGGCTGCCATCAACCCTGCTATACCCACTGTAGCTGCTACGCTGCCAGGGTTTCATAAGATCACAGTGACCTAAGGGACTCAGGAACGGTAGTGGAGGTTCCAAAACTAATACCCTTACCCAGAAATTCATTAAAGAAGCTGCAAGATTTTTGCATTTAGATGCTAATGTATTTGTTTTTGTGTTATGGGGCTTTTTTTCCTTCTTCTTTAAGAGTTTTAAATTTGCATGTAAAAATGTCAGGATCTCACTTTCATGTTAGTAGATTTTTTTAAAAATATGAGGGTTCATAGGAAAGCCTAAGAATCTGTTCACCACTGTTTCATTTTTAGCATATCAAGTTTGTCACTTGATGCTATTTTTAATTTGTTACAAGCACCAAAGTAAAAATAAAAAAAAAAGAAAAGAGAAAATCCAATAAAAACGTCATCTTGAAATATAATAAAAAGTATTAATTTTTCTATTACTTAGAAAGCAGTTACATAGTATTTATTGTGTGCCACATACTATCCAATACAAATATTAATTTCAGATAATTATAAATAAGAATTCCATTGATCCTCAAAACAGTACTCTGAAGTTTTTGCTTTTATTTTCTTCATTTTATTGATTAGAAAGCTGAAGCAAGACTTGCCCACAGTCACCTGGGCAGTAAGTGGTAAAGCAAGGCTTTGAACCCAAGTAGTTTGGCTCTGAAAGCATGACTTTTATTCCTACGCTGCCTCTCTTGTATCCTTGAACATTGACCCAAATGTACACATGCGTACACATATTTATTTGCATATATCTGTATACCTATCTATGTAAAATTTAATCCTACGAAATTAAGCTCAAGTCATGGAGTATTTTCAGTGAATCTTCTTTCCAATTTTGACTAAATTCCCAAATGACCTCATTCTTCTTTCTCACGGCCCAACATTTACACTTTGTGACTCTTGCAGAATATTCTTTTTCTTTTTTATTTTTTAATTTTAGAGAGAGAAGAGAGTGAGGTGGGGAGAGGGGCAGAGAGAGAAAGAGAGAATCTTAAGTGGGCTCCATGCTGTAGTCGATGTGGGGCTCAATCCCACGACCCTGGAATCATCACCTGAACCAAAATCAAGTTGGACACTCAACCAAGCCACCAAGGTGCCCCATCTTTTTCTTCTTTCTTAAAATCTTTCTCTTAAATGGCACCTGTCTCCCAATGCCACCAACTCATATTTATTCAACCATTATGTTTTACATTCCATAAAGAACATCTTTCTCTAGACACTTGAGTATTACAGTGATGAACAAAACGAACAAAAAGTTTGCTCACACAGAACTTACATTCAAGGGTTAGTATGTACTAAGTGCTTATCATATGTCTCATGCTGTTCTCAATACATTATACATGCTAGTCCATTAATATTCACAGCCCTATGAGGTAGATACTTCTACTATACTAATTTTAGAAACAATGAAGATGAAGCCAAAACATAAAGAGTATGAGTTAGTAAGAGGCAGAGCAATAATTATTACATTTTAAATACTGCTTTGTCTGCTTTTTGAAATCCCAGCAAGAGCATAAGCAGAAAGAAGAAATACAAGATTTTGGCAGTAATTCTGGAGTGAGATAATAGTGGTTTGTCCAGATGATGACAGAGGAAGAAGTGGATGATTTTGTATGTACTTTGAAGATAGGTGAGGACTTTCTAATGTTTTGGATGGTGGTTCATGCAGTCTCATTAGTGACTAGAAATGGCTCAAGTGCCTAATTATACACATAACAAATTTATATTTTTAAAAAGTCTATTCAAACCATAAACTGAGCTATTGAAGAAGGCTTTGAAGCAGTATTTCTAGCTTTTGAACTGTATATTTTTTTGAAGAAGTAATTCTATCCTTTCTAAAATTATACCTAGAATTCTGTCCCCATTCTTCTTCCAGGAAATCAGATAAGATCACTCCAATCTTTAAACTTAAAATGCATCATTTATTCTATGTTCTGAAACTATACAAAAAGGCATAATTAAAATTTTAATTCAAGAATTAGTTTAGAATACCGCACTTATTTTCATCTACTAAGTAGGGACTGAGTAATCCACATTCAGTATACTTAAGACACTACCAAAAATGAGGAACTGAAATTATCATTGAAAGTATTCCTTAATTCTTCACCAGAGAGAACAAATTAGGAGGATTATATGAAATGCAAATACTCTTATTCTGTCAAAGTGTAAAGACTATTTCACAAATATACTATAGATGGCTGAGAGGCTTTTAGTAAAGAAAAACTCAGACATAAAGTACCTATGAATATTTTACCCTCTTGCCATTATGGAAATGGTAAATGTTTATGCCAAAAATGGAAAGGACATTTGAGTCTATTGATACACTTTGTTGCAAATTTAGAATATATTTTTCTTTTAAGTTATTCTTTTAAATTCTAAAAGTAGCATGACAATATCATAGAATATCTAGAAATTGAAAAGAAAAATAACTCTTTTATTCGACTACTCTAATGTAATTACTATTGTTGTTTTCATATATTTCAAGTGTCTTAATCTTCCCTCTCCTAAATACATACTCAAATCATGATTAAAGCCGTATCATGCATTTAAATTTATGTTGGATTTCAATTTCTCCACAGGTTGCTTGGTTTTAAAGGATTTAGGATTTATTTATATACAAATTGTCTCTTTATGTCAATTACATAAAAGGGTATGAAAATAACTGGGAAATAAAGGCATTGCTGCATGTGATAGATGATGCAAATATTGTAAGCCAAATAGGAATTTTGTAGATTCTATGATTTTCAGAAAAGCATTCAATATTATTAATGTACATAATATTGATGCAGAATTTCAAATTGTTGAAATGAGTTGGGAATTTTTATGTATATGATTAAGTTGTAATATTACTTGGTGACGGGGAGAAAGCAATGCTATTCTTTTGTTTTGGTATACTTTTTTGTTTCTTTGTTTTGTTTTGTTTTTAATTTAAATTTTAGTTAATATACAGTGCAGTATTGGTTTCAGTAGTAGAATTCAGTGATTCATCATTTACATATAAGACCCAGTGCGTATCACAAGTGCCCTCCTTAGTACCTATCACCCATCTAGCCCAACTCCCACCCACCTCCCTCTGTCAACCCATATTTGTTCTCTTTCATTAAGAATCTCATGATGTTTGTTTCCATCTCTTCTCTTCCCTCCCTTCTCATATGTTAATGTATTTTGTATTTTGTTTGTATTTTGTATTTTGTTTCTTAAATTCCACCTATGAGTGAAATCATATGGCATTTGTCTTTCTCTGATTGACTTATTTCATTTAGCATAATACATTCTAGGTTCATCCACATCATTGCAAATGGCAAGATTTCATTTTTTGATGGCTGTGTAATATTCCACTGTATATGTATGCCACATCTTCTTTATTCATTCATCAGTTGATGGACATTTGGCCTCTCTCCATAGTTTGACTATTGTTGATAATGCTGCTATAAACATTGTGGTGCAGGTACCCTCCTAAGCTGTATTTTTGTATTCTTTGGTTAAACACCAAATAGTGTAATTGCTGGATCACAGGGTAGTTCCATTTCTAGTTTCTTGAGGAACCTCTATACTGATCTCCAGAGTGGCTGCACAAATTTGCATTCCCACCAAAGTGCAAGAAGGTTCCCCTTCCTCTGCATCCTCGACAACACCTGTTGTTTCTTGTGTTATTAATTTTAGCCATTCTGACAGATGTGAGGTAGTGTCTCATTGTGGTTTTGATTTGTATTTCCCTGATGATGAGTGCTGTTGGGCATCTTTTCATGTGGCTGTTAGCAATCTGGAAGTCTTCTTTGTAAAGTTGTCTATTTGCATCTTCTTTCTTAACTGGACTATTTGCTTTTTGTGTGTTGAGGTTGATAGTTCTTTATAGATTTTGAGTACTAACCCTTTATCATATATGTTGTTTGCTGCCTTTTAGTTTTGTTGCATGTTTCCTTCAGCAATGCTTTTTCTACAGAAAATCCTAATGCTACAATGACAGAAATAAGGCAATGATTCCCAGTTATAAAATCTAAGCAAAAATGCAAAATAATTTAAGTGAATCCATTTCTTTTACCCTGTCTTTAAATACTTCCTTTGTGTACCATTCCTCTTTTCAGATACTAACCTGATACAACTAACCTGATAACTCAATTTTTATCTTTGTCACCTCAAAAAACAAAAGGTAAAGGAGAAATGGAAGCAATTGGAGCCATCCTGTTCTATTTTATCAACAACCAACAACTCAACAATAACAATATCAATATCAATGATATGCACTTGAGAAGGTGAAACTTGAAAGATAAACTATCCAGAGCTACACAGGTAATAAATAGCTGAGTATTTGCTCATGTTCTTTGCATTCAACCTGTTTTTTGGCTGGTACCAAATATTTCTTGAAAAATTATATCCATCATTACTTATTCATGTGGTTTTTAAGTGCAATTTAATTTATTAAAAATTAATAACAAGCATTTTTGGGAGAGTTATAAATTGTCTTGATTATTCATTTTTGTATTATACTCATTTTGTTTTTTAAAAATAATATAGCTATATAGAAATACAAATCTAACTCCCCCAGTTGTTTATAAAATTCAAAATCTCTAACCATTTTCAACTTTTATACCCAATTCTTGTGATTATCTCATCTAAGTATTTTTGTTTTCATTTTCTGTTATTTATTTTCATTATTCTAGACCAGTATTTTCCAAAAGAACTTTCCAAGATGAGAGAAATGTTCTACTCTTCATTTCACAAAAAGGGTGGGCATTAGACATATGTGACTACTGAGCATTTGAAATGTGACTAGTGTAAATTGGAAAAACAGTTTAAATTTTTAATTTTAACCAATATAATTTTATTACATACATGTGGCTTAGTAACTATTGTATTGGATAGTGCAGCTCTGGGTAAAATGTTAGTGCTTTTTTTTTCTTTATCAAATTTAAAAAGCATCTTTTAACTCTCTGCCATGAAAATGTGGAATTAAGCTTACCTATACTAACTTCTTCACTATTTTTCTCTGTCTCCATATGTTGTTATATTATTTATTTCTCCTCTGATCTTAAATTCATCTTTATTTACAGTACCTCTTGGCTGCCCAAATATTAAGTTTTGATGAGCAGCCTATAACCTTTTACATTTCTGTCTCCTTACCATAACATTGTCAAATACAGCTTTATTGTTCTTACTATGATCATTACCATTACCATTATTGTTTTACAACACAAAAGTTTAATTAAAACATATACTTTCTGTTTGGTAATTATGATACATCTTCCATATTTTCAGTATCAGTTATGCTAATACACTGTGTTTATTATAGTATTATACAAGTATTATTTGTTGAAACATTGGTGATTACATCTACGGAGAATGAAATGAATCTTAAGGACTAATCCTGTGCCAGAATACTGGTACAGTGGCTCAGATTAAAAACTTCTCTAGGACTTCATTATATTTACAGTATCATTCTATGTATTACTTTGTCAAATGCCTTTAGTATAAACATTTTTGTTTTCCTGTTTGTTTTTCAAATTACTAAGTTATTTTTTCCTTGTTGATAAAAATTATCTTCTTTAAGTCATCAGTAAGATTTATCTAGTACTAACCTAGTTCAGGGCTAGAAAAACATTTATTAAATTGGACTTCTAAACCTATTTCAATGCTTTATTTAATATTAAATTTAATCATATTTCAATTTGGCCTAAAATATGTTTTTCTATAGTTCATCATCAATGTAGCTTATTCCTTTAAAAGACCATATAGGAAATAAACCAGACTTTTATGTTTTTTAAATTATTATACTGTAACATGTCAGAAAATTTTTATTATTTTCTTATAGGTTGGCTGACTGTATAATTATTTCTTAGCAAAATTTTTTTTTTAATTTTTTAATGTTTTATTTATTTCTAGGAGAGAGAGAGACAGCGTGAGCAGGGGAGGGTCAGAGAGAGAGGGAGTCACAGACTGAAACAGGCTCCAGCCTCTGAGCTGGCAGTCAGCACAGAGCCCGACGCGGGGCTCGAACCCACGAACCGCGAGATCATGACCTAAGCGAAAGTCGGACGCTTAACCGACTAAGCCACCCAGGCGCCCCATTTCTTAGCAAAATTTTGAAATCATGTTCCACTGTCACCTATGATTGCTAATAAAATATTTGACGTTAGTGATTTCATTTCAATGAATCTAACACCCATTTTTCTCTCTTTTTGAAAATGTTAAACATCTTCCAATAATATTTGGTGTACTTAAATTCATGACAGTCTATTCAGAGTCAGACTTTTCTTCTTAATTATTCTCCCTGCTCAATTTCAAACTTAATAATAATGGCACATTTATGCATTTATCAAAGCTCATAGAACTATGAAACAAAAAAGTGAACTTTAATATAAACTATAGATTTTATTTAATAGTAATGTATCAATATTGGCTCATTAATTGTAATATGTGTATCATACCAATGCAAGATGTTAATAATAGAAAAACTGTGTGACAGGGGAAGGGGATAAGTGGGAATTCTCTGTACCTTCTGCCCTATAAAATAAAGTCTATTTTTAAATGTTTATATATTTATTTTGAGAGAGAGAGAGCACACACAAGTGGGGGAGGGACAGAGAAAGAGAGGGAGAGAGAGAATACCAAGCAGGCTCCTGCTGTGAGCTCCAAGCCCAAGGAGGGGCTCTATACCACAAACCATGAGATAATGACCTGAGTCAAAATCAAGAGTCGGACACTTAACCAACTGAGCCACCAGGTGCCCCAAAAATAAAGTCTATTTTTACAAATAACATCTGTATTCATCTCTTGGAAATATTATTTTATTATTTATATTCTATTCACACATACTTTTATTTGTTTTCTCTCTTTGGTATAGTATTATATAGATTTTGGACTTTCTGGTTTCCTTTTTATTTTTTTTATTTTTAATCATATTTTCCAGTCTGTTTTTCATTTGGTCAAATTTTGGAGAACTTACTGGCTCCAAAATTTTGGAGAACTTATTGGCTCTCCTTCCTAATTAATTTAAAAGATTAATAATATTCTTTTCTTTTCAGATTTGTCTTTAAATGCTAGTTAGTTAACATATAGTGTAATAATGGTTTCAAGAGTTAGAATGTATTGATTCATCACTTAACATATAACACCTAGCGCTCATCACCCATTTAGCCTACTCTCCCACCCACCTACTTCTACCAATCCTCAGTTAATAGTTTCTTAAAGTTTGCCTCCTTCTCTCTCTTTTCTTTTTCTTCCCATATGTTCATCTCCTTTGGGTTTCTTAAATTCCACATATGAGTAAAATCACATGGTATTTGTGTTCCTCTGACTGATGCATTTCTCTAGCTCCACATGCTTTTGCAAATGGTAAGATTTCATTCTTTTTGATGGCTAAGTAATATTCGTGTGTGTGTGTGTGTGTATCCACTCATCAGTAGATGGGCATTTGGGCTCTTTCCATATCTTAGCTATTGTTGATAATGCTGTTATAAATATTGGAGTGTGTGTACTTCTTCAAATTTGTATTTATTTTTATCCTTTGGTTAAATACCTAGTAGTGCAATTCCTGGGTCTATGGTAGTTCTATTTTTAACTTTTGAGTAAAGTCTTTATTGTTTTTCCAAAATGGCTGTACCAGTTTGCATTCCCAACTGCAGTGTAAGAATGTTGTTCTTTCTCTTCATCATCGCCAACATGTGTTGTTTTCTATGTTGTTAATATTAGTCATTCTGACACGTGTGAGGTTGTGTCTCATTATGGTTTACTTTTAATTTTTTGAGGAACCTCCATATTGTTTTCCACAATTGTAAAAATTTTACATTCCCAACAGTAGTGCATAGGCTTCCTGTTTTTCTACACCTTCACCGACACTTATTTCTTGTCTTTTTGATTCTAGCCATTCTGAGAAGTATAAGACAATATCTGTTAATTTGTGTTTCCCTGATGATAAGTGATATTGAGCACCTTTTTATGTGGCTATTAGCCATCTGGAAATCATTGGGAAAATGTCCATGGGTGTCTTCTGCCCATTTCTTAACTGGATTATTTGTTTTTTGGGTGTTGAGTTTGAAATGCTTTATAGATTTTGGATATTATGCCTTATTAGATGTATCATTTGCAAATATCTTCTCCCATTCCATAGGCTACCTTTTAGTTTTGTTGATTGTTTCCTTTGCTGTGCAGAAGCTTTTTATCTTGATGAAGTCCCAATAGTTCATTTTTCCTTTGTTTTCCTCCAGACACATGTCTAGTAAGAGGTTGATATGGCCAAGGTCAAAGGTGGTGCTACCTATGTTCTCCTCTAGGATTTTAATGGTTTCCTGTCTCACATTTAGGTAATTTATGCATTTGTAATTTATTTTTATGTATGGTGTAAGAAAGTAGTCCAGTTTAATGCTTTTTGTATGTTGCTATCCAGTTTCCCCAATACCATTTGTTGAAGAGACTGTCATTTTACCATTGGGTATTCTTTCTGGCTTTGATGTAGATTAGTTGGTCATAGAGTTGTGGGTCCATTTTTGGGTTTTATATTCTGTTCCACTGATCAATGTGTCTGTTTTTTTGCCTGTCTTGATCACTATAGCTTTGTAATAAAGCTTGAAGTCTGAAATCATGATGCCTTTTCTTTTTCAGGATTGCTTTGTCTATTCGGGATCTTTAGTGGTTCCATACAAATTTTAGAATTATTTGTTCTGGCTCTGTGAAAACTACTCTTAGTATTTTAATAGAAATTGCGTTAAATGAATAGTTTGCTTTGAGTGCTATAAACATTTTAACAATATTTGTTTTTCCAATTCATGAACATGGAATATTTTTCCATTTCTTTGTGTCCTCTTCAATTTCTTTCATAAGTGTTCTATAGTTTTCAGAGTTCCTCTTTGGTTAGGTTTTCTAAGGCATCTTGTTGAATTTGGTGGATTTCTAAATGTGATTGATTCCTGATTCATTTTCTGCTGCTTCATTATTGGTGTATGGAAATGCAACCAATTTCTGCACATTGATGTTATATCCTGAAACTTTGCTGAATTCATGTGTTACCTTTAACAAATTTTTGTGGAGTGTTTTAAGTTTTCTACATAAAGTATAATGTGGTCTGCAGTTTGGAAGCCTTTTATTTCATTGATGATGATGATGATGATGATGATGATGATGATGATGATGATGTCTGATTGCTGAGGCTAAGACTTCCAGTACTGTGCTAAAGAGTAATGGGGAGAGTGGATATCCCTGTCTTCTTCATGACCATAGTGGAAAAGCTCTCAGTTTTTCCTTATTGAGGATGACATTAGCTGTGGGTCTTTTGTATATGGCCTTTACAATGTTGAAGTTGTTCTATCTATCCCTAGTTCTTTGAGGATTTTTATATAGAATGCATGCTGTATTTTGTCAAATGATTTTTCTGCATCTATAAAAAGGATCCTATGGTTCTTACCCTTTCTTATCTCAATGTGTTGTATCACACTGATTGACTTGCAAATATTGAACTACTCCTGCAGCTACGGAATAAACCTCACGTGATCCGGAATAAACCCCACTTGATCCTGGTGAATAATTCTTGTAATGTACTGTTGGAATCAATTTGCTAATATCTTGTGAGTTTTTGCATCAATGCTCATCAAGAATATTGGCCTGTAATTCTTTTTTAGTGGGGTTTTTGTCTGATTTTGGAATCAAGATCATTCTGACCCTATAGATGAGTTTGGAGGTTTTTCTTTCTTTTCTATTTTCAGAACAGTTTGGGAAGAATAGGTATTAACTCTCCTTTAAATGTCTGGTAGAATTCCCCTGGGAAGCCATCTGGCCCTGGGGTTTTGTTTGCTGGAAGATTTTTTAAAAATTTGGGGGGGGGGGGCACCTGGGTGTTTCAGTCGGTTAAGCGTCCGTCTTCGACCCAGGTCATGATCTCACGGTTCGTAGGTTTGAGCCCTCATCGGGCTCTGTGCTGACGGGTATCTCAGAGCCTGGAACCCGCTTCCGATTCTGTATCTCCTTCTCTCTCTGACCGTCTCGTGCTCATGCTGTTTCTCTCTCTCTCTCAGAAAAAATAAAACATTTAAAAAAAATTTTTTTTTAATTTTAATGTTTATTTTATTTTTGAGACAGAGCATAAGCAAGGGAGGGACAGAGAGAAACAGAATCCAAAGCAGGCTCCAGGCTCTGAGAGAAAGAAGTACAGACCTCGACGGGGGGCTCAAACTCGTGAACCTCAAGATCATGAGCTGAGCCAAAGTCAGACGCTTAACCAGCTAAGCCACTCAGGCACCCCTAAATAAAAAACTTTTTTAAAAGACTAGTTATTTTTGCTCTCATTTGTATTTATAAAGGAAGGACTAATTAATAAAATTAGCTACAGTGGATCTCTGTTATATTAATTCTTTTTGGAAATCAGTTCTCTCTTCAGCATTGAGGGTTGACTGGAAGTATACTTTGGGCAGGAAGCAGTCAGGCTACTTAGACTTTAATCCATCCTTCTGATAGAATAATAAACTCTTTACTCTTAGGGGGGAAAAAACCATTTTAGGATCCTTATCCTCTTCAGAAATTCAATTTTATTTCTTTAGAGGTAGGCCCCTGAGTTTGTCCTGGTTCTATATTGCTATTGTTGGTCTCTCTGTGGTCATGGTGCAAAGCCTGTCTTTGGACTCTCACAGGAAGATATCTCTCATCTTTGCTCCAAACTTCTATGGATGGTTTATACTGTGTGTAACAAATGTTAAAACTGACATTTTGACAGTGAACAGATACCAAGATATAGGAAATACAGATTATTATGTGCATTCACAGAGGAACTTTACATGAATCCACTCTTGTCCCTTGGACTCATCTGTTAGAAAAAAGATTAGGGTTTAGAGAAGGAAGCTTAATGATGAAATCTTTGTGAAGACATCTGTCATCTTACTGCAAAGATAAAATGGTTGATACGAGTTGAGAAAGATCCTTCAGACCACTTCAAGCTTAAGATATATTTGCTGCATGTGGGAGACACAGAGTGCTGGTGTATAATTCACTCCTAATATTCCACTTTTTCATTGTTTGTACCATATTAGTAAAAATCATTCCATTATACTTGTGGACTCATTAGGATAAGAATTCAAATAGGGCACAGCAGCAAACAGCCAGTCTCTGTTCACCATGTTTGAGGCCTAAGCTCAGGAGACTTATTGGCTGTGGGTGACTCAAGCATCTTCCCTTATATGTATCTGACCAGTTGGTGCTGGCAGATGCCTAATCTGGGACTGTCCATCAGCACTTCTACACTTGACTTCTCCATGTGCATGTGGTCTAGGCTTCTTCAGAGAATGTAGGCCCCACATCTCAACGTAAAGAATATTGTAAGAAGAGTATGTGTGCTGGAATATCTTGTGGGAATTTTGGATAATATATTATTCCTAAGAAAACCTAAGTACTTTGTGAAAATAAGATAGGGGTGGCTGCATTGGAAACAGCCTAAACCTCAATTTGTTGAGCAAGGAATGAATGAGACATATGAGAATGAATATTTAATTAGATCATTTTGAATTTTATCTCAGAGGGACAGTAAAAGCTGAAGAACTCCAGCAGTAAAAATCAGGATGTATCTTATCAAGGAAATCCATATTAAAACAACGATATACCATTACACCCGTATACGAAATGCCCAAGTCCAGAACACTGAAACAGCAAATGCTGAGGAGCAAGTGGAATAGGTGGTGGCAATGCAAAATGTTACAATTAGAAGAAACAGTTGGGCAATTTCTTTAAAAACTAAGCATACTCTTATAATATAATCCAGCAGTTATGCTACTTGATATTCACCCAAACGAGATGAAAATTTATGTCCACACAAAAACCTGCACTCCGTATATAGCAGCTTTGTTCATAATTGACAAAACTGAGAAGCAACCAAGATTTCCTTAAGTAGATGAATGAGTAAATAAACAGTGGTATATCCAGAAAATGGAATATTACTCAGCACTAAAAAGAAATAGGCTATCAAGTCATGAAAAGACATGGACGTGGAAAAGGCTACATCCTGTATGATTCCAACCATATGACACTCTTGAAAGGCAAAATATGGAGACAATAAAAGATCAGTGGCTACCAGGGATTACTGGGTAGGGAAGGATAAGTAGATGGGGCACACAAAATTTTTAAGTCAGTGAAAATACTCTGTGATACTCTAGTGATGGATACATGCCATTATACATTGTCCAAACCAACAGAATATGCAACACCAAGAGTGAACCACAATGTAAAATAAGGACTTTGGGTGTTAATGATATGTCAGTGTAGGTTCATTAATTACAACAAAGGTACACTGGTGGAGGATGTTGATAATGGGGGAGGCTATACACATTTGGGGGGAAAGGCATATGGAAAATCTCTGTACCTTCCCTTGAGTTTTATTGTGAGCCTAAAACTCCATTAAAAATAAAGACTTTTTAAAAAAAACAAGAGATGAACAGTATGTTTATAGAGAATGTTGAATGAGTCATAAGGGTCTAATTGGAATAGAGATGCCTCTTCTCAGTTCAAAGGAACTGCATGAAAAACATGGCCGCAGATGTGAAAGTCTAAAAAATTTATAATAGCAACACATGAGAAAGCAAAAAAAAAAAAAAAAAAATGTCAGTATGAAATCCCTGCCAGAACCAGAAACAGAGAAGCGACCGATGCAAGTAAAAAATTTCCTCTCCTCTTAAATCTCTTCCCTTTTCTTGTAGATCAAACCAGAACTAATGTGGAAAACCTTGAATATGAAGAAAAAGTAGAAGTCAACTATATCACTCAACCTAAAAACAAGTAGCCTCTCAGGATTTAGAAGAGTTGAGTTAGAGAAGGAGAAAAATGTTTTAAGAAATCATCCTCTTGAATTAATTAGCATTTAATTAGTATTTTGATGGATATTCTATATTCTAAATTGAGTCTACAGTTATGAGGTTACATGACTATCCCTTGTCTAAAACAGAATACTTATGGGATATGTCCAAATTTACAGTGCTAGGAAAGATTCTCTTCCCCACTAGAAAAAAATAATTAAAGAGACAGGAGGAAATCAAAGTAGATTTTTATTTAGATGGCATCATGTGTTTTGTTTTGTATTTAACAAACCACTTATATGTGGCTTACTTTGTTCTGGTCTATAAGTCTTCCAGAATCCATCCATATTTCTATCCAGTTAATGATCTGATAATAATGCAATTGTGAAATAACACACTTTTATCCTTTACTGCTAGCAAGGACAGAAAACGTGCATCTTCAGATAATTCAATCCCAAACAAAAATACCCAGAGTCAGGTTAATACAGAATATTAAACACCAGACTTCCCAACCAATTTGTTAAAATGTTGTAATTTCTTTTCCAGAAATGGAATTTCTCTTCTCATCTTGCTGATTTTCTGTTGAAATACTTGCCTCAACATCTCCTTCTAGATTGGGTGATGCCTACTAGGACAATAGTAACTTCTTTTAGGTGATAACTGGTTAACATAAATTCAAGACTTCACTATATACTAGAGTTGCTCTATGAAATATGGAATAGACTTTGATAAGTCTATGATGTTGCAACTGAGTTTATATGATCTATGCTTTATTGTTAGAGTTATAGGTCCATGGGTTGACATTATCGTGTTGAAGAAGTGGAACAATATTTGTTAGATGGTTACTTGACAACAATAGAAGCATTAAAAGACTCTCCAAAGCAATTTAAAAGCTATCCTTTTCTGGGGATTCACTCAAATGGTTTGCAAAATAAAAATCCCTTATTGCAAAGGTGAGTTGTTTGACATTTGTGGGAATGCTATGAATTTAATGGAAAAAACAATAACTCCGTTACTATTGACTATTGTACCAATAAAACAAAAGATAAAATTTAACTAGTTTCACAAAATAATAGTAATAGCCATGCTAATTTTCATCTTAAGGGTAGATACATTTACTAATATTTAAGAAAAAGGTAAGATATTAATGTGACCAACTGAAATGTTTGTAGGTGGCAGTAAGCATGTTGAAAATACTCCAAAAGAGAATTCTAATAGAATTGCTTACCAAAAAACATTTTCAAGTAGAGACTTATGCTGTTCTTAACAATAAATAATAAGACCCTTGAATCCAAATAATGTTAAGCATAAGATATTGTGATTTTTCATCAATGTTTGGAAGATAAAAATATTAATATGAACAGCAGATCTTCAAGATAACTAGGCAAAGAAAGTGTTATTATGACTGAAGGTATTATTGTTCAGTGGGCAGCTGTGTAAAATATGATGGACTATTCTTAAAATACTAATGTAACAAAAGCTCTCTGGGATATACAGTACAATTATACTTCATGTTATTTCTAGCTTGGTACCTGAGAAAGCATTCATATAGATTTAGCAGAATGCGGTAAATAAAAACCATATGTACAAAAAGGGATGTTCATCAATCTGTTTTTAATATCCACTTGTATAGAGTATATGCTTAATGTATCTTTTTTCAATGAAAGTTTTATGCCTACTAATAGTTATCTTGACAATCTTCTTACAATTGAAAATAAGTGGTCAATAATGAAAATGCAAAGGTAATTAAGAAAAATATAATGACAAAAGAAATAAGTTAATGATTAATTGATTTCTCTTTCATTTCCATTATATTAAAAAAGCAATATTGAGTTTCTTTAAAGTGAAAGTAAACAGTATGTAATAATTCTGTTTTAAATATAAAGAGTAAATTCATATTCACTGAGTTCTATAGGGCAAAATTTGTGGGCAGATGTGCATTTAAATCCCAATTTTCTTTAAACACTTGAACAGTTCCAAAATTGCTAATTGAAGGATGTTTTGGTATGATGTGTCCCCTGTAACCCATCGCAAGCAGTCATCGGATGAGTTCTCATCTGTGTGAGATCTCTTTGGGAACATAATATCCAAAGATAGCTGCTATCAATTTCTTCCTCTTGGAATATACATGTTCTTCCTTACATCAAAAGGTAGGATTTAATTCCTCATTCCCTTTAATCTAGAGTGTTTATAGTAACTTCTTTAAAGTAATAGGATGCAGTGGAAATTATATCTGTAACATCTGAGACTAGGTCATGAGAAACTATGGGCCTCTTGGAATGCTTAGGTTTCTGCCTCTTGAAACATGACCTGTGGTGCTATAAGAAGCCCAAGTCACACAGAGAGGCCATTGTAGTATGCTGGTTGATAGCTACAACAGAGCTCCCAACTAACAGAATCAACTGCCAGTCATGTGTGTGAGAATTGTTGGTCATCTTGGTTGTTTGGCCACTTGATCTGTTGGAAGATTCCAGTCCCAGCTGCATGTGAGACCCTGAGAAAAAACTGCATGCTGAGCCCAGTCAACCAATAGGACCATAGATAATAATAGACAATAACCACACACAACATTGTTTCAATAAATTGAAAGATAATAAATGTGAAATTGTTTCATATGACTAATTTTTTGGCAGTTTGTATGCAGCAATAGAAAACTGAAACAATTCTCAATAATCATATTGCTTGGTATCCAAGGTATGTGATTTTTCCTCCAAACACTAGCAAATTGATATAAAACTGAGGTAGTGCTTTGGTCAAACAACCATGACATCCATGCCAGGTTTACCCATATTTAATTGTAAACAGATCAAGCTGCTTTCCTAATTTTACAAATCAGAGTGACAAAACACAAAAGCATATGTTTTGCAGTTTATAAATATTTTAGGGAGAAATTAAAATTGTATCAATTAATAAGTTGTTTCTCCTCATGAATCAAGAACCTATCGTGAGCTAGATGTTAGGTTACTAGTGCAGAGGCCTGAGCTATTAGCATTTAGGTCTTAAAACAACAGTCTATTTTAGGAAATGTAGCAAGGGAGATAAGAGTGATTCTCATTATTTTTCCCAGGTGTCTGGATAAATAGATTTGTTTGTGCTTACAACTTAAACCATATAGAGGTACCTGGATGGTTCAGTCAGTTAAATGTCAGACTCTGGATCTTGGCTCTGGTCATGATCTTGTCATTCTTGGTTTCAAGCCCCGCATCGGGCTCAGTGCTTACAACACAGAGCCTTTTGGGGGTTGTCTCTCTCTCTCTCTCTCTCTCTCTCTCTCTCTCTCTCTCTCTCTCTCTCTCTGCCCCTCTCTGGCTCATGCAGTCTCTCTCTCAAAATAAATAACTTTAAAAAATAAAATACACCCTATATCAATGATCCTTGAGAAGGATACATTTTATATATATACGGGTTTTTGTATATTTGTTTGTTTTTGAGAGAGAGAAAGAGAGATAGACTAGTAGCTGGGAGGGGCAGAGAGGGAGTCAGAGGATCAGAAGCAGGCTTTGTGCAGATAAGGGCTTGAACTCAGAAGCCATGAGATCATGACTTGAGCTGAAGTTGGACGCTTAACCAACTGAGCCACCTAGGCACCTGGAGAAAACCAAATTTTAAACCCTTTCTAATTTTTTTCTCTTTTCCTCTTTCCTTTGTTTCTTTTCCTCCCTTCATCCATTTCTCATTTTCTGATTTGTCACCATCTATTTATATTTCGTCTTCTAGAAAGATGACATAACCAAAGCAAGGTACTAGAATTCAGGAGACCACATTTCTAATCTAAATTCCATAAATAACCAGATATGCAATCTTGGTTCACAATCTAGAGGCCTAAATTAATACCTTTGAAACTTTAGGGGATTAAACTAGATTACATTTTAACCCTTACTGCTTTAAAATTACACAATCAAAAACGTGTAATACAAGGCAATTACAAGGTAAACATCAAAATCTAATTTGGACAAGATACTTAAAAAATGTATCAGACAGTATGAGTTACTTACTGCAATGAATTTAGATCAAAATGAAAAGACAAATTAGGCTATCTAGTTGTCATAATACAACAAAATAGAATACAAAATTTCTCAATGGAAATAAATTCACTTTTCTTCATTGACTTCTAGAAAAAATAAGCATGATTCCCATGTATATTGGGTAATATAATTGAACTTGTATTCTGTTATAGCATTAAGTGACCCAACTGTGTACTTCCATAGTACCACAGACATATCACAATCACTGCATATACAACTTGTGTACTTATATAGTTTAATAATTTATGTGTCTACTTATCTAACTAAACTGAAATTTCTTAGGGGTATCTGACCTTGAGTTGTTTGACTTTTTGTTCCCAGCCCCTATACAATGTATAGGGCATTCAACAGACTCTCAATAAATTTTTGTATATAGTAAAGAGGTACTGAGTCAGCCTTGAAATGAATATTTTTTGTCTCATCACATAGAAGAACCAAACCAGAGCATCTGGGTGGCTCAGTTGGTTAAGCGTCCGACTTCAGCTCAGGTCAAGATCTTACGGTTCATGGGTTCAAGCCCCACACCAGGCTCTGTACTGACAGTTCAGAGCCTGGAGCCTGCTTCAGATCCTGTGTTTCTGTCTCTCTCTGCCCCTCCTTCAACCTTACTCTGTCCTGTCTCTGTCTCAAAAATAAACATTAAGAAAAAAAAAAAAGACACCAAAGCCATTTAATTAAATTATAATTTAGGAAAGGTATGTCTGGATAACTCCAATAAAATTGTTAGGTAAGTAGCTTTTTGTTGGCCTAACAATATTATAATGATCCTGGCACAAAACAAAGAGGAAAACATGCCCTTTAAAGATCATTTTCCCCATTATGAATGTTCTATGTGAGTTTATGACAAGGACCAGCTTTCTATCAGTCCAATATTACAATTAGCACTAGTTATTGGAGTGCCAGATTTTACATAATTGACTATAAATATGATTCAAATAAGATTTTGGTTATAGAGTTAATATCTTACCATGACAGTTTAGGAGTCTGACATATATTATCTCTCAAGTGGAGGCCTAACTGTATTTATTGGGTTGGATCATAAGAGTTCTTAAAGCAGAAATTTTCCTAGAAAATAATTTAAAACATTCCCAAGCACTTAAAGAAATAGTGAATTAAGATAATTTTGAATCAGGAGCAGAAAATTGAGAGTAGATGTCATCAACTGGCCACAGCTTGCAACACTGTGACTTCCATAAAAAAACTAATTATGATAAGGCCTATGAAGATATTAGCTACAGCCCTTCCTCTCTGTCACTCCCACCTCAAGTCACTGAAAGAGCTGATACAAAGGTGAAATTATTCAATATTTTAAGTTTAAGAATGTTGGCAAAATTCATATATTAACTATGATATTGATGATGCCATGTGAATATTTCAGATGGTGCTTAATCTTTTCAGCTGTTTTTTAGGTATATTTAGGTATACCTATTTTTAGGTTTTTTAGGTATAAAATATTTAGAAATATTTTATAACAATGTAATTTTCCAATTCTAGATTTCCTATGGATGTAGCAGTGGTAGGATTCTGACATTTAAGTTTCTAAAAATTATTTTCAGCTAATGGATTCTTGGAATATGGATATAAAGTTTAGAAGCTGCCAAATGGTTCTAGACATCTGCTGGCTTTCTGTGCTCATTACTAGAGTAAGCAACCTTCTTGTAGATAATGGGTATAGAATATATAACCAGGCAGACTTGTCATCAAGCTTCTTCAGGTTTGAGAATATGTTCTTGTTATTTAAACGAAATATTTCAGATATGACTTTTAATAATAACTGAAATTAGTATATTTGTCTTTATCCTTGTTTCCAGTTGCTTCAAAGTTTGGATGTAAATAAAATATTAGATTTTACACATAGAAAACTGTATATTATAAAGCTGTGGTTATTGTAGACACCCTGAAAACAATGAATGGAAGTTTAGAAGGTTAGGTTTTTTACTCTGTGCTCCCTCTCAGGCGAGGAGCTTAATCATTGGTAAGGAGAATAAAAAATAAACCCATTGGGATCATAAATGCAAATTTTTGCTTTTGAATCTTTAGGTTGTTTGATCCCAAAGTGATCTTTATTAATATTACCAAGTTAAAACAATCTTAACTTATAAAGATAATGACGTAGAGTTTTTGTCTCTAGAACGGAGGAAAATATGGAATCTTCATGGTACATTTGAGAGAGGAGTAATTTAATGTGATAAGGATGAAAAGAATGATAATTCATGAATGATGATATGGGATCAGGTAAGAATTGCATCAACAACAGACTGGGATGCCATAGCAAAACGGTTTTCAAGTGAACACCAATGAGTTAGGAAAGTGAATACTGGCAATAATGTTAGTTCTTTAACATTCATAGAGAGGAATAAACAGTTGCATTGTCTGGGTAATCAAGTAAAAGTTGAACAGAAGATCCCATGTATTGTGAAGTCTGGATGGTTAAAATGTTGTTGAAAATGTTCAAAATGTTCAAATTAAAGTGAAGATCTATCAAGTTACTCACTTTTCTCCCCCAAAGTTTATCCAAGTCACTACTAGTGCTATCTTATTAATTTTTATAAAGCTATATAAAATAGTTTCAGTTATCATACTCAACTATATGTCAGTATTTAAGATATTCCTTTGTTGAGTGGTAAAAATGTAAGTTAAGCAATGTAATTTCAAGAGGCTCTAGAATTCTCGTGAGGGCTTGGCTGAAAGGCATTTCTGACATCTGTTATGCTAAGTTAGAAAATATGCATCTAATACTACAAACTAAACTTCAAGATATACAACATTTTTTATAACTCAAATTAATTTTAATTTCAAGTTTCCATTTTGTCAGAGGGGATCTTCACATGTCTTTCTCCAGGATTATGATTCTTATCTGTTTGGAATTAGTCATATAATTAGTTATAGTTGGTGATGGAGTTAGGGACATCAAATCTCAGTGTTGCAGCAAAGGATTCTAGTTTCAGTGTTTTGAGTTCACACCAGCTTGTTTTCCTCATTTGTCTGTCCATTACGTTTTCAAGTAATCCATCCTTATTGTTTTCCTAAAGGTCCTATGGGTAACAGTGGCTCTCCGAGTTAAGTCCATGTTACTTCTAGGTACATGGAACTCATTCTGCTACTCCAGGTCTATTCTGGGACATGGAGAATTCTCTAAGGATCTTAATTCAGTCAATGCCTTAGGCATTCTGTAACATGCAAAGCATACCTCTGTTGATTCAGTTAAGTCCTTCCAATATGTTTATGCCTCCTCCCAGACTACAGGCATGATAGCTTTATAGTTTTGTATAGCTTTTGCAGTGCCCGAAGGTGCCCAGCCAAGGGTGAGGGCTGAAATCCTGGACCTGAAATCCTGGACAGTCTGCATCCTGGGGTGAAATCCTAAGCTTTCTCCCTGACACAATGGAAGGGGTACCTTTTACCGTGCAAAGTGTTTTTATCATAAAATAATGTTGCATCTTTTCAAATGATGTTCTGTATCTATTATAATGACATATGGCTTATGTCTGTCTCCTATTATAACAGTGGATTCAATTAATTAATATTCAGATTTTAAACCAACCTGGTACTCCTAGGATAGATCCCACTAGTCATGGTGTATAATTCTTTTTTTATGTTGCTAGATTTGGTTCATAAATATTTTATTGAGGAATTTTGCATCTACATTCATAAGAGGTATTGGCTTGTAGTTGTATTTCCTTGTGTTGCCTTTGTTTGCTTTAGTGTTCAGGGTAACACTGGCCTCATAGTATGAGTTGGGAAGTGTTCATTTATTTCCTGGAAGAGTTTTTGAAAGACTGTTATTAATTCTTCTTTAAAATTTGGCAGAATTCTTCAGTGAAGCCATCTGTGCCTGGGCTTGTCTTGTGGAAAATTTTTAAGTTACTTATTTAATATCTTTACTTATTTTAGATTTATTCAGATAGTTTATTTCTCAGTCAGTTTTTATAATTTGGTCTTTCTAGGAATTTGCACATTTAATCTATGTTATCTAAATTGTTGTCATACAGTAGATCATATTATCCTTCATAATTTTTTATCTGTAAGAGTGATACTAATGTTCTCTATTTTTATTCATGTTTTTAGTAATGTGAATCTTCTCTCCTTATTTCTTGGTAAGCCCAGCTTAATATTTGTCAATTTTATTGATCTTTTTAAAGAAACAACTTTGGGATTTATTGTGTTTTTTTCTATTGTTATAACTTGAGAAGAGTGTATTTTGCTATTGCTGTTATTGGATGTCAATTGGGTCTAATTTAGAGTTGTTATTATTGATCTTCTGCATAATAATTCTGGCCTTTATTCAATGTTGTATATTAAAGTCTCCAACTGTTATTGTTGAAATATCTATTTCTTCCTACAAATCTGTCAGTTTTGCTTTGTGCTTCATGTATTTGGGGGCTCTGTTATTAGTGCATATATATTTCTGATTGTTGTATCTTTCTAATGGATTAACACTTTTATAATTACAAAGTATTCTTTCTGTATCTATTAACACTTTATCACTTAAAGTTTATTTTGTCTGATATTAGTATAG